>JBBDHG010000151.1:0-1200000 GCA_037951165.1 Lophius americanus | reverse complement strand
CAGCCACAGAGAAAAATAGAGGACAAAAAATCAGAGTGGAGAGGCAGAATAACACATGCCAGCTGGGGCGAGCATCTATTCATTCTGCCATTGTTCAGAGAGCATGGATGTGCTCTAAGTAGTCATGACGGTGGGGAAAATACACTAAAAGAAAAGGAGTAGCAGCGGAAGCTAATCTAGAGTAGGATCCCTCGTTGCCGTCAAGGCTTACGAATATGACACTTTATGTGATCAGGGATTGAATAAGGCCTGACCGATCGGATCTTAATTGACATATTCTTAATCCAGACATCACCTAGCGTGGCAAATATATGAATAGAAGCTGATTTGTTGTCAACCGAGGGCACAGCTTAGCGTTCCGACCCTTAATATTCCACTCAGCACTTGAGTCTCATTATGACTGGGATGGCCCCTTGGTGGAGATAACCTTACATGACTTTTTAAGATGAACTTTCACAAGGAGCTTAGAAAATGTGGATAGAGTGGGGATATCGATGCCTGTGGGCGTCGGAATAACCTGAAGTACAGGCGCCATCAATCTACTTTTTCTCATCCCTTGCCAGTTTTTTCTTCTGCTGTAGGATTATAAAACAGAAAGCTTAGCTGCAAGAGTCTGAGTCATGTTGTAGAGCCTGTAGAATAGAAAAACAGGTGATTATTAAATGGACATTATGTCATGTCCGCCATCGGGGCTCTCGCAATACAAACAAAAGATGCATTGGGTTTGGGAGTTGTTGTTGTTGTCCTTGTAAACAGCCCAGTTTTGCAAATGAAAATCTGTCTGTGTCTATATATTATCCTATTTACACAGAGATCAGACGACAGGGCTGCTGATCCCTGAGGTACTGGTGTGCGTTTAAACACTGACTGGGCGATCTGACTGGAGGGAACAAGCACAAGCAGCTACATGTTTGCTAAGCTAGTTGCTGTTTGGGGCAGGGCTTAAGCAAAAATATTAGTTTGAATGGTTGGCAAACGTGTGTATATGTATGTATGTATATGTATATATATATACACACACACACACACACACAGAGGATTATTCTCCTTCTCATGTGTCCCAGGAAAAACATGTGTCCGGTGAAATCACGGCTCAGGAATCAAGCTTTCACTCTCTTCACCCTGGTTGTATGGGAAGACGGGGGGATGAGAAGACGGCGCGAACAAGCAATTGTTCTGCTCTTACATATAGGCCATTCGAGAAATCCTCTGGGGCAAGAGAGATTTTTCAAGGTTGCGTCCGACTCCGCTATCTACCTCTGTGTGTGTGTGTGTGTGTGTGTGTGTGTGTGTGTGTGTGTGTGTGTGTGTGTGTGTGTGTGTGTGTGTGTGTGTGTGTGTGTGTGTGTGTGTGTGTGTGTGTGTGTGTGTGTGTGTGTGTGTGTGTGTGTGTGTGTGTGTGTGTGTGTGTGTGTGTGTGTGTGTGTGTGAGCCTGTTGTCCTTTGGGTCTCAATAACATTCTGTCAAATGGATCTGTTTCCATGCGTGGAAAGAAATAAGTAATACAAACTGTGAATGTATGTTTGTGTACGTGAGCGATGGCGTGCTGATTCCGGCGAGCGCCAGAGGTTGTCATAAGTCTCTCAGGTCAGATGGAGGGTCAGCAGCTGTTGGCGTGGAGTGTTCTCTCCGCTCGTTTTGCCTGACCTGCGAGCGAGTCCGAGACACGTGAGAGGAGGGAAATTCTCCACCGAGTTATCGTTGAGTGTGAAATGAATGGCTCTTGGAGGGAAAGCGCTCTTTGAACTCACGCCTGCATTCTGCTCTTATGTAACGCAAACACTTGTCATCAGTCGGCTGTAGAGGTGCAGGCTGGGTATTGACTTATGCAATAAGGTTGTGTTTGTTTTCATGATAAACCACAGCACAGCGATTATAACTAGGCCTTCACCGTTTGTCCACGGCAGCAAGGGTATGTCCCCTTCCAAAAAAAAAAACAATCCCCCGTGTTGAACAAGAAATCTACTAATGGAACTCCACAAAATAAATGTGAAGTTCTGTCAGAAACAGTTCTACCCAAAAAAGCTTTAGAGTGAAATAGGATTTACACAAGATAGATATCCAACGGTCAGGAAAGTATTTTTGTGAAAAAACTCCACCTACTGAGTAAAATAGGAATTATACAAGTTATATTTCCTCGAGGTGTTTCGTATGAACCACATTTAGACTAAATCGGACCAACAGTTGGGATGTTACGAACTGAAAACGCTTGGATATGTACAACTGAACATTCACAGAATCAATCCAGTTCTATCTCACACTAAAATCTGTGTGTGTATACAATTTGAAACTAATCCATGAAGGAGTCTTTGAGTTATCGCTTAAACACGAAAACTCTGTGGACGTCGCGGCGATGACAATTCTATAATGTTTTTAGGGGACATAGTAACTTTCCATTTGAGTCATCACATTTTTTTTTTTAATGCTCTCTAAATCATGAAATGATCATTATTTGATTAGAAACTCATTGCTGACAAATAATTGCTTTTATTTCAATGCAGCATTGTAGCCATAAAACAATAAAAGTACAATAGAGGGAGATAGAGCGGTATTCTCCGGCAAACTGTAAACTGCAATGCAGTCTGGGAGAAATAATATGTGATCAGAGCATCAGGGGAAGGTGATAGAAGAGTGTGGAAACTAAAATTGGTGAAATTGAGACAGATAGGCTTCGACTTGTTCTGTAGTTTGTACTCAGACTTAATCAACACTAGGATATATATCTCCTATATCTCATATTTTACTGTCCAAGTACCTTAGTTATTTTGAATGTATTATTCCAATTAGTTATCCTTTTATTGCAAAGTCTGTGGTTTGATCCCCGGACCCTGCAATCTACATGTTACTATGGCGATGGTGAGGATGAAGGTGATATCACTCCGTCGTTTAAATGCTTTTCAGACAATGTAGCTGCCACACAAGAAGAGTCCATTCCCCATTTTAGTAATAGTTCTACAAAAACCTTCTTTAAATTGCATTAAATAAAGGATAAGTAGTGTAGATTAGAATGTAATTAATGTAAAGTTATGTACATATACAGTAATTAACTTGTGATAAGTACTTTGTTATACATTTAAAAAGATGCAGTTCCTGAATATTTACTGTCAGTCTTATCGCCATTACTCAAAATAATTTCATGCATCATTTTCATCAATTTTAAACACTCGTAAAACTGTATGTGAGGAAGGACTGGATGGATTTTTGGAAAGGTTGGTTATATATTTTCCGACACTAAAGGGAGCTTTATCTGAAAACTTATTTTAATTTTTTAATTGTTGGTCTGATATAATCCAAACTGTGGTGGACATGAATCCAATCAAAGGAGATGAAATCTTTTATATATCATATTCAAATCTAATAGTTCATGCTTTACTCACTAGGGGGAGCTAAATTACAAAAGAAATACTGTCGACATAACTTTGCATGAACAATGCAGGGGATTGGGGACCTATAGTGATTTCAAATCATATATTGCAATTATTGCGGTATTTTCTAATAAAATATTTAATATTATTTATAATAAATATTATAAAATACTGCATGACTCTGCAATTATTTTCCGAGTGAATTTGCTGCAAGTTCATTGCGGAAAATATACACAGCAAATTTTCCGAGTGTGAGTTATGGCCAGAAAAGGAGCGCATTAATTCATACTTTGTCTCAGTCCACCAACCTTTCCCTCATGCATGGCATTAAAACCTGTTATTCCATTCACCGCTCATTGTTTACGTCGTTTGTTATTCGAGCAAAAGTGCACGGAAATTGCCCTGCAGGATTTCAGAGAATGGCAAATTGCCTCTCCAATCAATGTCAGGAGACGGCGAAGATCTTTGTAAGCTGTGTGCGACATCAGGTACTTATCGAGTCGGGGAAAAGGACTTGCAAAACAAAGCGAAGCGAGGGCCGTTATGTTATTATGCCGTTATGTATTTGAATAGCGAATATTTCTTCCAGGCAACGCCGTCAACGCCAGAGGGAAATTGATAAATAGAAGAAAGTGGTGGAAAAATAAAATAAAAGGCACTTTATAAAGGTTTTATGCTGTTTTAAATTGAACTACTCAGACATCCACCCCGCTGCTAAGATGAAGGTAGGAGGTTTGTGGCATGAATTCTCTCTCTCTGAGTTCCTCGCACTTTCTCATGGACCCTAGCATAGCCTCATAGACACACACACACACTCACACACACAAACACACACATATTCAAGAACAACAGAATCGACATGTGCAAACGCGAAAAAGTGCAAAGACAGACAGCTGTGGCAGATGAATAGAGAAAGAATTAGGTAACATTCTGCTCCATTCTAAGGTTTGAGATATACTTAAACCCTTAGCCCACGGCTTCTTTCCAAAAAAGGGGAGAAAGATTTGATTAACAACTCTCTATGGACATGAAAGATGAAGATGATGCTTTTTTTTTTGCTCTGGTTGGTTAAATTATTCGATTTTTCTCTTGTTCCCCGTTTTTTTCCATTTCCCAGTTTTACGGTGCATCACACTGGTTGGTTGCTTGATCGATTTATTGAGGTCAAATATACATTTTCCTCTTCTAATACACGCAGGTGTATATGTACATATGTACAAGAAACGCATTTTCATATACAAATATTTCCTAAACCCAAATCCATTTATTCTTGTGTTGTTGCGTTTTTTATTTAATCTTTTCTATATATTTTATTTTATATTCCCATACTTTCATCTGCTGTTTATATTTTGATGATGCTGCTAATATTTGATTTGAATTTTTTGCCAAAACAAGAACTTTTGAGCGGGGTTTTTTTGTTGTTTTTAAAACAATGACAATAAAGATCTATTCTAAATTTGTTAAAAAAATAGACAGAAATTAGCAAGTTGGTCTCGTATAATCTTTATTCGTACAGCACTTTTCATACAAATTAAATGTAACACAAAGTACCTCACACAATAAAACGATAACCCTCCCCTGCCAACACACACACACACACACACACACACACACACACACACACACATAAACACACACATACAGCGATGACATTGTAATTAAATAGTGCATTAAAATAAGCACAGGAGCTACGACCACATCCACGCCTACAAAAATACCGTAGCAAGAATCCCGCTAAGCCCAGGAGTGGCGTCAACATCACAACTATAAACCTGTTCTGCATTTTAAACATAGTCAAAGCAACGTTGACGTCAACTAAATTGAACGGAACTTAAAGGCTTTTAATTGAGCGACTAATGTGTTCGTTGATTCACAATTGTTTCATAAAGTTATTATTCTTAAAGCTTTTGTTTTGCAGCGTGAAGATTTATATGAAAACTATATATGGTATTTGTTTGTGCTGCTTTTATGTTTGTTTCCCCACATAGTTGGTTCTGTATGTTAGAACAAAGAACTGTCAAATGTATAAAGAGTTCTTGTTCAAGATTTATTTAGTTTTATACAATACTGCAACCATTTCAGACATTTTGTTTTTAAATGATTTATACGTGCTTTACAGGATAATTTACGATCTTTTATTACGCCCAGAAACGTTGATTTGTTACATCTACTTTTTCCAAATATCATGTATTTTGTTTTGTTTCATAAGTAGCTGGTAATCATTGGTAAAATGAAAACGCCGCTGTATTAAGATGAGATAATCCTTCATTCGTTCCACATCATTTCATTTTTTCTATTTATGTCATTTAGCAAGAGAGTACTAGAACCTGTTAATTACCATTTTTGGGTCCAACCGTTGGAGAAAGCAAAGAGGAAACTGAATCTTTGCTCCTTCTTTAAACTGATATGTGTGTTACTGATGAACCGTAAATTACAGCAGCGTTTTGAAACACTGTCAATGCCGTCATAATTAACGACCTCTTTGGGGAATGCAAGCTGTACAAACAGATGTGGAATAAATAATCAATCACGCATGAAGAGGCGGTACAATTTTCACAACACTGCAGAATTGTACGATACTGCATGTCATATCCTCATGCAATATCATCAACACCTGTGCAATACCTTTTCTTTTTGATATGACAGCCGTCATCCGCTCTCTATGAAAGCCTTAAATAGTGCACTGTTTATATAATGCTGTGCTCTTTATTTTTCTACCTGCTCTCGCTTGTTGCTGCTGCAACACTGACAATTCCCGCCTGCTTCATCCCACCCCTCGACTGGTACCATTGTAACGAGATGATCAATGTCACTCACTTCACCCATCAGTGGTCATAATGTTATGGCAGATTCAATGTAAGTCAAAGACATTGTCTTTTTAGCGACTCTGTGCAGTGCTGAAATAATGAAAGGTAATTTATGGAGGGAAGAAGTCTGGTGGATCCGTAGCTCAGGGATTGAAGCGCTGGTCTGTAAACCAGGGATTGGGAGTATAAATCCTGCTGAGGGCCTCTGAGGGCGCACAGACGTGGGAAATTATCTCTGTTTTTGGATCGATATGAGAAATTTTAAACAGGCTTACATCATCGATAAACAAATCAATACAAAAAAAATGGAATAAGTTAGAAATAAGCTGCAGCAGAACATGGGGAGGGGTAAACAGAAGAACATGGGGAGGGGTAAACAGTAGAACATGGGGAGGGGTTAACATAAGAACGCGGGGAGGGGTAAACAGTAGAACGTGGGGAGGAGTAAACAGTAGAAAGTGGGGAGGAGTAAACAGTAGAACATGGGGAGGGGTAAACAGTAGAACATGGGGTGGAGTAAACATAAGAACGCGGGGAGGGGTAAACAGTAGAACATTGGGAGGGGTAAACAGTAGAACATTGGGAGGGGTAAACAGTAGAACGTGGGGAGGGGTAAACAGAAGAACATGGGGTGGAGTAAACATAAGAACGCGGGGAGGGGTAAACAGTAGAACGTGGGGAGGGGTAAACATAAGAACGTGGGGAGGGGTAAACAGAAGAACATGGGGTGGAGTAAACATAAGAACGCGGGGAGGGGTAAACAGTAGAACGTGGGGAGGGGTAAACATAAGAACGCGGGGAGGGGTAAACAGTAGAACATTGGGAGGGGTAAACATAAGAACATGGGGAGGGGTAAACAGTAGAACATGGGGAGGGGTAAACAGTAGAACGAGTGGAGGGGTAAACAGTAGAACATGGGGAGGGGTAAACGTAAACAGTAGAACGTGGGGAGGGGTAAACAGTAGAACGTGGGGAGGGGTAAACAGTAGAACATGGGGAGGGGTAAACAGTAGAACGAGTGGAGGGGTAAACAGTAGAACATGGGGAGGGGTAAACAGAAGAACGCGGGGAGGGGTAAACAGTAGAATATGGGGAGGGGTAAACAGTAGAACGAGTGGAGGGGTAAACAGTAGAACATGGGGAGGGGTAAACATAACAGTGATATGGTCTAATGGGTAAATCGAAAGTCAACCGACTATATAAAAATGTTGAAACTTTAAAAATGTATTTTTGGGAAGGAGGAGAGAGAATACAAAGAAAAGTGGAGAAAAATGACGTCAGATGCAATAAGGGCCTACAAGTCAGTCACTGTTCAATGATGCATCTATATGTACGAATAATTATAGATGATGATGATGATGATGGTAGGATGTCAAAGAGTCGTAAATAGTTCCTTACTGCACTAGCAAAATTTCTATTTCAATGTGAAAAGCATATCGTAACGACTCCAATCAATATTATGTATAATATCTGTTACAGAACCCCATGAGAGATTCACAAATCAGTGTATTTCTAAGGCCGGACGCAAACCCGGATAAAAATGGGGAGGGTTGCATCAGGAAGATAAAACCTTTGCCAAAACAATATCTGGAACATGAAACTGATCTCCAAACCGCGGACACTTGAACTCGGGTTGACAAATACCGTCTCTATTTCTGTTAGCCAGGGGGGTATTGGTGATACTTACGGGTGGAAACAGATGATCCACTGTGTCCATCCCGAAAGAGAACAGCTGAAGGACAAAGAAGAACAGAAGATCCTGGGATAGACGTCTTGGAGACAAAGTAAGGGAGGGGCCAGTGCAGGTGGTCTGGACACGGTAAGCGGAGGGATAGTGGATCTGTTGGTGGAAGGATGCTAGAGATGGACCCACCAGGCAGGAGGACAAGTGGAAGACTAAAGGAAGTTTCTGGATGTGGTGCGACTGGACCTGCAGATGAACAGATGATCCACTGAGTTGAGCCCTAAAAGGAACAGCCCAATGAAGAAGAAGAAGAAGAGGAAGAAGAATTATAAATGTATGAACAAACTGCCATATTTATTATGCCATTTGTCATTATGCCATTTAAGCGATCTACAAAATACCCAAATGGGATTCCAGCTGCACTGGAACGGAACTCCATGGCCTAGCTTCTCCTCAGGTCGATTGACTCTTCTTTTTATGGCCTGTGACCATTTTGCAGAGCCCTTAAAAATGTAGGAGAGGTGAGACGGATGTTGAAATGCCTGGTAAAGATGATATATTACCTTCACAACGTCTAGCCAAACATGAAAGCTGCAGCTTTGTCAGCCGACTGTTTCCAAAGAATCGGCTCCGGGACACGTCAGGTAAACGCCGCGTGAACTCTGAGATGAGGTTAAAAGATTTAGCTGCTCTCGTATTCTGGTTTCTTGCCATGAATTGGATTAGAAAATTGACACAGCTTTTATAGATCTCAGGCACTGTCTGCTCTGTCATCTTATTCCTGAAAATATAAAACTCCACAAATGTCCGACTATTTCTCAGAGAGAGAGAGAGAGAGAGAGAGAGAGAGAGAGGATCGGGGAAAGAGTACTGGAAGCTTGGTTAAGAAAAGTGGTGGAGATTTGTGAGGATGGAATGGTGTAACTTTTCAAAATCAATAGTAACACCAAAAGGCAGCCTCTACAAACGTTGTTTTTGATGATATTCCCTCCATGCTGGGATGTTAGGGTTAACCTGTTACAGCCATCTATGTCCTCACAGGAAGTAGTTTTTGCCTTTTGCTAAAACACCCAAAACACAAACAAAATTGCTATTTTATGCTAAACCTGTTGTGTAAATGTCCCCGTGGAAGTTTTCATGCCCCTAAACCATGTTGTCTTGTGAACGAAAGGCCAAACGGCAACAAATATTTACCGTTTTATGCCGAAGCTGTTGTTGTGTAAACAGCTTTAGGGTAGGAGTTCACTCTGTGTGTGCGTGTATGTGTGTGTGTGTGGACTAATAAATGCAGCTGCTGAGGACAGAAACATCGTCCCCTTGTCGTCCTTTTAAAAGCGGAGTCATTTCATGCACAACTTTATAGACTACTGTGAGAATTTTTGTTCAGGCTATGATGTAGCCTTGTTTTTAAATAATGTCCCCTGATTAAGAGGGAAGATCGCACAAGCGAAAAGGCTCATATATCTTAATGGTTTTGGCCGACCGGTACATCTGGATTTATAAATCCTGGTCGCAGTAAAGAAAAGGCGCGGCGAAGACTCATTACTACACAGTAATAATGCGGCGACGTTCGATGAAGGCACATCAATCGTGAGTTTTGGGAAATGTTTTAGTAGAGGTGCGGGGAAATATTGGAGAACCAGGCTGTAACTTCAGGAACAGGACGTCATCGTGGCGACGGAGCATTTTTCACGCTTGATTACACATGCCAAACAGAATGAAGCTTAACCACAGGCTGATGAGTGGAATACAGCCTGGCATTCAGACTCGAACTGGCCTGTCCTCACTGAGCTGTGTCTCCTGTAGATGATGGTCCACCGCGGGTCTGCTGGTGCCGATGGGACTGGTAAAAGGTTGTTGAGTTTTTTTAACCTTATATTTACAGTATTCACAATATTTCTTGTGTTACTTTCTGTGTTTACTTGATGATCTTCCCTCGTCTGTTTCACCTGTTTCCCATTGCTGTGATTTTGCTCACCTGTGTCTCATCATCTCCTTCCTCCATAACGGGTCCCTTCATCTGAGTTCCCTCCATTTTTACCTCGCATTGATCTCCAATTATATTCCCTCACAGTACTTTCCTTGTAGCTCTTCTCTCCCCCCTGAGAGTAACACTTTATGCGGTTTCCGGACCTCCTCTTTCATTCTGATCCGCATCTGTTTTCTCTGCGTTTTTTAGATTTAACATCTTTGCCTCTGATTAAATTATCTCAACGTAAAATCCCTGAATTGAACTGGGTCCTGAGTTTGAATTGAACATGATAATGTCATCCACAAAAAACATAACATAGTTGACCTGGACTTAGAGCCTATCGTTGACTGATGACAGATGAACGGATGCTCTATACCCCTCTGGGATGGCGCACCCTCTATCATGCGTAGAACGTGCTGACTTCCATCAAATGTTAGGTGCATCATGGTCATTTTCTGCTGCAAAATTTCACATTGGATTTGGATTTATAAAGTGAACCACTTTAAATTTCATCAATCAAAAAACAGATCTGATGGCCATGAGTTTCTCCTCTGAGATGTGAGACGTGCCGGTGTGAGCGCTCGATGTCCGTGTCTGGAACAAGTTCAATCAGCTGAACCCATGAATGAAGCAGACAGACATTCATGCACCGGTGAAAACTTGCAAATTACAACCTTGACAAACATTCTTCTTTTTTTTTTTTTACATCATTTGATTTTTAAATGTATTAGTATTTCTATTATTACTACTATAGTAGGTTAATAAACTGCATTCTTTTTTTAAGGACTCTATAATTATATCCCCAAACAGTCGGAATCGTCATCCGTGTTTGCGTCCGCCGATCCTTTCGGTTAACGCGATAACTTGTGTCAGTTTCAAATGTTGTACCCAGGCAGACCTTAGTCCAAAGGAGATCCGGATCGATTTTGGGAAATGTCGGTTGTATATTTCTGACACTAGTGGGAGCTTTTTTGGGGCCATAATTTCTTAACCGATTTAGTCCAAATGTGGAGCATATGAATTAAACTCCAGGACATCTATCTTGTTACTATCATATTTTACTTGGAGCTTCTTTTTCCTATAAAAAACATTCTTTTTCAGACATAACATCCTAACCATTGGTGCGATTTACTCCAAATTTGGTGCATATGAATTGACTTTACTCTAACAGTTAATCAGTTTTATAGTTTACTCACAAGGGTTATTTTTTAATGAAGAATGCTGTTTTTCTGACATCACATCACATTAAATTCAAGGAGTTCAATCAGTCCGATTGCTTGAATAACGCTGAGGATTGGGGGCTAGTTATATACTATTATTAAACATTAAAATAACAATTATTGGGGGTCAACTGTAGTGGACATGGACTTGGAGGGGCTTGGCCTTGCTGAGAAAGATCCACTGGCCTCTGGAGGAAAGGAACATGTGGCTTTGTGGTCAAGGCATCACGTTTCTCATCACTTGTCCCCCCTGATGGTATCATCTGTGGTCAGTAAGGAACCTTCAGCTGATCCTCTGTATAGGATTACTTCAGCTGGCTGGGGGCAGAAAGGACAGACGTAAGCTTAAAATATCTCCCATGCTTGACACAGCGCCGCGCCAGCTGCACTCTGTAATTACCAGCAGTGCAATCAGCAGACTGGTTAATTTCCCCTGACTGACAGCCGCTGACGGCTCAATTGCAGAAAATGCACTGCAACAACTTCACGAGCAACGGGACTGACTTCCTGAAGGATTCTTCAGCCAGCGAGACTCTACCCAGAAAACGGTATTATTATGATGCGCGCCGTTACAGACGATTTAGGGGGTAAAAAGAGGCAATAACTAAGAAGAGTCTTCCTCAAGAGTCGTGGCATATCTAGAGCAGACAATCGCCCTGAGAGCACTTACGTTATATAACATATTTAGAGGGCCTTGAGACGGGATGCTGACAGGGCGACCATGCGGAAGCACTTTCTGGTTATGCAGAAGTATTGATTTAAGTGTAAAGCAATGTGAAGTGGTCCAGAATAGACATTCCACCGGCAAAGTAATTGGACGGAGTGATGCAGCAGAATCGGCCAAGATAAATAGGTCCTTTAATAGGTTGTGTACGGCGTGACACATGAGAAAGCGTAAAGGCTTTCTCATGTCTCTACAGTCGGCACTGGAATAGATAATAGCAACAGTAATGAGGTAGAAGGTAATAGAAACAACGTTAAGCTGGTTAAGTTTGATTACCAGCAGAATATATGTAATTATTATCAGCTTTTATTTGTATTTAGTCTCAGTCCTGTGTCAAATATTCTTAATAGACTTCATTGTGTTTAGTCTTCTTTTATTCCAGCTTTAGTTGACTACTCTGTACATTTTAGTCTGGTTTAAGTATAAGAAAAACTTAAAACTTAAAAACTTAAATTTAAGTCTGTTTTAGTTAGTGAGTTTACATTTTAGACTTTTCTAAAAAATCAAGTTATTGATAACATTTCAGTCGACATTCCGGCACAAACATTTTTATTTTTTCATGTATAGTTTTTTTCGGATCATTATCTAATATAGAAAAAAAAAGAAACAGGTTGAAAGATTAGAAGAGTAAGTTTTGAGGAAAGTGAGCTTTTAGCCCTGAAGACCCTTGTCTCTGAAACTCTCTCCAAAATAAAAAACATTTCTGGAAACTGACTCTCTCCCCACCTTCAAATCTCGCCTGAAAACTCATTTCATTAAACCTGCATGTTCAGTCGGATCACCGGTTTGCCTTTTTTAATTATCTTTAGCTTTCTATTGCATATCTTTTTTACTTAAGCCCTGATATTTGTTGTTTTTATAGATATATCTGTAAGGTGACCTTGACTTTCCTGAAAGGAAACACCTATAACTAAAAATGTATTATTATCATTATCATTATTAATGATAATACTATTATTATAAGTATCCAGAGATGCATCATGTTATGATTAACATATTTATTTGAAGCCACGCCCAGATTCAAAACCAGCGATCCAGGAGATTTGGGCATGTTAATCATAATTTAACCTTTTTGAGTCCTTTTGTCATTTAGCCTAAAAAATAATATAAGAAAACACTTCATGAATCCCAAAAGGGAAAATTTAAATGTTATATAAGCGGGGAAATACTTGCATGTGAGGTAACCCTAAACCTTCATATAACACATCTATAGATAACCTCTACGACCTGAAAGGGGTCAATAAGGGGTTAAATAACTGAGATAGAACAGAGGAGGCCTCTTGGATGAGAGGGGAAACTTCTCCAACTTTAGAAGTGAAGTCCAGTTTCTCCTGATTCAACCTTCGAGGATCACGTTACAGGATGTTCTGCCACTCAGTCTCTCACACGCCCGAACCATCAAACATGTCTCGAAGGAACAACGTTGTCCGTCTTTCAATCTGACGGTGTTTTTTTTACTCGTCTTTGCGCTGCTCTGTGCTCGGACCAATATTAACATAGAAATGGATTCCGCAGATGATGAACCAACCCCCTGAATGTTCATCATCGAACGCCACAGAGGTGACAAATTTACACCATGACAGGAAATGTGATGAATCATCATGCATATACATGCGCACACCGGCGCTGTGAATGATTGAACGTGCTCGGCTGTCGGCCATATGTGACGCAGGCGGCGCATAAGTGTGCAGTTGTGGAAAACTTAATCACCTTGATCAAATCAGCGCCTGTTCTCCGTTTCCATCTTTTTTTTTGCGTAGGCATCCATCTACGGTGTGATGGAGGGTCTCATCAGCCAAACAGATGCTGAACAAATGAAATGACTTGAACACCCCTCCAAAACACCATAAATCTATGAAGAAAGAGAGAGAGAGAGAAAGAGAGAGAGAGAGAGAGAAATCTACAGTTTCATCACCTCTTATATGAAAAATCAACTGCTGATGAAGAGTTATTATTGCATTACCTAAGACTGAAGTTTGATTTGTTTTTTTATGATTAGTTTCAAATGGTGAGTCATAAATCCCTTGAAGTGTAGCAGTATTGGTTTTAGGATGTTTACCTACCTGCGACAAGGAGGTCATGTTTTCGTTAGCCGGATGAACCTCCCGACAATTTTGGAACGGGAGTCGTTAAATTTTGTCGTATGTCCAGATTAACGGACAGTTTATGGAATTTGTCATTTCAATCATTATTCTTTCCACTTGTATGGAAAGAATATATCCGGTATATATTGTACCGGTATATAGTTATATCCACAACAAATACCAAGCAGGAATTCTGGTTTGGTCATGGTTGATGAAACATGCCTGATCCTTGTGAAATGTATCCGACCAAAAACATATCCTCATTCTTCAGTGTCAGCAAAATTACCCCACAAATTTGAACTCATGTATGCATTTTTGGTGAGTCCTAATCTTTATATAATACCAGATTGATTTCATACCTTCCAGGCAGCCATTAATATCTGTTCATGAAACTGGAACTTTACTCGAGGTGGGAAATCAATCACAGTAAAGTCAAGAAAATTCGGTAGCTTTGCTTTTTTTTTTTCAAAGCAAAGCTTGCGGGTGACACAAGCGATCGCCTTAGCTGCTCGACGGGGATTTTATTCAGCTATATAAACCACATGCATATGCACATACTTCCAAAAAAAATAAAAAAAATAGTGATGAAATTTGAGAAAAAGTTTAAGAAAAAGAAAAAGTAAAGTGTGAATGAATTATAATGAATTATAATATAAAAAATGATAAGTGAAACAACTATTATCAGACTCCCCCTGAGATTCCGCTCTTAACAGAGAATTTTTAAGGTGTCGTTTGTCTTTTTGCAGGTTTTTGGTATTTTAAAGCTCGTCCTATTTCCCCAACAGCGTTTCATTCAGACAGTACAGCATTCGGCCGTAACGCTTTAACCACTAGCAGCTGAAGGGAGTGACGTTGATAATCCCTTTCCAGTGAAATCAGTCAGTGGGCGGGATATATTATACCTTTAATTTAGAAACACTTGGATTTGTACTTTCTTTTACAAATATGTGCCAGTTGGAATGAACCTGTTTATAATACGACCCTATTGCAAAACCTATATGTGAAAGATAAAGGGACTAAGGATGGAGCCCTGGGGGACACCACTGGGCAAAGGGGCCACAGAGGAGGAAGTATTAACCATGGCTGTTGAGAAAAAAAAAACAGCTTCTGGGGCCGCAAATGCTATGAACAAAGCCGGGATGTTGGATTAGCGAAGGCAAAAACACTAGGCTATTTTCAGAAATATATCTTTCAGGCTTGAGCGTACAGTTCTCTAGCTGACTAGGTTTATGATCTGGTGTTGTGAGAGGGCTGGATCCTGGTCTTATGAAGAGGTCTTGATTGCTATGAGTAGCAGCTGGGAGGTTCCTCCCTGGCTCTGGCTCACCTGGCGGCAAAACCTCCGACGTGGAGACGAAGAGGAGCGAGAGAGTTAGTGGAAATAATCAGAATCATGTTACATCTGTCCAGGGGCAGATGAAAAAAAATCTGCCCCTGAGGCAGTATGATGCTTGGTCAACGTTCTGCTTGTAAACCTTGGGTTCTGCTATTCATGTAGGTGTTACTTCGATATGTACCAACAACCATCACATTGTTGCAAACGCTATTCCCGAAAGGCAGTCACCTCTTTCAGCAAGATAAAGCCAAACGGCAACATAGTTTGGAATGGTCGGTGGAACACAATAATGAACTTGGATTCCATATTCCCCAGAACTTAATCCAATTGAGCGTCTGTAGGATATGCTGGTCAAATGGATCAGATTCATAGAGGCCCCACCTTGTTAAGGATTTGTTTCCAGCGTCTTGGTGCCAGATACCACAGCAAGCCCTCAGAGGTCTGGTGGGGTGGATCAGAGCTGTATCGGTGATGGGACCGGCACAATATTGGGCAGGTTGTTATAATGTTATGGCTGATCAGTGTACGTTACGCTGAAACAAACTGCCCTGTCTTCTTTTTTTCCGGGGCTGATTGAGGCTCTCTTTGGTATTTGACCATCTTGAACACAAAAGACACAGGAAAATCCATTTGTCATGTCCCTCACAGTACAATTCATTATGGATGGTCCACCGAAGCACAACAAAAGCAGCAATTGCTTTAAAGGATCAGCTTTTCAGTGTTTTCTGAGAAACCAATTTCAGGACATAATTAATCTTCGGGGATAGATGTTTTGTGCCGGTTGGTGAAGGTGGAACTCCGTCCTTACTGTTGTAGAATGTTATTGAGAGTGGCTGAGGCTTACATAAGCAAGGACTTTGAAAACGAGACATTGGCCTCTTCACATCAATTCCCCCTTTAATCGTCTGAGGACAAAAACTCTTAACGTTGTACCCTTGATTGAGAAGCAGAGAAACTAAATCAAATAGGAGGCAACACTGGGATAATCAAACTCTTCAAACCTGTTAATACTAGACTTTTTGTGGCACAAACACTCTCGACAAATAGGAATGGGATATCGACTGTACCGTCTGTTTAGGATGTGTAAACTAGTCAGTTTCACCTGCCTAGGTAGAAATAAAAATGTGGACAGGAGACGCACCAGCAAGAAAAATCCTAAACCCCGGAGACCCGGATTTGCTCGGTCTCCTAGAACAGTCTCAGGAGTCTGAAGGAGATACCAGGAGACGGGCTGTAACACGAGAAAGCTGGACTGGGCCATAGAATGCCAACAATCCATGTGTGGAGGAATGGGAGGAGCACTGCCAGAGCCCCACCAAATGACCTTGTGCGTCAATGCGATAACTCATAAACGGTCTCATGGATCATTTTCATGGAAATAGTGAGGTTGAGTCAATATGGACTGTTTGAGGTCATTAATGAGTCACATTTAATGTGAAGGTTCAATCAGGCGGATTGTTTGTACAGCGCAGGGAATGGGCTGGTTTTCCGGGATACACCCCTGCTGGAGGGGATGGCAGCGAAGGCCTAGTTAAGCTATATACTCTAATGTAACGGCCTCTTTATACAACCTTTTTTATTTGTGTAAGCTCGTTTGTTCTATAAAACTGATCGATCTCTCGCTGTCACTCCAGCGTCTGAGTTCATTCTGGCTCAATCCAGGCTGGTGTGCAGCTCGATGTGGCTCCCTGTAAAATAACAGAGCCAGTGCGTTTTCAAGCTGAGCAGTGACAATTTTTTATTCTTTTTTTTTTTAATGTGTTGCGGTGAGTCGGATGAAATCGCGAGCTTTGCGTTGAACGCCGCAACCAGAATGTGACTCAACCGGGAGAATCCATGTGATGAAATCCTGCTCAATAGCACAAATGAGGAGAATTCAACTTTCACCTCGACTCAAAAGGACTTGAAATACAGTTTGGTCTCCATAAACCATAAAAAATGTCTCCTTCTCACTCTCTTCGGTTTGCAAATCTGAGGACGGGGCCTTTTGAGTGCTCAGCAACTCATTAAGATGCAGAAGCCAGAGGTGAGAGTAATGCTCCAGTCCTGGCCTGTGAGACAAATACTTTCATTTGTGGATATTCTCTCATGCTCTCACTGATCAATGACCAACACTGCTGAGATCCAAGGTGCGCACTGCTGCTGTTGTATTTATCTGTCAGTGTGTGTACCGGAGTGTGACTCTGCAGGACATTTCTGATGCATGGATACATTTAGCGTACGTAGGGCTTACGTTTGCCTTAGGTTAGAAGATTATTATAAGAAGAAGAGATTTTGGCAGAGGATTGATTTGTGTTCTAAATAGGAAGCTCTTTGTGAGGCTTGTGGCGGTCAGGTCGGCCAAATGTGCTCGTTTAAAGATCAGACAGGCCTAAAAACACTGGTGTCCAGGTGAGATAAATAGCTAAGCTGACAGCAGGAAGAAGAGAAGGTGGAAGAGAGGAAGCAAAGTGTGCAGGTCCAGAGATATGGCAGCCTCACAAGGTCAATATTTTACTTTGGGCTCTAATTAAATTACAAGGCAAAGTCCCCAGGAGAGCATGCATGAGCAATAGACCCAACTTCCCCCCCCCAACACAAACACACACACACACACACACAAGCATTCACAGACAGAGACACACACACAAGCACAAACACATACAGACACACACACATACATCCCACACACACACAGCCACACATATAGACACACAGAAACACACACACATACACACACACACATACATTCACAAACGGAGACACACACACAAAAACACACACATTCAGACACACACACACACACACATACACAGACACAAACAGACATCCCACACACACACAGCCACACATATAGACATACAGAAACACACACACATACACACACAGACACATACATTCACGAACAGAGACACACACACACAGCCACACATATAGACACACAGACACACACACACATACACACACAGACACATACATTCACAAACAGAGACACACACACACAAAAACACACACATACAGAAACACACACACACACACATACAGACACACACATACATCCCACATACACACACATACAGAAACACACACACACACATATAGACACACAGAAACACACAGACATACAGACACACACATACATCCCACACACACGCACACACACATATGGACACACAGAAACACACACACACAGATACACACACAGACAGACCCACACACAAACTCTGCAAGCCAAACAATATGTAACTCTGCGCTGAGACGTTGCCGTGCTTAATCAACCTGATTCAACCAATTTGAAGCAATTTCCACATTTTTCAGAGAATCAGGTTGCACAGAAGCACATAAGAGTTTATTTGAGACAAAAAATGATTGAAATTATCTCCATGTCCAAATTTAAATAGCAAAATGGAGCAGGAAAGCTCCAAAAACTGAGTAGCAGCTTCGTTTTGAGAGGACGCGTCTCAAAGGAGCTCGGAAAATTCTGTTCTGCTCTGACCTTGACCGATGGACGTCGCGTGTCACGTGGGGTAATGGTCTATGCCTGTCAACACGTGTTTGTCTTCACGGGGGGGTTATATCCGGCTTCAGAGCAGAGCTGTTGATGAGCCCGACCGATGGAAAGTGGTGTCATTTGTTTATAGCAGGGCCCAAGGGGGCCGAGACATGAAGTGCTGACGGCCCGTCAGACTAAACGTTACTAATAAAGCGTGCTGACACACGAATCCGCACGCTTTAGAATCATTAGTGCTTCAATCAAGGACGGTTTTGAGTTTCATTATTATGTTCTTTGTCCATCCTTCCGTCACGGTTTAATACCGGAGCATTACTTAAAAACAGACATTATTTATTTCACTTTTTTTTGCACACAACAACAAAATGCCGAAGAAATGCCTCTCGCCAAATAGGCCTTTTTTTGTCATTGTTATTATTTTTTCGTTTCCATGGTTACATGTTGAAATTAGGCTCTTTCTGGTGGTTAGTTTTGTTGTTAGAGCATTAATCAAAAAAAATTTTTTGTACTTTACTTTCTACACATAACAAACAACTACTGAAGTTTTGTTGATCACATTTTTCTTCTATTCCCCCGGTTACAAGTTTTGCTTGGGCTCACTCTGGTGGGTTTAACAGTAGTATTAAAACTTTATTTCTCATTCGTGTATTAGATTGTAGTGGAGTGTACTAGAGTGTAGTGTACTGGCGTGTACTAGAGTGGACTAGAGTGTACTGGAGTGCAGCAGTTAACTGAACTGCACTCCAGTGTACTAGAGTGTTCTGGAGTGTAACATAGTGTACTGGAGTGAACTGATGTATACTAATAATAATAATAATAATAATAATAATACATTTATTTGATAACGCACTTTACATTTGGATCACATCTCAAAGTGTTAACTAGAGTGTAAAACAGTCTACTGGAGTGTACTACAGCATACCAGAGTTTACTGGAGTGCAGCAGAGTGTACTGAATTGCACTGGAGTGTAGTATAGTGTACTGTAGTGTAACAGAGTGTACTGGAGTGTATTTGACTGTATCAGAATGTACGGAAGTGCACTGGAGTATACATGAGTGTGTTGGAGTGTAGCATAGTGTACTGTAGTGAACTTGAAATGTACTGGAGTGTACTAGAGTGTATTCCAGTATACAGGAGTATACTGGAATGTAACAGTATGTACTGGAGTGCCTCAGAGTGTACTGACCTGCGATGGAGTGTACTACAGTGTACTGGAGTGTACTGGAGTGCCTCAGAGTGTACTGACCTGCGCTGGAGTGTACTACAGTGTACTGGAGTGTACTACAGTGTACTGGAGTGTACTGAAGTTTACTAGAGACGACATGTTGATACATGTTTTGGGTTTTCATGCAAAGTTATTTTTCCTTCATGCAATTAAGAAGAAATTATTAACGAATAACAGAATTAACTTATTAACTGACAACTAAATAATAAGTTCTGATGAATTAATTACAAAAAATAAATTGATTAATTAACAAATTCAACTTTCTACACATAATGAACAAATGCTGACACGCCTTTTGCCAATTCCTGACCTTGGTGCAGAGCGCCATGAAAATCACGGGGGCTAAAAAACCAACAATCCCTCCAGGTGATCTAGGAGCAGTCTGTTATCAGACATGCAGGGAGAATCGTGTCCGTGTCCAATCATATCCTCCACCTAGAGTCCCAATTCTTACCTTCCGGCTGGAGATTTAGGGTGCAGGGTATGTGCAGACTGATTCGCTATAAACATTAAATCCGAAAGCAGGAACATTAAGCTCCTGAACAACGACTCGAAGGACCAATTCAGTCAGTTACCGAATATGAACATATGCCATCAGATGAGGGATAAATTAAATGTATTATTATTATTATTATATGTTTTTCTGTGCAATAATCCATTAAATGTGCAATACATCACAAGACTGTGTAATTTAAAAAAAAATAAATACCTTAAGTGCTCGTGCATTTATGTGTGAATGTTATGTATGGGGCGTTTAATATGGGATATTGGTTTCAGTGACATCATGTACATCTACTTCCTCTTGGTACTTTCTGTGAAACTGTAATCGGACGGAGTCTGCCGCGGGAAAAAAAAAAGTATATTTTAACTTATCTTCAACACTTCATTGTGTTTCCATGGTTACAGGATAGGATGGGGCACAGTCTGGTGACGGGTTTAATTTCTAATGCAGATTTCAATCTTTTTTTTATAAACTGTCTTTCTTCATTGAACCTGCTAACAAGCGGAAATTAGCTTCACTATAAGTTCATTTGTTTAAGACGTGTGTTTGCCAGACCTAACTCAAACTGATATGTTATCATTATTATTTTATGTTCTGGAGAGATGGCATTTGATATTTTGGGTATTTAGTGAAAATAAACATTTTTGACAATTGATCCTAAGTATGTAAGGAGCAGGAGTTTAAGTACTCTTTAAGTACTCCCCATAACTATTCAGAGTTATGGGGAGTGTGGAAAAGAGGTGAAGAAGCGAGTGAGGTCAAGGAGGAGTGGGTGGAGTGCCAGGATTTATCTGTGACAGAAGTTTTGCAGAAATGGTGAAGGGAAAGGTTTACAAGTTGGGTGTGAGAGGAGTTCCGCTGGATGGTTTAGAGATGGTGGCGCTGACCAGAAGATCCGGAGGTGGCAGAATTGTAGATGTTTAGATTTTCTTTGGGAGTGATGAAGATGGACAGGCTTATAAAACTAACTCATCAGAGGGACAGCCCAGGTTAGACGTTTTGGAGACAAAGAAATAGGAACCAGACCGATATGGTTTGGACACGTGAGGAGAAGGGATAGTGGATCTATTGATAGAACGATTCTGGAGATGCCAGGCAAGAAAAAAAGGGACCAAAGAGGAGGTTTACGGATGCATTGAGAGAGGACATACAGTTGGTTGATGTGACAGGGTAAGATGCAGAGGATGGGGCAAGATGTAAACAGATGATCAGCAGTGGCGATCCCTAAAGGGAAAAGTCTAAAGAAGTAGAAGAATTAGAAATTGATAAAGGCATTTTCCCCTATTTATTTTTCGTCAGAAAACAGAACATTTCGCTATCACCAATACTTAATTAACAGGGACAACTTCATGATACTGGATTCATTTGTGAATATAAAAATATACAACAAAATATACAATGACATTTTTTAAATATAAAATAGTGCAATTACTTCTAAACCAATGATTAATATACTATTGAACTACAAAGATAGATAGAGAGATTACAGTGAAGCCACTCTCTGATTGGCTGAGAGTACCAGGAAGTCAAACTCCCGTTGGTGACGTAAGCGCCTCAGCTTTCCGGCAGCAACAGCGGAGAAATATCAACATGGCTCCCAAACTTGACTTCAATAGCGCGACAGCGATCCTCTGGCTGGCGTTTCTCTCTCTTATCCCTCCGGCGGAGGCTTACGATGCTGGAGACGCCATCGCGCTCCTGCTCGGAACCACGGTGACGGTGGTCGGTTTCTGCGCCTGTCTCGGCTGGTACTCACGGAGGAGGAACAGCCAGCTGTGACACAGAGTCTGGACCGCGCTCCTTTCCCAGCATACTATCACCCGCTGCATTGTTTTGTTTCCCGTTCTCATTATAGGACATTCTGACATCAGATTAATCTCGAAGCAACTGATTAAAAAAAACGTGCCTTATTGGGATTAATGGGCCATGCAAGCCTGGAGTCACGTGGACTGAGGGAGAGACATCCCGGAAGTGTAAATACAGGAACTGCGTGTTGCATTGCTGAAATTAAAACCAAACATTGTGGCCCTTTCTGTCTGAAAAAACTGCCGCAGACACTTGCTGTGCACAATGCTTGAATCGCTTATTGTCCACATTTTCCCACACTTGGAGTAATAATTGTTATTTTACTGCTGTTTTTCTTTTCTGCTGTACAATCGTCACTATTGTTTGAAGCACACGTCCCTGCTGTGGTCACGTGAAAACAGTGCAGCTATTCTGCCCCTAAAATGTGTGACAGTTACTTCTGACAATAATAAATGGATTATGTTGATGCTTCTCAGGTGATTATCGTCCGTATAATGACATTTCTCTTCTATGCTTTCATTTAAAAGATGTGTGGATAAAGTGTTGCTATAATAATAATAATAATACATTTCATTTATAACGCAATGATGTTACGCCAGGGATTTCATCCCGGCTTTAACCGGAAGTTACCTATACTTTTTTTTTTTTATAATAGGTGTTTCAACCAGTCTTCCCTTTAATATTAAGAATTTTGATATGAACAGTGCACAAATACTCCATTACGAAATGCAAAAGTACGAAAAATAAGTCCACTCATTATGCATAAATCCACATTTGGTTGTTAATATTATACTATTAAAAGAAAATAGTTGAAATTGGTTAAGCTGATGACACAAAACTAACTATGGTATTTTCCAACATACTGTATATTAATAACTTACAATTAGCCTTTACTGTGTAACTTACCAGAGTCTAACTTATTATATTATCATTTAATTGTTTCACCCCTTAAAATAAGAAGACGATAAGAAAGTCAAAGGAGTTCTTTTAAGAAGCTCTATCCTTCCCTTTATTTTTGAACCCAAAAGACATTTTTAAACGATACTAATTTTGCCTTTATTGCCATGCAGCTACTTATAAGAGTCATTAATTCAGCGTGTAATGAAGTGTTCATGAGTTCTGCACCGGAGTGACTGACAACTCATGGGAGGATGTCGGAATGTTCATAAAATGATCAAGGTTTTCATTTTAATGTGTCAGGGGGGCAGTAAGAGCGTTTATTTTGCAGAGAAATCAACTATCAGGTCTCTTTTGCTGAGTGCACACGTTTGCGCTCCGCAGTATTTGTTCTGAATCACAATAAAGCGGCACAGTTTGCATTTACATTTCATTTTTCTCCCTAACTATGTGAATACTAAAACACCACAACAACAGTGAGACCTTTCTCCCATGTATGATCATAATAACTTCACGGTTTATAGCCCAGGTTGACGCAAAGGAACATTTCAATGTGTGTGTGTGTGTGTGTTTGGGAGAGAGAAAGGATGACTGTCCACTTGTTACACTCCTCATGACGTCACAGCTTTCCATACAGATCCTATGAATTTCTCATGCTGCTGGAGCAGATGAACAACAGTGAGGAAAGTGCTTGTTAATTATTCATACAGAGCACAGGGGAAGTCATTTTACCTGCAGGTGATCCGGTCGGCCCGATTTCACCCTCCGCTTTGTACATATTGTTTGACATTTGAGTCGAGTGAAACATGTATGAGCGCCGTGAGAAGGAGAAAGGAAGCTAATGCACACGATAAACTGACGCAGCAGTTCAAATGGCGTGGACTCAACAGTTGGTAAAACAACTCCAGAGGTACACTGTGTAAAAAAAAAAACTTTCGGAAACTGCTAACACACATTTAAATATTATCAGGTTTAAAATTTAAGTTGGAAGTACTTAATTCTTAAGTCTGGAATTTCCCTTTTTGATACTTTATGGGTCTTTCAATGCACTGTAAAAAAGAAAATAGTTGATGAACTTGAAAAAATTACTTAAACTAGTAACCTAAATTTAATAAAGTATTTTCGACTCTTACTTATTAATTTAAGTTGTAAATACTTAATTTAACCATGTCACCAGTGTAGAAAAAAAAATCTGAATTAATGCTTTTTACAGTGTGGAATATCTTTCTTTGCCGCAGGAATAAAAAATGTCCGATCCGTGCACCAATAATAAAAAAATGTATTTACTCTTTATATTTTAGTTTTTTGATATTAAAAGTTTTTTTAAATTGATTTGGAAAGTTTCCAAAGCCAGAATTTCACTTTTCTCTGGGGTAGTGGTCTGCTTATGCCCTGTAAAAAATAAAATTGCTAATGAACTTAAAGAAATTACTTCTGCTGGGAATCCCAATTAAATTAAATTTAGTATTTTTAAGAGTCAAACTTTCTCATTTATGTTGTTAGTACTTAATTTAATTGAGTGTTACCAGTGAAAGAAATGTTTGAGTGCTTCAAAATATTCTCTTTTTACAGTGCACTGCAAAAAATGTTTGCAGAATTTCAATTTTTTTTTTCCTGGTATGTTTCCGTTCTGTGATGTCTTAATTTGCAATCATATATTTTTGACAGTGAAGTTGGCGAATACAGATGCCAGTATTTTACCATAAATTACATAGTTATTTTTTTTACAGTATATAATTGAACTAAAGCAATCCAGATGTGCCTGTTTTGTGGCATCACAATTAACATAGATTAATTCTTACAAAAAAGAAAACAACCCACAAAGCCTCAAAAGAGATTCAGTCATGAATAAAAATGATGAAGATGGTCTTGGTGGTGTTTGGTCAAAAAGTAATCCGTTACTGTAACGCGTTAGTGGCCGGCAGCGGCTCTGTTGAGCAGATGTTACCGTGAGAGAGAGCTGGGCTCCTGCTGCAACAAGAGACAAGACGCGTCTTGGATCACAAATAGGGATGCAGGGCGCATGCGCAGTGCGCTCAGTTCACTGTAGGATATTCACCGCGGAGGAAAAAAGAGGGCAGGCAACAAATGAGGCTTTTTGAAACAGCAAAAACCACAGTGGTGCAATGTAAATAACATCCAGGAGGGACAAGAAATCGGATTATCAACAGGTAGGATTTGGATTGATCTTTTGATCGGCTGTCTGTCTCGCGCTCTCTTTCTCTCCCTCTTTTTTTTGGCCTTGTCTTGTGTGATGGCTGCGATTCTGGGCAATTCATAGCGGGGACTTGGAAATGATTCTAGTCTAACGCCGTTATGCTTCATCTAGTCGATTGGGATGCAGGATGATGGTGTGTTTTTTTTTTTTTTTTGACTGAAATTTCTCCCAATCGTGCGTAAAAATCCTCAGGAGGACGCATTTTAACGCGTAAGTAAATCCAAGAAAATAAATCAGATGTGTGCATATGCAATTTTCCAGGGCATAGGAAATATCTGTCGTCCTATTGATCATTAACAGCTGGTTTGTTTGTGTCCTCTCTCGGTGTATCCATTCTCATCATGACGCGCGCGCAAAAACGTCAAAAAATGTGTCTTTAATATCAGTATTACATGACATATTCTATTACTAATCATTAAATCTGGAGGGGAAAGAAAAAAGAGGCTGGCTAAATAAACTCCCGTTGATAGCAAGGCTAATCCAGTTAACATTTAATCAGACTAAAACACAAATGCTCTCATGTATGTGCGCGCGAGCAGTTCATTTCCCACCGTGCGTAAAGGCAGGGCGAGTTTATTCGAGGCACCGCCGCCGGTGGAGAGACCGTACTCTTCTCTCCGGCGCGGTGTAGGCTATAGGGTGTGATCATGAAGAGCTCATTGGTGGACTGCATTTCTCCCCAATTTCCAAATTAATCCCAAACAGCAGCCTCGTTTTTTTGCGCAAAGCGTGTCTTTTCCCACAGCGTATTACGCAGAAGAGTCGCTCTTTGTTCGCCAACACATGAATGCTTGAAGCTTCATTGACTGTCTGTGTCTGTAGATAAAGTCTTCACCTGAGGCAGCGTCTGTCTGTCTGTCTCTCTCTCTCCCCAAATATTATAAACAAACATGTGAATAGTGAAATAAATACATCAGTTAGAGGCGGGTAGAGGGAAATTTGTTACTTATCACATTCTACTTTAGTCAAAGTGCCGGTGGAAACGAGGCTGCTGCTGCTGTTGTTGTGCGACTGAGTGCTGATGGGCTGATGATATTTTTTTTCAGGGATTTTCTTTAGGTGTGATGAGACAAAGGAACAAAGGATGCCTTAGAGGAGAGGTCGCCTATACGCCTGGAAACCTCTTCAAAGCACAGCGCCAAATGGATCTAACGCCTCCCCCTGCCGCCTCCAGATCATGATACTTGGCTGAAGCTATTTCCCTATCTTTATGATCCCTCCTCCATCTATGGCGAACTATAGTCATGCAGGGGACCACACCATCTTCCAGAATGTTTCTCCTCTCGCCACGTTCCTCAAACTGACCTCTCTGGGTTTCATCATTGGAGTCGGCGTGGTCGGAAACCTCCTGATCTCCATCCTGCTGGTTAAAGACAAAAGCCTGCACCGAGCACCCTACTATTTCCTGCTGGACCTGTGCGCCTCCGACATCCTGCGCTCCGCCATCTGCTTCCCCTTCGTCTTCACCTCGGTCAAGAATGGATCCGCTTGGACGTACGGCACGCTGACCTGTAAGGTGATCGCCTTCCTGGGTGTGCTCTCCTGTTTCCACACGGCGTTTATGCTATTCTGCGTCAGCGTCACGCGCTACCTGGCCATCGCACATCACCGCTTCTACACCAAGAGGCTGACCTTCTGGACCTGCCTAGCTGTCATCTGCATGGTGTGGACGTTGTCGGTGGCTATGGCGTTCCCGCCAGTGCTAGACGTAGGGACGTACTCTTTCATACGGGAGGAGGACCAGTGCACCTTCCAGCACCGCTCTTTCAGGGCCAACGATTCGCTAGGCTTCATGCTCCTGCTGGCGCTCATCCTCCTGGCCACGCAGCTGGTTTACCTCAAGCTCATCTTCTTCGTCCACGACCGCAGGAAGATGAAGCCTGTCCAGTTTGTGCCTGCCGTCAGCCAGAACTGGACCTTCCACGGACCGGGGGCCAGCGGCCAGGCGGCGGCCAACTGGCTGGCCGGTTTCGGCCGAGGCCCCACCCCGCCTACCTTGCTAGGAATCCGTCAGAACAGCAACGCAGCGGGCCGCAGGCGTCTACTGGTGTTGGATGAGTTCAAAACAGAGAAGAGGATTAGTAGGATGTTCTACATCATGACGTTTTTCTTCCTGGCCCTCTGGGGGCCCTATCTGGTCGCCTGCTACTGGCGGGTGTTTGCCAGGGGCCCTGTGGTCCCTGGAGGCTACCTGACGGCCGCCGTGTGGATGAGCTTCGCCCAGGCTGGGGTCAATCCGTTCATCTGCATCTTCTCTAACAGGGAGCTGCGGCGCTGCTTCAGCACCACGCTCCTCTACTGCAGAAAATCCAGGTTACCACGGGAACCCTACTGCGTTATATGAAGGTTTGGCGGTGGGTTTGTTCTCATCCATGTCTCCGTTTCCCTGATTGATCTTGATCTGGGTTTTGCTCCCGTTGTACAGCGCACTCTTTCTTCAATCTCTCTTCTCCCTCCGCCTGCTCCACCTTCTCCTAGCCCTTCTTTTTTGGAGGTAGAAGGCGGACTGCCAATCACGAGGCTCTGCCCCTGGGTGATTGAATGTGATACGTATCAAACATGGAGGCTGGAGGGAATGGGAGAACACAGGAGGTCTGGACTGGATCCCACTCCTGGGCTTTTGTTCTAGTAAACAGACATCGCGGAAGGCCGTGCCAATGCAGAGAAGCAAAAAGTTAAAAAAGAAAAAATAGAAAAAAGGATTTCACAAAACAATAAAAACAAAACCTGTGGCTTTGGCTATTTTGGAAGAGGAGTAAATGTGCGAGGTGTGAAAAACAAAAAAAATAGGACGAAATGAACAAAAAAGAAGAAATGACACCTCTCAAGGAATCACTGGAAATGTTTTACATTTTTAAGAGTTGCACTAAAAAGAAGATGTAAAGATGCTTTTTTTGGGGGGGTTGCCAGTTGCCGGCTGCAGGGCAAGGACAACTAATTTTTTTTGGTTTTCCTCTAAAACTTAACAATGAATGCTTTAATTTGCAACAGACTACACAACCGCTGTAAGTAAAGCAAAACTATGTGACGGTCGGAGCGTACGCCACCACAAGAGGATAAAAATGGTTTTAATGTAAGTGAGATCTTTTTCATTTACACGGCCTGGGGGCGGGGCTTAACAAAAAAGGGCGGGATTTACATACAGTGTGTGGTTTTTTGAATTGGCGACATGAAAATAGAGATGATTTCTTGTAGTTAAACGATCCATGAGTCCCTAGTGTCTGGCATTGTTATTTTTCTTATCACCTTTTACAACGACAAAAAAGAGGAAACGATGTAAGAAGTTGCTTTTAAGAACAACCGTTTGCTTAAAAAAAGACTTTTCTGAAGACTTAGTTCAATGTGTTCATCATATCCATGTACCTAAACACTATCATGTTGTTACTGTATTGCTGATGCCACTCCAGGTGTTCTTGCCTTAATGGTTATGATAATTCATGTTCGGGGGTTGTTCTCATTTTGGATTCCATCCGCTCCCGATGTTAATTTTAAATGCAAGGGGATTTTTTTTTTTGGATTTTAAATGAAATGCATGTCCATTTCTCCTTTTCTTCCTTTTTTTTTTTTTGGAGAACAAAGGTGGTCCACTCCCACGAGCATCACAGGCCATACACTGAGCAACCCATTTTTATTCTGCAGCGGTTTGCTATACCCCACAGAGTGCTCAGAGCACAGAGAAGAGCGGGTGTGCATGTGTCTGCGTGTGTGTGTGTGTGTGTGTGTGTGTGTGGGTGTGCTAGGTGGATTAGAACAACACTTCAAGACCAGAGCCTTAGTATGAAATCTTGCACAATTTGTATAAAATGTAAAAAAAAAATTTAAAAAAAGAAGAAAAAAAACAAACAAAAAAACATCAAAAACAGGAAAAAGACATTTGAGGCAAACTGTCTTCTTTCTACTTTCCCTACATTTTGGCTCTCTACTGATTTCAATGACTGACTTCTTTTGTTTCTCCTGTGGCCATTTTAATATTTATTATTATGATTATTATGTATTCCTTTTTGTATAATATAGATAGATCGTGTGTAAGAATGTGAATCGTTTCATCCCCCCCCCCCCCATCCCCTCCAAAAAAGTCCCGAATGTGAGTACTGCAGTTTCAGTTAGGATTGCATTTGCTGAAAGTCAACTGTGTAATCTGTTGCTTTTTTTTGAAAAAAAAATAAAAAGTTTCCATTTTACACAAGGTTGCTTTTTAATCCCTCTCATTGGGCGGAGGTGGAGATCAGGAGATCAAACTCTGTGTGACCAAACGAGACAACGTCGGGATTTAAATTTGCACAACGTCATAATATTCCAAAATTCCCAAAAGTCTTTTTCTCACCTCTAAATCATCCACACTTGTCGTAAACCCGCAGATAAAATGTTATAATGTCCGTATTTTGTATTCCGGTGATTAATGGTGGTCGGTATTTATGCATGGATCTGGCATTTATTCTCCTGCTATTTTGTGTCTTTTTCTGGAACACAATCTTCTCTGTCAGTCGAGTCCTTGGGACAGATCGTCTCAACAGAATGCGTGATGGGCATTGTCGCTGAATGTGAAGTGTGTTTGACATTTAATGGGAATAATCTCCATGAAAACATCCATGGGCGCAGTCGTCCCTGCACTCTCACTCTCGCTCTCTCTCCCACCCTCAATCACTCTCTCTCAAGCTCTCTCTCTGAAAAATGTTTTTTTTTACTATAAACGTCAATGTAAATACCAGCAAATCTGTAATTTACACAGAATAACGCTTTCACGGTAATGATTTGCTTGTGATTGTATTGTTTTTTTCTGTTAACTTTACCAAATATTTGCATTTATACAGTACAATTTGGTGTTTTCCAAATATTCTGACAAAAATATTTTTTTGTTGTGACTTTAGTGAATTCACTATATTTACCACTGCAATATACCGTTTTGAATTTTATAGACGTTTACTATTGCCATTTGAAAGTTCAAGCATATTTTTTGCGGACAGCAGGTAATTACAGCGGTTTGACCCTTTTCTCGCTTTTTAAGGTCCCACTCACACACAAGCAAAGTATAAAGAACTTTATAATACTTTTACTGGTAAGACCTTATTTCCTTATTCAAAATCCTAAACTCAGCACCATGAGTGATCGGGCCTTCTGTTCTGCTGCCCCTCGTCTGTGGAATGCCCTCCTTGACCATCTCAGGGCTCCACAGACGACTGACACATTTAAAAAAACGACTTAAAACTTTCCTTTTTAGAAGGACCTATAACCTTAATTTGATCCTAGATTTGATCCAAATGTAAAGTGCATTATAAATTAAATATATTATTATTATTATTATTATTAATCCATCAATTTTAACAAGAAATTGAATGTTTACAGTAAATTTTTGCTTTTTCCACATATTCTGATTATTTCTTCTTTTTTTTTTTTTACTGTTTTTTTATTTAAGATATTTCACTATATGTACTAATGTGATATATTGGTATGAATTTTTCCGACTTTCAATGTTGCCTTTGACAGTTTATTTTGACGACAATTCCTACAGACAGTATTTTGCAGTGTTGCCGCAAATTACAGCCGTTTGACCCATTATCTCGCTTTTTAAGGTCACACTGTATCGCAGGCAAGATATAGAGGATTTTATAATACTTTCTACTCTAAAGCTTGTGGACCTTATTGTATTTTTCATTTAATTTTAACAATAATTTGAATGTTTGAAGTGAAGTTTAGCTTTTTTTCCACCTATTCTGACCATTTTTGTTTCGTTATCGTTTCTTTATATGAAGATAATTCACTTTATCTACCACGACCTTATACTGTTTTTAATTTTACAGACTTTTACTGTGCAATTTGACAGTTTTTTACCACAATTTCTGCAGATTACAGCAGTTTGACCCATTCTTTCGCGTTTTAAGGTCACACTCATACACAGGCAAAGTATAAATAATGTAATGACACTTTTACTGCAACAACTTGCTTGTGACATTCTTTTATTTTTATTGTAAAATTCTGTGTTTTCAACATATTCTGATGAAAATGATTTTTTTTTTTAATTTTTGATCATTAACTAAATCTAGTACTGTCATATACTGTTTGGAATTTTACAGACATTTGCTGTTGCCATTTGACATTTATTTTACCGTGCTATAAATACGTAAACATGCTTCAGTTTGTAGTTTAAATAATGTTGGGAAGATATGGATATCCATTTAGGAAGTAATTTGTTTCCCGCATCAAATACAATATTAGTTTTAAGTCTCCACGTTAATATTCATCAACCCATCCAAGGATAAAGGTGGAAAAAATTATTTTTTTCTGACCTCAAAACCACCTCCAGGCCGGCTTTGTTCCATCTGCCCTAAAAGCCGCCATAATCAGACCACTCCTCCAAAAACCTATTCTCGATCCAGAACTTTTTGCTAATTACGGGCCCATTTCCAAACTCCCATTCCTCTCCAAAGTTCTGGAAAAAGTATTTGCTGCCCACCTCCAGGACCACCTCAACTACAACAACCTCTTTGAAACCTTTCAGTCTGGTTTCCGCCCCGCCCACAGCACAGAAACATCTCTGCTTAGAGTCACAAATGACCTACGGATGGCAGCAGATGCTGGTTCACCTTCCCTCCTGATTCTCCTTGATTTGTCTGCTGCCTTCGACACAGTTGAACATGGAATACTCCTACACCGCCTACATCACACCACTGGACTCACTGCCACCGCCCTAAACTGGTTTCAATCCTACTTCACTGACAGAACAGAATACGTATCACTTGGAAGTTCAAAGTCCCGGACACACACCGTCACCTGTGGAGTCCCCCAGGGATCAGTCCTTGGCCCCATTCTCTTCATAGTATACATGCTCCCCCTTGGCCGTGTCATCAGTCGATATGGACTCTCATTCCATTGTTACGCTGATGACACGCAAATCTACATAAAAACTAACACATGTTCCTCCTCAGCCTCTCCATCCTCATCGTCATCATCATCTCCCCTGTCAACTCTCTGCGCTTGTCTGGAGGAGATGAAGGTGTGGATGAAAAACAACGTTCTCAAGTTGAACAGCTCCAAAACCGAAGCAATTTTAATTGGCACCCCTCATCAGACCCAGTTTTCCTCCATAACCAGTATTACCTTCTCTGGTCACGACATTCCCCTCTCTTCATCAGTCACCAACCTCGGTGTAAGATTTGACCCTCAATCACTTTTGAATCCCACATCAAACACATCTGCAAGATCTCCTTTCACCATCTCAGAAATATTTCCAAACTCCGTTCTTCACTCACCTTGAGTGATGCTGAAAAGCTGGTCCACACGTTTCTCTCCTCACGACTGGATTACTGTAACGCACTTCTCATCGGGATCCCTGATAAAAGTCTTCAAAGACTTCAGTATGTTTAAAACAGTGCTGCAAGGATCCTGATGAGAGTTCGTAAACACAAACACATCATCCCCGTTCTTCATTCCCTTCATTGGCTTCCCATCTCCACCAGGATTGATTATAAGATCTCTCTCCTCACTCACCAGTGCATCCATGGTAACGCACCCCCCTACCTGAAAGAACTACTCACCCCACTGACCTCGACACGATCCCTCCGTTCTACCCACTCATACCGCCTCCTCCTTCCCCGGACTAAGCTCAGCACCATGGGTAATCGGGCCTTCTGTTCTGCTGCCCCTCGTCTGTGGAATGCCCTCCCTGACCATCTCAGGGCTCCACAGACGACTGACACATTTAAAAAAACAACTTAAAACTTTCCTTTTTAGAAGGACCTATAACTTTTAATTAACATTGCTGCTTTTTGGTCATGTTTTTATATAGTTATTATTATATTTTCTATTGATGCTTTGATCTGCTTTTACCTTGTATCACTTTGAGATTTGATCCAAATGTAAAGTGCGTTATAAATTAAATGTATTATTATTATTATTATTATTATTATTATTATAGAATTAGACCTTAACCCTGTGGGGAATAAAGGCCAATTTTATGATTTTCCAGAATTAAGGACATTGATAACTCTGTATGTTTAATAGAAATGGACTGAATATTGCGATTTCCATTTTTCTGTGTGATTCAGACCTCACTGAAGCTTTTGAACCCAAAATGCGTTCTCTTGTGATGTTGTATTTTCTTTTTCTTTTTCCATTAGAAGATAATCTAACGAAGCAATGACCGCGGCCCATGCGCCTGAAAATATGATTTTGAAGCGGCTTGTAAACACCGCGGCTAATTACATACCAGGCTGCAGGTTCGGCGGATGTGAAATGTCTATTGGGAATCCATTATCATTACACGCTTGGCAATTTCTCTTTTACTTTTGAACATTGATTATTCAAATTTGAAACCAGAAGAGTCGAGTCAGATGTTGTGAAAGCATTTAAAGGATGGGTTCGATATCAGAAACAGGCTCTTGTTTATGATTCCCTTGCGTTTTTCCACGCACGATCGTAAGGAAAATTGCACGATCGTTCTAGATGCTGAGAGGGAGACGGATATAGTGACGCCTTGGACGCATTTGAACTTGAAACTGGGTCTGGAAACTGTGTTACTCAAGACCGGAGAGGCACTTACTGTCTGACTTATGTGCGTGTTAGCCTCATTCAGCATATGCACAAATCACCAAAGGTTTCGCCATCGAGCGCTGGCCTATTTCCTCACTCGCTCGTCTGAGTGACCCAGTAATTCCGTTTCCTCTGCTCCTCTGAGGGAAGATGGCAGGCAGAGGTGGTCGGCACATTTAATCTATTTCCCCTCTGAGGTGGCGTCTCTCCTGAGAGGCATCGACGACGTATTGTTGATAATCAAAGCGATCAGGATGTTTTGCTCTGCGGCACCACGGGGCTGGGGTTGGTTCCTTTTTTTTGTGTGTGTTTATATCATGCAAGAAAGAGAAAAAAAATCCAATAGATCCTGTAAATCCAATAGATCCTCGTGTCTCGGAGGATTTTCCGTTTTAAATGGACGGCTGTCTATAATATGAGTAAATACCATCTTCGGACCGACCTATTCTTTCCTGGGCGGGTTTATAGGGAGGGTCTAATCTAACGTGAGCCTGTCTGCACTCCTGGACATTTCTATTTGTTTAATGCACAGCAAACCTTAATTAAAGTGCGGTGAAGGCCCGCGCCGAGGAGCACTCAAATATGAGAAGCTGCCTTGAATGGAATGGAGCGGACGACTCAATCTTCAGACGAGCTACTCGGGAACAAAAAAAGGAGGAATTGCTTTCTGTCATCAACGCGTCAAGCCCGCTCTGCATCTTAGTGTGATTGTGTGAGTGTCGCTGCGCTAGGAGATGTAATGCTTCACTATGCTTTGCATAACTTCTCCAGGGCATTCATTTTTCTTTTTTTTGTGAAATGACATTTACTTACAATGCAAGTTTTTTGTTGTTTTTTTTTGTTGTTTTTTTTTTACTGTTGTTTTTGTGTAGATGTGCATTGTTGTGCAGGAGTGTCCTTCGCTGACGGGTTTGTGGCTGCAGGTTCTCACTCTCAGTGCTCTGTCGGTCTGACAGAACAGGCTGTGAAGCCAGACGGTTCCTCTTTTCATCTGATTCCTGCATGCTTCATGGAGCTGCGGTGGTTATTTTCTGCCTTAATGGCTTTTGCAGCTTCATGGCTAATGTGCCTCAGCAAATTGTTAATAGTCAAATGAATGATAATGTTTGTGGCGGCGTGTCCAGACATGAATGCGCTACCTGAAAATTCACTGTTTTTTCTGTTCTTGCTTCAAGTGTTTGATTCTGAACCGCTTCCAGGAAATTCACGATTCATTGATTATTTCATGAATCAGCTTAAATCTATGTTTAACTGCAAAGTTATTATTTGCAAACTTATTTGTCGTTTTATTTGACATTATTGTGTTTTTCCTTAATTTTTATACCAAAAATGTACGCTTTTGCAGTAACACTTGGTTTTATTCATATTCTGACAAAAAAAGCATTTACTGTTGCCATTTGACAGTTTCTTACCGTTATTTCTGCAGACAATTTTTCACTCTTCACCTGTTTCCAGAAAAGTCAAAATTCATTGATTATATGGTGAATCAGCTTAAATGTATGTCATGTTGCAAAGCTATTATTTGCTATAACAAGAAGCCTGTGACTGTCAGTTAGACAATTGAACCTTGTAATGTCCTCCGAAAATCCAACGTTGACACTACAGTTAACAGAAAACAACAACAACTTTTTTGTCAAGCATGTTTGATTAGATTAGCTCAAGCTTTGGTAAAACATGTTTTAAGAAAACTATTTGACCCTTTATAAACTTTTTTATTATCCTGATTATTGAATAGGACGTTCTCTACAGCCATGGTTAATGCCTCTTCCTTTGTGTCTTTGAACTTTGACCTCTGGTGTCCCCCAGGGCTCCATCCCTGGCTCCTTACTCTTTAGTATACACATGCTGCCACTGGGTCCTATTATACACATAATCAAATTCAAAATATGCTCAAAGAAACAGTTGGAAAGGACTTTAAAGTCTGGAGCAAACTTACCTGTCAATTAAAAGAAAAGGGCTTCAGTTTTGCACGCGTGCATAGAATGTCAAACCAAACCTTTTTTAAGCTAATCCCAAGCTCATGTCACCAAATTCTTGTGAGCTCCTACTGCCCTGTCTCGTCTGATAACAAAAACAATGAAGACTAGGATGTCATTAGGTGAGGAAGCAGGGGGAAAGAATGTCCAACATAATGATGATTTCTAGTCCCCGAGGGGACGGCCCCTTGGAAAAAATGCTGCAGCTTTTATTGTCTGACAGGCTATTACGAGCAGCGCGGGCCTCTGAATACAAACGATCAACAAGATGTCTGATCACAATTTACAGATGGATAAAGATTCCCCCCCTCTCTTCATGTCTTCATCTCCGGCAGCCCGCTCCTCTGCACCGCACACCGTCATGCAAATGCATTCCATAAAGAATATCCCTGCTTTAAATATTAACTGATTAAATTGCGGATGGAGCTTCAAAGGTTCCGTCCTACATATTTAAACAGATTTTTTTCTTTTTTCCTCTTTATAACTCTCCTGTAATGTTGGATCATTTCTCGGAAAATGTGCAGGGACACAACTTTTTTTGAATGGAAACCTTCCGCTCCTGTAAAAGTTGACCTTTCTTTGTATGCTATCATTTCACGCTTACTTGGATGAGCCCCCGACCCCGCCCAAAAAGCAATCGGTCAGCTTGTGATTCTCAAGTATGAATATTTGTTTTGTTGCCAAATGAACAAGAATGCAAAGATTTCACTTTTAGTTTGAAAACACATGTTCGGAAATTTGACTTTTGGCTCTTGTTGTTTAGAATTACATGAGCAGATTGATACCGCTGTCATTTCAGCAAGCTAAATATGAAGCTACGGCCGGCTGTAGGCTAGCTTAGGTTAGTGAAAATACGGGGGCCGACAAAATACGAGCAAATTAGAAAAAACATCTTCATCGATGAGACAACAGGTGAGCGCTGCAAATGCCACAACACAACAGAAACGTTTGCAAAGGACACTTAAAAGTAACGACATCCTTTTTAATACTAAAACAGATATCAGACACAAACTTTTCCCAATGTTTTGATTAGCCCTGCTAGCTTTGGTTAACTTCCGGGTCGTGCGGTCATGTGACTTAGAATGAAACGTCAATCAACATCCTGAAAACAACAAATGAACTCAATAATGACCCAAACATGCACAGAACCCAAAGCCGCAGTAAAATAAATGTATTATTATTATTATTATTAAACAAGGTGCCTCATACCTGCTCAAGAAAACACTCGACCACCGATGCGCATACTGACTTCAGGTGTCGCCATGGAAACGTGCACACAGTGGTCAGAAAGTCGGATACAAAAGCTATTTTGTTTTAATTTGGATTTTGTGCGTGTGTTGTTAAAGTGATGCAGATGTTTTCTTTGATTTGCTTGTGTTTTTTTTCTATTTGCATGTGTTTTCTTAAGTTGCGGTGCGTTTTCCCTGTAGGCCCACTGTAAAAAAAACAACAAGAAGAACTGGAATCAATCTCTTAGAAATGATTCATGGACGTCGTTTGCTTTAAATTAGATTAAACCAGGGAAGTTCCACTGCATCAATGTTAAGAGTGAAATGTTTTGAGACAAAATAATTCTGTTGAGTTCATGAAAAACGGTTGTTGTTTTCATGACGCAACATTTTTACGCTGAAAGAACTAAATAGCTTCATCTTTGACAATTAAAACCGGGACGTTTCATGTTTCATATTTGTACGTTTAGTTCACGCAACATAGCCGTGTTTAGTAAGAGAACCATAACTTTGTTAATTACATTTAACATAATTGTATGATGTAGCATTGACTATGTCGGTTTTGTGACATTTAGTGAAATCAGTTTTGTAATGTCTAGTATCTGCTCAACCTAAACATATAATCACAATATGAGAATCCAAAGGTGAAATTTACTTGCACTGGAATTTTTGTGGCGCTTCCTTTCACCTTTGGATACTCCTTTTAGAAAGAGAGAAAAATGGTGGCACAGACAAAACAACGACCCATGGAAGTAGACCGATCTCACCAATCTGTCAGGTCCTTATTCCAACTTCTGCTAATGTTCGGCTATTAAGCCTTCATCCGAGCAAGAGGAAGATATGTTGGAGATCAAGAAGGTTCTAATACAGTTGGCCTCTGATATCACAAAACGAGGATCAAAGGATGAAAGGATGAAAGTAATAGTTGAACATTAGGTGCTATGCAATTGGCCTTTGAAGTGCAAAATGATGAAAGCAAATGGGTATCCGATGATTTGGTCAACAGGAAGTGCGATGCGTTTGGTTCCAGTAGGTGTGTTCTGGTCTGTATGTATGTATGACCACAATTCAGAGTTTATGTTTCAATATATACTGGAATGACTTAATCTTGGTCCCGTGGATCCATCCTAGATTCACGGGATCGGTTGACATAATTAAGTAAAGTAAATATCATGTCTAACAAACAGCTAGCGTGGCTCTGTTTGATTTTAAAATCACCCTATAAGCATCTCTGATGCTGCTCTCCTCTGTTGAATCTGTATGAATCCATTAAGTAAAACTTTAAGGTAGTTCTGGTTCTGGACTGGTAACTTTCTGGAGTACCTACATGTTCCCTATAGTAACAGGTAAAGTGGGGCTTGTAACCTCTTGACACAGCCATACTAGCTGTCCCCCCTGTTAGCGACTATAATGCTAGCTCTAGCGCCACTATACTGTAAACAGTCTTATCATCTAACCCCCAAGGAAATAAATCGCCGTGTTTCGGGTCCTTGCAGCCGTTTCTCATACAGCTGCCGCACAGATAATGCTCGGGTGTGAAAATCCCTCAGCGCTAATGCAAACAGCACATGCAGGTTTACAAATGGCTTTGGCTGTTTGCTCTTATTCCTGCAAACGTGGTTATCATGGCTGCACAGGCACGTCTACAAGGTTCTGTAGGTGTGAGGTGCGAGAATGTGGCGTGCAGAACGAATCATGCGGGATTAAGCCGTTCATGGAAACCTATATGTTGTGGCATATCGCTGTAAATTGATGATTTACGGCCGCCGCGGTGCGTTTGGAGTGCAGGTCAGGATGTAAGCTCGCGGAGGTTTCTGTTTCGTCGCTGCTAAATCCTCCGGCTTGCAGTTGGAGTCGGGCGTAAACATGCCGTCTTCCTCCGCCGGGGCTCAGGATGAGCGACGGATGGATCACGATTGCAGGGTCAGTACTTAAGCACACGCGCGGCAAAGTTGGAATATGTGGCGGGGGTACTGGTTGGGAGTAATCCTCCAACAGGGATTACCCGTGTCTTTCATGCTAGATTAAAGGGTCCCATGATAGTCTGCCGTCGTGACGGGGAAGGCGGGAAGACGAACCATCAGTGTTCTCTCATCAATCTGGTCGGGAATATTTCAATAATTTGGGAAGAGCGACCCTCGGCATGCCGAGTGATCTCTTCCTGCGAGTGTGTTCGGATAATCATCTTATCTCCAGGCGTGGGGGGATCTGGGTGACGTACCTACATTCGTCGGCAGGGAGGAAGAGAAAATATTTGGGTCACATGCAAATTAATTAGCGCTGTGATAATTTTGGATCGCCACCGATGCTCGAGCGCTCTTCGGCAAATGAGCAGCCTTTTTCTACGAAACTGAAAATAGAGCGGGCTTGTGGGATGAAACTGACAAAACTAGCAGTCACTGCAAACAGTTTCCTGGCGGACTAAAATATTCAGGAGCTGCTATCTGGCTTATAGGAGCTTTCAGGGCATTACGACTCGCAGGAAAGGAGGCTGACGACCATATTCTGGTGGCGGAGGGTTTTTACAGGAGGCAATCTGTCATGACGGGAAGCCAAACGTCTACATTATGGCGCCTATTTACGACACATGTAACCAACTGCTTACATCTGCTCGGATTGGGTCACATTTGCCCCCCGGAGGAAAGAGGAGAGACTTAATAACACGACAGAATTGATCTTTTTTTAGAGCTGCCATGCTTCGATGTCTGCAGCTTTTTAATAAGGTTGTGGTGTTTTTCCCGTCATGGCGATTGGGGAAAGTGTTTACAGGAGTTCACACCGGCGTTCTTCCCACTAATTCGACATGTTTTGGGATGAATCCAAGGGCTTTTGGAAAAGAGGCGGGAGGAGGGGAGAGGGAGGAGGTGGGAGGGAGGAGGCAGTTAATCCACGGGGTTTTCTTATATTCCAGCCTGCTCAGCAAATTCTCTCTCTCTCTCTCTCTCTCTCTCTCACCCCCCGCTTTTTATTTTTATTTTTGGAATCCTCTCATTCTCGTGTATCAGAGCCGTCATGCTCACAAAAGGCTCGGCCATGCAAGCTTCCTCCTCCTCCTCCTCCTCCTCGTCCTCCCCTTCCTCCCCTTCCTCCCCTTCCTCGTATTAGATGAGGAGAGACAAGGACATCAGGAGGAAGTAGAACTCTTCATCTCTCTCGGACGAGGAGGGATAGGGAATCTTTAACATAATAGGACAGGTAGACTGTAAACCAAAGGTTACGGTAAAAATAACTGATGGCTGTGATATTATGGAATGCTTTTCTAGCAACTTTTAGAAAATTCCTTAGTTGAAATTTTATAATAATAATAGTACTGACAATAAAACAAAAGTAAGCTACCGAGTAAAATATGAAAAAAAACAACGTTCTTTGGACATAACTTTGTTTAATTCCAGGAGTCCAATCAGGGGGGGTCGTTTGTACAACTCAGGGGATTGGGGACTTTTCAGGGATGTATCCCTGCAGTCTTAGGCGACAGCATAGGCCTATTTCATTTTATTTAAATGTCTCAGGACACAAGTTCAACTAAGTAGAGATAAAGTTAAATAATATCTTTTCTTTTTTAGATTTCATTTCGAGAATAAAGATCTTTTTTTAAGTTTTGCATTTCTGAGCTTTCATTTCTGAGCTTTCCGGACATCCTCCCCAGAACACAATGGATGTTGGAAACTGGCTCCAGCTCCTGATAAGAATCAAAATTTTGACTTTATTCTCGAAATAAAGAATAATTCAAAAAACTTTCTCTCCTGATTTAATTCGACTTTATTCTCAACGTTTTGACTTTTTCCTCGAAATTAAATTTGAAATAAAAAATCTTCCTCCTCTCATTCTTTTTGGCTTAAATCTTCCCTAATACTCCATCTCACACGGATACGAGACGGTTTGAAAAGCGTTCAGGCGAGCTGCACGGTGACTCAAGAAACAAGCACATTCAGAAAATACTGATATCCATGCTCTGTTTTTACAAATGTTCCATGTAAAGCGAATCCATTATTCTTCTGCACGGTGCATTTTCATAGATGGTGATGTAACTTTAGCCTCTTTTATGTCTTCTGTTGTTAGTTCTTCAAACGTTCTTTACAGTGTAGAGGGCAGACGTGATCGTGAGCACAGGTGTGATAGCGACCTTGAGAACGTGACACGCGGCGCTTTACAACCTCAGACTGCAAATTTAACAGCGCCCCCTTTGTGGGGCCATTCCAAACGTGATGATGCAAAAACATCGTTTGGCTCACATCTTAATTGCACAAGCGGCATTGATGGCGGCGCTGATTGATGACACGCGACTTGACCGATAGACGTGCCGCTCATACTTCTTGGTTCCGTTCGTCGTTTCGTCTGCAGACGCGGCGACGGGCTCTGAAGGCGACGGGCTAATTAGCATGTTTGCAACGCGGCGCGCGTCAAAGCTTTGAGAAGAGTCTTCCAGCAAATGAGGCAGATCACTACTTCCAAGCAAGTCAAAATGACGTTGCCTTGGAAACAGCAGATTATACAACAAACGCGTAGATCACAGCGCCGGCTGGGTTCGGGCTCAGACTCTGGGATTAAACGGCTGGTTGAGGCAGACGTTACAGCTGGCTTTGTGTTTCCTATCATTTGCAGAAGAGCGTAATTGACTCAGACAATGTTCCTGCTATCTCTTAATGCGTGTGGCAAAGGGTCCACTCCTTGTTCTTCGCCGCTGAATGCGGAGATAACGCACTGTAGCGAGTCAGTTTTCTGCACGCCGCAAAAGTAATGAAAAGTACTTCTGTCCTTCGTAAGGGTTTAATTTGGCTCCAGTGGTGAGTTGAGTGGTGAACGGGTTTATTTTTCTGGTTCTTTCTGAGCTCACTGTCGATCAATAACGTGAGCTTAGAGCCAGCCTCCGTTCCCCCTGGGACTCCTGATGAGTCGGAGGCTTTCTCCTTGGAATCCTTTTTCTCTCTTACGTCGTAATCACCAATGTTAGGAGTGATCATTTTGAAACAGAGCCGTCCGGCAACATACCTGGAAAATGTTTTTTTTCTGCTGTAAACATGGCCAACGCAGTAGAAAAGTCATTTTCTACTGTCTGTGTCCAATTTCCCTCTTGAAGAATTATATTTGCTACGATGATATGGCGTAATAGCTCTCTTCCCTGCGAGCGACTCGGCTGTTCGTAGGGTCACTCCACGCCGATCTGTGGAGCGTGGTGGATTGTTTGAGCCTTCAGTGGCTCAGTTGTCTTGATTCAATTTGAACACGAACCTCCTCACGATTCAAACGTAACATTATGAGCATGACGGGTGACGCCAGTAGCATTTATTCTCTCCGTACGGCGGTCAGTAGGGGGGATCTGTTAGGCAGCAAAGTCAATAATTTGCGGTGGAGTTGATGGGTCGGAACCAGAACAAATGGGCCAGCATAAGGATCTGAGCCAGTTTGACACCAAGGTGCTACGGTCACACTGCAGGGAACCGGTGGCCCAGGGTCGGATTTTTTTTCTCATATGTGACTTTTCACATATTTCCATGTGTGATCCGAAATCAGAACCAGTTCAGATTTTTTATTGTGCAACCTCAGTCCGGACAATCAGATCGGAATTCGTTGTGCTTGCTAGAGTAGTGGGTGAGATGATCTCCAGAACTGCGGACCTTGATGGTCTGCGGTGGTCAGCACCTGCCAAAGTGGTGTAAGGAAGGACAACCGGTGGTGGGGAGCGTGGGCTAACCCGCCTGATCCCACAGAAGAGCTACTGCAGAACTGAAAAAGCTCATGCTGGTTCTGATAGAGAGGGCTTGCGTAGCTGCAGACGGGTCAGAGAGCCAATGCTGAGCTCTTCAGGAACATCAGCATCAGAACGTTGGAGGATGGTGGACTGGTCTGACGAATCTTGTTTTCTTTAACATCTACTGCCGGGTGGGCGCGCGTCTCCTACCAGGGCGAGAGGTGGCACCGGGATGCATTATGGGAAGAGGAGAAACTGGAGAGGCGGTGTGTTTCTCCGGGCATTAGGGGGGTATTAGTCCCCCTGAGGCACTTTGCTTCTTTGGACGGCTTTAGATACAGCAATAAAATGTTCTTCAAACAGGAGGGAGAAAAAAAAAAAAAAAAGGCCATGAGCAAAAGCAGCACATGCGGAGTCATCATCATTAATCATCAACAACAACAGCACATGGCCCCTCAAAGCGCAGTGCTGTGAAAGTTTCCCTCTGATTCACTGCAGACATTCCTGCAGCCACGAGGTCCCGCGTCTCTGAGGGGCAAAATGCTTTCAAGCACTTTTATATTATGCAACAGGAAACCCGCAGCAGATAAATCTTCTCAGTGTCAGGTCTCCTCTGATAGGAAGTCATTGTTCCTCCATTATAGTGATATCCAGCTGATAAGCACTCCTGAAAGTGAATATACAGTTGTTCCTCAGATTCTATCTAATGTGCCGGTTATTCTACTTCTACACGGGTTGCTTGTTAATTAACTATGGAATTCTAGATTTGGATTACGCTGCAAGGTTGTTCCTTTCTCATTTTTATCCGGCAACATTGCTATTCGGGCAGATTGAACAAATCATCGTCTCGCCCGCAGCCGGTTCAAAACGCAGAAGCGAGGCTCTCTACTGGTTTTAAACGATGACATCACAGCATCCTTGTCATCGGTCAACGTCTTTTACTGTTTTATTCTTATCGTTCACGCTTTTATTTTTTGATGCGATTGTCAACTTTAAAATCAGTTTTGTCTTTAATTTTGTTCCATTTTCTTTTATTGTTTTCATTCCCTTTTGGTTTATTCAATTTCTTTTATTTTGGGATTTGTCACATCTTGGCTGAACTTTTTTTTTTTTTTTTTATCTTTTTTTCTGATTTGTTTTTTTTCCTTGTTTTACATTTTTATATAATATATTTTACCTCCTTTTGGTCTTTGGGTTATTTAATATTTGCACGGTATTTACTTTTAATTTAGTGTATTATTATCATATTTTTGCCTTTTATCCCCTTCCATTGTTCTATTTTCTACTATTTATTTTTGTCTTTTATTTAATTTTTCTTAAATTCCTTTTTGTTTTTGCATTTTACTTCCTTTAAATGTTCCATAATTTTTTTTCAATTTTTGTTCCTCCTTTTGGTTTTTCTTTATTTTTATTACTTTTATTCTATGATATTGAATAAAAGTCTATGATATTGTCGATTTAAGATACTTTTTTTTACTTTACCATTTTCATTCTCTTCTAGTATTCTTTTATCTTCTACTTTTGAATCATCCGCTGTGCATTTCTGTCTTTTTCATCTTCTTGTTTTTTCATGTCTGTATTTGTTTGAGCTTTAAACCATTTTCTAAACGTCTGTCTTTAAAGGTGCTACCAATAAATAAATGTATATTTTCATTTTGTCACATGTGAGTATTCAAATGCTTTCACCTGCGCTGCCCCCGGATTAACATCTATTTGCCGACATGATTTCCGAGCTAAAGTCGCCGCTCCCTTGCGATTCCGCCATCATCATCATCCACTTGAGTTCAAATTAGGTTTCCCTGCTTCTCCTTTTTCCATCCACTCCCTCCCTGGAGGCAACAAAAAGGAGGTCATTCTGGGTCTCTTGATATAAAAACCCTGTTCCATAAATCTCATTTGTGCACGAAGACACAGAACTGCGACGTATGAACAATCTGGCAGAGCGGCAGGCAAAAACATCTCTCCTTCGCTGCTTCGTCTGTGGAGTTCTTAGATGCTGCTACCCAACAGAGACAGCAAACATCTCCCCAGCCATTCCGACATTTATGAACCTGGTTTGATGTTTTAGAAATAACTCTTAAAAGCTTTTTCTCGCCAGGATTTTTCTCCACGGCTTGATGCGTAAGCAGCTCACATCTTTAAACCGTCATATTGTTGCTCTGTAATTAATCATATTATATAATGCATGTTACTGAGGCACGCATGCATGGATGGATGGATTCCCCATCCACAGAAGAGCATTGTTGTGTATAATCATACGCTACATAGATACAACATTTTAGAATATACTAATCCTGCCTCACCTCGGATCAGTCAGTAGGAATCTCTGAATGCAATGTTTTTCATATTTCTCTCCGCGACAGCAAGGGTATATCCCCGAAAAGCCCCAAATCCCATGCGTTGTACAACAAATTCATTTCTCCTGAAATGAAATGGTTGCGGTATTGTTTGTGTTTATATATATTTTAAAATGTCGTGGCTCCGGCTTTTCATTATTGTTTCCTGTTTTTTAATTTTATGATTCTTGTATTCTTTTCCTCACCTGCCTCTCTGTGCCCCCCCTCCCTCTCCTCTTGTCTGTTTCTCCTCACTCCTAATGTCTCCTCCCGGATTGTTGAATGTTCCCACCTGACCTCTACCCTCACTTGTTCCCAGTTGTCTCTGTTGCTGAGTGTTTTTTTTTTTTTTCAGCCAATCCAATTTAGATTGCTTGAGATCAATGGTTGAAAGAAATTGGCTGAAGACTTTTGAAGCTAAGGCTGCCCCTGGTGTCGGACGTATAAAATCAACATTTCCATAAATCAATCCAGTTCTTCCTCGCGCTCAGGTCGACGCGGATATAAAACAGTTTTTTGTAAGAGAGCTCCCTCTAGTGTGTAAAGCGGTGGTGCGATGACGATTCAATAATATCCCCAACTTTCCAGGGATATAATCAACGTTTTAGCACATTTTCTGCCAGGGTTCATTCGGCAGCGCCTGTTTGTTTGTTGGCTTTACTTGGTTTCCATCAGACGTAGTACACATGCTGTGGATCTACCGCCTGCAGAATAATTGGCTTCTTTTTAAAAAAAATGAGTAAAATTGGATGCAACAAAATGTCTTTAACGTCTAAAGTCATGATCGCTAGTTCAATAGTGTAGTGTGTGATGAGGTTTGAGAACACATGGAGAAGATCGGAGGTAATTTAACATACAGAATCTCTCCAGCTCCTTTAGATTGTGAGGCTGATGCTTGTGAACTCCATTCTTGGGTTGATGTTGAGAAAAGCTTTAGATCATTGTCCTGCTGGAAGGTCCAACCACGGCCCGCTTTAAGTTTCCTGACGGAGGCTTTCAGGTTTTCATCCAGTCTTTGCTGGAATTTGATGGGTACCATGGAACCACGTCTTTTTAAAAGATGTCCAGGTCCTCTGGAAAGAAAAACCTAACAGAATCAGAGATCCACCACCAGACTTCACAGTGGGTATGATGTGCTTTTCTCCACTGATTTTTTTTCTTTCTACACCAAGCCCATCTTAGATGTTTGATGCCAAAAAAGTTTACTTTGGTGTCATCTGACCTATGACCTTGTTCCACCGAAAGTCCCAGAGGGCTTGTGCGTAAATGACAGCAGAGGTATTTTTCTTGCCAACCTCCCAAACTTCATTAAGGCATGTACATTGCATCAAAACAAATCAGATCAGTATATCTTGATCATGTTTTTTCAATACATTTGTAGGTGAAACATCGTGTTAATATTTAAATCCAGCTTATTTGCCCTTTATTGGATTTACATGTTTTCCTCAGTTTTTAGTTTACAGTGTTTAAAGCGCTCAATTCAACGCAATTCAACCTTATTGAATAAGTTGGTTTCAGTTTTGTCTGTTTTGCTGAAGTGGATATTGATAGTATTACTGTAATCAATCTAATTAGTTCATTTAGTTTGGTTCTGCATACATAACTTATACGGTTTGATTTATTTAAATTAAATTTTACATTTTAATTCAATGTTTTGCTTTCGAACATATTGCTCATTTGGAAATATCTCTACCATGTTCATTAACATTGTTCATCCACCTGAGGACATAGGAGGACCAATGGTTGGTAAAAAAAGAATGTATTTATTAGTATTAGAATATTTGCTTCTTCCCTCTGATTCATATTGTAAGGTGTAATTAACACCGGCGCCTCTATTGGTGGCGGATAATCCTGTTTTTGTTGTTTTGCAAAATGAAAAAAAAACAATATGTGAGGATGATTGAAAATTTGCCAAAGTGAAAATGGCAGTCCGGTATGTTTGAGATTAGTTGGGGAACGTTACATCCTACACTCAGGGATTGACTTTAATCAGTTCCATCAGCAGCTTGTCTCTGCAGCGGAGGGCTGCGGCGTGTCACTGATGTGATTACCTACTCATCCACAGCTCTGATCTCATTGTTCTCCGACATGAAGGTGACTGCATAACGCATGCATAATAATGCAGGAGCGCCCTGCAGATGAAGCCTCAGCTTGTTGAAAAAAACAATCAGAGATCAATTCCAGAGGACCATAAACATCGCACTCTGAAGGGTTTATATTCGCAGGAGCTACATAAACAAGGATTTACAACCAATATTATTATTACAGATGTGTTCCGATCCGTAACGACTAATATCCACTCGAGCAACAAGCAAAGATGTTTCTGTGCACGAGAGACCTGTTTTAAACTAACAGCACCAAACAGGGTAAGTGCTCATCTTGACTCTTGTTGTTGCTTAGCAACAATTGGAAACCACTCCGGAGTGTGTCATCTCTTCACGGAATATTTTTATCTTCAAAGCGGCACGCGCTGTTGGAGATGCACAACAGCACATCCTGTCCGCAAATACGGTATAAAGAGGTCAACGCGGTGAAGACGCTTTCCTCGTTAATGTATAACCTAATTGTCCCAGTGGTGTTGCACAGCGGATAATAAGAGGCAACTGCAGCGCCATTGGAACGCTTCCAGGTGTGGACATGAATAAGAATGACGATGCTCTCGTCAAATCAACCTAAGCTGAAGGCAAAAATTAACCCAAACTGAAGGCAAAGAAACACAATGGAACAAAAACAAGCCTCACTTCAGCCCCAAGATCTCTTTTAACTCTCATGGAGTGAGATGAAAATGTTGAGGGACTTTTGGAGAGACTGATGATAAATGAAGACCGTACGCACTGTTTTTTACCTAAATGATTTACATTCAACCTTTAAAGACATCACAAGAAAAAATTATATATATATATATATATATATATATATATATGTAAAAAAACGGCAGCATTTCCAGTAAAAATGTATTCCTTTCCTTATGTTGTCATTCAAATGAAGACTTTTAAATGAAAACAAACACACTCTTTGGAAATGTTCACAAAATAAAAAAATGGCAAACTAAACAAGAGGAAAAAATAAGGTCCATTCAAAAAACTGAGGCAAAACGGATGAAAATGATAAAGTACCTAATAATAATATGTATTACAATGTAATCAAAAAGTATCAATGAATGATCCAAAATTGCAAAGTAGCTAAATTTTATCCATGAAGGCGAAAAAAAACGTGGAAGGAATCAGGACAGACGTGGACCAGAACACAGGTAGGAAGTCACTGAGTAACGAGGACATCTGGGGACAGGTGACAGCATTCAACAATCAAGGGAGGGGGGCAGGTGGAAAACTGGAGGAAATAAACATTACTAGACCTTCCAAATAAAAGCCGGGGTCTTGAGAGAATTTGAGGGCTGTTCAGCTAATGGGGCAACGGTGAAGGTAGTATCAGAGGTGAAACAGACTTCTGTAGAGGGAAAGACAGAACCAGGATGTGACATTCTACCAACTTATTGTATGGGCGACTCACAGCCTGAAGACTTGAGAGCAGCTAATGTCTGTTAGCAGATAACTCACAGATGGGGGAGAACACAACGCAATATCTTTTTTCAACTTTGTCAGAAAGCAGAGACTTCAGGGAGGTCCGTACCCTCGGAGCGGCGGAGGAGATCAGCCACCATCTAACAGATAAGGTAAAATATATTTTTTATATATATATATATATATATATATATATATATTTCATGTTTGAGGTCGGTCACTCTGAAAACTTTCAGTAAAACATTGTTCTTGAAATAATTAACTGTACAACCATAAAAATTCAATCTGAAACCAACTTTAATATTCAGTATTCTTCTTCTGGATGCATATCAGACTCCCTCCAACTGTTAACCACAAACACAATCACGTTCGCTGTGAAGTTTGTATATTGGAAGACAGACGGAGGTAAAAACAAGTTAGTACGAATAACATTAGATCCCCCCCACTGATCTATAGACCTAACTTTGGGCTGAGCTTGAGCGAGTCAGCATTGAGGGTTATTATACAGTATGCTGTACAGTGATTACGTAGATAATGAACACTGGGCTAATGGCGCTGGCTAATAGTGGAGGGAATTCTCCCCAGGGCGGTTTACACTTGCTTGCTTCAGTTTGGTGTTTCCGCAGGAACACTGAGATGGTTCAATGAGGCGTTCGGACTCTCGGCTCGTTGTATGCTGTCTGATTGTAAGCTGCGTGCCCTCACTCCAACCCTCCGAGCGAACATCTTCATATAAAGCCCCTGCATAATTGTGTCATCTGGACTGAAATAATAACAACCAATCTGGTGAAGAAAGAAAAAAACCACGGCGCACGGACAAAGGGGGATGACATGTTGGCTCACAGAGTGATAAGTCTGCCGTTCACGGAAGAAAACACGGAGCACAGCTGAATTATGCTCGCCACAATGCGGTCACAGGACAGGGCAATCAAAGCAAGGCGGGAAAAAAAAGCGTTTAAATAAATATGTGAATCTCAAAAAGCCTCGGGGATGCTTTTCTATTTATTTGCTGGCGGGCTTTCATTCTGAGAGCGGGGCTGATAGTCAAACAGGCAGCAGCTGATAATGCACATTGGCACACAATGGCTTTGAAAATGAAACTGTCTGGCTGAGGTGGAGTGCCGATCAGTGGGGGAGAGCTTGAGTATTTCTGACTAGCATCATCTGGTTTTCTCTCCCTCTCTATCTTCCCTTCCGCCGCCCCTGCCCACCCCCCCACTCCCTCCTCAGACAGACATATTCTCATCTGCAGTCTTACTGCATTGTGTTGTGCAAGCTAGAAGCTCAGGCTTCGCGGGCGTCTTCACGGACTTTCATCTACTGACTCACTTTACCTTTTTCTCGCCTGACTGCCTCTGGAGATGTTATGTCAGATCCACAGGCTTATTCATTAGCATACAGCAACCCAGACCTCCGTTGCTTGGCTAATGTTGCCTGATGCAGACCCTGGTGATCACGTTGCATTCTGTTGTCTTTTGCTCAGCTCACATCAGTGGAGTTGTCTTTATTCTTCATTATATATTTAGGTTTTTAGATGCGAAGCTTTCTGTTCTCACATATCACAGAAGAGGGAATTCAAAGCACGTCGCAATTTCAAATAGCCGATCCATCGGTGATTGAGGGACTGCATGAATGATTATCACTCCCGACCAGCGGGGGATGTTTTTCATGGTAGCCTCTGTCACCACTCAGTGAATTAGTGCTGCCTGTTTGAAGGTGGAAATTGCCAAAGTTCCACCCATTGAGTGGTAAAACGCTGGTACTGAGTCATGGCTTTACCAGCTTGGAAACACATAAAAAAAAACACTCCTGCAAAAAGAGAGAGCTGCGGTGTGTCTGACTGTACAGATAGAATCAATAAGAATCATCACGGTGCAATTACCTAGAGACAAACAACCATTCACCCTCACATTTGGCATCCATACACACACAAGTTTTTTTTTTTTCCACACAGTTACAGGGTTCTCAAGGTCTGAAAATGAAAACTTTTGAAAACAGGTTCCAAAGAATAATCTTTAGAAAGACATAAATGTGGGAACGGTGAGGTCAGAGTCCATTAGCATTTCAGTCTAATAGACACATACGGAGAGAATAATTAAAAAAATGTGTTGGACTACCTATTTTTCTTTATGCTGCAGACTCCACTGAACTCAAACTGTGGACTTGCTGCAAGCACAAACTTCAGAAGTGCTAACTGCTTCTGGCTGCTTCTAAGTCTTCACATTCACCCCATTTAGACTTGGTTTTAAAATGCGTTGTGGGCGATCGCATCACATGTGGAAACCTGCGTCTATGCGTCTCCACACGTGTCCAGCTAACCGCTTGTGTTCAGAATTTGTTGCTGCCTACGTCACTTCCACTACAAGGTTAGAGGGCACAGCCCTTAGTTATCAATCACGTCTGTCAAGCGCCAGATTTGTATAGCTAGCTAGCATGAGCTACCGAACAACTTGAAGATGTAAAGAAAGTTAGAAAAGCAGTGGCTTTCGCCGGCACATTTCTAGGCACAAGACCCCAAAGAATGACCGGCACTGATGACGTATTTTCCTGATACGTCTATGTTGGAGATGCATCAGGACACATTAACGTTTAAACCACCATAGATATTCGGTCAAACGTATCCCAGACAACATCCACAAGTGGTTTGAGTGATTCGTTCACAAAAGCGTGTTGGTGGTCGTTTACACTCAAAACAGGGTCATATCACACACAAAATATGTCATTGCTACGTCACAGCCCTATCCCGCGTTCCCACCAACAGAAATCCGATTTGCCTCTGGTACTACCTTTGTGGCTGTCTCAGAGGTAGAAAAACTAATTACAATTCAATTGTATTTAACTATGGTTCTGGATATAAGGTACAAATGATTTCCCACTCAGAAATGTATTAAAAGTAGTTTTGATTTTGTTAAAAATGCACAAATAAAAACAAAAACCCTTTCCATTTTAGCTAAAAGTTTGTCAAGTAAACAGGGCCTTAGAGTCAACAAAAGCTGAATACCTGATACCATCCATCCAGCCATCTGTGTCCAGATCTCCAGCTTTGGACTGCTGGAGGAAGCCAGAGTACCTGATGGGAACCAACGCAAAGAGAGAAAGGGAACATGCAAATGCTCCATACTCCTGATTGGATTTGAACCCACGACCTATCTTGCTGTGAGTCAGCAGCATCCACGGCCACACCGCAGCCAACTGCTAATTCAGAGTAAAAGAGTAAAAGCCTTGTTTCCGGCAGGTGAGTACTATTTCTTTCTAATTGAAATAATCTCATCAAGCATGTTTTGCATTAGAGAAAGTAACCTCACCTTCAGAAAATATATCAAACTCTGTCTTAAACAATTATTTCAGCTAATATCGAGGTATCAACCAATAACAAGGGGCTCTTAGATTAAGTTATATACTCTTAAGGCCGGCTCAGTCAACAGACTGAAATACTCATTGTAACTGAGTCCATCTGAAATAACAGCGTTTCCATTGCATGAAACACACTCTAGTTAAAATTGGTATTTGTATCTAGTTTAGGGCTCATCTCAGTCTTTCAGATGAGAACATTTAAACACGACTGCCAGATTTTTTGGGTTGAAATAAAGGGCAATTTGATTATATCTTGGAAAAGTCGATTTCTTCCTAGCACGTCTTTGTTTGCAGTGTAAAACCAAGAGAAGCAGAAAGATTCTAGTTTGCAGAGACAACTAGAATCCAGGCACTAACATGTTAATCTGCTGTTGAGCATCTGTGATCATCAAGTCCTCACTGACCTTATCATGTTTAGCAAGAAGCGCCTCTGGAGGTCAAGGCAACCATCTCTGCTCCATGGAGATGTGTTTGTGACGTACACCATGTGTCATCACACATCCTCACTCCATATATAATTACAAACAACGGTGCTGCCGAGTGCGAATACGTTTCAAGGTCAAGGTTACTTCATTCATACCCATAAGTAGAAGACACTCACCCAATCCATTCAGGCAAACATTTGAACAGCATAAACAGATAGATTCTGCATAGACCACGATGCTCTATGCTTTACTAATAAAATGCTCAGGAAAAAGTGAAACCTCTTGGGGAAAAAATTACCACAATACTGATAAACACTCCAACAGTTGCAACATTGGTCAGTCTTCAACTGACCGAATTTGCAGCTGAGCTAAAACTCACTTAGATGCTATAACTTACTTGGAGAACGCGTTGCAACAGCCCAAGATTCTACCAGGGGTGGTGGTAACTGCAAAACTTTATTTTGCAAATTTATTTTGCAAGACTTTATACATGAGATGAACAAAGTCTTGAAAATTTAAATCTACTGCTATCTTCACTAAAGCTACCAATTCTAATTTACCCAGCAACAGACATTCCTCTCTATTTGAAGCGTTTTACCTTGAACTCACTTTACCTTCCTCTTACGTCACTGCTTCATTCTTTTGGATATATAAGACCCTTATAGGCATAAGTGATACGCGAATAACCATTCACAATAAACTACTTGCATCGAATAGAATAATAAAAGTGTTCTGTTCATTTCAATAAAGCATAAATACCTAATAGTCTGCATCTGGATAAGAGCAGGAATCAATTCTCCTTCCAGATCTGTAATGATGTTCACCACAGTCTGACACTATTCCGTTAGAATACACCTGCGGGCACCATAAACCTTCGCCTGGCCCATCAAACAAGCCTTGCCTCTAAAGAGGCTTGTAAGCCTCCGCGGCTGTGTCACCCTGATCCGATCCATTGAGCTTGAAGAGGAAGCTGTCTGATTTCCGGAGCAGGTCCCATCCATTCCCACCCTGACCACAGACATGCAGGTTACGGTGTCTCTGTCTGCCTTATCTCCTGGTGTACCAGCTCGGCCTCGGACTTACGCCTCAAGCTCGGCCCCTGCTCAAGATAAAGCCTAAAATAGACCACTCTCGCTGACAGCAAGGCAGCGCTAGATAAGACTGTTTTGTCCACAGCTTTGAGTTAGAAATGTCTATTGGAGAGAATGGGACGGTGTGCAGGAGAGAGGCAGTAAGCAAAACAGTGCTGCAGCGAATTCATGCATGAGTTGCTATTGCTCGCTCTTTGACCCCCGGATTCAACATTGGTAGGAGAAGGTATGGTAATAGAAGTAAAAAAATCTGTTAGTCCTGTATTTTCTCACCGCGGAGTCCATTGATTGTGCTTATTGACAAGCGCAGTCGAAGCCCCGACCAATCTGGTACTCCTGGCTGACAGCGATAAGAACATCACCCAGTGGTGTTTGCACACATAGATGTGCATGTGCTCCTTCTTATATGGGTGAGTGTCTTCTAACATTTATGCCAGCTCGCCTATAGCCTTTTAATCAGCCTCTGCCAGATGCAAAAGTGCATCTAGAAAAGATTTTCCTCTCTTGGCATGCAGAAGCCAATCAATAGCAGTGTGTCTTAGTAAATTAGATCATGTAGACAAGTGGCAGTAGTCAGCAGAGCCATCCCAAAGTAACCCCTCGCCTGGTTAGTTCATTCTCCATTAGACGGCCCGGAGTAATTGAATTGGCCTGTACAATCCCGGGGCCTGGCCTTGGCTTTTTTCTGCCTTTGACAGCATATATTCAGGACTGATAACTTTACCCCCCTGCCAAGACTATTAGTTTAAGTTGTTTTATGGGTCCAGCAAATCTTTTTACAACCTTGACCCACCCTTATATTCATACATACGGTATATCACGTCAGTGTTGGGTTTGAATACATCAGGGATGTGAATTTACAACCATTTAAAAATAGATGTAGCCTTGACTCGGAGAAGAGGTCTTCCTCAAGCGCTCAACCATTCTCCAGATGTCAGGTGGCAGCTGGGGCCAAATAATCCAGATTCTATGTCCATTCACAGCAATTCCCTTCGCAGAAAAGATGATGCACCAATAATGCGATACCTTCCTTCTCCTCCATTCCCTCAACCTTACTTCCTGTCAGCGTTGAATGCTTTTTCTTGCTTTAGCCTCGTTCTTTTTGTCACAGGCTTGTGGGCCTTTCAATGGACAGATGGGTTGAGAGGCTGAAGGATCTCTATCACTGTAGTGAGCTTCCTTCCCAGAGACCTCAAGTATCTTACTGGACTGAACCTTATGCGCTGTCCATGGATCTCTCCTTGTCCACATTTGCTGCCTGGTCTTATTTGACAAGGCCAGATATAACCCCTGTACCTCAGGGGGGTTATTGCTCTGGTCATATAAAATTCGAATGGCTCTGGTGACTCGTCATCCATCAATAGGGGGTGCCCAATTATAGCCAACTCCAGTTTCTGGTCCAAGCCCAGATAAATTGGGCAGGGTTGTGAGGAACCAAATGGTTGCACACGGTCCCCAGGTCCGTGTTGTGTCTGAGCCGACTCTGTGTCAATGTCCTTGTTCTGGCTGTTAAGACTCTGGGTTATTACTCATTTGTCATTTTTGTAGCTTGCCTGGTGCCAACATACATAGGTGATACTAGCCCTCTTTGCCAATACCAGTCTCTTTCTGGAGGTCACATGCCTTTCCAGCTCAATCAATCTTGCTTCAGATGCCATCCAGACATTCTTTAAAGTCAGAGATTCGCCAACTTTGAATACATTAGGATGTGGTGTTGAATTATATCAGCAATTAAAGACCTCAAACTCTGTTGGTTGCCAAAGTGAGAAATTATACTTTTAGACTTGCCGCTATTACTCATATCGGGGTAAATAAGTCCACAATAAGTCAGCAACTATAAGATGAAAGCCAGTAATCTCTTTTGTATAGATAATTTGAATTGACAATTTATCTTTTTTGAAAAAGGATTGCTGATAAAGACTTTTGGTGCCTCTACAATTTACATAGTTATACTAAAATTAAGAATTCAAAGCCTCAAGGCTAATTGGGACAGTATTAATACATCCCTGTCTGCAACCCTCCCTCCAGCCTCATTATTTCATAACTTCCAACTTTTGCAGGCCAAAGATGCCATTTACCCATTTTTTATTAACATTTACATAACTATGGAAAGGCGGGTAAGTGCAGACCTCTAACTTTGATACCTCATATTGTCCCATATTCTAACACTGAATAATAACCTGTAGAGCTATATTGTTGTATAATTTCAAGGTTTTATTCTCCTCCCTGCAGGTATATATGCTTGCGTTCTGTGCTTGAAGCATTATTAAATGGATTTACCTTCCAAACCTGACCCTGGTTAATGCAGTCATCTGCACTCTTCAGCAGAGATGTTACAGACTTAAAAGGACATGCAATGTTAATTTATTTCATCTTGTATACCAGACTGCTGTTTTAGAAGGATAAAGAGTGGGCTTGATGCTTGCTCATATGGAAAACAAGAAAGTATAATGAAGTATTCCGGCCTTTTTTTCCTTCCTGGGGACAGAATCCATTGTGACTGGGCAATCAACATCGTACCACGCAAAATGGATTTCCTCTTTAGATTTACATCCATTTTCAACTTCAGTGTCCTTTTCCGTTTTCCCAGGGTGCACACAAAACCCACACTATATCTTTTTGTAAACTGATATTACCAGCTGCTAATTCATTTTTAAAAATTCAGGGGAAAAAGATAATTCCATTCCAATTCCGGATTCGGATTTCGCTGCCAGACGGCTAAGCGGGGTATTCCACGCATCCCCCTCTACATCAATGCCCTCCATCTCCGGTTCATTCTGTGGGGTCTCAAGGCGTTCCCAGGCCAGGTGAGAATATAGTCCCTACAGCAAAATCTTGGGCGACCTCTCTGGGTTTGAACCACCTCAACTGGCTCCTTTAATTGAAAAAGAGCGGAAGCTCCACTCTGAGCTCCCTCACCGCCATCTCTAAGGAAGGAAGGAATCTCATTTCGGCTTCTTGTATCCTTGACCTCATGGTAACTACTCAGAGCTGTTGACTGTAGATGAGGGTTGGAATGTAGATGGACTATTAAATTGAGAACTTTGCCTTACGACACTCTCTTCCCAACAACGGACAATACCGTCATTACTGCTGATGTAGCACCAAAGCGCCTCTCCATCTCAGGGTCCATTGTCTCTTCACTCCAGAACAAGACACCAAGATAGAGTGATAGTGGGGAGTAGAAAGAAATCATAAAAGTAACTTTTAATTATTGTTAATGACAATATATGCATCTAATTAGCTTATTTATTGTTTCCCCAAGGGTTACAAATCGGTGCAGCAAAACCGCGGAGCTGAGTGAAAGTGGAAAAGTCCTTCATGCATTCGTTCCTTTAGGAGCGTTCCATGGCAAAAAAGAAAAAGAAAAAAAATCTGCTGTTTCAACATTCAATCTGTGGTAAAGTATAAGCTGAGTGTTTTCTTTTCTTTTTTTCAGCAACTGCGAGCGAGTGTACTCCCGTGACAAAAACATCCAGTGGTGGATGTGGCCATAATCCCATGTGACATGGGCAGTCAGGGGGAAGGGATTGGACAGCTCGGAGAAAAAGACAGAGGATGGCAACTCAGAGCGAGAGAGAGGAAGAGAGAGAGAGACAGAGCAAGAAAGAACAACTCGCTCTGTCCTCTTTTTCCTTGCAAAAAAAAATCGTGTCAGAATCAATCTAATGCCCCTATTTATATCCTTTGAAAAGATCCAAGGAAAAAAAAAGAAGAAGAGGAAGGATCTTGGTCCAAATTCACTTAATCTATCCCCTCCATTTGATCCTCTCAAATTTCTTCGCTACAACCTGAACTTGCAGATACAGTTGGCCGACCACAGATTAGAGCAGTTCTCCACAAGGGAACGCAACTAATACTGGAGATCCTCCCTGTCAGAACGGCTGCGTAGGAGTTGGGTTTATCACGTCGGGGAAAGTGGTTGAGTGCGTTCAGATGGCAAAGTGCGATGATGGAGCTGTGGTAGCTGGAGGTCAGGGTAAGCACATAAAGTATCATCCCAAATCCCCTCCAAAATCTCCATATGGCCCTGCTGTCCCACAGTAACGCTCGACTAAGTACTTGGTTTTTTCTGACATTAATCATCCATAATTACCCCTCACCCTAGCTTTTTCAGGGAAAAGAATTTTCACTTTGACGAGAAAATGACAAATGAGAAAGTCGAGATGACATTTCAAACCTCAGAGAAAAAGAGCTTTTGAATTTTCTATTGCTGTTCTATTTTTCGGCGGCCTCTCCTCCGGACAGATAATGTCTTCCGGTATCTACCGATCCATCTTTCACTCCATCTCACCCTTTATCTCCATGCCTTCCATCCTTTGGTCTCTCTCGCTGTCATCCTTTATACCCTAGCCGCTCTTTTGTTTATCCCTCTATCTCCACCTGTCTCTTTCTTCCTCCATTTCTCTTCCATAATGGCGTCCTCAGTGCAGGAATCTGCCACTATACATTCCAAGCAGCAGGTAATGGATTGAATAGAGGACCTGATCTGGCTGTGGATGAGCCAGGCTGTAGGTGTCTGAGTGGGCGTTCGAATGGATTCAGAGAAGCTCACCTGGAATAACACACTTTGTCACCGCAAGCTTTTTTTTCTTCTTTCGGCAGATCTTCTGTGTTTACTGTGTTCCGCCCTGTCCCATCCCTCTCTCTCAAGAAAAAAACCTCCTACAACATGACGGCGCTGCTCCGGCGTCGATCTGTCTATTGTCAGGATGCTACTCCTTAATCCCAGCAGTGTCACACAAGCCACACCGCTCAACCTCTCCCTTTTATCTCCCTTTTTTTGGGGGGAATAAAAGGACAAACAAGCGGCGCCGGCGTCACATCACAAACGCTGAAAATCATAAATTGTCTAAACAAGTAGTAGTGATGCTGTCAGCTCTCCGTAGTGATGCTGGCAGTTAACACACATTTTGCTGCGAGCGGTTATGTTCCGTCACGGAGGGGCAGAGTAAATGACTCCAAAAACCACAGGGATGTTGCAATCTCCACAGAGTCCTCGCAGATACCTGAAAACCAATATAAGCCAACATCTGGTTATGAATTATGGATGGAGATGAAATGCATGTACCGAGCCATGCTCTCTACAGGGGATGTTATTTACAATCCCATGGAAATATGCTTCCCCTCATGGCCGCCGGAATTCTCTACATGACACGTGTGGTGTTGTGCGCTGTGATATACAGTCATGGATTATTCGGGAGCCGTAAAATGCATAAACTAAGATGATATCTCGGGGAGAAATATTTCTCGTAACATACTTTTGAAACTTGTTTACCGCCCGTAATGTCCCTTTTAATATAATTGCATGGGTTTATTTCCTATATGCCAGAGGAGCTCCAGGTAATTAAAATGTGTTTATCCGTCGCAATAACCTTTTGTTGCCGGAAAAAATGGCCCCGCGCCAGATGGAGGAAATATGATTATGAGCAATTTGAGGGAGATGTGTGCATGTATGCATGTTTGCATATTTGCATATGATTGTGCATACTGGCAGTATGTAGGAGATGTGAGTGTGTAGGGGGAGAGAGATAGAGACGATGGAGATGGAGGCGCTGTGACTCCGCTTGGAAGCAGAAGTCACCTCATTGTGGGGGTTGAGCACGACGCCACACACCTGCCACCCCTCCCAACCCCAAAATGAATTATAAAATGCAGCCAAGCTTGTGCTTTTCTACAATACAGCTGACCACAGAGGCGGAGGCCAGAGACCTGCAGAGAGAGAGAATGAGCCTGACGTTACAGCGAGCGCTTAAGACTAGGAGATCCAGGGTAGGAAGCCACAAACGTTGTGACTCCTTGTTTGCTTTAATCGGCTTTTTCAACATGAAGAAAAGGAATAGTAATAGACTCTTTTTTCCCCCGTGTTTGCTTTGTAGCTGACGCAACTCAATGAAAAGTCTCAGGAGAGAGCCATTTAAATCCTATGAAATATTCATTGTTTATCGGCCTTTACCTTTAAGACAACTCGCAAAGCAAATATTGCGGAGGCTGGAGATGTTGTGGTAATATATCACGAGTCATACATGCTTTGTTGCGCGTTAATGTTTGAACCTCTAGTTACCTCTTTTCTTGCAACAACCCCACACCATCAATTAACCAGCAACAGGTTTTTTTTTTCAAACACATTGGCTTCTAGTGGAAAAAAGAACATCCTCTGCAAACCGGCTCTAACTGCCTCATCATGCATGGAGCAAATTCATATATTAAGAATTCTTGGCACCTTTCTATTTATGCTCCCGTTCTAATCTAATACATACCTAAGTGTTCCGTCTCGGTTTGTATACCACGCTCACCTTATCGGGTTGACTTAAGTAAAATTGAGCAATAGGTTCCTGAAATGAAAAGAGAGAGAGAGAGAAAATGTGGATTTTCTCTATTTTAAGGATGTACTTAACCTCCGCCCATCTATGTCACACACACACACACGCGCACACACACACACACACACACACACACACACACACACACACACTCTACGGTTTGTGTCAGTCTCCATGATGTCATACTGATAAGCCGAACTGTCAGCAGCAAATATCCAGCCATCTGTGCTGCAGAGGGGGTTTAGCCTTATATGTAGTCCGTACATTTCTTGTAGGACTTGCAAAAAGGCTCTGCAAATGTGGTGAGATCATCCCACTTATGACCATATGATGAGTTTGGGATATAGACCGTGTTTGTAATACTTTTATCTGGCATATACAGCGCTGTGAAATCGTATTAGACCCCCTACTGATCTCCATTATGTTTGTGCGCGGCAACTTTGAAATATTGACGTGACATTTCACTTTTGGCACATACGATAGCAAATGGTGAATATCCCCAAGTGTTCTGTTGAATTTCATCTGGTATTTTTGGTCTCATCCGGCGTACAGGGATGTCAGACTGTAAGGAAGGTTTGCGCTGGCCCTTTAAATGTCATCGGTCTCACCTTGAGGTGAAGGGCTCTGTTCTGTCGATTCGGCGCACATCAGATGAAAGGAGCTCAAAATACCATTAGTATTTTATCGTTAAGACTATAATATATACACAGAAATGTCAATTTGTATATCCTGTCACGACCAGCCGGAGGGCGGAGGAACCTCTGTCTTTCTCCTTGCGTCTTTGTCTAAAGACAGGAAGTGGTTGACATCCTCTGGCGGTGTGAATCTTCTACCTGGGATTAATGTAGCTCTTCCTGGGGCGGCAGCCTGCCACAAATGTTTTCTGGGCTCATTTCACCTCTGATCAACACATTCATTGCCAATGTTGACAATGCCATCTGGCGATTCCATTACCATTGTGTTGTCTTCATAGCACCTGAAAATCAGCGCGTTTATTCGCCTTTTGGCCGTCTCTCCTGTGAGTGGCAGGAAAATATTGACTTGCCACTTGTGGCATAGTCAATAGTTTTGTTTGTTGTGAAACAGGACATGAGGCAATGTTGGGTAAGTTCATGGTTCCTCTTTACCTGGAGGGATTTGTATTTGGTGATGTAGTTGTGTGATTGTAGTTGTGCGATTGGAGTTGTGTTATTGTAGTTGTGGGATTTTAGTTTTTGTGATTGGACTTGCGTTATTGGAGTTGTGTGGTTGTAGTTGTGGAGTTGTGTGACTGGAGTTGTGTGGTTTGAGTTGTGTGACAGGAGTTGTGCGATGAAAAGTTATGCCGAGTTTCAGAGAGGCAAAAGTCTTTATAGTTTAGTGTTCGGTATTTCTGCCTCTGACTGTTTCGAGCAGCATCCAGCCTCCAAGACTTCTGGCCACAGACTTCCAGCTTCCTCTCTCCTCATGCTGTCGTGATCCTTTGAAGAGCTTTGCAGATAAAAGAATGGCGGATATACGGAAGGAAAGATAAAGGACAGGTAACGGCCTCAGGGGAAACATACAAACGCATGGGATGACTAACAGCAAGGAGAGCTACAGAATAATAAAAATAATTATACCCTTAATCGAGACTGAGATTACTATTTATCAAGAGTCTTCTTAGATGAATTAAATGTCAGGCTCGTCTTCGGCTCCGCTGTTCTGTTTGACCACAAATCAAAGTATCCTTAGCCGTGATATTACTCTCTGAGTCCTGGACGCGGTTTGCATTCAGTGCAGACTTTTCATTTTCGTTCAGAACCACTTGTTATCTGTTGTATATTAGTGAGCAGTATGAATGGTCCGGCGGTGGTTTTAGAGAGCGCTTGATTTTCTTTACAGGGAAGCGTTGCGTGGGCGGAGCACATATTTTAAACCTCAATTTTGCTCTTGCCGGATTTTTAGCTTGCAATTGTTGGAAGCTAAAAATCCGGCTAAAAATTAAAATTCTATCAGTTGTGCATTCCTAACCTCTAGTTCTCAACATGTGCATGCACATAAAATACAACAAATTATAACCAACAGCAGGTGAATTCAGAATAAATGGAGCAAGCCTGCAAGTAAGTTCAGACAGACGACTCGGGCGGTTCTGCAGACACTGGAACATATTAGGCTGCAAGTGAACATTTTGTCCTGGAGTTTATGCGTCACCAGCATCAAAAAGGAGACAGCGTTGTGATCAGAGTGACTATGACTACTGCAAAAATTGTGAAGGCTGGCCCACTGGGCTGGAATATCTCCAGAACTGCAGCTCTTGTTGGATGTTACCAATCCGCAATGGTTAGTTCCTATTAAAAGTGGTCTCAGGAAGGATAACGGATGATTCTGTGACAGCGGCGCCGACGGATCCTTGATGCACGCGCGAGTGATGTCTAGCCCGGGCGGTCCGATTTTACAAAAGAGCTTCTGCGGCACAAATTGCTGCAAAGAGGTCAGAACAAACAGAACGGCGAAGAGCCGCGTTCAGGCTGGTAGTTATAAGGTTTTAGCTCATTAGTGTAAATGTGCAGAAGCTGAGTGCATTAGCAGCGGTTTGCTTCCCAGGCAAAGCTAAATTGTTCTTGTTCTTCTGAATTTGTGCACAAACCACGTTAACCTCGACGAAGATGATCACTAATTGAGAAAGAAGGCACTCCAAGCATATTTCCCGATGTCTGAGGAGCTCCATCGTAATATTTGATTCTGTGATAATTAAACATTATACTCTGTTTGTGTGTGTGTGTGTATGTGTGTGTGTACTTGGCTTTGATCAAATAAACACACCAATCACACTATGCCTGTCTGGCTCTCTGCCTCTCATGAGATGGGATACCTATGTTAAATTTTCCACGTTCTCTTTTAACTTTGGCAGCAGCATCGCTAATTCATTTTTGAAGCTGCACATTTGTGCGAGATGGAGAAAAGAAACAAGCATGAGGTGAGAAAGCATGAAGAGAGAAGGGTGTTCATCTGTTTGTCTTGTTTGACGATAAACAAAGAGGAGGACTTCTGTTCGTCCTCAGGAGAATACAGAGCCCACGGCAGGAGAGAGAGGGGACGGAGCTGCAGGGACGAGAGAGGTGGAACATCAGAAAGGAAATTCAAGGGGTAATCAAACGGGAGCAGAGGCTGACCTTCCTGTTATTAACGCCACGCTCTGCTTCTGGTGGCCTCTCGCAGGTCAGGGGGGTCATCGCACAGTGAGTGGCTGCCCTCTCCAAACACGCCGTCCTCTCTCGCCTGCACCGGCTCTCTGAAGGCGTAGCACAGAGGGATTGTTATATTTAGCTGAGACCGGTGTTTTGTTTGTTGACTAGAAGCAAGACTGCCCTTGGTACGTTACCAGAACACTGCAGCACGACTCCTCCTGCCTACATCTCTCTCGTAGTCCCTCCACCCGTTCCCTCTGTCTCACCACATCTCACGTCTTCTTCTACTCCTCCATTTACACTCATATCCTTCTTTCTTCTTTTGCTCTTGGTGTGTGTGCGTGCACAGCGCGCCATAACCAAGACGCAACGACGACGCTTCCCGCCGCACACAGCGGGAGGGGTGTGAGGATTTGCAGTGGAACCATTCAGACATGTAACTGAAAATATAGTTTTCCCAAAGCAGTTAGAGAGAGATAAGGAAAATGCCAAAAAAAAAAGAAAAAAGAAGAAAGGATGAAGGCGGTTGGTTTAATCTTCCTGTTATAATTACTTGATCCTCACTTTTCGATGCTTTGAAAAACTTCAATCGGCAATCAAAGCCTTTTTCTTTGCCCTCTCTTTTTCCATCTTCATTCATTATGTTTGTTTTTTTTTCTTCGCTCATTCGTCCCCATGGCAATGAAGAGATTGCGATAAGAGAGTGGGTGTTTTGTACATTAGTGCGATTAATGTAGATGTTCTAAAATAGCATAAATGTGACTCTGACATATATTCTCAGCCAGATCCCTTCAGTATCAGCCCGTCCATCTGCTGTAAGCTCCTCTCCCAAGAGCCTAGCAGGGGGAAATGCCCCGCTGTTTCTGTGCTGTGACAGGTGGAACCCGACTGCGACTTGACTCACGGATAAATTGTCACAAAGCGATTCTCGGTGCCGGCCCACGTCTCCCTCGGGGATCGCGTCGTACGGTTTCAGCTGCCTCGGTTTGAGTCTGTCCGGCACATAAACCACGTAATTAAATTCGGATCAATAGTTCTGACCGGTGTCAGATCCAATTCCTCTAACCCCTATGATTCACCACGACATCCAGGGAAAACCTGTAAACATGTACGCCGACATGAAGGTAAAGAATCTTCGATACGGGTCAGGAGGAGCCTCAAATGTTCAACTTTATACTCACCTATATATATATATACATATATATATATATATATATATATATATATATATATATATAACCTAAGGATATGAGCAAATCTGTGAAGGAACAAACTGGGACGTCTAGATTATTGGGTCCGAGCATCTCCAGACAACTACCGACAAGGTCATGGGCCCTCAAGGGTCACTGTGGCACATGGGGAGTGAAGACTAGCCTGTACTGGCCGAATGCACAGTTGAGCAACATACGTTGCATTGCAGAGCGGTTTCAGTGGCGAGAGGGGACCTACACGATAGGAAACAGCTGGTTTTAATATTATGGCTGATCCACGTATAATAACATATAAAATTGTGATCCAGTATAACCATAATTCCTGCTTTTTACTGGCATTTAAAACGTTTTTTTATCAAACTAAGACTTTGCCCACAATTCACACACTGCAGCAATAAAACAAGTTGCAAACGGAAAGATTTGCAGAACGGAACAAATTAAAGTTGAACATGTAGAGCCTCTCCTCGATACAGATTAATGAGCCGGATGTGTCCGAATTTCTTCACGTAAGGCAGGAATATGGGATTGTCAGCTTTGGACTGTTTTCTACACATCGCTTTTTTCACCTGTAATTTGTCTCAATGCTGCCGGGGAACAGGAACCGAACCCTCATAGATGAGTTGTTGAAAAGGGCACTAATGTCTAATAGCATAATTTGCCAATTAATGGAGGTCTGCAATGGAAGGCATCCCTTTCTGACTGAAGTCAATGATCATTGTCTTTTTCGTGGTCGTCTCGATGCGGCTCTCTCGCTCAGACATCAGTGGCCTGACTTGGTGGAGGAAAAGACAGATACAGATATTTTTTACTTCTGTTTTGTGAAAGTAACTATGAAGCCATGCACAATGATGACTTTAGAGAATTTAGGGAGGGATAATTAGTCTGTCGGAAAGCCTTTGCCACTTAGACTATTCGGGGAGATTGCAACTGAAGGGTAACTGCCAAGAGGAGCAGTTAAATAAATCCCCCATAGGGCCCAGACAGGAGAAGAGGTGGTGGTGGTGGTGGCTGATGACTCTTCTGGGAATGATGACATTGCAGAGTTGAAAATGTAAACTCTCTCTGTACCCTGAGGCCATTGTCGAGGCGTTTAATGCCTCCAATTCCCGAAACTCATTGATAACTCGGAAAAGTCGTGGATATTATGGATTCGCCATCAATGCCGCCGCTGCCTCCACTGCCGCATCCACCGCCACAGATCCTTCATGTTAAATTTGATAACAAAAGAAAAAAACTTTCACGGATCATTTTGCAATTTTATTTCCACATATACCTTAATGAGAGGAAGAACTGGATGGATTTTGGAAAAGGTCGGTTGTATATTTCCAACACTAGAGGGGAAAAAGCCGGGACGATATCATACTCTTTTCGTAAATATCCTAAGAATGAACCATCACTATTCCTAAAATGTCTTGAAATGTAACCTCATTTGATGTTTGCATCAGCAGAACCACCCTTCCATCAGAACAATTTGTCACCGCTGTGCCCTAATGTCATCAAAGCACTCCGGGGAATATTTGAAACAGCAAGAGGCGCTGTTTGAACGCCAACGGTGGATAATGCACAAATTACATGGACGTAAAAACACTCGCACAGGCACGAACACACAAACGCTCACACATTTGCAAAACCGATTACCTTGTCTGCATGGATCCAAAATCACATCAAATGAGTTCCCCTTAGTGGAAGAGTCAGTCGCGGAGTCAATGATGATGGCTTCTGCTTGGAAAACAAATCAAACAGCTGGCAAAAGAAGAGTACGGCGGAAGAAAATGGACATATTTCATTGTGGCCAACGGGCAAATTGAATATTCTCCCTGTTAAAAGGAAATGAGCTTCATTCCCAATATCCAGCAGGTTTCTTGAGCCCCACATATTATCCATAAAATCACTGAGAAGAACGCCCGCAAAAACATTTGTCACCATTTCAATCTCACTCCCCACTATCACTATTACTGATATAGAACAATTTCTGAACAGTTTGTAATTGAGTTTGGTGGATTTGTGGCCTCCGGTGCATTCTCAATAGACGCTGTCCCCGGCCATTATTCAGATTCTGTGGAAATGAGCCAACTATGGATATGGCCGATGAATAAAAGAAAGCTGTTAAGGGAAATTCCTCACTCAGTCCTTTTCTTTTGATTTCTTTGGAGAGAGAAAGAGATGGGAGCGACCCACCGGCTAAGAGCTTTGTAGTTTGCTGGTGGTATGATAGTGCAGATCCAACGGTATTTCGCTGCGTCACTTGTACCCAAATGCTTTTTGAGATTGTGAACTGTTGTGGAGCATGCTGAGTTATTTCCTCCCTCAAGCCCGGAGCGCTGGCCCGGTTCTAAAGCAAATAGGATGTCTGAACCAAGACGTATCTGAGATCGCAGGGATGAAAATGAAAACTCTTCCTGCACCCTGAGAGTTTTTTCGGAGGCCTTTAATGTCTCCAAGTCCTGAAACTCATTGATAACTAGGAAAATACCTGGATATAATTTTTCCGGCATAATTTAAAAACCGTTGGCCCGATTTGGTCAAAATTCAGTTTTGATGGATTATGAATTATTCAAGTTTTACTCGAATAATTTATACTTCAACTCATGGAAAGACACTTTTTTTATGAAATACACTGATTTTCAAACATAATCTCTGAAGGTTTGGTCCTATTGAGTCCATATTTTGTGAATATATGATTCGACTTGAGGGGATCTATTATATTTATATATATATTATATTTTATATTTTACTGTTGTATTGTTGTTGTTTATGAAAAATGCTGTTTGTCAACCATAACTTCCTAACCCTGGTCCCACTTAGTCCAAATACATATATACCATACATATTGACTCCACAATAGCGATCTTATTAATGTCACATTTTACACTAGTAGTTCATATTTTACCCACTATGTGGAGCATTAATCAACGAACAACATTGTATTTTGGACATTTCTTCACATTTACTTTGAGGAGTTCAATCCGGGGGATTGCTAGTAAAATGAAGGGGATTGGGGACTTTTTTTGTGATTATACCCCTGTTGTTGGGGAACGACAGCATAGGCCTAGATTTAGAGGTAGTTATCAAAAAAACTGTGGAAAAACTCCGTCAATGCATCAAAATCAAAGAGTGAAGGCCTACTTCAGGAGACAGCTTGATAAGTAGACTATCAGAAGTGGAATAAGTGACCTATGCATCCTGAAGAGATGAATGAAGTCCAACATCAACGTGTTTCAGACAAGCAGCAAGACGAAGTCTGTGACGGATTTACTGGAACGCATTTTGACGTTTGCTTTTCGGGACCAGCTAGCAATGAAAACACCCCAAGTAATATGAAGCGGGAAAATGTTAATTCGATCTAACATTCGAATATCTACCAATCAATCAATCCGAGATCTAGTTTAAAATGTGGAACTTGAATGTAATATAGCTGCTTAAAATGAGCCTTTGAAGCAGGGTTTGCGTTGGTGAAGTACGCAACTCATGTCTACACACAATTTGATTGTCCTATTTTCCTTTCCTCTACAGCTATGAGAAAAAAGAGGTTTCTTAACAACATTGTGGGGGTGAAGGAGACGCACAGAGAACTCGAGCATCCTTTATGTCAGCCCAGCTTTCAGCTGGCTCAGAGTTCCTCCACCTAAAAACTGCTTATCGTAATCAGCAGACAGAGAAAACTGCGACACATGTTTTTGTCTCAACCTACGTCCACCACTCTTACCTCTCTCTCTCCCTCTCTCTCACTCTCTCTCTCTCTCCTCACGCCCTCCTATCGAATTCATTTCTATTATCCCGGATGCTTCCAGAACAAACAAACGGCTATCCACCAATTAGTGCTGTCGCTCTGCGTCTTCTGTGAACCCGCGTGTTTGCTAGAAAATAACAGCTTTAACAACGTGACGGGACGGCGCTGCCGTACTGGATCGAGCTCACGGAAAAAAATAGCCCGGATCAGAACATTATAATGGCGGGGGCTCGAGGGGCTTCCAGTGATACTATCCATGTAGAATAACTTAACAGAAAACAAGTCAAGAGCAAAGTCCTGTTTGCATGACAAAGGATTTTGTCAATTTTTGTCAAAAAAAGACAATTTTTAAAGAAAACCTGGCGTACGCTGTCATCCCCGACATCATAGGTACATGCCTTCAAAGTCTCCAATCCCCTGCTTTGTACAAGCGATCCCCCTGGTTGAAATCCTCAACGTGAATGTGAGGGAGAACAGTGTTTGTCATAAAGAGAGCTCCCCCTAGTGAGTGAAATATAAGATATTAGAGTAAAAATAAATTCTCCTCAAGTGGTTCCAATTGCGCCAAATTTGTTCTGAATCGGACAAACGGTGAGAAAGTCACCAAACGGAAAACAGTTTTTTTCATTAAAAAAAAAGAAGTTCCCCCTGCTTAGTCAAATATGAATTATTCCAGTAAAATATACAAGATTAATCTCCTCGAGTCCATTCTTCGGTGCCGGATTCGGACTGAATCGAACCACCGGTTAAGAAATCACGGCCGGAAAAATATCTGGACAAAGCCCCCCCTAGTATTTGAAAATATACAACCGTCCTTCCCCACAATCATTGCAGTTCCTCTTCACACTAAAAGATATGGGGATACTCAATTTGAAAATGAATCATGAAACGGTTTTTGAGTTATCGTGTTTACACGAAGGATCTGCGGTGGCAATGGCAATTCCATTTTCCCCGACTTTTTTCGTGATGTAATCACAGACACAAGTACTGGATGAACACATCTAACCACGCTTTATGATTTTTTTTTTTGGTGTACTAAACTCCTCCCTTCCATGTTGATTGATGATGAACCTCCATTGTTGCTGACTTTGCCTTCCTTAAAGTGTTTTTATATCTATCAGATTGTGTTCCTGCATTGCCACAGTTGGCCCATCTATCGCCCCTTGCATGCATAAGCAGAGTGAAGGCGGTTAATCATGATAAACGGGAAGAAGTAAACTTGCATGCTGCATATTTATTGTGGAGAAAAAAGATAAAAATTGAAGGTGTTGGCAGCGGCAGCAGCAGCCGGGTGGTGGATATAGTCGGATGCGTGGTTTCAGGGGATAGAATACATTTTTTGCTGTTGTTCTGTAAAACCTCCGTATAGCGAGTCCGCCTACAGGCAAGTAAACACTCTTCAGGCATTTTGAGGTGATAATGAAACTATAAGAAGCAGATAAATCTGGTCTGAGCGCATCAGCGGCATCAGGACTGACAGAGAACAGATGACCATTAGCAGACGTCAGTTCCAATGTAGGAATAAAAACAATGTTTCATCAGTGGCTGCTTGTCCTTCTCCTCAAACGGTCTAGTCTGCGCAATTACAGCTTAATTATCTCTGTATGCATTAGACGTGCCGGTGGAGTATTGCAATGCTGATAGGATATGTCTTTTCCTCTCAGCCTCCTCTTCGTCTCATCTTCTTCGCAGCAGCCCGGCCGCGACCGGCGTGCTTTCACTTTATCTTAAACGTACCATCTTCACTTCCCAGCATGCATCATTTCCCTCTTGATAGCCTCTGCACACCTCTCCATCACCGTTATCAACTTTGAGAATATTTATTCCAATCCCCATTTCTTCAATCGGAGAGCATCTCGGATTCTTGCTTACAGGCGCGGCGTATAAAAATGTAGGGATATATCTTTGAATAAATCAATTATAGTATTCATAAATTTGTTTTTTTTGTCTGTGTGTGTGTGTGTGTGTGTGTGTGTGTGTGTGTGTGTGTGTGTGTGTGTGTGTGTGTGTGTGTGTGTGTGTGTGTGTGTGTGTGAACGGAATGGGGCCCGTTTGACTTTTTAAAGATATTAATAGATAACTATTTTGTATTTTGACAAATTGAGTATCAAGGTCCCATTTCCTCCACGGCGGAGCGATACAATCTCCAGGTCGGCCTCAGGCAAATTCAGGGGAAGGAAATGATGCTGGCAGGTTTTCATTGTGGGTTTTACAGTGCCAGCGCTCCCACCTGGACCTCTTCATCTCCAGAACTGTGCAAACACTTTGAATTCTCTAGAGAGAACTGGTTGGACCTCCCCAGTTCACCTTGTAATGGTTTCACGAGTCGGGTATTCCTCTTCATCAGTTCGCTGGTGAGGCTTCTTTGCCCAGACGTCTTTTATTGTGAAAAAATTATGATTTTTTTGGCCTCATCACTAGTCAGGCTACATGATGACATCATTTTGACATCTTTAATGGCCAGGGTAGATTCTTGGATCGCGACATTTGTGCTGATGTGTAAAATATCTGGTAAAATCTGGGACTCCACTTGTACATTCCAAACAATTACCTTTAAAGGCTTCCTCGTCAGAGCGGAGTATTCCACATATTGCTCAAAAAAGAACAGTATGGACCTAAAAGAAATACTCAATTGATTTAAAGTCAAAGGTCTTTAATTGTTGGTCCCCAGTCTCTGGACAGAAAATAAGTTAATGTGAACGACAACACAACATTGTAATGAGTTATAGATTAATTATATACACACACACACAAAATAAACAATTTCCTAGCAACACAGGGTTTTCTTTGGTTCTGATGTATTCCAATTTCATTGGAAAGCACTTTTCATGCTGACTTAACAGGAGCCGCAAATTCAAAATTATGAGTCACGGCATCTAAATCACCTAATATTTCTCCAGAAGAAAGAGCAGCGTTTGACTGCCTCAGACAGTCCGTTGTTGGTAACTGGGCCGCTGCGGGGGGGGGGGAGAAATGGCTTTTTTCTCCCCGCCATCTGTGTGTGATACATGAGCAGAGTACATCACAGGCTGATATGTCATTATCAAACACTAGCCTTCTGGCTGCAAACGAGAAGAGAGGGATGGCAGAGATGTGCCAGAGATGGAAAGCATAGAGGAGCACGAACGATGACGGAGCGGGTGAAGCAATCTGGAAACGGAGAAGATGGGTGGAAAATAATAAGACATTTTGAAAGCATAACATTGAAATACGTTTTCCATCCTAGTATACAGTGTGTAGGACAAAAACTAATAATATATACTTTCCAAAGTGGCTCATGGTAAAAAACTTTTCTGCAAAAAAAACAAAAAACAAGCTGACTTAGACAAAATATGATCAACTTACTCGATGCAAATTAATAAATGAAAAAGCAACTGCATTACTTTACTCATAACTGGTCAGCAAAATTTTGTTAGTCCATGTAAAATGACTTGTCGCATTCACAACCCAACAAAAACGTCACTTTAAGTTATAAGCCTTTTCACAGCAAATATGTTTTATTGTCATTGTAGAAGGATGAAGTTGTAACTCATGATATTCAAAATGTCTCTGCTTTTATTTAATGAATCCCCTGAATGCAAAGCATCGACATGGAATTGAATCCCCCTTCATTTTATAACTTATGCCTTTGATCTTACAGATTGTGACATTGTGACGATTGTGACGTTTATTGTCCACAAAGAGCTCGACAACAAAACCACTTAGCTCACAAACTCCCTCCTGGAGATCCCTGAACAGAGGCTACTGTTAGTAGGACAGTTAATAAAACAAAAGATTTAATAGGACCGCTTAGAGTAACTAAGAACATTAAACATCACATTGACATTACTGTTGCATTACTGAATGGTTTGTATTTTACTGCTGCTTATTTTGCAGTGCCCTCCTCAGGAAAAATGTCTTGCCATGATCTTTAAATCAAATTATTCACAAAAAATCCAACCTTTTATTGAAGAACCGTAGTTTAAAGAAGCATGAAATTCTTCACGTGAACAAATGTTCTTGTAACATGTATGCTATAACTATTTGCACCCCTAATAAATCCCTTGATAAAAAGATAAATCAATAATGAAGAAGTCTAAAGAGATCTGCCAGGAAGAGGAAGTGTCTGCAAACTTACATCTGAGAATGGTTTGATGGATACAAGACTCTCCCGAGATTTCAGCTAGAGTATTGCAGAGTTCAGTTGAATCTTAGGGTCAGGTAGTCTCCCTAACCATCAGATGGCGCCTTCACCATTACAAACATACAGATATCAAGAAAAATGCATCGGCACAAAAGCTATAAAGAAAAGTACCTCATACCCACTGTGAAGTTTGGTGGTGGACTCAGGTGCTGTGGGGTGTTTTCCTTTGAGTGGGCCTGGATATCTTCTTAAACAACATGTTATCATAGACTCCATCAACTACCAGAAGATACTTGATGAAAACATTAAAGTCTTAAAGTTAACTAAATAGTTAAAACTTCAGTTTCCATCTTTCCTGCTCAGGGTTGTGAGGGCAGGAAAATATCCCAACTGACACTGGGCGAGATGCAGGGTCCAGTTCACCATTGACACAGTAATACATCCAATTCTAAAAAGATCTCCAGAGTCAACCTTGGAGATACAGGATGTGGATTTTAATGGAGGGGAGGGGATGAGAAATTGTAATACAGTAAAAGAACTACAGCCCTCAGACTAAAGCGACACAGAAAATATAATGTTTACCTCTGAGATGTGGTAGGGAACATGAGGAGTATAAACACAAACCTGGAGCAGTGAAGTTAAATGTCGTTGCTGGAAGGGATTCATGCACAGAGCACAGAGATTTAGTCCGGGGAGTTATACTGTAGGAGAACCCAGAGCAGTTCTGCCACTGTCCTACAGAACCCCGGAGCATGTGTAGACCACATCCAGTACTGCCTCGGGGTCTATTCTCTTGTTGGTCATGGGAATGGACCTGGACAGGAGCTGGAATCCAGGAGGACACTGGGCAGTAATATGGTGAACAGTGTATTGGAGAGTGTTGTTGGGGGGTTGAAACACCCCATAAAAGGTTGGGTTCTCCCTGATGACCTCTTCTCTAGTCCAACGAACCATTATTTATAAAATTGTGGGGACACAGATCGTCTGATGTATCCAAAGCTAGGCTGCATCATGTGAAAATGTCCAAGTACATTAGAGGTGGATCATATTTATAATCTACTTGAGTAAATCTCCTTTGGTCTAATCTGCTCCCTAAACCAAACTGGTCATTAACTATTAAAATGATTTCTTCCTTTACCCTTTATGAGTCAAGTGTTTGTCGGTGAAGGACACAAATGCTCTCATCTTTGGACGGGATGCGGGTGGAGAGGCAGACTTTGTGTTCTTACTGTTGCTGTTTCATTATATGGACTCGTAAAAAGCGAGAAAGCCGGGTCTGAATAAACACCGGGCAATTTTTACGACTGGAAATTCGGCAGCAGATGAACTGTGCCAGCGACGTCTGTGCCGGGAAGTGCAGAGATGGAGGGAAACAAAAAGAGAGAGGGTGCTGAATAATGGCGAGCCTCGGTTTTATTGTGCTTCCCCCTCGAACTATTTCCAGGAAAGATTTCTCACTACGTGCGTTTAATGCCACCTCTTTCTCTCAACTCCCCCCTGAGCAGTTTTTATGCAGACAAATATTTGCCCTGTGTCTTGTTCCGAATGCTTCGACTCAGCACTTCAGTCAAATGCAATATTTAAAGTACTTTCAGTATGTGAGGTAATACGCCGAGCGTTCTGTTTAAACTGCACTTTCTTATTTGCTCACTGAGGTTGGACTTTGTTATAAATCCTCACACAGCTTTGGGGCTCGTCACATATTTCTTCTCCATTTCTTTGCTTTTCATTTGTTCCAGACGCCCCCAACCCTCTCCGTCTCCCACTCTGGCAAAATCCCGATTCTCTTTCAAGTCTTCTGTTAATCCAGTCAAAGAGAAGAAAGATTTCTTACTTGACACGAAAATGTCTCTCTCTCCACCCGCCTCCTGATTGTTTCTATTCCCTCCACCTCTTGTTGTTGGGCTGAGAGGATGGATATGACTAAAACACATGCTTAATCACACAAGATCACAAAAACTGTTGGAGGAAGGTTTTTATTGACTCAAGGTTGCTGTGGCGACAGCTGGAAGGGTCTGTCTCTCTCTCTCTCTCTCTCTCTCTCTCTCTCTCTCACTCTCTCACTGCTGATTGGCAGGCCTTAGCAGATACAACTCGAAACTTGGAAAGGGAATGACTCAGGACAATTTTGCCCGTCAATGCAAATTATTCTGACAAGCATATCTGAGCATTTCATGATGGGATGGTGACTCAGGGGAGTTTGGAGAATATCAAGCTAAACAACCCGCGTAGGATTATGCATGGACTGTCTGCATGAATCAATGCCATGGAGGATAACAGCATTGATTCTTTCAATTCTCATGCAAGCCTAATTTTCGTTTTTGCACAGAGGTTGTTGAGAGATGTCAATAATATGTTTTAGCAAATGATAGCTAACTGTGCAAGATCAAAGAGTCCTGCTAAAGTGGCTACTTTGGCTCAAATATATTCGTTCTATCTATCTATCTATCTATCTATCTATCTATCTATCTATCTATCTATCTATCTATATATCTATCTATCTATCTATCTATCTATCTATCTATCTATCTATCCATCCATCCAACACATCACCCCATTATTAGTTCAACTGGCAATGCACCCCCTACCTGAGAGATCTCTCCCATCTAACCTCAACACGATCCCTCCGCTCTACCATCTCATATACCGCCTCCTCCTTCCCCAGACCAAGCTCAGCGCCATGGGTGAACGGGCCTTCGGTTCTTCTGCCCCTCGTCTGTGGAATGCCCTCCCCTGACCATCTGAGGGCTCCACAGATGTTTCTATCTGCTTTTACCTTGTAGCACTTTGACATTTGATACATACATATACATGTTTGTACCTATCTGGATTCATCAAATAATTTTGAGTGTACTGTCCAGTCCTGGCTGGACTCTGGTGGTGGTGGAAGATACAAGACTCTGGGTGGTAGGCCACCCTGAGTCTTGTATCTGCTCGAGATTTCTGCCAGATAAAAGGCAGTTTTTTTCTCGCCCCTGTCACCATGTGTTTGCTCACGGGGGAATTTGTTGGGTCTCTGTAAGATAATTACAGAAAGAGTTTGCTCTAGACTTGCTCTTTCTGGAAAGCTATTCAGTTATTGTGAATTGGCGTTATATAAATAAAGATTGATTGATTGATTAATTAAACTTTCACTAGATCTCATTCTTGTTTTGTTTTTTTAAAGTAAGTCTTAGCTGGCATGTCACCTGAGAGATGTGTGCAATGAATTAAAGCTAATAATCTGTAGTATTTCTAGACCAGGAGTCAAAAAGATAGATCTAACAAACCTTGTTTTAAAAGATATAGTTTGTCTCTTTTTGAATGTTTCGTCTCAATTTCAAGTCAAGTAAGTCTGACATTGAATATGGTAGTTATTTATTTTTGAAACTCTGTGGGATATAAAATGTCCAGCTGACACGGTGTGTTGTTTTTCGGATGGTCGGCCGGTTTAATTGCCGTACGCTTAGAATAGGTTTTCAATCAATAAAAAATAACCTTTAGCATTTTTACTTGCATATGATTATCTAAAGTGAGAGAAGACTCTGTGTAGAATGTGTCATCATTTAATAAAGATACATTTCCTACCATGTATCAACACTTATACGAAGGTTACGCCCTCAGTGCCGGGACATGGCTCTTCTTGTAATAACCATTCACATTAAAATGAGCTGCCAGCAAATTTGATATTATAATGCCATTTTCTACAGCTTTGTCAGCAGAAGTAGAAGTCATTGAATGACGCAGTTTGCTTTTAGTGTCACTAAGTGTATAATTGAGTTTATCACTGATTTGATGGGACTTCGACGTACCAGGGAAAAAATTACGCTCATATTTCCCACAATGTCACAACTGTCAAGGGCAATTATGAACTGGGGAATCTGAGTTTGTCATTTAAAAGTGCGGTGTTAAAAGTGTATTTTCTAACACAATGCTCCTCTACAGTTGGGGGTGCCTTGGATGCTTTACCTCATCAGAACTAAAAGCATCGCATCCCCTCAGGAGGAGCCGGGAAGTGTTGCTGGAGAGGAGGACATTTGACGCACCCAGTTTCGCATGGTATTTCAAAATATGTTAAATATTCCACAAAATGTTGCCCACATAAATGGACTCAATGGAATTCTGAAGATAGTTTTTTTCGCTTCACACAATACGTCTTGTTGGGGAGAAAAGGAGGCTCCTCCTAAAGCAATGTAAACATTGATTAATCTCATTTAAGTCTTCCATCCATATTCCATAAATACATCAGAGTGGGCAGATAAATCTGCAGAACGAGACACAAGTGAAAGAAGTAGTGACTGAAAGATGACAAGAGTGACTCAGTTCTATAGAGAGTGACACGGACAGACAGAGACGGTGATGATGATGATCTGTTCTGTGAGAACATTTACAGAAGCTTTTTCATACAATTAATGTACCCATATATGTATATATACATATGTATATACATATGTACAGAGTATACATATATATATATATATATATATATATATATGTATATATATATATATATATGTATATATATATATATATATATATACATATATATATATATATATATATGTATATATATATATATATATGTATATATATATATATATATATATACATATATATATATATATATATGTATATATATATATATATATATATATATATATATATATATATATATATATATATATACGTATATGAAGTTAATATACCCTTGTGCCTCACTAACCATATTTTGTCTTTTTTTTAATTATCATTTTGGCTTTGATAATGTCACTGGCATTCTGCCACATTAATGTGAATAAAACAACTTTTTTTAAAGAGATTGCCATCTCTTGTGTCGAGATTGAAGTTAAACATAACTATCTAAACACAGAAATGTAAGATAGGTAGGAAGAATCATTGGTAGAGGTCTACCTTTGGGAGAAAATAATAGGAAGAACAAAGGGTACCTGTCCAACTTTTAATGATGTAGTCCAAATTTTAGTTCAAATCCAGCCACAATGGGCGTCACAAGCCTTCGTATCTCTATTGCTGATCACAAGCCCGGATAAATGAGGAGGGTTGTGTCAGGAAAGGAAAAAGCAATATGCGGAACGAGGTGACCCACTGTTGAGACCCTTAAAGGGAAGAGCCGGAAGAAGAAGAAGAAGAAGAAGAAGTCTATATTTTAGCCCATTTTATCCTCTTCTCATCGTCCATCTTTGTTTATCCAGGTTGGAGTCAGTGGGATCTTGGCTGGCGGACCGGCCAACAGATGCCGATTTGTTAAACCTCAGAAAGCACAGCGAGACTCTTCGACACCGCCCGATTCTCTGGCACATTTTGCTCCACAAGCCCACTTTGAGCTGGTGTGGGTGTACCGCAGAGCAGAGCAGAATGGTGGGAGCTCAAGTGACCAGATCTTTGCCTGAGGGCCATCTGCAGAGGTGAGGCGTGTGGACTGTGTTCACACTTGACGAAACACTGACTAATCCAGGACAATCACAGCACCAGCGTTCTAAAGCTCGCCGCCAGAGATATCCGTCAAATCCCTCGTTTGTGAAACCATGTGTGTTTAATGAACAGTGCCATTATCATCAGCCGTGATGATCGCAGACTGAGAATGCATTCGTGGTGGTGGTGCGTGGCTGCGTTGGGCATTTCTCACAATGACACTAACAGATTTATTATTCAAATAGTAATTTTCCCCTCATCCTCACGATTAATGAATCAGACTTTTCATCGTCACAGCTCAGTGGAAGCGAACAGGTCGGGTTATTAAAAAGTTGTCGCCGCTTCCCTCACTGATCTCAGGCTTAAGCCAAAATTAGATTGTTAATGTGTGATTGCCCTCAACCGGTCATTATATTCAAACTGGAGCAGAATCTTCGTTCTGCCCTCGTGTAATCCAGTATTCTGATGATAGTTGCAACCACCTGGTACCACTTTACGAAAAGGCTACGTTTATAACAAATTTATAAATTGTTTATAATTAGGTTATTAATTAGGTTGTAAACACTCATAAGTCATTGTTTAACGTTAAAAGCAGCTCATAACACAGCTGATAATCTATCAATGTGGGCCACTATTTGGCATTTTAAAGTTAGCAGTACAAATAAGGGTGCTCACTATTTGGCAAGCATCATGTCTCTAATACCTTCCATATCTAATGAGTTAGAGCAAATAATTGATGATTTGTGAAGTGTTTACAACTTAATAGGTCAACTACGTAGATTCAATTCATAAATCCTTTATAACGGGAGTCTTATTGTAAAGTGGTACCAACCATCTTTCCCTCTTTGTGACGAAATCCTGATTCATCCAAGCGAATTTCCCCCATCAGCCGCCTTCTGTGTCCTGAAGAGCGTTTTGTCTCGTCTTCAGTGCCGCTGTCATGTCTGCGCTCACAGGGGACAAAGTAGCAAAATAGCAAAATACTAAATGACTGAACGTCCTGCCAGATGAGGCATTGTAACCAATCTGCAGAGATGGTTTGTCTTTTGAGTGCCAAATCACCGCGAGAAGTAGATTTCACTTCCTTTCAGCAGATTGAGGGGAATTACTCAACGTGTGATGCAGAGTCAAAAAAAAAAAAAGTAACAGGCCACTAATGAATATTGCTTCCAGGGAAAGAAGAGAATAAGGAAGGACAATCAAAATATTATTGCCAGCTTTATTGTTCTTATCCCCTTTCCTCTCTCCTTATATCTCTACAGTTACCATCCAGAGAAAACCTTTGAGTCCGTTTGAAAGAAGTCAACAAATCTAGCCGCCTCATCTGCTCACATTCCTCGATTTTGTTTTCCATCGCTGTCTCTCCACCCTGTTCCTTCACCTATAAGTCAATCCACAGGCAGGTTTTTAAGAAATTCATTCCAGCGTTGATGGATATACTAAGCACCGCCGGCTTTTCATTTAGACTTCTGATGCCGTCTGCCTCCGCTAACATCCACTTTGGGCGCAGCGCTCCATCACATTGATTTCTCTGAAGATGAAACTCTGATTGAACGGACCTCTCCTGGCGGCCGAGGGACCCCATGTGTGTCTTGCACGGATGCGGCGTATGAAAGAGGCGCACCTCACACCGCCGGACCTGCTTTAAAAAGAAATTACTCTTTCATGTAAAATGAGGTTTCAGCTCCTCTGAACCAAACTCTGCAAGAACTCGTAGCGTGGAATTAAGGAGCGGGCTAAGTTTCCGGTTCGGCGATGCTGACACAATCTGACAGATAAATCCCAATCCCAAGATTTTGTCCTCTACTTTATTAGGCCATTCAATTCCCAGGGCTCTCTGTACTTGGGAGATGATCCTGCGGCATGATTTACCTCACAATGCCGATGCAGGGGCCAGAGTACCTCGACTTAATGAAGCTAAAATGAGGGGCGTCGAGGTTGGGTGCTCCTGGAGATGCGAGTAGTATTTGACGCTCACGGCGGCGCCCGTAATTTACCTCCTATATCCCACAGGTCACCACAGACCGGCCACAAACCGGGCTGCCATGCATTTAATACATTTTTAGGGTATATTTACAGTAACTACTTAGAACCAGTTACTGTATTTGTGTATGTAACCCGACTCTATTATGCCCCCACAGTCTCAAGGGGTCATCAGTTGTCATCACCTGCTGACCAACTACATGTGCGTTTTGGAAACAAGCTGGCTTAGTGAGTAAACGACACGAATAAGCAGATGGATGGCAAAAAAAAGTTTTCCTTTAAAAGGTAGGGGTTATTAAAAGGAGACAAGATGATAATGATGATGATGATGATATGACGGAGACAGCCAAGGCCAACACTGTGAAGAAAAAGAACGATTTCTCAAATCTCTTCTTTCTTCTTTTTTTTTTTTATGAGCGATGACTCCTATTCTCAAAGGACCAGGTGTTTGATGTTCAGACGAGATCTCTAATGAGGCAAAGAAGCCATGAAAACCGCTTTGACGCCCTGACTCCTATCATCCTTCAATGAGCCATATGTTCCAAACATTAGCTGGTATTTCAGGTGACTGAGGCTGGGCCCACCTCTTCCACCAGTCACCTGACTGTGCTGTCAACAGAATATGAGCATTACTTCCTACCTCTGACACCCCACACACCTATATGATGGTCCGCAAGATTATTATCATAGTAAATTGGTCCGCAGTGCAAAAAGGTTTGGGACTCCTGCTGAAATAGATGAAACATCAAGATGCTTTATAACCATGCGCTAACCCCTAGTAGTTGTCTTACCTTATCAACGCCTCCTCTCTTTGTGCCCAACACTGTTTAATTCAGTTAAAGGTGGTACAGGGTCTTCATCCATTGGACATGGATCGGCTCTGACATTGGGTGGGAGCCAGAGCGCACCTGGAAAAGCTCACAGCAGGACGATCATGTAGCAACAACATGGCTAATGGACTGTATTTACACAACGCCTTTCTAGTCCACTCCAAAGCACCTTAAACACACAAGCCAGCATTCACCCAATCCCTCACACAGTGACGCCAGAGGCTGCATGCACGGCGCCACCTGTTCATCAGGGGCGGTAACCATTTACGCCACCAATCACACGCCAATGGGAGCAACTTGGGGTTCAGTATCTTGCTCCATACGCTGAGCAGGACTCTCTGGCTGCTCCATTCAGTTCCACTGGGGTGGAGATTCGGTGGACTCCAGCGATGCTCTGCTGCTCCATCGCTTCTCCCCTCTTCCCTAGACATCCCACTCCGCTCAGGTAGGAAGACGCTGTTCCTCCCACACACACACAATGCTCAATGGGCACTATGACTCGGTTAAAACTTAAACATAAAAATCAGATACCTTCTTCAACATTTCAGTGGGAAGTTTCAGAACTGATAAGGTCCTCAGTTGAGTGGAGTCCAGAACTTTGCAGGAACTTGCAGGTCTATCAATTCCCACTTGAAAGCTCAATGTTGAATATCAGCTATTATGTCAGATGGATAGCGCAGTACATTAGTTTTTGGTGACGGCTGCGGAGGGATTGGTCTGGTTGTTTTCTTCTCTTCCTGTTTTGTTCATATATTCATTTTATTATCCCATATTTTTTATTTATTTATTTTTTCATTTTTCAATTTTTTTTTCCCATCATGCATTTTTCATTTGTGAGTCCTGGATTTACTTGTTTAGCAAAAATGCTCATAAACATGTCATGCTAATATAATATGTTTTGATGTTTTTTTTGTTTTTATGACTTAACATTTTGCAATAAACAATCTGGATTTAGTAGTAGCCGCCTTACCCGTACACTACTACAGCTTCTCAATAATGATTGTGTAAAAATTCAAAGGTAAATCAATAATCGTAGCACAGCTCAGCCTCATTATGTACATCCATGTTACCGGGCAACTGGTCGAAATTGCTCGTCTCCAGTGCAGGCAGATGCCGGTGGAATTGAGTTGTGTCAGACATCAGAATGAAGGTAACCTGCATAATTCAGATGGACCTTTAGTCTCTCCCTCTCTCTCTCTCTCTCTCTCTCCCTCTCGCTCGCTCCTATCCTCATGTAACCCTTCTCGTTTTAAATGTGGCTCGCCCCTTCCTCTCCGTCTCTCTCTCTCTCTGTATGTGGGAGATTTTGTTCACATAAAAGATCTTTCAATGCTTTAACCTTCAAGAGATCACGATGCATCCGCTTCACAATGCATGAGCTCTGTGAGCCCTCATTCCAACGATGGCTCATCATGCCGTGGCTGCACACACTCCCCGCTTCTGTGAAATTATTTGATCACTGAATTCTTTAATTATACATGAATGAACACTGAGACCCTAATTAAGTAAATTAACCGACTTCTTCACTGCATTACTTATCCGGTTCCTTATCCAGAGAAGAAACTGCATGTCAGAAGGAATTTACAAAAGCTCTAATGGCCTCTTGATCTTCATCAGAGGAAGACGTCTTCCTTATCTTCATGTGATGATATCCACCTGCGAGATCTCTCGGTGACTGAGCTTATTCGGCGGACCGCTTCTTTTGTCAATAAAGTTTTAACTGCTGGTGGATTCTCACAGTGTTTGTCGTAGGCCAACGGGCCGTATTTCCAGGTCATCAAAAGGTAGAGCACAATAATACAGGTAGGTATAATTATTCCACTGGAGCAAATCCTATACTCTTTAAAAGCCTAACGGACATACAGTCTTCAAAAAGCTTTTACCCAGCAGGGGTCTCAAACACCTAGCTGTCCCTCGCCCCCCTTCCTCTTTCTCACAGGTGGCGGAAAGTTCTGACAAAGGTCAAAGGGTCAATTGTTCATTAGTAAAGTCCCTTTCATGAAAGATGGACATTATTATTATTGCAGTATTTTCTGTGGAGTTGCGATGCGATACGACGAAATCGATCGACAGTTCAGTCAGAAAGACTATCCTCTTGCACATTCGGATCACAGCTACTGCTCATAACCACGTTTTGACCCTGAGCTTTCACACATGTTCAGTCTCATTTACCTGCTTCATGGTCTGGGGCATCAACTGATGTTTGCTGCTCTCATTCAGGTAGCCCGATTCGTCCAATCACTGCGTCACACCTGCATGCTAAGCCCATCAACATCAGCTGCTGTCTTTAAATATGATTCTCTCCATTCATCTAGTTCTCGCATGCTGCTGGTCCAATCGCCCTTTACCTCCCTGCCTCATCAGCTTCAGCAGAGTCATCAGCCACCGCCACCAGTATCCAGACTCCAGAGAGAGGATATTCCATGCTGCTGCTCAGGGTGACACCCTTCAAACAAATTCTCCTTGAAGACTCCGAGCACCAAAGACCTTTTAATTGACTAATTGTCACACGTCATCTGCGATAAATCGTCCATCGTTCCTTCATTGTCTGTCTTCTCTGATTCAACATTCTTTTCTTATTCTTTACGCTGAAAATCATTTTGCATCCGGTAATAGTTCCATTCAGGACATTTACATACAGGTTAAACAGAGAGACACCCACTAGAAAATGTTCAGTACTTACTGAAACAGAGCTGCCCCATGATAATATGATATGATAAAATTAGGCTTATACCATAATGGAATTAAGGAGAATCCACTCAAGCGTCATGACTTAACTAAAGACAGAGAACAGTATTTGAAGTATTGGGCAGAACAGACTAAAATATTGGCCTTGCAGCTATGCACTACATTCACTTGTGTTTTATATATATATATATATATATATATATATATATATATATATATATATATATATATATATATATATATATATGATCATTTAAAAATCATTAAAATTAATTTGGTTAGGTTAAATATATCATAAATTTCAATCTTACATTTTTTGTCTCATTATGAGACGAGGGTTTTGTATTTATGTAATCGGGGGAGGGGGGGGGGTTAAAGCTCTGTTTGTTCTCTGTCGTGCCTCATGGCCCTGATCAAATCTGCCCTCATAATAATGAACAAACAAAGATGCACACACGTTCGTGCATTGGGCTCGCTTTAGTCTATCCTCGGGGTATTGATTAAGCCGGCTTGACGATGCTGCTCTGATCGTGACATTTATTACGTAACTCATCAGTGGTAAAATCCTAAACAAACCTTTAAAACAGGCTTCTCCTTAGTAATGCAGTAAATAGCATTTATTCAGGCCATTGGGTTTCTCTTGCTCTACAAAGCCCACGACACAGACTCTACTGATGCAGAGCTTGAGCAAGTCAAAAAAGATTTGCAGGATGATGAATGTTTTAAATACAAGAAGAAGAAAAAAAAAAAGGATATTTAAAAGGAGAGAGTTTTTAGAGTCAGTTGGCTTCATGGGGACATTTATCCATTCAAATACATTTTAGATGTATATAACAATTCAACGTGACTTTTTCAGATGTTGACTCATCTGGTTTATCAGCCAATATTATCAAACCTTTTTTTTTTTAGTACACATTGATGTGAGTAATGGACCTCCTCTTCATTTTGTTAATTTTTTTTTTCCAATTTTTGGAACATGGTGCCTTCTAAAGCCACATAAGCTGCAATAAAACCCTTTAGATAACCCTTCATCAGTCTCTGACATCGCCGTGATGTGGAATTTTGGCCGACTCTTCTTGCAGAACTGCTTTTAGTGCAGCTTTTCCTTTGTCTTTTTTTTTTTTTTAAATATTGAGTCAGTCCCAGATGGATTCTGCTTCAGTTATTATCTGGTTTTATGAGCGGGTCGTGCTTGAGGTTGAAGTCAAACACTGATGATCTGACATTCTAATAGCATTCTTATGGTAGAGAGCAGATTTCATGTTGGTGGTGTCATAAATCAGAAAGATTACCAAAGTCAGTTCCAACGTTTCTTTAAAAAAGCAAAAAAGTTTAAAAGGTTAATGCCTGAAATCAATATTCAGTTTATTATTAGTGGATTTCTTCATTGACTTCTGACTCCTTAGACTCAGTAGCAGAAACATAGAATTACATTTGGCCACAACGAGTATTTTATTACTATTTTAATACCACATTTTTATTTTAAGGCCATTTTGACTTGAGTTATACTTAATGATAATGATGAGCTCGATTCTTACATATCAAAATATGAATTATTGGTGATAATAATTAAATTTTCACTACTGGAAATGTTAATCAATGACATCAAATATTATTGTTTAAAAGTGGAATTCTTCAGGGAAAATAATTATAAAAATATTAATAATAATACATTTTTATTTCTAGGTGCATTTCTTCTTCTTACATTTTGATACAATAAATTCCATTCTTAATATTTAAAGTTCACTTTCTAAAAGGTCACAGTTACTGAAATGTTTATGGGGGGAAATGTAATTTCCGGTATTCACAGTTAGATATTAAGAACTGCATAGACATCTGACATACATAAGTGAACTTTTTGTAAAAATTAAGTATCTTAATAAAAATTATCAGCATGTTCTGTGTGATAATTCTTACTCACACTTGTCTAAAAAGGTTGTTTGCCTTTTTTAACAGCAGTTTAGTTTTTTTCTTATTTATTGGACACATAATTATGTAATTGTGTCAAATTTCTTAGACAAAGCTAGAAAAAATTACGTATTTTTCTCACACGGCCTTCATTATGTTCTGGCTATAAGATGAGCTTTTTCTCGCAAAGCGTCCAGTGTTTCGTTTTCCTAAAGTTAGTCAATTTCCCAACACAATTCGTCCTTTTGTGGCGTTGGATTATGCGAGAAAGTATTAATGCAAACATGTTAAAGTAAAAATAACAAAAACATCCAAGGATCCTGTGAGGTCGGCGCTTTATTGATTTCACTGCCTCCGATGATTTGGTGCCCACACTTAGAGAGTCACTGGTGGAATAAGTCAGACTTTATGTATGTAATAGGTTACAATTAAAGACAGTATATCTAAAGCTCTTTTACTACAATTAGAATTCAATCTTATTCATAATCATGACGACGGGTGAAAAATGTTTTGTTTGATTTTTACAATTACATTCCCCTTTTTCACACTACTTTTTCAATATTTGGGGTAAGGTTGAAGTAATTCTTTTTCATAACAGTTAAAAAAAGAAAAGAAATAGCTGACAGCTTTGATTAACGTACATTTATCTTTAAAATCCAAGTTGAATTCATATATGTGAAAATATAATAGGATGTTGACCGTGGAAACAAATGAAAGAGCTTAGAATTACAGTACCATTCTTTAAATATATATTTATATTTGAACACAGTATGCTTAGTTTTATATTTGAAGTTTCACAAAATACTGAGACACAGACTCCTATAACATTAATCCTCTGAATCATCTGTGTGAACTTTCCTCAGCTGAAGAAAGTCTGGGAATACCTTCTTTTTTTTTTCCAACGAGAATACAATAATATAGACTATTTATTAACTTATCATACACAGTTCAAAATCAAGTATAGCTGGCTGGGTGATGGAGCATTCATAAAGTAAAATATATATAGAAGCTTGAAGATATAATAGTGTTAGTATCGCTTACATATTCATGATAAACGGAAATTAACTGTGCATATTAATTAACACTAAGAATATAATAATAATAATAATAGAATATTATTGTCATTATACAAGGTATGGCCAAAGTTTTTGTGACTTTTGTCAAGAAGAAGAATAACACGTGTAGCCAAAAGCAGTCAAAGGTCAATCTTAGAGATCAGTATCAGTAGCAGTCAAAGCAGCTATTATGAAAAGTGTGCTTGACCTGAAGAAACGATGTGATGTGCAACTGCAAAGGATGACATCAAACAAATTGTCGCCATCACAAAAACAAGAGCAAGAATAAAGACAGTTACCGAAGTCTATTATAAGCTTATTTTAAAGTTATTAATGCACCTCTTCTAGAATTATTATGTTATTAATTGTTTATTTTTGCTCTTGCCAAGATAAGAATCGTTTTAGAATTTCTTTTCTTTTATTCCGGGGCTACTTTCAGACATAATGTCATGTATATATAGCGAATATATATATACATGTATATATAGCGATGTATTTAATCGATCACTCCAGCATGAAAAGCGAAGCTCGTGCTTTTTGACACTCAGGAGATGTCGTACATTCTGGAACCCGGAAGTGTCGCTCCTGTCATCTATATAAACATGTAAGCAACAATTTTTTTACTTTTAAAAACCTCAATACCCTATTAATTGAAAACTTTCGTCAGGTTGACATTCTGGGAAGAACTCATCATTTATCCCTCATTGTTTCAAAAATATTTATTGAAACGTCAAACAGCGAGATAGTTAAAAGTGAAGTGAATGTGAGTATGGAGGCTAAGTTAGCAAACTTCCCGGTGCCACATAGTCATAAATTGACTCATCTGTTGCTGCCCGTAGGTCCTTATCACGGTGTTTGTATAACAATATTATTAGTATCTTCACTATTGGTGCGGCTAACCGTGCGGTAATTTATTTGCAGTCAGTGCATCCTCCCAGTGAGTCAGGTTTTTGTGACAGGAATGTATTTGACGTTTAAACTGGTTCAACAAGGGTGAATCTCAGATTAGCCTCAGCAATAAATGTTTACTAATCTGTCTGACAATGCTTCTAATGGTGTGAACAACCTCTTTTTAACTTTGATGCAATGCACACCATGCAGACCAGACATGTAATCTTTAAACTGATTCAATTGTGTTGTTTCTTATATTATTCTGAATTGGACGGTTGCAACATTTTTCCAAAAACGTTGGTGAGAGAGACACTTTTATCAGAATGTTATATCAACTTTTCCTTTTGGACGTAGTCCAGCACTCAATTGTGTTTTGGAACAGTTTGCACAAATTATTTAAGTTTTTAAAGTGTAGTTATGTCTCCTTCGTACTTTTTATACTTAAAATCCTTCTACAGGAAGTATATGTCTCCATTGCAGCATTTGTAGCTTCATTGTGTGCAAATATTCTGTTACAGTTCTGGTCTGCAGAAAAGCCTATGAGGGGTGGAAGTAACATCAATTAAATGATAAAACTGGAGGTGATAAAAAAAGATGCATGTGAACTGAAAAGAGAGTTTAGGAAATAGGAAAAAAATAGAGAGATGATTTATCAAGTGACTTGATTCATTTTAAGCTGAGTTGATGTAATCGCATGTGATATGATGTAAACATATACCATAATTTCATCAATTTCCCCGTCCGTACTTTCATTATCCATCATTCACACCACAAAATTGCTGTATTTGCTTTAGAGTACCTTCAAGTGTGGAAGTAGCAAAAATGTAATGATAAAACTTGTTTAAAGTTTAAGTTTTTGGCATTTAATTCTGCAAAGTGATAATAATGTTATTGTTTGCAACAGTCAGAGACAACAGAGGTTATGTTTTCAAACGCATTGATTTGTCTATCCGTCTGTGAAAAAGATTACGGGAAAAACAAGATCAGATGATTACATTTTGGTGACCTTACATGTTTCACAGCATTTAAAATAAAACAAATAAAAAAGCTGTTTGGAGTAGTGACATCATAGTGTGGCGAGGCGCTCTCTTGAAACTGTCCATTATAGATGCCTTGGTTCCTTTGACTCCTTCGTTGCTCCGTTTGGGGTAGGAGCTGGGGGCTCAGTGGGCTGAACAGGGACATTGAAGTGGAAGGCACAGGAGACAAACCGGCTACTGAGTATTTGAGGGATACTCAGAGTTTGTTGGAGTCGTCGGCATATTTAGAGTTTGGCAATAACTTACAGCTTAATGGAGAAATGTGCGTAATTTTTTCCTAAACCATGGGTACTGTTTTGTTTTGGTCGTCTGATATTTTAGACTGGGGAGGAACAGGAGATGATGAAACAATGTCTGTTTTTGAAAAGTGTAGGAGTTCTGAGCAGAGAATAAAACTATGTGCTGAACACATAAAGAGAACGACAGAGGAATAAACAAAGTAGATTTAAATGTAGATGTTGGTCCATCTCCGTTTGTTTTTCCTAGCATATTTTATTATAAGCTACAAAAAACAGTTTGCCGTCATCGTATTGCTGGACAAAGAAGTCCCTGACAAAGGCCTCGATGCCAAAGATTCAAACAGGTATTGTTCCAAAACCTGTTTGATCAGTTTAGCATTAATGGAGCCTTCACAGTTACCCATGTCAAAGTAAAAACACGCCTACTTACTATCACAGATGCTGATAGCATTCTGACAATTTTCTCAAACAAGCATTTCCTCTTTAGCCTTGAGGACACAACATGCATACATGTGAACCATGTATTTATTGCAAACCTAAACCATATTTTTTTACACTTTCCCTTTTTCAAAGTGAAAGGTCCAGAGGTGCAGTGAAGGTGTCCAGTGTAGTTTTGTAGTTATATAAGTGGCACACGTTAAAAAAAAGTCTATTGGCACTCTTAGTTCCTGGTGTAGCATAGCATAGCAACTTTGGCATCTGTTAAGTCACACATGTGGTTGGTTTTCCTTCCTGTTCATAACATGCAGATAATTCTACAGATTCTGATATGATATTATTCAATGTGATTGATGGACCCCTCAAAACTCTTACTGCTGTCCATGAGAAATGGTGATTGTACTGTTTTTCATGTAGTCTTTCACCGAGTGGAGAACCTCTCCTCTTTAACGACCGATCCCTTCAATGATGCCCCTTTTATACTCAACACAAAGACCAAACAAGACGAACAAGAAGGAAAGGACAGGCAGATACATTAACACAGTTTAGTGGTTTATACTCCGTGTATCTCCAGCAAGCCCAGACCCTAAAGAGTCCCCAGAACCAAACAGACCTTGGATGTTGACCTTAAATACTGGCTCAGCAGCCAATCGTGACCCCAGGCAACACTGAGTAGATGCTCGTGTTTTGGGCCAGGAGCAAATAGCAGGGCCCCCCCAGTAAACACAACCCCCTCCAGAGTCCATCCGAATCTGGATAGCTTGGTATGCCCCCCATATGGTGAGAACACTAACCTGGTCTGCCTGCCAAACAGGGGCAGGAGGGTACCCATGGGACAAATAATCCTCTGTACGACTTTTTACGTTTGTTCAGCAATGGTATTCAATATTTATTATATATATATTTACAATATATACAATATACATACAATATATAATACAATATAATTATTATATTGTATTATATATTTCATTTCTAAACTATGATCTAGGTAAAAAAAAAAGAGTAGGTTAAGATATATGGTCTTTATGCTGCTTTCCATTGAAAACAACGTCAAAGGGAATTTATTTTATTTTCATCAAGGTTTTGTAGTACCAGAACTATTTTGGAATCTGAGTTGATGAATGGGACTTACTAACCTGAGTAACACGGTTTCTTTAATGATTCACAGCGGTTGATTTTGGAGAATGTCATCAAGAAACACAGTCCATCATTTCCAGCCCTTCTACACAAGTCCAGAGAAGGTCGCTGGAAGAACCTGACTGCCTTCATCTACATTTGGATAAGTTCTTCCCGAATCCACCATGGCTCGGGAGGAAGAGGAAGAGGGGCTGGCGGCGGATAGCCCCAAGGAAGTGGATGTGTTCACGTCAGTGCGTTGCCTGGGTTACCTTTCCAGTGTCAACCTCATTGTGGCAGTATGTGTTGGCATGTACGTACGCTGGGAGATGACGAGTAACCCGATGATCCTGGTCATCTTCATCCTGGGACTCTTTGTCATGGGAATCGCCAGCATCCTCCATTACTACTTTGCTATGGAGAAAGCCAGCCTCAGCTTGTTCCATTTATGGTTCGGCTTTTTGCTCGGGCTTTTATGTTTCCTCAACTCCCCCGCTTTGGACTTGAACGTCAAAGAACTCGTCACCAACTATCTCCTCTTAGCAAGCGTGGTCATGAAAATTGTATGGGCTGTAACCGAGCGGATATGCAGCGCCATCCGCTACAAACCCACCTTGCTGACATCAACTGAGCTGCTGGAGCTCCTCGGATTTGCCGTAGCCAGCATCAGCATGCCTCTTAAACAGTCAGTGGCCCTAATAGGCCTGGCAGTGGCTCTTGGGGCTCTCATTGTGGACCTGAGGATGAAGTCCCTCCTGTCTTTGCCCAACCTGGTTAGCTTTTCCTTGATTACCTCTCTAGTGTTCTTTCAGGCTTTAGGCATCACAGCCAACCCTTTTGCCATAAGCTGCTACCTGGGTCGGCTGCTGTGTGAACCCGTGTTGGACGTGTACTTCAGTGGCCTGGGGCCGTGCGAGCGCTGGATACCAGTTCTCTCCATGGGGAAAGTATGGAGGAAGCTGTCCTTGCTGCCTCTAAGCCTGACTGAGGTGGCCTTCTTTGTCCTGACTGCCTTTAAGGTATATACAGTATTTTTTTTTAAATGTTAATGTTATCAGATTGACATTGGGGTGTCCATTATGTGACGTGTCTGTGTAGCTTTCAAATTTACAAATTTTAACCCTATGATTCAGAGATGGGTCGATTTTGGCTAACATGAGAATTGCATGTTGTTGATTTTTTGCGTAGAATTGACACCTCAATCCTGCGTAGGAGGGGTTTTCTTCTCAATTCAGTCCGTCTTTTTATATGTTTTTTTCTCTCACACCGAAAGTGTCACTTTCTCCTCTGGTCTCTCTGTCCCGCCTTGTAGTTTTTTTTTCTGCACTTCAGTATCACATGATCTAACTCCATGCTCCCATTGGCCGAGAGAGAAAAGTACAGCCGCTAACTTTGCTGCAGCTTATGTTGACATCTTAAAATATTGCAGAATTGTTGTATTTCAGAAATGATATTGCATATAACTCTGAATCAAGACTTTTTTCTTTTCTTTTTTTTACGATGAATTGCCCACCCCTCTTTTTTGATTGATTCTATTGCGTGTAATATTACTTTACTCTTGCTTTGCACAGCTTAGCCACTTGGAGCAATGGTATCTGGTGATCCCTGGCTTCTGCCTGTTTGGCGTTTTCTGGTTCATCTGCCACATTATTCTGCTGATCACCATGTGGGGCTTCCACTCAAAACTGAGCGAGTGTCAGAAAACCTGGCGAGCCCAGAAATCCAGTACCCGGAGCCTCGACCAAGTCATGGCCTCTAAGGGCATCCGACACTTCTGCCTTATTTCGGAACGCCTGGTGTTCTTCAGTATCCTGTCTACAGTCATTCTGGGAGCTGTGTCCTGGCAGGTAGGCGACCAAAACAACACTATGTGAGAAATATCAGACATCGAGCCAAGAATTTAAAAAAATAATGCATTCATCATACAGTCATATTGCTGGGAATGTATTTGGGTGATTTGAGTAGTTCAGAATTCCAAGATTTTTACAGAGAGCTTCATAGAACAAGGAAAGCTGCATCGTCTTCTTCCTTTTTTAGAGCTTAAAAACTTTTGAGTTTTACTACAAGGCCTGCATAAACACACCCAATGTCATAAACTTTGAAGAGAGACGCTAGTGGCGGTGCGTCATTTGTAGTTGCTCCCCAAAGCTGAGGGACTTGCTGCTCTCATGTGGAACCAATTTAATTAGCACTTTAATATCCCTATCTACTTGCATAAAGAGCAGCAATAACTTATTTAGCCTTATTAGCCGTTTATCCCGTAGGAGTCTCAAGGGGCCCCGAGTCCTAATTTGAGATCTGCACATTGTTGATGTCAGTTGAAAATTTGCCTGAGAGAGTCGGAGCTGTCTGCTCAAGCATGTGGGAAATGTATCTGTTGTGTTTGTTTTATAGGTTTTATTTGCCTCGGCTGCTGAATTACAGTAATGTACGGTCAGTCAATAAGATCCGCAAACCAACAGTCTGCAGTTCAACTTGGATTAATGTCTTCCCTGGGAATTCTAAAAAGATACTCAAAGCTAATTTGCTGCTCAAAGGCATTATTATTTATCTATATTTGTTGGATCTTGCTTTCAAAATCTATGTGTATACAAATATTTGGACAAAAGACAACCTCCTTAATCAGAGGTCCGCTTGTGAGGCCGATGCTGTGCGGAGCAGAGTTGCTCATCATCATCATCCCTGTACTCCCAGAGCTTTGAGTCGACTGCTGCACATCCATTTGCAGTATGCGTTAACCATTGCAGTAATGATGGTGGTCTCCCAATTGGGATATCAGAAGGTAGCCGGTTCAAGCCCCAGCAGGTCTACATGTCATATGCTCCTTGAGCAAGACCCTAATCCCAATATGCTCCCCGGGCTGCCACTGGTCCCTCAGGCAAGGGTCAAATGCACAGAAATGATTTCATGGTCCCCTTCCTAATAGACAACTCTTACTAGGAAGGGGATCATAGGATCCCTTCCTGTGGATCCTGTGATCCTGTGTGGATCTCAAATCTGTATGTGACCATGTATCTGTGGGATGTGCTGGACAAACGAGGCTGATCCACGGAGATCCCACCTCGGATCTGTAAGGTTCTGCTCGGTGTGTCTCGGTGCTACATACCACTGCACACCTTCAGGGGTCTGCACCTAAATATCAAAAGTGTTTTTGGGAATCAATGTTTTGATAATGTGCAGAATAGAATTCAGTATAAACCTGGTTGGATTTTAGGCATTACATTCCAGACTTAAGACACTTTAAGTAGATGAAAAGACAATAAAATTCTGGCATTTTGTTCTACGGTATAGACTAATAATTATTTTCTGCTTTTGACTCCTTACGGTTAAATCCTGTCATGTTTCCTTCCTTCCCTGTTTTTGTAGCAATCCAACAGTTACTTCCTGAGCGCTCTGCTGGTGGTTCTGCCTCTGGAGTCCCTGGCACACGGCTTGTTCCACGAGCTGGGCAGCTGCCTCGGGGGAACTTGCGTCGGCTACGCCCTGGTGATACCCACTGCTTACTGCAGGTACGAAGCAGAGACGAGACACAGTGGACTGATGTAGACAGGCCAACCTGCACATTCTTTGACTTAAAAATTGCAGCAGCAGCAAACACAGCTTTCAGGTGAGAGTGGTCTGGCTGCGGCTGTGCTGACAGCTTAAAAGCTCTGCTGCTACAAGAGTGCGCCGGATGTATGACGCCGCGAAAAGAGTGTGGCATGTTAGTGTTTCGTGCCTGTTGAACCCGAAGACATTAAATTCATAAGGATATAAGACAGGGAAAGGCAGCGGCGGTCTGCCAGCATTGGCGTTTTAGATCCTCACCATGTAATCAGAGTCCAGCGATGACCCTATGTTGAATACTTTATTTATTTATTTATTCATATATTTCCTCTCATTTCTGGTTATTTCGCTACTATGAGGCTTAATTATATATGTTTTTGTTATTTTGTTGCGTCACGTTCGCAGAACCTTCATGTTAACGCGATAACTCGAAAACTATTTTCATGGACGATTTTCAAAGTTTATACCCACATGGACTTAGGTGCGAGGAAGAACTGGTCGGTTATACATTTTCAGCAGTAGGGGGAGCTTTATCTCCAAAAGCTTCAGGGCCATTGTGTCTGAACTGTTGGATCCATTTAGTCCAAATTATGTGCATAATAATCTACTAGAGGAGATCTATCTTGTGTATATCGTATTTTACTCTTATGGTTGAGATTATACTCACTAGAGAGAGACTTTTAGTGAAAACCACTGTTTTTCAGACATTGACTTCCTAACTATTTGGCCAATTTAGACCAATTCTGTTGAACACTAATTGACCTGCGGAGATCTATCTTGTATATATCATATTTTACTGCAATTGTTATGCTAGCTAGATGGAGCCTTTTTGCATGGAATACAGTGGTTTTTGGACATATCCGGGGATGGTACAACGCAGGGGATTGGGGGCTTTACCCGCGGTAATAAAGGGTTGGCTTAGTGGCCTAGTTATATTAGGGTTCTGAAAAAGAGGGTAGAGATTTTCTTTTTTTCATTTTTTTTTTTAATTGTATTTACACACAAGAATATTTTTAAATGCGATGTATTTTCTAAAGTCTAAAACCCGGTTGGTAAATGAGCAATAACTGAAATATAATTCTGAAAGTCTAGTGCTATTATGCATGCACCAGTGAGCCATTACATTAAATCCATCTCCCTCAGGTTGCTGGGTCCTTCTATGTTTTGTGTTCGAACGGAAGCTGCATTTTCCAGATAAGAACAACAAACCGTTTTATGGATTCATAGACATCATTCGTTGCACCTCCTATGAAATGTTTTTTTCTGAGAGTAGGAGAAAATTATGCAAACCTGATGTGACAATAATTTGTAAAAACAGTGGAAGATCTACACTGATCAGTCATAACGTTATATACCTAATATTTTGTCGGTCCCTCTTTTGCTGTCACCTAACTTGTTCTGACAACTTTCTACGACAACTGTCAGTAACTTTTTCAGTGTCTTTGTTCAGCAGTAAGTACTACAGCACCTCTTTGGTGGAATCGGGCATCAGGGGCTTATCTTCGTACACCGTATGCATCAGTGAGTCCTGAACTCCTAGGACCCTGTCACCATTTTACCAGTTTTCCTTGCTTAGACATCTTCAGTAGGTTCGGACCACTGCAAATAGGAAACACCCAGCTAGACCTGGAGTTCTTGTGATGGTCTGACTCAGTCCACTAGCCCTCACAATTAGGCACTTGTCAAAGATGCTCAGATCCTCACAACTGCCAACTTTCCCTGGTTCCACCACATCAACTTCAGGACAATATGCATCCCACCCTCTGAGAGGTGCCACCGTAAAGAGATAGTCAATGTAATTCTGACTTTACCTTCCAGTTGTCTGATTGGGTCAACCTGGCTCTCATCCTCTGGACAAATGTACTGTTAAGACCAAGATCTGAAGAGTCCTCTATCTTGTTCTTTCTGCTGACATATAATTGTTTTTCACTTCAAGCACATTTATATGGCTCACTCTCTGTTTCTGAACATGTGTTAAGAGGAGGTTTCTCCTAACATCGTGAGCATCTGCTGTAGCAGCTGAAACTGTGAACTCCGCTCTACTCTGATATCTGCTACAGCCCAAGAAGCAGTGATAAACTCTGTCTCGCTGATAGAGTTTCTCTCTGTGAGCAGAAAGTGCTGCCATCATTCAGACTGGGATTAATAAGAGATATCGGAGCACTGACAGCAGGAGCATCATGCCCGGTGTAGATCGCCAGCCCTTTTGGTTAATAGGGTCTTATAGCGTGCCCTCGCAGACTTGTCCTCCATGTTAACCCCTGGGTGAGATCCCCAAGTTGTGACCAATGACCTGACCAATCCCTTTAGTTTTATTCAATTCAGTCGACACAATTTTAACTCCCACTTTAATTTTAACTCCCATGATATCTCGCCTGTGTGTTGAAGCCACAAGGGTGAGAGAGAGATGTGATGATGCAAAACAACCTTTTTTCTTTACTGTTTTCACCATTCCCATCCACTCCGGTTCCTGGCTTTTTTTTGTGACCCATTTGCATCAATATTTCTGAAAACAACAAATTGTTCATTCATTAAGATGTTGTCCACTTGACTTGGCAAGTTACTGTCAAAAACACAAAAATCGAATGTTTACATTTGTCAAATACGAACAGGTACCACATAAACATTAGGACTACCCTTATAAAGGGTCTACGAACGTCTAATGAGCGGTATAGTAAGTTGTAAACACTTTATGAATCATCAACAAGTTGTATAAGTGATAATTAAAAAGGCGACAGTGATGTGGTGCCCGCAGCATAGTGAGCCCGTATTAAATGTTCAAAGATATAGATAGGGCATATAGATAAGGACATTTGTAGGAAATCTGTACACTGCAAATCATTGTTGGATAATTTTGCTTGAAATCAACATTTGCAACCCATCAAGACCCTCAGTGACAGACGAACACAACCTGGACCGACGCTGGCAAACTTCTAAACCGATGTCAGCCTCACATGGACCGCTTAATACGACCGCTCTCACCGACTCCCTTCTCAGTTAACGTAAAACCAACCGGATAAATATGCCAGTAACTGTATAAACATGGTGCTAATGTTTGGGCCCATAAGGGGTCCTGACTAGCATACAGAGTGACTCAGCTGGAGAAATGAGCTGCTGTCACGGCTTTTCCCAGTTCCCTCTCTGTTGGCTAAGGATGTTTCTGAAAACGCTTCGTGTGATGATGCCAACATGTCTTCCTCCTCCTCCTCCCCCCAAATAATGGAAGCCAGCCAATAATTATTTGTGACTTGATTGTCAGTGAGATCATCAAATCTGACATTATGTGTCCGATATACCGGACCACCTTCTGATATTGAACCCTTCACCTGCTAGTTAACTTCATGATGCAAAAGGGGGGATCCCAGCCTCACCGTCTTCACCGTTAAATTCCAGGTGATTTAGAATGCGGACCCATGTCCTACTGGAGCTGTGGGCGCTCTGTATGCGGGGCAGCGTGCAGCGGATCCACAGGGAGGAGTGAGAGCATGATGAGAATGCAGCTGTGTGTAATCGGCTGGTTGATGGATGCAGATCATGTTTTCACAATGACAAGAGCCCCGCGGGGAGATTAGGGAGATAGTAGGTGAGAAAGGGGCGGCACACAAGGGTAAAACAGGGAGGGTGAGACGACGGTGGTTTGTGGACAGCGCGTGTGTGTGTGTGTGTGTGTGTGTGTGTGTGTGTGTGTGTGTGTGTGTGTGTGTGTGTGTGTGTGTGGGGGTTGGGGGTGTTATTAAGGATGAAAGTGAGAGGGTATTAGATTAGGGACTGGAAGGATGGATGGCTGAGCATTTTTTATTTATGTTTTGTACATTACTCTCTAATCCAATCCATTGGTTGTTCCTCTAAATAAAAACAATAGAAATAATGTTGGGGGGGGGGGGTGCCACTGCCACACCTTCCGAGGACCGGTCGAGTCGGGGGGTCAGAGATGCTTTTAGGGGCTGATCAATGTGACTACAACACTATGAATCTAACCGTTATGTAGTGTTGTAAGTTGTCAAATAGAATACAAAATGGACTGAAGAGATGGAGTTGGAGTAAGATAAACTTTCACCTGTTCTTGTCAAGGTGATGCTGAAGGTGATAATCGGGGGGCTTGAGCGTATAATATATCTGTGATACAGACGTCGATAAGAGTGACCTACGACTTTGACGTGGCCATGAATTACATCCAGAGATGGATAGAAAATATATGGCTGCATTGAATATCTGTGCTAGCCTTGAGTGTGTGTGTGTGTGTGTGTGTGTGTGTGTGTGTGTGTGTGTGTGTGTGTGTGTGTGTGTGTGTGTGTGTGTGTGTGTGTGTGTGTGTGTGTGTGTGTGTGTGTGTGTGTGTGTGTGTGTGTGTGTGTGTGTGTGTGCTTTCCAACAATCTCCTCTCAGCTTCTGGTCTCCGTCCTTTCATCAAAGCTGTTACTACTCACCCGAATTTTGTCAAGTTGCAGACAAATACCTTTACTTTTTTTTCTTTTTTTTTTTGGAAACGGGTTAGATTTTTCTTAAAAACCTTAATAAACTTCAAATCTAATAATATAAAAATATCCTTGTCTGCTCACATTTTCTCCCATCATTTTCTTTTGTCCAGCGCTGACGGCCAACCCACTCTCCTACCAGCGGAGCAGGTGACCCAGCTGAACCTGCGCTCCACAGCTATGCTGAACAACGTGCAGCGCCTCTTCTCCCACCACATGATCCAGACGTTCGGCTGCGACTATTCCACCAGCGGCGTCACGCTGGAGACCTTGCAGACCAAGCTGCGCAACTTCCTGGATCTACGTACAGAAGACGGACCGCGGCATGACACCTATCTGATTTTCTACAGCGGCCACACTCAGAAAGGCACTGGCTCTTGGGCTCTGGCAGGTGAGAGACCCACCTTGTTTAGCTTTCTTACATCCTTGGAACGTCCGCCGCGTCCGTATCCACCGCAGATCCTCCCTGTTAAAGCGATAACTCAAAAACTCTTTCATGGATTATTTTTAAAACATATCCACAAACTGTAGTCCTTAGTGTGAGGAAGAACTGGTTTGAATTTTGGGAAAGGTCGGTTGCATGTTTCCATCACGACCAGTACAAGTGTGGTTCATATGAGATATTTTACTCACTAGGGGGGGCTTTGTTACCAACAACACTATTTCTTTAACAAAACCTTCTAACCGTTGGATCGATTTAGTTCAAATTTACTTTACGCAGTGACATATTGTCCATATGTCAATCAGAAGGGGGGCTTTTTATCAACAAAAAAAAGTTTTTGACCATTACTTCCCAACCTCTAACGTCCGGTTATGTCCAAATTGGCTGATATGAATCAACACAAAGGGATCTATGTTGTGTATATACTATTACACCATAATTGTTCACATTTTACTCACTAGGGGGAGCTTTTTGAGGAAAACACTGTTTCTCGTCCTGGACTTCCCAACCATAAATCCATTCGTGACTAAATTTGGCTCATATGAATTAGCACAAGGCAATCGGTCCTGTTTTATTCTTGAGTTCAGAAAAACTGTATTTATCTTCATGATTGAGTCACTTTGGGATCTTTCAGAAAAACTGTATTTATCTTCATGATTGAGTCACTTTGGGATCTGATCTAAGAGCATACTGCTGACTTCATGGAAATAGTTAGGGTTGATTCAATATGGACTGGTCATTAATAAGTCAGATTTATTTTGAGAAGTTCAATCAGGGGGATTGCTAGTAAAACTCAGGGGTTTGGGGCCTTCTTGTGGATATATTCTCTTGCTGTTGGGAATTACAGCTTTTTGCCTAGTTTTTGCAGAAATCTAAATAATGTACAGTCACTGATTATAGGTTTGTAATTTCTGCAGTGTGGACGTGTCATCCTGTCCTAAAGGATCCTGTCTTCACCCGACAGACCATTGCAGATGTTTTCAAACGTCCTTATTCAAACAACAGTCATAAGGGTGGAGCCCAAATATAAAGTCCTTGGGGGTTTTGCTGAGTGGCCAGCAGTCGAAATAACCTCAGAATAATTTACTCAGGACGAATGATGATTTTTAGGCAACAAAAAAAATTAGACAGACAGACAGACCATCAGACAGACCTGTACATGATGTACCACAGCTCTGATCTTTGTACTCTGGTTCTGTCAGCGTGAATAGCGCCTCTTTCTGCGATGTATGAAGCTGTGATGACAGAAGTCAGACAGACAGACAGTCCAGCTAGGGGAAGCTGACAGCTTTGATCCCTGAAAAGCCACCGTGTCCATCACCAGCCCATGTGTCCTGTCCAAATGTCCTTGAACATGACACTGAACCAGTAGCCACCCTTTAACCCTGCGAGTTTGGGTTGTGGGAATGCAGATGAAGCCGACACACGCCTCACAGATGGGTAGCTTAAAAAGATCCTTTATCTACAAAACATGAAAGTCACATTAATCTTTCTGTCACTGTTCCTCTTTCTGTCACACGGCAGGAGGTGAGAGCTTCAACCTGGCCCAGCTGCTGGAACTGTGGAAGGAGAGGAACGCCGCCCGCAGCTCCCGCCTCATCCTCGTCCTGGATACCGAGAACTCCCTCCCTTGGGTGAAGGAGGTGCGCCGCATGGAGGGCGTCTATGTGGCCGTGCAGGGCGCTGAGCTGTCCACGATCTCGGTGGACCCGGAGAGTGGGGACATCCCGTTCCTCGGGGACTTCACCTCAGAGTGGGTGGAGTTCAACTGCAACCCGGAAAGCGACACCCAGTGGTCAGAAAAGGGGAGGAGCATGACGGCCATATATGGCGTGTCTAAACGCTGGAGCGACTACAAGCTTCATCTGCCCACTGGAAGCGATGTGGCCAAGCACTGGAACACCCACTTCCCCAAGGCTACATATCCCATGGTGCACCTCTCCAACTGGTGCTGTGGCCTCAACCTCTTCTGGTTATGCGGCGTGTGCCTGCGCTGTTTCAGAAGGTGCAAACTAGCCTGGTTCCCTCCAGCGGTACTGGACACGGGGCAGGGCATCAAACTGGTGCACTCATAGAAATGAGGGATACGTTGATTTGCACATTTTTACGCTGGTGGTTCTTACAGTTCTGTAAAATGTCTTTACATAAAGGGAACAAATGATATCTGTATGAAAACAGGTTTTACCCCATGAGTGAGATACGGCCTTCTAACAAATATATTTTTGCATAATTTTTTATTTCTGAGATGAGACATTGTGCCGGTAATTTCATAACTTCATTAAGTATCCCAGTATGTGGGAGTTAATAAATGGGGCAGGGTGAACAAATTAACTTCTTGCATGCTTTTTCTTTTTTTCCTGAAACAAGATAAATTACAATTATAGTTTACAAAACCATATTAATGACATCGTTATTCTTCTTCACGGGGTGTAAATGATCAAATGTTTGTGTTTTTCTGTTTTATAACTTTGGGACAGTTTATCATTTTGAATACTTTTTCAGCGCAAACATTTTTCTACACAGTGCCTTAAGGTGCTCGAAAATGAAGGTCACCTTAAATAAGGATGCCTAATTCTTTATATGTAAATACATGTATATACATTATATACCCTTTTCCTTGCCTCTGCTTTGTATTGGAGCTGCAGTGTGTAAAATTTAACAACTTACTTACTACCTTTTTCTTCTTTGTTGGTTTTTTAGAAGGGGAAACATTTACAAATTGTCATTTTGCCACTTGTCAATCTAAAATCATTGATTGGTTTGTCCGTTCTAGGCTCCTGTTTGACATTCACGGCGGCGCAACATAGGAGCCTCCATGGAAGAGGCCCCGCCCCCTCTGCAGATGCGAAGGGCTTCTTTTCTAAGCTAACATTAGAGAAACGGTTTTCATTTTCCACTGATTGTTACTTTCCATTTATTGTAAGAGATGCCCCCATTATTTTATTTTACACACTGCAGCTTTAAGAGGAGTTTTGCTCACATTGTGTGAGCAGGAATCTTTCAACAGGACCGAGACCAGGGCGTTGTTTCTGTTATTGGGTTGAACCGTATGTTCCAAGGACAAGGGCCAACCAAGATGCAGCAGCAGCCACAGAGGGATCTTCCTTATTTATTCCAGAATTGAACCAAGACAGAAGTATTTGTGGCTCAGACTGTTTCATTCATTCATCCATCCATCCCCTTGTGTGACCCGGGGTCCGGTCGCGGTGGCAGAACCGGCAGACCTCTCCACTTCTTGTAGCGTTTATTAAGTTGAGGAATCCATTTGTTCTGCACAAACAGTAGATTCACGCTATGTGGCTGTTGTCTTTGACAGGCCGTGAAACGGTGACTCATCGTGCCAAACGGATAAATGAAGAAGCTCCCGATGCTTTTTAGAGGTGCCCTGACTCACAGTAACAATCCTCCTCGTCCTTCGTCTGCTGCGTTGGATCCCTCCCTCACACGTTCCCACTCTGGAGCGCATCGCTGTCTTGGACGCTTGTGTTTCACTGTGATGTCTCCAATAGGTCAAATGACATTTTTCTCTGTGTAATTCTCCCATGTGCCTCAGTTGAGTTACGACTGAAAATGTCAAATTAAACTTTGAATAATAAATCGATTGCTTTGTCTTGTAGTTTAATGGTGAATGTAGGAAGGGAATACTAATGTGTACGAGATGGATTGAATAAGAGACTCCTTTATCACGGCTGGTTTTAAAGATGCTGAAAAAATACTCCGCTCTTTATTAACTTTTAACATTGCTTGGCAAACGTTAAAATTCTCAGCACAAGGAAAACCGCGAGGGCGTTCTTCTGCCAATGATGTCAATAAAACAAAAAAAAAATGGCTTTCTGTACGATAATAGTTGGGGCTTTTTACATAGCGTAAATAAAAGTCATACCAAACCAGTTTTTTAATTGTCCAGCTCCCAATCGTACACACACTTCCACATGACCTCTAAACATGACCTCTAATTCTCATTTGTGGAGGCAAAAATTCACGATTCCTGTTTCCACTAAACACCACTGCCTCTATTACTGAATGTATCTTTGTGGATCGTTCTTGTTGGGCTTCCTGTCCAACATGGGAAATCTGGGTCAGAGTGGATAGTCAAGTTATTTCATGGCACATCAGGCTGTGTCTTCACCAATGGACCAACTCAGAATGTTCATATCAGCGCTGCATCACCATGTCATCACTTCTGACCCAATTTAAGGTCAACTAACTCGAGCATTTAAAAATAAAATTTGTCATTTCCTGTTGCCTTTTGGTGGCATTATGGCCGTAGACCAACTTTAACATGTACGTATCTTCAGGCTGGAGCTTTATATTGTTTATAGTGATGTTTATGTTGTTTATAGTAATATTTATAGTGTTAATAGTATTGTTTAAGGTGGCAGTTGTGATGTTTATATTGTTTATAGTGGTGTTTATAGTGTTTATTGTATTGTTTATGTTGTTAATTGTGAAGTTTATGATTATACTGATGTTTATAGTGATGTTTATATTGTTTATAGTAATTTTTCTGTTGTTTATAGTGTTTATATTGATTTTTATCACCGACCCAACGGTTCAGACTACCTTCGCATTGCAAAAAGATAAGAGCCGTGTCTGATTTAGGACCACATATGGAGTGGCCCATATCGGAACTGGAAAATATCAGATTCCATGTGGGTTCTGCTGTTCCCACTGCCATGAAAAAGTCACATGTGAGCAGAAAATCTGACCTAGGCCACATTTCCAGCGGTGTGAACAGACACTTGGTCCTTGGACAGTGAATGTAATTTAGTTTTCACTTCAGTGGCAAAACATCAGCACTGCTTCACTGCCACAGCTAAACTGTTGGAAGAAACTCCCAATATTAACACTGGAACTTCAACAAGGTGACAAACAAAAAGCACAGCTGGCATAACCTCATACTTCTGGTCGCAGAAGTTAACATTACGTAACTAGATGTACCTACGTGGGTATTTTTAAACTGGAACCCTTTCCAAACATGACATTTTGGGGCGAAATAGGAACAGTGGAGAATGAACAGTTTCTGTTTATAGGCAAAACTTTGACATTCGTCACACCGGCACGACTAAACCAAGGTACCATCATTCATCCGAGCTCAGAAATAATATTGCTGAGTTCATAGAAGTAGATGGAGTGAATATGGATTGTTTGAGATTATTTATTAGTCACATTTAATTTGAAGAGTTCAATCTTTGCGTGTAAGACGCAGGGGATTCAGGGTGTTTGTCGCTGATATACCCCTTGTTTTCAGGGACGACAGCATATACCTAGTTTATCTACGTCGGCATCTTCGTGCTGGAACTCCTGCCAAACATGAAATTCGGGGACCAGTGGCGCTGCTAAGAGCTCCTGCTTCTGGAAGAATCATTAACATTCGTCTCACTGCCACGGTTACACCGCTGGATCATAACTCAAAAGTATTCTCACTAAAGATTCATCAAGGCGTCTAGGCTGTTCAGACCCAATTTGAGGTCAATGTGATCTACGGACGGAAAAAAACAAAGCCTATTATTTCCTGATACCACTAGGTGACGTGTGGCTGAATATTAGGTAGATTAGGTCTTCGGATTGGATCTCTGATCCGACATATGAAGTTTAGGTAAGAATAGACTATGAATTGTGGAGTAAGAGCAACTTCCAATTTTCATGGAGAAATGTCAAAATATGCCGTACCGCTAAACAGATAAGCATCGGACGCTAATCCCCAGTTCCCTTCCTCTGGACCCGTTTGTGGAGCTGATGAGTAATAGTGTAAAAGTAAATAAAACAAACACAAGACACCTAAGCTGGATGCATATTGAAGGCAATGCTGGGTATTTAGCTGTTTTGGGGGAGGGGGGTTGTGACCTGACGCATGGCTGAAAAGCACTATTAGGGACACAGTGAAGGTTTAGGCGGCCTCGAAGAGGAGATGAGAACTGACACCAGAGATCCCACATCATCTTTCATAACGCGGGACTCAGAGCAAAGAGGAGAAAAACAAGAGCCCCATTTTACCATTTAGTGCGCTTAGGATCTATAAATATTAAAGCAGTAGGCAGACACGACCAGGAAGAGGAGCTAATGAAAAGACGACCTATAAACGCCGTCTTGCGTCGGCGTTCTTTTCATTCTTTTTATTGCTGTAGCCCGCGAGCGATGGATATGTCTAAAGTCAGGATCTCATGTATGTGACGGGAATCATTTATGAGAATATTAGATTACGGGACGGGTTCGTCTCCTAAACTGGATTAAGTAATGAGAGAGCCAGCTGCCTCCCAGGCCTTTGTGGATTTGCTGAGTCAGAACCCTCCGCTCGCACAAACTCAGACACAAACATCAACATGTGTGGACACAACCACAAACACACCAATTCCCTTCTGCCTCTCTATGCTCCTGTTTCTCGACAGCTGAGGCTGTCATCTGGGGTAATTATAGTCTGTCGTGGGGCGTTACCGTCTAACTCAGCAGAATTGATGTGCCGATTCTTTCCTGCAATACATTCGGTGAATAAATGGGCTTTTATGGCCCAAGTTGAATCTTAGCACAATGACAGGAGCTGCAAACAAAGTTGGTCTTCTATTATTGCTTTTTTTCTGTGTGAAGCAACGGCGGCTGCTGTGTTTAAAAAGTGGGGATTATTACTTTTGTATCCTTTGAGAAAATAAAGTACGAGCGGCTCTCGTTCTGGTACACTACATCAACTACGTGTTTCATGATTTTTTAGTTGTAGAGTATAAGTCTATGTTATAAACCCTCGGCTACACATATATATAAACAAATAAAAATTAAACTCAAATCCATTGTCGCTGGTACACTTTTCAGGGCTTCTAGCTAAATGCTGAGCTGACAAGGTAACTGCTAACTTGAAGAAATAAAATTTATTTTGACGAGGCCTAGATAAAAAATAGTGTTTTAGTAATATTTTAAAGAATTTCTCTGTGAATCAATCCCCCCTTTTACCACCTTAGCTTCGTAATGATGTCCACATTCTCGTTTATTTATTCATAAGAAGTGTCATGGAACAAAACAGTCTTAGACTCACAACACCAAATGAATTTCAATATATCTAACTAGTATCAAGTTAATTAACAAAAAGCTCAAACAATCAAATAAACGGTCGTGTAACCACATAATAAGGTCATGAAATTGAATAATACAAGCTTTGCATTTCCACTCGTTTTCTGTAACCACTTATCCTGCTCAAGGTTGCATGGGGAGTGGAGCCTATCCCAGTTGACACTGGGTGAAAAGTTGTTTTCTTTACTAACTGTAAGGTAAGTCAGAGGTGGCTATTGCAGGTTGATAGAATGCATCTCCATTCTATCATCCAAATTACAGCGGTTTTAGCTATAATTTGTGGCCTTTTTTTCTGAGCAGATAGCCCGACTAGCTCAGTCGCATTTGACAGAGGGTGAAATGTCGGGTTTGTTTCTGTAAGGTAATACAGAGGTGGCTGGTGCCTGTTTCTAGAATGCATGTCCGAAAGCAGCCGTGACTTGTGCCCCTTTTTCACAGGTATACAAGCCCGGCTAGCTCAGTCGGTAGAGCATGAGACTCTTAATCTCAGGGTCGTGGGTTCGAGCCCCACGTTGGGCGTCTTCTCTTTCCAATGCAATAAGGTTGCAAGGGGCTATTGCCTTCCCTAGCTACCATAGGGAGACAGGCCTTGATAAGCTTAGACATGGTTACGAATCTGTTGGAGAAGAAGAAATAATTCACACTTATGGGTGGTAAGAAAACCACCACTCGTTTTCTTTGACCGTTTGTGCTGTTGAAGGTTTTGATGGAGATGGAATCTTTTCGCATTTGACAGTGGGTGAATGGTCAGGTTTGTTACTGTAAGGTAATACAGAGGTGGCTGGTGCCAGTTGTTAGAATGCATTCCTGAAAGCAGCCAAGACTAGTGCCCCTTTTTTCACAGGTATTCAAGCCCGACTAGCTCAGTCGGTAGAGCATGAGACTCTTAATCTCAGGGTCGTGGGTTCGAGCCCCACGTTGGGCGTCTACTCTCTTCGTTATATTCAGTGTTGCAAGGGGCTATAGCCTTCCCTAGCTACCATAGGGAGACGGACCTTGATAAGCTTAGACATGGTTATGAATCTATTTGAGAAGAAGAAAACATTCACACTTATGGCTTTTAAGAAAACCAACACTTGTTTTCTGTGACCATTTGTGCTGTTGATGGTTTGATAGAGATGGAGCTTTTCGCATTTGACAATGGGTGAAAGGTCAGGTTTGTTACTGTAAGGTAATACAGAGGTTGCTGGTGCCAGTTTCTAGAATGCATGTGCGAAAGCAGCCGTGACTTGTGCCCCATTTTCGCAGTTGTACAAGCCCGGCTAGCTCAGTCGGTAGAGCATGAGACTCTTAATCTCAGGGTCGTGGGTTCGAGCCCCACGTTGGGCGTCGGCTCTTTTCGATATCATCAGGGTGCAAGGGGCTATAGCCTTCCCTAGCTACCATAAGGAAGCAGGCCTTGATAAGCTTATACATGGTAACGAATCTATTGGAGAAGAAGAAATAATTCACACTTATGGGTGTCAAGAAAACCCACACTGGTTTTCTTTGACCGTTTGTGCTGTTGAAGGTTTTGATGGAGATGGAATCTTTTCGCATTTGACAGTGGGTGAAAGGTCAGGTTTCTTACTGTAATGTTATACAGAGGTGTCTGGTGCCAGTTTCTAGAATGCATGTCCGAAAGCAGCCATCACTTGTGCCCCTTTTTCTCAGTCATGCAAGCCCGACTAGCTCAGTCGGTAGAGCATGAGACTCTTAATCTCAGGGTTGTGGGTTCGAGCCCCACGTTGGGCGTCTGCTCTCTTCGATATAATCAGGGTGCAAGAGTCTATAGCCTTCCCTAGCTACCATAGGGAGACAGGCCTTGATAAGCTTAGACGTGGTTATGAATCTATTGCAGAAGAAGAAAACATTCACACTTATGGCTTTTAAGAAAACCACCACTCGTTTTACGTGACCAGTTGTGCTGTTGAAGGTTTTGATGGAGATGGAATCTTTTTGCATTTGACAGAGGGTGAAAGGTCCGGTTTGTTACTGTAAGGTAATAAAGACGTGGCTGGTGCCAGTTGCTAGAATGCATTTCTGAAAGCAGCCGTGACTTGTGCCCCATTTTCACAGTTATACAAGCCCGGCTAGCTCAGTCGGTAGAGCATGAGACTCTTAATCTCAGGGTCGTGGGTTCGAGCCCCACGTTGGGCGTCTGCTCTTTTCGATATAATGAGGGTGCAAGGGGCTATAGCCTTCCCTAGCTACCATAGGGAGACAGGCCTTGATAAGCTTAGACATGATTATGAATCTATTGGAGAAGAAGAAAACATTCACACTTATGGCCTTTAAGAAAACCACCACTTGTTTTCCGTGACCAATTGTGCTGTTGAAGGTTTTCATGGAGATGGAATCTTTTCGCATTTGACAGTGGGTGAATGGTCAGGTTTGTAACTGTAAGGTAATACAGAGGTGGCTGGTGCCAGTTGTTAGAATGCATTTCTGAAAGCAGCCATGACTTGTGCCCCTTTTTCACAGATAGTCGTTTTGACTAGCTCAGTCAGTAGAGCATGAGACTCTTAATCTCAAGGTCGTGGGTTTGAGCCCCACGTTGGGCGTCTGCTCTCTTAGTTGTATTCAGGGTTGCAAGGGGCTATAGCCCTCCCTAGCTACCATAGGGACACAGGCCTTGATAAGCTTCAACGTGGTTATGAATCTTTTGAGAATAATAAAACATTCACACTTATGGCTTTTAAGAAAACCACCACTCGTTTTCCGTGATCAATTGTGCTGTTGAAGGTTTTGATGGAGGTGGAATCTTTTCGCATTTGACAGTGGGTGAAAGGTCAGGTTTGTTACTGTAAGGTAATACAGAGGTGGCTGGTGCCTGTTTCTAGAATGCATTGTCCGAATGCAGCCGTGACTTGTGCCCCTTTTTCACAGTTATACAAGCCCGGCTAGCTCAGTCGGTAGAGCATGAGACTCTTAATCTCAGGGTCGTGGGTTCGAGCCCCACGTTGGGCGTCTGCTCTTTTCGATATAATGAGGGTGCAAGGGGCTATAGCCTTCCCTAGCTACCATAGGGAGACAGGCCTTGATAAGCTTAGACATGATTATGAATCTATTGGAGAAGAAGAAAACATTCACACTTATGGCCTTTAAGAAAACCACCACTCGTTTTCCGTGACCAATTGTGCTGTTGAAGGTTTTGATGGAGATGGAATCTTTACGCATTTGACAGTGGGTGAAAGGTCAGGTTTGTTACTGTAAGGTAATACAGAGGTGGCTGGTGCCTGTTTCTAGAATGCATGTCCGAAAGCAGCCGTGACTTGTGCCCCTTTTTTGCAGTTGTACAAGCCCGGCTAGCTCAGTCGGTAGAGCATGAGACTCTTAATCTCAGGGTCGTGGGTTCGAGCCCCACGTTGGGCGTCTGCTCTTTTCGATATAATGAGGGTGCAAGGGGCTATAGCCTTCCCTAGCTACCATAGGGAGACAGGACTTGATAAGCTTAGACATGGTTATGAATCTATTAGAGAAGAAGAAATCATTCAAAATTATGTGTGGTAAGAAAACCACCATCGTTTTCTGTGACTATTTGTGCTGTTGAAGGTTTTGATGGAGATGGAGCTTTTCGCATTTGACAATGGGCGAAATGTCATGTTCCTTACTGTAAGGTAATACAGAGGTTGCTAGTGCCAGTTTCTAGAATGCATTGTCCGAAAGCAACCATGACTTGTGCCCCTTTTTCACAGTTATCCAAGCCCGGCTAGCTCAGTCGGTAGAGCATGAGACTCTTAATCTCAGGGTCGTGGGTTCGAGCCCCACGTTGGGCGTCTGCTCTTTTTGATATAATCAGGGTGCAAAGGACTATAGCCCTCCCTAGCTACCATAGGGAGACAGGCCTTGATAAGCTTATACATGGTTATGAATCTATTTGAGAAGAAGAAAACATTCACACTTAAGGCTTTTAAGAAAACCACCACTCGTTTTCCGTGACCATTTGTGCTGTTGAAGGTTTTGATGGAGATGGAGCTTTTCGCATTTGACAATGGGCGAAATGTCATGTTCCTTACTGTAAAGTAATACAGAGGTTGCTAGTGCCAGTTTCTAGAATGCATTGTCCGAAAGCAGTCGTGACTTGTGCCCCTTTTTCACAGTTATACAAGCCCGGCTAGCTCAGTCGGTAGAGCATGAGACTCTTAATCTCAGGGTCGTGGGTTCGAGCCCCACGTTGGGCGTCGGCTCTTTTCGATATAATCAGGGTGCAAGGGGCTATAGCCTTCCCTAGCTACCATAAGGAGGCAGGCCTTGATAAGCTTAGACATGGTAACGAATCTATTGGAGAAGAAGAAATAATTCACACTTATGGCTTTTAAGAAAACCACCACTCGTTTTCTTTGACCGTTTGTGCTTTTGAAGGTTTTGATGGAGATGGAATCTTTTCGCATTTGACAGTGGCTGAAAGGTCAGGTTTGTTACTGTAAGGTAATACAGAGGTTGCTGGTGCCAGTTTCTGGAATGCATTTCCGAATGCAGCCGTGACTTGTGCCCCTTTTTCTCAGTCATGCAAGCCCGACTAGCTCAGTCGGTAGAGCATGAGACTCTTAATCTCAGGGTCGTGGGTTCGAGCCCCACGTTGGGCGTCTGCTCTCTTCGATATAATCAGGGTGCAAGAATCTATAGCCTTCCCTATCTACCATAGGGAGACAGGCCTTGATAAGATTAGACATGATTATGAATCTATTGGAGAAGAACAAAACATTCACACTTATGGGTGGTAAGAAAACCACCACTCTTTTCTGTGACCGTTTGTGCTGTTGAAGGTTTTGATGGAGATGGAGCTTTTCGCATTTGACAATGGGTGAAAGGTCAGGTTTGTTACTGTAAGGTAATACAGAGGTTGCTGGTGCCAGTTTCTAGAATGCATGTGAGAAAGCAGCCGTGACTTGTGCCCCTTTTTCGCAGTTGTGCAAGCCCGGCTAGCTCAGTCGGTAGAGCATGAGACTCTTAATCTCAGGGTCGTGGGTTCGAGCCCCACGTTGGGCGTCTGCTCTCTTAGTTATATTCAGGGTTTCGAGGGGCTATAGCCATCCCTAGCTACCATAAGGAGACACCCCTTGATAAGCTTAGATGTGGTTATGAATCTATTGCAGAAGAAGAAAACATTCACACTTATGGCTTTTAAGAAAACCACCACTCTTTTCTGTGACCAGTTGTGCTGTTGAAGGTTTTGATGGAGATGGAATCTTTTTGCATTTGACAGAGGGTGAAAGGTCCGGTTTGTTACTGTAAGGTAATAAAGACGTGGCTGGTGCCAGTTGCTAGAATGCATTTCTGAAAGCAGCCGTGACTTGTGCCCCATTTTCACAGTTATACAAGCCCGGCTAGCTAAGTCAGTAGAGCATGAGACTCTTAATCTCAGGGTCGTGGGTTCGAGCCCCACGTTGGGCGTCTGCTCTTTTCGATATAATGAGGGTGCAAGGGGCTATAGCCTTCCCTAGCTACCATAGGGAGACAGGACTTGATAAGCTTAGACATGGTTATGAATCTATTGCAGAAGAAGAAAACATTCACACTTATGGCTTTTAAGAAAACCACCACTCGTTTTTCCGTGACCAATTGTGCTGTTGAAGGTTTTGATGGAGGTGGAATCTTTTCGCATTTGACAGTGGGTGAAAGGTCAGGTTTGTTACTGTAAGGTAATACAGAGGTGGCTGGTGCCTGTTTCTAGAATGCATTGTCCGAATGCAGCCGTGACTTGTGCCCCTTTTTCACAGTTATACAAGCCCGGCTAGCTCAGTCGGTAGAGCATGAGACTCTTAATCTCAGGGTCGCGGGTTCGAGCCCCACGTTGGGCGTCTTCTCTTTTCAATGCAATGAGGTTGCAAGGGGCTATTGCCTTCCCTAGCTACCATAGGGAGACAGGCCTTGATAAGCTTAGACATGGTTACGAATCTATTGGAGAAGAAGAAATAATTCACACTTATGGGTGGTAAGAAAACCACCACTCGTTTTCTTTGACCGTTTGTGCTGTTGAAGGTTTTGATGGAGATGGAATCTTTTCGCATTTGACAGTGGGTGAATGGTCAGGTTTGTTACTGTAAGGTAATACAGAGGTGGCTGGTGCCAGTTGTTAGAATGCATTCCTGAAAGCAGCCAAGACTAGTGCCCCTTTTTTCACAGGTATTCAAGCCCGACTAGCTCAGTCGGTAGAGCATGAGACTCTTAATCTCAGGGTCGTGGGTTCGAGCCCCACGTTGGGCGTCTACTCTCTTCGTTATATTCAGTGTTGCAAGGGGCTATAGCTTTCCCTAGCTACCATAGGGAGACGGACCTTGATAAGCTTAGACATGGTTATGAATCTATTTGAGAAGAAGAAAACATTCACACTTATGGCTTTTAAGAAAACCACCACTTGTTTTCTGTGACCATTTGTGCTGTTGATGGTTTGATAGAGATGGAGCTTTTCGCATTTGACAATGGGTGAAAGGTCAGGTTTGTTACTGTAAGGTAATACAGAGGTTGCTGGTGCCAGTTTCTAGAATGCATGTGCGAAAGCAGCCGTGACTTGTGCCCCTTTTTCGCAGTTGTACAAGCCCGGCTAGCTCAGTCGGTAGAGCATGAGACTCTTAATCTCAGGGTCGTGGGTTCGAGCCCCACATTGGGCGTCGGCTCTTTTCGATATCATCAGGGTGCAAGGGGCTATAGCCTTCCCTAGCTACCATAAGGAAGCAGGCCTTGATAAGCTTATACATGGTAACGAATCTATTGGAGAAGAAGAAATAATTCACACTTATGGGTGTCAAGAAAACCCACACTGGTTTTCTTTGACCGTTTGTGCTGTTGAAGGTTTTGATGGAGATGGAATCTTTTCGCATTTGACAGTGGGTGAAAGGTCAGGTTTCTTACTGTATTGTTATACAGAGGTGTCTGGTGCCAGTTTCTAGAATGCATGTCCGAAAGCAGCCATCACTTGTGCCCCTTTTTCTCAGTCATGCAAGCCCGACTAGCTCAGTCGGTAGAGCATGAGACTCTTAATCTCAGGGTTGTGGGTTCGAGCCCCACGTTGGGCGTCTGCTCTCTTCGATATAATCAGGGTGCAAGAGTCTATAGCCTTCCCTATCTACCATAGGGAGACAGGCCTTGATAAGCTTAGACGTGGTTATGAATCTATTGCAGAAGAAGAAAACATTCACACTTATGGCTTTTAAGAAAACCACCACTCGTTTTACGTGACCAGTTGTGCTGTTGAAGGTTTTGATGGAGATGGAATCTTTTTGCATTTGACAGAGGGTGAAAGGTCCGGTTTGTTACTGTAAGGTAATAAAGACGTGGCTGGTGCCAGTTGCTAGAATGCATTTCTGAAAGCAGCCGTGACTTGTGCCCCATTTTCACAGTTATACAAGCCCGGCTAGCTCAGTCGGTAGAGCATGAGACTCTTAATCTCAGGGTCGTGGGTTCGAGCCCCACGTTGGGCGTCTGCTCTTTTCGATATAATGAGGGTGCAAGGGGCTATAGCCTTCCCTAGCTACCATAGGGAGACAGGCCTTGATAAGCTTAGACATGATTATGAATCTATTGGAGAAGAAGAAAACATTCACACTTATGGCCTTTAAGAAAACCACCACTTGTTTTCCGTGACCAATTGTGCTGTTGAAGGTTTTCATGGAGATGGAATCTTTTCGCATTTGACAGTGGGTGAAAGGTCAGGTTTCTTACTGTAATGTTATACAGAGGTGTCTGGTGCCAGTTTCTAGAATGCATGTCCGAAAGCAGCCGTCACTTATGCCCCTTTTTCTCAGTCATGCAAGCCCGACTAGCTCAGTCGGTAGAGCATGAGACTCTTAATCTCAGGGTCGTGGGTTCGAGCCCCACGTTGGGCTTCTGCTCTCTTCGATATAATCAGGTTGCAAGAGTCTATAGCCTTCCCTATCTACCATAGGGAGACAGGCCTTGATAAGCTTAGACATGATTATGAATCTATTGGAGAAGAACAAAACATTCACACTTATGGGTGGTAAGAAAACCACCACTCTTTTCTGTGACCGTTTGTGCTGTTGAAGGTTTTGATGGAGATGGAGCTTTTCGCATTTGACAATGGGTGAAAGGTCAGGTTTGTTACTGTAAGGTAATACAGAGGTTGCTGGTGCCAGTTTCTAGAATGCATGTGCGAAAGCAACCATGACTTGTGCCCCTTTTTCACAGTTATCCAAGCCCGGCTAGCTCAGTCGGTAGAGCATGAGACTCTTAATCTCAGGGTCGTGGGTTCGAGCCCCACGTTGGGCGTCTGCTCTCTTAGTTATATTCAGGGTTGCAAGGGGCTATAGCCATCCCTAGCTACCATAAGGAGACACCCCTTGATAAGCTTAGACGTGGTTATGAATCTATTGCAGAAGAAGAAAACATTCACACTTATGGCTTTTAAGAAAACCACCACTCTTTTCTGTGACCAGTTGTGCTGTTGAAGGTTTTGATGGAGATGGAATCTTTTTGCATTTGACAGAGGGTGAAAGGTCCGGTTTGTTACTGTAAGGTAATAAAGACGTGGCTGGTGCCAGTTGCTAGAATGCATTTCTGAAAGCAGCCGTGACTTGTGCCCCATTTTCACAGTTATACAAGCCCGGCTAGCTCAGTCGGTAGAGCATGAGACTCTTAATCTCAGGGTCGTGGGTTCGAGCCCCACGTTGGGCGTCTGCTCTTTTCGATATAATGAGGGTGCAAGGGGCTATAGCCTTCCCTAGCTACCATAGGGAGACAGGCCTTGATAAGCTTAGACATGATTATGAATCTATTGGAGAAGAAGAAAACATTCACACTTATGGCCTTTAAGAAAACCACCACTCGTTTTCCGTGACCAATTGTGCTGTTGAAGGTTTTGATTGAGATGGAATCTTTACGCATTTGACAGTGGGTGAAAGGTCAGGTTTGTTACTGTAAGGTAATACAGAGGTGGCTGGTGCCTGTTTCTAGAATGCATGTCCGAAAGCAGCCGTGACTTGTGCCCCTTTTTCGCAGTTGTACAAGCCCGGCTAGCTCAGTCGGTAGAGCATGAGACTCTTAATCTCAGGGTCGTGGGTTCGAGCCCCACGTTGGGCGTCTGCTCTTTTCGATATAATGAGGGTGCAAGGGGCTATAGCCTTCCCTAGCTACCATAGGGAGACAGGACTTGATAAGCTTAGACATGGTTATGAATCTATTGCAGAAGAAGAAAACATTCACACTTATGGCTTTTAAGAAAACCACCACTCGTTTTCCGCGACCAATTGTGCTGTTGAAGGTTTTGATGGAGATGGAGCTTTTCGCATTTGACAATGGCTGAAAGGTCAGGTTTGTTACTGTAAGGTAATACAGAGGTTGCTGCTGCCAGTTTCTGGAATGCATGTCCGAAAGCAGCCGTCATTTATGCCCCTTTTTCTCAGTCATACAAGCCCGACTAGCTCAGTCGGTAGAGCATGAGACTCTTAATCTCAGGGTCGTGGGTTCGAGCCCCACGTTGGGCGTCTGCTCTCTTCGATATAATCAGGGTGCAAGAGGCTATAGCCTTCCCTAGCTACCATAGGAAGACAGCCCTTTATAAGCTTAGGCGTGGTTATGAATCTATTGCAGAGGAAGAAATCATTCACACTTATGGCTTTTAAGAAAACCACCACTCGTTTTCTGTGACCAGTTGTGCTGTTGAAGGTTTTGATGGAGATGGAATCTTTTCGCATTTGACAGTGGGTGAAAGGTCCGGTTTGTTACTGTAAGGTAATACAGAGGTGGCTGGTGGCAGTTGCTAGAATGCATTTCTGAAAGCAGCCATGACTAGTGCCCCTTTTTCACAGATAGTCGTTTTGACTAGCTCAGTCAGTAGAGCATGAGACTCTTAATCTCAAGGTCGTGGGTTTGAGCCCCACGTTGGGCGTCTGCTCTCTTAGTTGTATTCAGGGTTGCAAGGGGCTATAGCCCTCCCTAGCTACCATAGGGACACAGGCCTTGATAAGCTTCAACGTGGTTATGAATCTTTTGAGAATAATAAAACATTCACACTTATGGCTTTTAAGAAAACCACCACTCGTTTTCCGTGATCAATTGTGCTGTTGAAGGTTTTGATGGAGGTGGAATCTTTTCGCATTTGACAGTGGGTGAAAGGTCAGGTTTGTTACTGTAAGGTAATACAGAGGTGGCTGGTGCCTGTTTCTAGAATGCATTGTCCGAATGCAGCCGTGACTTGTGCCCCTTTTTCACAGTTATACAAGCCCGGCTAGCTCAGTCGGTAGAGCATGAGACTCTTAATCTCAGGGTCGTGGGTTCGAGCCCCACGTTGGGCGTCTGCTCTTTTCGATATAATGAGGGTGCAAGGGGCTATAGCCTTCCCTAGCTACCATAGGGAGACAGGCCTTGATAAGCTTAGACATGATTATGAATCTATTGGAGAAGAAGAAAACATTCACACTTATGGCCTTTAAGAAAACCACCACTCGTTTTCCGTGACCAATTGTGCTGTTGAAGGTTTTGATGGAGATGGAATCTTTACGCATTTGACAGTGGGTGAAAGGTCAGGTTTGTTACTGTAAGGTAATACAGAGGTGGCTGGTGCCTGTTTCTAGAATGCATGTCCGAAAGCAGCCGTGACTTGTGCCCCTTTTTTGCAGTTGTACTAGCCCGGCTAGCTCAGTCGGTAGAGCATGAGACTCTTAATCTCAGGGTCGTGGGTTCGAGCCCCACGTTGGGCGTCTGCTGTCTTCGATATAATCAGGGTGCAAGAGGCTATAGCCTTCCCTAGCTACCATAGGAAGACAGCCCTTTATAAGCTTAGGCGTGGTTATGAATCTATTGCAGAGGAAGAAATCATTCACACTTATGGCTTTTAAGAAAACCACCACTCGTTTTCCGTGACCAATTGTGCTGTTGAAGGTTTTGATGGAGATGGAATCTTTACGCATTTGACAGTGGGTGAAAGGTCAGGTTTGTTACTGTAAGGTAATACAGAGGTGGCTGGTGCCTGTTTCTAGAATGCATGTCCGAAAGCAGCCGTGACTTGTGCCCCTTTTTTGCAGTTGTACAAGCCCGGCTAGCTCAGTCGGTAGAGCATGAGACTCTTAATCTCAGGGTCGTGGGTTCGAGCCCCACGTTGGGCGTCTGCTGTCTTCGATATAATCAGGGTGCAAGAGGCTATAGCCTTCCCTAGCTACCATAGGAAGACAGCCCTTTATAAGCTTAGGCGTGGTTATGAATCTATTGCAGAGGAAGAAATCATTCACACTTATGGCTTTTAAGAAAACCACCACTCGTTTTCTGTGACCAGTTGTGCTGTTGAAGGTTTTGATGGAGATGGAATCTTTTCGCATTTGACAGTGGGTGAAAGGTCCGGTTTGTTACTGTACGGTAATACAGAGGTGGCTGGTGGCAGTTGCTAGAATGCATTTCTGAAAGCAGCCATGACTAGTGCCCCTTTTTCACAAATAGTCGTTTTGACTAGCTCAGTCAGTAGAGCATGAGACTCTTAATCTCAGGGTCGTGGGTTCGAGCCCCACGTTGGGCGTCTACTCTCTTCGTTATATTCAGTGTTGCAAGGGGCTATAGCTTTCCCTAGCTACCATAGGGAGACGGACCTTGATAAGCTTAGACATGGTTATGAATCTATTTGAGAAGAAGAAAACATTCACACTTATGGCTTTTAAGAAAACCACCACTTGTTTTCTGTGACCATTTGTGCTGTTGATGGTTTGATAGAGATGGAGCTTTTCGCATTTGACAATGGGTGAAAGGTCAGGTTTGTTACTGTAAGGTAATACAGAGGTTGCTGGTGCCAGTTTCTAGAATGCATGTGCGAAAGCAGCCGTGACTTGTGCCCCTTTTTCGCAGTTGTACAAGCCCGGCTAGCTCAGTCGGTAGAGCATGAGACTCTTAATCTCAGGGTCGTGGGTTCGAGCCCCATGTTGGGCGTCGGCTCTTTTCGATATCATCAGGGTGCAAGGGGCTATAGCCTTCCCTAGCTACCATAAGGAAGCAGGCCTTGATAAGCTTATACATGGTAACGAATCTATTGGAGAAGAAGAAATAATTCACACTTATGGGTGTCAAGAAAACCCACACTGGTTTTCTTTGACCGTTTGTGCTGTTGAAGGTTTTGATGGAGATGGAATCTTTTCGCATTTGACAGTGGGTGAAAGGTCAGGTTTCTTACTGTAATGTTATACAGAGGTGTCTGGTGCCAGTTTCTAGAATGCATGTCCGAAAGCAGCCATCACTTGTGCCCCTTTTTCTCAGTCATGCAAGCTCGACTAGCTCAGTCGGTAGAGCATGAGACTCTTAATCTCAGGGTTGTGGGTTCGAGCCCCACGTTGGGCGTCTGCTCTCTTCGATATAATCAGGGTGCAAGAGTCTATAGCCTTCCCTATCTACCATAGGGAGACAGGCCTTGATAAGCTTATACGTGGTTATGAATCTATTGCAGAAGAAGAAAACATTCACACTTATGGCTTTTAAGAAAACCACCACTCGTTTTACGTGACCAGTTGTGCTGTTGAAGGTTTTGATGGAGATGGAATCTTTTTGCATTTGACAGAGGGTGAAAGGTCCGGTTTGTTACTGTAAGGTAATAAAGACGTGGCTGGTGCCAGTTGCTAGAATGCATTTCTGAAAGCAGCCGTGACTTGTGCCCCATTTTCACAGTTATACAAGCCCGGCTAGCTCAGTCGGTAGAGCATGAGACTCTTAATCTCAGGGTCGTGGGTTCGAGCCCCACGTTGGGCGTCTGCTCTTTTCGATATAATGAGGGTGCAAGGGGCTATAGCCTTCCCTAGCTACCATAGGGAGACAGGCCTTGATAAGCTTAGACATGATTATGAATCTATTGGAGAAGAAGAAAACATTCACACTTATGGCCTTTAAGAAAACCACCACTTGTTTTCCGTGACCAATTGTGCTGTTGAAGGTTTTCATGGAGATGGAATCTTTTCGCATTTGACAGTGGGTGAAAGGTCAGGTTTCTTACTGTAATGTTATACAGAGGTGTCTGGTGCCAGTTTCTAGAATGCATGTGCGAAAGCAGCCGTCACTTATGCCCCTTTTTCTCAGTCATGCAAGCCCGACTAGCTCAGTCGGTAGAGCATGAGACTCTTAATCTCAGGGTCGTGGGTTCGAGCCCCACGTTGGGCGTCTGCTCTCTTCGATATAATCAGGGTGCAAGAGTCTATAGCCTTCCCTATCTACCATAGGGAGACAGGCCTTGATAAGCTTAGACAATATTATGAATCTATTGGAGAAGAACAAAACATTCACACTTATGGGTGGTAAGAAAACCACCATCGTTTTCTGTGACCATTTGTGCTGTTGAAGGTTTTGATGGAGATGGAGCTTTTCGCATTTGACAATGGGCGAAATGTCAGGTTTCTTACTGTAATGTTATACAGAGGTGTCTGGTGCCAGTTTCTAGAATGCATGTCCGAAAGCAGCCGTCACTTATGCCCCTTTTTCTCAGTCATGCAAGCCCGACTAGCTCAGTCGGTAGAGCATGAGACTCTTAATCTCAGGGTCGTGGGTTCGAGCCCCACGTTGGGCTTCTGCTCTCTTCGATATAATCAGGTTGCAAGAGTCTATAGCCTTCCCTATCTACCATAGGGAGACAGGCCTTGATAAGCTTAGACATGATTATGAATCTATTGGAGAAGAACAAAACATTCACACTTATGGGTGGTAAGAAAACCACCACTCTTTTCTGTGACCGTTTGTGCTGTTGAAGGTTTTGATGGAGATGGAGCTTTTCGCATTTGACAATGGGTGAAAGGTCAGGTTTGTTACTGTAAGGTAATACAGAGGTTGCTGGTGCCAGTTTCTAGAATGCATGTGCGAAAGCAACCATGACTTGTGCCCCTTTTTCACAGTTATCCAAGCCCGGCTAGCTCAGTCGGTAGAGCATGAGACTCTTAATCTCAGGGTCGTGGGTTCGAGCCCCACGTTGGGCGTCTGCTCTCTCAGTTATATTCAGGGTTGCAAGGGGCTATAGCCATCCCTAGCTACCATAAGGAGACACCCCTTGATAAGCTTAGACGTGGTTATGAATCTATTGCAGAAGAAGAAAACATTCACACTTATGGCTTTTAAGAAAACCACCACTCTTTTCTGTGACCAGTTGTGCTGTTGAAGGTTTTGATGGAGATGGAATCTTTTTGCATTTGACAGAGGGTGAAAGGTCCGGTTTGTTACTGTAAGGTAATAAAGACGTGGCTGGTGCCAGTTGCTAGAATGCATTTCTGAAAGCAGCCGTGACTTGTGCCCCATTTTCACAGTTATATAAGCCCGGCTAGCTCAGTCGGTAGAGCATGAGACTCTTAATCTCAGGGTCGTGGGTTCGAGCCCCACGTTGGGCGTCTGCTCTTTTCGATATAATGAGGGTGCAAGGGGCTATAGCCTTCCCTAGCTACCATAGGGAGACAGGCCTTGATAAGCTTAGACATGATTATGAATCTATTGGAGAAGAAGAAAACATTCACACTTATGGCCTTTAAGAAAACCACCACTCGTTTTCCGTGACCAATTGTGCTGTTGAAGGTTTTGATTGAGATGGAATCTTTACGCATTTGACAGTGGGTGAAAGGTCAGGTTTGTTACTATAAGGTAATACAGAGGTGGCTGGTGCCTGTTTCTAGAATGCATGTCCGAAAGCAGCCGTGACTTGTGCCCCTTTTTCGCAGTTGTACAAGCCCGGCTAGCTCAGTCGGTAGAGCATGAGACTCTTAATCTCAGGGTCGTGGGTTCGAGCCCCACGTTGGGCGTCTGCTCTTTTCGATATAATCAGGGTGCAAGGGGCTATAGCCTTCCCTAGCTACCATAGGGAGACAGGACTTGATAAGCTTAGACATGGTTATGAATCTATTGCAGAAGAAGAAAACATTCACACTTATGGCTTTTAAGAAAACCACCACTCGTTTTCCGCGACCAATTGTGCTGTTGAAGGTTTTGATGGAGATGGAGCTTTTCGCATTTGACAATGGCTGAAAGGTCAGGTTTGTTACTGTAAGGTAATACAGAGGTTGCTGCTGCCAGTTTCTGGAATGCATGTCCGAAAGCAGCCGTCATTTATGCCCCTTTTTCTCAGTCATACAAGCCCGACTAGCTCAGTCGGTAGAGCATGAGACTCTTAATCTCAGGGTCGTGGGTTCGAGCCCCACGTTGGGCGTCTGCTCTCTTCGATATAATCAGGGTGCAAGAGGCTATAGCCTTCCCTAGCTACCATAGGAAGACAGCCCTTTATAAGCTTAGGCGTGGTTATGAATCTATTGCAGAGGAAGAAATCATTCACACTTATGGCTTTTAAGAAAACCACCACTCGTTTTCTGTGACCAGTTGTGCTGTTGAAGGTTTTGATGGAGATGGAATCTTTTCGCATTTGACAGTGGGTGAAAGGTCCGGTTTGTTACTGTAAGGTAATACAGAGGTGGCTGGTGGCAGTTGCTAGAATGCATTTCTGAAAGCAGCCATGACTAGTGCCCCTTTTTCACAGATAGTCGTTTTGACTAGCTCAGTCAGTAGAGCATGAGACTCTTAATCTCAAGGTCGTGGGTTTGAGCCCCACGTTGGGCGTCTGCTCTCTTAGTTGTATTCAGGGTTGCAAGGGGCTATAGCCCTCCCTAGCTACCATAGGGACACAGGCCTTGATAAGCTTCAACGTGGTTATGAATCTTTTGAGAATAATAAAACATTCACACTTATGGCTTTTAAGAAAACCACCACTCGTTTTCCGTGATCAATTGTGCTGTTGAAGGTTTTGATGGAGGTGGAATCTTTTCGCATTTGACAGTGGGTGAAAGGTCAGGTTTGTTACTGTAAGGTAATACAGAGGTGGCTGGTGCCTGTTTCTAGAATGCATTGTCCGAATGCAGCCGTGACTTGTGCCCCTTTTTCACAGTTATACAAGCCCGGCTAGCTCAGTCGGTAGAGCATGAGACTCTTAATCTCAGGGTCGTGGGTTCGAGCCCCACGTTGGGCGTCTGCTCTTTTCGATATAATGAGGGTGCAAGGGGCTATAGCCTTCCCTAGCTACCATAGGGAGACAGGCCTTGATAAGCTTAGACATGATTATGAATCTATTGGAGAAGAAGAAAACATTCACACTTATGGCCTTTAAGAAAACCACCACTCGTTTTCCGTGACCAATTGTGCTGTTGAAGGTTTTGATGGAGATGGAATCTTTACGCATTTGACAGTGGGTGAAAGGTCAGGTTTGTTACTGTAAGGTAATACAGAGGTGGCTGGTGCCTGTTTCTAGAATGCATGTCCGAAAGCAGCCGTGACTTGTGCCCCTTTTTTGCAGTTGTACAAGCCCGGCTAGCTCAGTCGGTAGAGCATGAGACTCTTAATCTCAGGGTCGTGGGTTCGAGCCCCACGTTGGGCGTCTGCTCTTTTCGATATAATGAGGGTGCAAGGGGCTATAGCCTTCCCTAGCTACCATAGGGAGACAGGACTTGATAAGCTTAGACATGGTTATGAATCTATTGCAGAAGAAGAAAACATTCACACTTATGGCTTTTAAGAAAACCACCACTCGTTTTCCGTGACCAATTGTGCTGTTGAAGGTTTTGATGGAGATGGAGCTTTTCGCATTTGACAATGGCTGAAAGGTCAGGTTTGTTACTGTAAGGTAATACAGAGGTTGCTGGTGCCAGTTTCTGGAATGCATGTCCGAAAGCAGCCGTCATTTATGCCCCTTTTTCTCAGTCATACAAGCCCGACTAGCTCAGTCGGTAGAGCATGAGACTCTTAATCTCAGGGTCGTGGGTTCGAGCCCCACGTTGGGCGTCTGCTCTCTTCGATATAATCAGGGTGCAAGAGGCTATAGCCTTCCCTAGCTACCATAGGAAGACAGCCCTTTATAAGCTTAGGCGTGGTTATGAATCTATTGCAGAGGAAGAAATCATTCACACTTATGGCTTTTAAGAAAACCACCACTCGTTTTCTGTGACCAGTTGTGCTGTTGAAGGTTTTGATGGAGATGGAATCTTTTCGCATTTGACAGTGGGTGAAAGGTCCGGTTTGTTACTGTACGGTAATACAGAGGTGGCTGGTGGCAGTTGCTAGAATGCATTTCTGAAAGCAGCCATGACTAGTGCCCCTTTTTCACAAATAGTCGTTTTGACTAGCTCAGTCAGTAGAGCATGAGACTCTTAATCTCAAGGTCGTGGGTTTGAGCCCCACGTTGGGCGTCTGCTCTCTTCGATATAATCAGGGTGCAAGAGTCTATAGCCTTCCCTATCTACCATAGGGAGACAGGCCTTGATAAGCTTAGACATGATTATGAATCTATTGGAGAAGAACAAAACATTCACACTTATGGGTGGTAAGAAAACCACCACTCTTTTCTGTGACCGTTTGTGCTGTTGAAGGTTTTGATGGAGATGGAATCTTTTCGCATTTGACAATGGGTGAAAGGTCAGGTTTGTTACTGTAAGGTAATACAGAGGTTGCTGGTGCCAGTTTCTAGAATGCATGTGCGAAAGCAGCCGTGACTTGTGCCCCTTTTTCGCAGTTGTACAAGCCCGGCTAGCTCAGTCGGTAGAGCATGAGACTCTTAATCTCAGGGTCGTGGGTTCGAGCCCCACGTTGGGCGTCTGCTCTCTTAGTTATATTCAGGGTTGCAAGGGGCTATAGCCATCCCTAGCTACCATAAGGAGACACCCCTTGATAAGCTTAGACGTGGTTATGAATCTATTGCAGAAGAAGAAAACATTCACACTTATGGCTTTTAAGAAAACCACCACTCGTTTTACGTGACCAGTTGTGCTGTTGAAGGTTTTGATGGAGATGGAATCTTTTTGCATTTGACAGAGGGTGAAAGGTCCGGTTTGTTACTGTAAGGTAATAAAGACGTGGCTGGTGCCAGTTGCTAGAATGCATTTCTGAAAGCAGCCGTGACTTGTGCCCCATTTTCACAGTTATACAAGCCCGGCTAGCTCAGTCGGTAGAGCATGAGACTCTTAATCTCAGGGTCGTGGGTTCGAGCCCCACGTTGGGCGTCTGCTCTTTTCGATATAATGAGGGTGCAAGGGGCTATAGCCTTCCCTAGCTACCATAGGGAGACAGGCCTTGATAAGCTTAGACATGATTATGAATCTATTGGAGAAGAAGAAAACATTCACACTTATGGCCTTTAAGAAAACCACCACTCGTTTTCCGTGACCAATTGTGCTGTTGAAGGTTTTGATTGAGATGGAATCTTTACGCATTTGACAGTGGGTGAAAGGTCAGGTTTGTTACTGTAAGGTAATACAGAGGTGGCTGGTGCCTGTTTCTAGAATGCATGTCCGAAAGCAGCCGTGACTTGTGCCCCTTTTTCGCAGTTGTACAAGCCCGGCTAGCTCAGTCGGTAGAGCATGAGACTCTTAATCTCAGGGTCGTGGGTTCGAGCCCCACGTTGGGCGTCTGCTCTCTTCGATATAATCAGGGTGCAAGAGGCTATAGCCTTCCCTAGCTACCATAGGAAGACAGCCCTTTATAAGCTTAGGCGTGGTTATGAATCTATTGCAGAGGAAGAAATCATTCACACTTATGGCTTTTAAGAAAACCACCACTCGTTTTACGTGACCAGTTGTGCTGTTGAAGGTTTTGATGGAGATGGAATCTTTTCGCATTTGACAGTGGGTGAAAGGTCCGGTTTGTTACTGTAAGGTAATACAGAGGTGGCTGGTGGCAGTTGCTAGAATGCATTTCTGAAAGCAGCCATGACTAGTGCCCCTTTTTCACAGATAGTCGTTTTGACTAGCTCAGTCAGTAGAGCATGAGACTCTTAATCTCAAGGTCGTGGGTTTGAGCCCCACGTTGGGCGTCTGCTCTCTTAGTTGTATTCAGGGTTGCAAGGGGCTATAGCCCTCCCTAGCTACCATAGGGACACAGGCCTTGATAAGCTTAAAAGTGGTTATGAATCTTTTGAGAATAATAAAACATTCACACTTATGGCTTTTAAGAAAACCACCACTCGTTTTCCGTGACCAATTGTGCTGTTGAAGGTTTTGATGGAGGTGGAATCTTTTCGCATTTGACAGTGGGTGAAAGGTCAGGTTTGTTACTGTAAGGTAATACAGAGGTGGCTGGTGCCTGTTTCTAGAATGCATTGTCCGAATGCAGCCGTGACTTGTGCCCCTTTTTCACAGTTATACAAGCCCGGCTAGCTCAGCCGGTAGAGCATGAGACTCTTAATCTCAGGGTCGTGGGTTCGAGCCCCACGTTGGGCGTCTTCTCTTTTCAATGCAATGATGTTGCAAGGGGCTATTGCCTTCCCTAGCTACCATAGGGAGACAGGCCTTGATAAGCTTAGACATGGTTACGAATCTATTGGAGAAGAAGAAATAATTCACACTTATGGGTGGTAAGAAAACCACCACTCGTTTTCTTTGACCGTTTGTGCTGTTGAAGGTTTTGATGGAGATGGAATCTTTTCGCATTTGACAGTGGGTGATTGGTCAGGTTTGTTACTGTAAGGTAATACAGAGGTGGCTGGTGCCAGTTGTTAGAATGCATTCCTGAAAGCAGCCAAGACTAGTGCCCCTTTTTTCACAGGTATTCAAGCCCGACTAGCTCAGTCGGTAGAGCATGAGACTCTTAATCTCAGGGTCGTGGGTTCGAGCCCCACGTTGGGCGTCTACTCTCTTCGTTATATTCAGTGTTGCAAGGGGCTATAGCCTTCCCTAGCTACCATAGGGAGACGGACCTTGATAAGCTTAGACATGGTTATGAATCTATTTGAGAAGAAGAAAACATTCACACTTATGGCTTTTAAGAAAACCACCACTTGTTTTCTGTGACCATTTGTGCTGTTGATGGTTTGATAGAGATGGAGCTTTTCGCATTTGACAATGGGTGAAAGGTCAGGTTTGTTACTGTAAGGTAATACAGAGGTTGCTGGTGCCAGTTTCTAGAATGCATGTGCGAAAGCAGCCGTGACTTGTGCCCCTTTTTCGCAGTTGTACAAGCCCGGCTAGCTCAGTCGGTAGAGCATGAGACTCTTAATCTCAGGGTCGTGGGTTCGAGCCCCACATTGGGCGTCGGCTCTTTTCGATATCATCAGGGTGCAAGGGGCTATAGCCTTCCCTAGCTACCATTAGGAAGCAGGCCTTGATAAGCTTATACATGGTAACGAATCTATTGGAGAAGAAGAAATAATTCACACTTATGGGTGTCAAGAAAACCCACACTGGTTTTCTTTGACCGTTTGTGCTGTTGAAGGTTTTGATGGAGATGGAATCTTTTCGCATTTGACAGTGGGTGAAAGGTCAGGTTTCTTATTGTAATGTTATACAGAGGTGTCTGGTGCCAGTTTCTAGAATGCATGTCCGAAAGCAGCCATCACTTGTGCCCCTTGTTCTCAGTCATGCAAGCCCGACTAGCTCAGTCGGTAGAGCATGAGACTCTTTATCTCAGGGTCGTGGGTTCGAGCCCCACGTTGGGCGTCTGCTCTCTTCGATATAATCAGGGTGCAAGAGTCTATAGCCTTCCCTATCTACCATAGGGAGACAGACCTTGATAAGCTTAGACATGATTATGAATCTATTGGAGAAGAACAAAACATTCACACTTATGGGTGGTAAGAAAACCACCACTCTTTTCTGTGACCGTTTGTGCTGTTGAAGGTTTTGATGGAGATGGAGCTTTTCGCATTTGACAATGGGTGAAAGGTCAGGTTTGTTACTGTAAGGTAATACAGAGGTTGCTGGTGCCAGTTTCTAGAATGCATGTGCGAAAGCAGCCGTGACTTGTGCCCCTTTTTCGCAGTTGTACAAGCCCGGCTAGCTCAGTCGGTAGAGCATGAGACTCTTAATCTCAGGGTCGTGGGTTCGAGCCCCACGTTGGGCGTCTGCTCTCTTAGTTATATTCAGGGTTGCAAGGGGCTATAGCCATCCCTAGCTACCATAAGGAGACACCCCTTGATAAGCTTAGATGTGGTTATGAATCTATTGCAGAAGAAGAAAACATTCACACTTATGGCTTTTAAGAAAACCACCACTCGTTTTCCGTGACCAATTGTGCTGTTGAAGGTTTTGATGGAGATGGAATCTTTACGCATTTGACAGTGGGTGAATGGTCCGGTTTGTTACTGTAAGGTAATAAAGAGGTGGCTGGTGCCTGTTTCTAGAATGCATGTCCGAAAGCAGCCGGGACTTGTGCCCCTTTTTCGCAGTTGTACAAGCCCGGCTAGCTCAGTCGGTAGAGCATGAGACTCTTAATCTCAGGGTCGTGGGTTCGAGCCCCACGTTGGGCGTCTGCTCTTTTCGATATAATGAGGGTGCAAGGGGCTATAGCCTTCCCTAGCTACCATAGGGAGACAGGACTTGATAAGCTTAGACATGGTTATGAATCTATTGCAGAAGAAGAAAACATTCACACTTATGGCCTTTAAGAAAACCACCACTTGTTTTCCGTGACCAATTGTGCTGTTGAAGGTTTTCATGGAGATGGAATCATTTCGCATTTGACAGTGGGTGAAAGGTCAGGTTTCTTACTGTAAGGTAATACAGAGGTGGCTGGTGCCTGTTTCTAGAATGCATTGTCCGAATGCAGCCGTGACTTGTGCCCCTTTTTCACAGTTATACAAGCCCGGCTAGCTCAGTCGGTAGAGCATGAGACTCTTAGTCTCAGGGTCGTGGGTTCGAGCCCCACGTTGGGCGTCTTCTCTTTTCAATGCAATGAGGTTGCAAGGGGCTATTGCCTTCCCTAGCTACCATAGGGAGACAGGCCTTGATAAGCTTAGACATGATTATGAATCTATTGGAGAAGAAGAAAACATTCACACTTATGGCCTTTAAGAAAACCACCACTCGTTTTCCGTGACCAATTGTGCTGTTGAAGTATTTCATGGAGATGGAATCTTTTCGCATTTGACAGTGGGTGAAAGGTCCGGTTTGTTACTGTAAGGTAATAAAGACGTGGCTGGTGCCAGTTGCTAGAATGCATTTCTGAAAGCAGCCGTGACTTGTGCCCCTTTTTCACAGTTATACAAGCCCGGCTAGCTCAGTCGGTAGAGCATGAGACTCTTAATCTCAGGGTCGTGGGTTCGAGCCCCACGTTGGGCGTCTGCTCTCTTCGATATAATGAGGGTGCAAGGGGCTATAACCTTCCCAAGCAACCATAGGGAGACAGGCCTTGATAAGCTTAGACATGGTTATGAATCTATTGCAGAAGAAGAAAACATTCACACTTATGGCTTTTAAGAATACCACCACTCGTTTTACGTGACCAGTTGTGCTGTTGAAGGTTTTGATGGAGATGGAATCTTTTCGCATTTGACAGTGGGTGAAAGGTCATGTTTGTTACTGTAAGGTAATACAGAGGTGGCTGGTGCCTGTTTCTAGAATGCATGTCCGAAAGCAGCCGTGACTTGTCCCCCATTTTCACAGTTATGAAAGAATCCTTTATTAGTCACATAGTCATACAGTACAACAAAGTGAAATTAATTCTCTGCATTTGACCCATCCCTGAGGGAGCAGTGGGCAGCCCCTTGTGGAGCGCCCGGGAGCTAAGGATTCAGGGTCTTGCTCAAGGACCCTACAAGTTATACAAGCCGGACTAGCTCAGTCGGTAGAGCATGAGACTCTTAATCTCAGGGTCGTGGGTTCGAGCCCCACGTTGGGCGTCTGCTATTTTCGATATAATTAGGGTGCAAGGGGCTATAGCCTTCCCTAGCTACAATGGGGAGACAGGCCTCGATAAGCTTAGACGTGGTTATGAATCTATTGGAGAAGAAGAAAACATTCACACTTATGGGTGGTAAGAAAACCACCACTCGTTTTCCGTGACCAATTGTGCTGTTGAAGGTTTTGATGGAGATGGAATCTTTTCGCATTTGACAGTGGGTGAAAGGTCAGGTTTGTTACTGTAAGGTAATACAGAGGTGGCTGGTGCCTGTTTCTAGAATGCATGTCCGAAAGCAGCCGTGACTTGTGCCCCTTTTTCACAGTTATACAAGCCCGGCTAGCTCAGTCGGTAGAGCATGAGACTCTTAATCTCAGGGTCGTGGGTTCGAGCCCCACGTTGGGCGTCTGCTCTCTTCGATATAATCAGGGTGCAAGGGGCTATAGCCTTCCCTAGCTACCATAGGGAGACAGTCCTTGATAAGCTTAGACATGGTTATGAATCTATTGCAGAAGAAGAAAACATTCACACTTATGGCTTTTAAGAAAACCACCACTCGTTTTACGTGACCAGTTGTGCTGTTGAAGGTTTTGATGGAGATGGAATCTTTTCGCATTTGACAGTGGGTGAAAGGTCCGGTTTGTTACTGTAAGGTAATAAAGAGGTGGCTGGTGCCTGTTTCTAGAATGCATGTCCGAAAGCAGCCGTGTCTTGTCCCCCATTTTCACAGTTATGAAAGAATCCTTTATTAGTCACATAGTCATACAGTACAACAAAGTGAAATTACTTCTCTGCATTTGACCCATCCCTGAGGGAGCAGTGGGCAGCCCCTTGTGGAGCGCCCGCGAGCTAAGGATTCAGGGTCTTGCTCAAGGACCCTACAAGTTATACAAGCCCGACTAGCTCAGTCGGTAGAGCATGAGACTCTTAATCTCAGGGTCGTGGGTTCGAGCCCCACGTTGGGCGTCTGCTCTCTTCGATATAATCAGGGTGCAAGGGGCTATAGCCTTCCCTAGCTACCATAGGGAGACAGGTCTTGATAAGCTTAGACATGGTTATGAATCTCTTGCAGAAGAAGAAAACATTCACACTTATGGCTTTTAAGAAAACTACCACTCGTTTTCCGTGACCAATTGTGCTGTTGAAGGTTTTGATGGAGATGGAATCTTTTCGCATTTGACAGTGGGTGAAATGTCCGGTTTGTTACTGTAAGGTAATAAAGAGGTGGCTGGTGCCTGTTTCTAGAATGCATGTCCGAAAGCAGCCGTGACTTGTCCCCCATTTTCACAGTTATGAAAGAATCCTTTATTAGTCACATAGTCATACAGTACAACAAAGTGAAATTAATTCTCTGCATTTGACCCATCCCTGAGGGAGCAGTGGGCAGCCCCTTGTGGAGCGTCCGGGAGCTAAGGATTCAGGGTCTTGCTCAAGGACCCTAGAAGTTATACAAGCCTGACTAGCTCAGTCGGTAGAGCATGAGACTCTTAATCTCAGGGTCGTGGGTTCGAGCCCCACGTTGGGCGTCTGCTATTTTCGATATAATTAGGGTGCAAGGGGCTATAGCCTTCCCTAGCTACAATGGGGAGACAGGCCTCGATAAGCTTAGACGTGGTTATGAATCTATTGGAGAAGAAGAAAACATTCACACTTATGGGTGGTAAGAAAACCACCACTCGTTTTCCGTGACCAATTGTGCTGTTGAAGGTTTTGATGGAGATGGAATCTTTTCGCATTTGACAGTGGGTGAAAGGTCAGGTTTGTTACTGTAAGGTAATACAGAGGTGGCTGGTGCCTGTTTCTAGAATGCATGTCCGAAAGCAGCCGTGACTTGTGCCCCTTTTTCACAGTTATACAAGCCCGGCTAGCTCAGTCGGTAGAGCATGAGACTCTTAATCTCAGGGTCGTGGGTTCGAGCCCCACGTTGGGCGTCTGCTCTCTTCGATATAATCAGGGTGCAAGGGGCTATAGCCTTCCCTAGCTACCATAGGGAGACAGTCCTTGATAAGCTTAGACATGGTTATGAATCTATTGCAGAAGAAGAAAACATTCACACTTATGGCTTTTAAGAAAACCACCACTCGTTTTACGTGACCAGTTGTGCTGTTGAAGGTTTTGATGGAGATGGAATCTTTTCGCATTTGACAGTGGGTGAAAGGTCCGGTTTGTTACTGTAAGGTAATAAAGAGGTGGCTGGTGCCTGTTTCTAGAATGCATGTCCGAAAGCAGCCGTGACTTGTCCCCCATTTTCACAGTTATGAAAGAATCCTTTATTAGTCACATAGTCATACAGTACAACAAAGTGAAATTAATTCTCTGCATTTGACCCATCCCTGAGGGAGCAGTGGGCAGCCCCTTGTGGAGCGTCCGGGAGCTAAGGATTCAGGGTCTTGCTCAAGGACCCTACAAGTTATACAAGCCCGACTAGCTCAGTCGGTAGAGCATGAGACTCTTAATCTCAGGGTCGTGGGTTCGAGCCCCACGTTGGGCGTCTGCGATCTTCGTTATATTCAAGGTTGCAAGGGGCTATAGCCTTCCCTAGCTACCATAGGGAGACAGCCCTTGATAAGCTTAGACATGGTTATGAATCTATTGGTGAAGAAGAAAATATTCACACTTATGGCTTTTAAGAAAACCACCACTCGTTTTACGTGAGCAGTTGTGCTGTTGAAGGTTTTGATGGAGATGGAATCTTTTCGCATTTGACAGTGGGTGAAAGGTCAGGTTTCTTACTGTAATGTTATACAGAGGTGTCTGGTGCCAGTTTCTAGAATGCATGTCCGAAAGCAGCCGTCACTTATGCCCCTTTTTCTCAGTCATGCAAGCCCGACTAGCTCAGTCGGTAGAGCATGAGACTCTTAATCTCAGGGTCGTGGGTTCGAGCCCCACGTTGGGCGTCTGTTCTCTTAGTTACATTCAGGGTTGCTAGGGGCTATAGCCTTCCCTAGCTACCATAGGGAGACAGGCCTTGATAAGCTTAGACATGGTTATGAATCTCTTGCAGAAGAAGAAAACATTCAAAGTTATGGGTGGTAAGAAAACCACCACTCTTTTCTGTGACCAGTTGTGCTGTTGAAGGTTTCGATGGAGATGGAATCTTTTCGCATTTGACAGTGGGTGAAAGGTCCGGTTTGTTACTGTAAGGTAATACAGAGGTGGCTGGTGCCTGTTTCTAGAACGCATGTCCGAAAGCAGCCGTGACTTGTGCCCCTTTTTCACAGTTATACAAGCCCGACTAGCTCAGTCGGTAGAGCATGAGACTCTTAATCTCAGGGTCGTGGGTTCGAGCCCCACGTTGGGCGTCTACTCTCTTCGATATAATTAGGGTGCAAGGGGCTATAGCCTTCCCTAGCTACAATGTGGAGACAGGCCTCGATAAGCTTAGACGTGGTTATGAATCTATTGGAGAAGAAGAAAACATTCACACTTATAGCTTTTAAGAAAACCACCACTCGTTTTACGTGACCTGTTGTGCTGGTGAAGGTTTTGATGGAGATGGAATCTTTTCGCATTTGACAGTGGGTGAAAGGTCCGGTTTGTTACTGTAATGTAATACAGAGGTGGCTGGTGCCTGTTTCTAGAATGCATGTCCGAAAGCAGCCGTGACTTGTGCCCCATTTTGACAGTTATACAAGTCAGGCTAGCTCAGTCGGTAGAGCATGAGACTCTTAATCTCAGGGTCGTGGGTTCGAGCCCCACGTTGGGCGTCTGCTATTTTCGATATAATTAGGGTGCAAGGGGCTATAGCCTTCCCTAGCTACCATAGGGAGACAGGCCTTGATAAGCTTAGACATGGTTATAAATCTATTACAGAAGAAGAAAACATTCACACTTATGGCTTTTAAGAAAACCACCACTCGTTTTCTGTGACCAGTTGTGCTGTTGAAGGTTTTGATGGAGATAGAATCTTTTCGCATTTGACAGTGGGTGAAAGGTCAGGTTTCTTACTGTAAGGTAATACAGAGGTGGCTGATGCCTGTTTCTAGAACGCATGTCCGAAAGCAGCCGTGACTTGTTCCCCTTTTTCACAGTTATACAAGCCCGGCTAGCTCAGTCGGTAGAGCATGAGACTCTTAATCTCAGGGTCGTGGGTTCGAGCCCCACGTTGGGCGTCTGCTCTCTTCGATATAATCAGGGTGCAAGGGGCTATAGCCTTCCCTAGCTACCATAGGGAGACAGGCCTTGATAAGCTTAGACATGGTTATGAATCTCTTGCAGAAGAAGAAAACATTCACACTTATGGCTTTTAAGAAAACCACCACTCGTTTTCCGTGACCAATTGTGCTGTTGAAGGTTTTGATGGAGATGGAATCTTTTCGCATTTGACAGTGGGTGAAATGTCCGGTTTGTTACTGTAAGGTAATAAAGAGGTGGCTGGTGCCTGTTTCTAGAATGCATGTCCGAAAGCAGCCGTCACTTATGCCCCTTTTTCTCAGTCATGCAAGCCCGACTAGCTCAGTCGGTAGAGCATGAGACTCTTAATCTCAGGGTCGTGGGTTCGAGCCCCACTTTGGGCGTCTGCTCTCTTCGATATAATCTGGGTGCAAGAGGCTATAGCCTTCCCTAGCTACCATAGGGAGACAGTCCTTGATAAGCTTAGACATGGTTATGAATCTATTGCAGAAGAAGAAAACATTCACACTTATGGCTTTTAAGAAAACCACCACTCGTTTTCCGTGACCAATTGTGCTGTTGAAGGTTTTGATGGAGATGGAATCTTTTCGCATTTGACAATGGGTGAAAGGTCAGGTTTGTTACTGTAAGGTTATACAGAGGTGGCTGGTGCAAGTTTCTAGAATGCATGTCCGAAAGCAGCCGTGACGTATGCCCCTTTTTCTCAGGTAAACAAGCCCGACTAGCTCAGTCGGTAGAGCATGAGACTCTTAATCTCAGGGTCGTGGGTTTGAGCCCCCACGTTGGGCGTCTGTTTGTGCTTCTGAAGGTTTTGATGGAGTTGAAATCTATTCGCATTTGACAGTGGGTGAAAGGTCAGTTTTGTTACTGTAATGTTATACAGAGGTGTCTGGTGCCAGTTTCTAGAATGCATTTCTGAAAGCAGCCGTGACTTGTGCCCCATTTTCACAGTTATACAAGCCGGACTAGCTCAGTCGGTAGAGCATGAGACTCTTAATCTCACGGCCGTAGGTCCGAGCCACACGTTGGGAGTCTGCTATATTCATGGTAGCAGTGGAGCCCACCCCAGCTGCCATCAGTAGAGAGACATGGTTGTTAATGTATTGGAGTCACAAAAAAATAACCAAACGTGTGGGTAGTGTGAAAGCCAACACTCGTTTTCTGTGATAGTTTGTGCTGGTGAAAGTTTTGATGGATGTGGAAGCTTTTGCATTTCACAGTTCGTGAAATCTCGGGTTTGTTACTGTAAAGTAATATAGAGGTGGCTGGCGCAGGTTTTTAGATTTTTAGATTTTTCACAGTTATACAGGTCGGACTAGCTCAGTCAGTACAGTGTGAGACTCTTAATCTCAGAGTCATGGGGGCAAGCCCCTCGTTGGGCATCTTCTATGTTCAATGTTTTCAGATTTTGCAAGTGGTTGGATCCCTCACCAGCTGCCACTGGGAGAGAGGCCTGGTTTATCTTAAACATGGTTACAAATTTTTTGAGAAACAAAAAAAACCAATTACAGGTATGAGTAGAATGAAAGCCACCATGCTTTTTTTATGCTGTTGCAGGTTTTGACAGAGCTGGATCCTTTTGCATTTGACAGTGGGTAAAAGTAAAATGTCGGGTTTGTTACTGTAAGGTAATACAGAGGTGTCTCTTGCAGTTTCTTAGAATGCATCTCCAAAAGCAGCCATGACTTATGCATGAAATTCTTAATGTTAGGGTTGTGGTTTTGAGCCACATGGTGGGCGAATTAAGTTTTTAAGATGATCAGGGTCCACGGGGCTGGAGCCCTAACCCAACTGCCATTTGGGGCCGAGGAATGGTTAATATTGAAGAAAACCCAGATTCATGGTAGAAGCAAAACATCATTCACACGTATGGAAAAATTTAGAACTGCTATCCATCTTCTGTAGGCGCTTACGGTGTTGAAGGTTTTGACGGAGATAGATCCTTTCACATTTGACAGTGGATAATAGATCAAGTTGGTTATTGTGAGATAGTTCAGAAGTGGCTCTTGCAGGTTGCTGAAATCATCTGTAGGTCCACCAGGTTTTACCATTTTTATCACTTTTGCAACTCACCGATGAAAACCAGGCATTCAAATGAAAGTTAAATGTACTAGACGCCTTTTTCCTTTTCTTTTTTCTGGAACAGAAACAGATTCGGCACCAATGCTGTTACAAGTTCTCTGCTTCGCTTTCCAGAAACCCTGCTTGCTATGGCACACAGCAGGTCCGACATTGAAATGTCCAAGCTATTAGCTGAAATTACAATGGGTGAGGATGCGTTTAGTGGCCATTTGAGCATACAAATCTCCCCACTATGCACATAGTCATTATGAAGGGACTGCTAAAGGCTTCCTTTAAGGCTTTTCTTTTATTACTTTTCCTCTGAAACCCGCCTTCATTTAATACAAACCCGTCACTCCCTTATGTGGCAGACCACTTTATATGAGGGCTACCTGCAGGATGTTGGAAATTAAATTGTGGTTATCACCACATACTGAAGTTTAAGTTCGTCCACAGGATGAAGTGAATGCTTTTTCGTGTAGGAGTGGATCTTGGGCCGAAGATGATTGGATTCCTTTTTAATCACTTGTGGGATAAGGCTTCTTTTTTCTCATAAACTAAAATTGAGTCTTACAAAAAATAAAATTCCCTGGAATGGATAACTCATGATAGAACACCGTCACCTTTGGCTTACCTGTAAGGACAGCTGCAACATTCAAAAGGGGGTTGAGTCTGCTATCTGTTAATAAATAATTTGGTCCCTGATGTGCTGGTCCAGGGTTTAGGTCCCTTTGTGATCACTGTGCAACCCCCTCCAGCTACAGCGTTCACTCTAATAACATCCCATTATCTTGTGTTATTTTTTATCGGTGATTGAAACTACTAAATAAAACGGCCCATATGCTGTCCACCTCCTACGGCAAAATCTCCACATCACATCAAATTTGGAGTCTGGTGCTCCACTGCCTTTACTCTTTCTGTTTGGCATTTTCTTCATTTTTCTTTTCAGCAATCTTTGTGGAAGTCGATTAGGTGCAAAGAAACCTGTAGTCTACCGGCCTTTGATGGGCATTGACGGAGCCTTTGCTTAGGCTGATTAGGATCACAGGCGCGAGCTTCCTACTTAGAAGCACATTGGGATCCACTGACACGCAAACACAGGTGTGAACAATTTGGCAGTTTAAGAAGGCTTCACGAATCTGATATGGACTTTCTCTTAAGAATCTTCTTAAGAATTAAATGTAGGAACATTTTCATGAATATATTGGTGAATGGGGCCAAGACAGTTGAAGGAACATTTATATCACTCTTTGTGGCTTGATAGTAAATACGTAGCTGGAACTGGAGCCACTATAAACTGTAGCTTAGCTTAACGACTGAAAATGGCGGAATATTCACGCTGGCTTCATCCATAAGTTTCTGTACACTATTTTTGGACTTTGGAAATTACTATCCTTGGCTATGACGAATCCCTTCACACAGAACCTGCATGGGTTGTTTAGAGGGGTTTGGTGTCGATTCACAGATTTCATTACGTTTGGACAGTTAGTCTTCCGTTTCCAACTTGTGTTAAGCTAAGTTAACAAGCTAATGGCTTCAGCCTCAGTACATATTTACCATGCAGACATGAAAGCCATATCCGTGTTCAAATCTCACTCCTGGCAAGAGAGTAAACAAGCATGTTTCCGAAATGCAAAGAGCTGCTTTAACTGGAAGGCCAAAGTCTTGATCCCTTCCACATTAACCATCAAGATAAGAACATCAGCAAGAACCTATAGACTTTCTAATTCAAGGCAAAGACTTGAGGAGATTACTCATGGTGCACGGACTGTAGACTACTATGTCCAAGGATTGTAGAGGACAGGCAGAAGGGGAGTGTATTTTTTGAGTGTGCTGTGATCTTTGCTGTCTTGTGTCATGTGCCTTGTCTGGCTGATGAAAATGGACACAGCTAACACTGGAATCAGAATGTGAACAGATGTAGAACGAATTCAGTCGCAGTGACATCTGTCACATAATAAGAAGCGTGAATGGGACCTTTTCCATGTGTGTGTCATTTGTATGGATTGTTGATTCTGAGCTCAGCCTTAATCAAACTGAGCTGCTCATGGTATTGACTCTTGTAAGCAGCCATATATACTTAGTATGAGCCAGATGATGCCGATATGCTTGATTTAATTAAAAGTCTAAATCAGAGGCTAACAAGACTGTCAGCACTGTGGGATTGGAAGTTCCGTAATTGTCTTTGTTGTCACAGTCGGGCTGAGATGGGACAGTGTGAGGCTGAGCTGAGCTGCGGAAACAGATGAGCTTCCTATTCCTATCTCATAAGTGGGGCTGCAGAAATCCTCAATGTCAGAATAGGCAGGCTTCTTCTGCGAAACATCTTTCAGAAAACTGTTTAAATACTTCAAAGTAATATCAAGAGTAACATTTGAATCAAGAGAGATTAACAATGGAGACAATATGAATGTTTTTTACCACAAATCTTCATCTTTTTGATTTTCCCTTTTGGGACCGCCACAGTGGATCATCTGTTTCCATTAATAGTTACTGATGACACCCTACCGGCTAATAGTGACACTGACGGTTTGCGTTAACTCAAGCCCCAACTGATCGCTTTGGGAATCTGTTCTGTGTTTCACATTTTAATTTACATTAATTTTACACGAGTTTGAACTTCCTGAAGATACCCTCCCCATTTACCCGGGCTTGTGTAGAGGTACACTGATTTGAGACCCCTTCATGACTGTGTTGTGCATAACCACAGACAATGTGTGATAATGAATCTTGCCAGACTATTCGCAGAGACTGTGATCGAAGGATATCTACCCTGGGCAGCTGTAAATCATATTCCCTCTTTGTAGTCTAGACGCTGGTGGTGGGGGTTGATGACTCTCCTGAGACTGACGGATGGTGAGGCTGATGGATAACCATGACCTGGACGAATGAGAATCTACACAGACATTATCGTCATTTAGTGGATAGTATCAAGAAACCATATAAGACAATTTCCTTTTGCCGATTTCACATTATATTTGATGATGTACCCTTACCAAAAGGACTCTGATATCACCGCTCGGGAACCATTTACACAACATTTAATCAAAGGGTTTTAAAAGGTCAGCATATCAACCATCTTATTGTACTATTTCCAAGAAATGACTGAATCACAATCGTTCAAATTCATAGTTTATCTTTTTTAAACGTACACTGTAGCCTCGGAGGTCTGTTAATTTTGTTTTGTTTCTTATAGAAAGCCCGCCTTGTCGTTCCCTGGAGTATCCAGGCTTCATATGCTAAACGAAACGGCTGCAGGTTCCTGCTCAAGTTTCTCCGTGCAGACGTGAGAGTGGTCTCATCTAATTCTCTTCAATCATACCATTAAAAGTATCTCCCCAAAATGTCTCCTTGAATGCTTTTAAGTAGAAACAAAATGTACAATGATAATCAGTTTGATCAGTTCTACTTTTCAGCCTACAGGGAAGCTTGCCTCCTTCACATTGTGGTAGACTGGAGTGCACTGTTTGCTTCAGTGTCCTCATGAAACCCTTTATAAGCAATATTTTTATTCACACAAGAGCTGGCCTAGTCCCCTGTTGTGTCTGTAGACTCCCGCCTTGAAATTCTCTCGCCAGCTAATGCATTGCTCATGCATGACTCGCCTTAGCCGGCTCCTCCTGTCCTCTGTCGCTCTAGTTGCTGTTAAGTGGGTTATGGAGCCTCAACTGGGGTCTCTCCTCAAGCATGACATAACAGCCCACTCAGGCTCTGACTGGAGACTCACCTGTTTACAGCCCGGATTTTAGCCGTAACTCAGGCATTGAGAAAAGTTGGCTTGAAAGGGAATAAGGGATGGCTTTTTCACAAGATGATTTACAAGAGGCGTTTTTCTCTCCTGCTCGGTTACCTGGGGTTGTATTTACTTATTCACTCGTAGGTATCGGCTAGGCTCACATGACAAACCTTGATGTTTAATTCCAGTTGATTAGCTCAGGTGACATTTGTTTATCTTGACTGTTCATCCATATCTAGCCCAAATTTGAATGTAGTATCTCCGTTATTGATGTCATCTGCATTACTATCGATTCAAAAGCACATTTTGTGTGACATGGTATTCTTGGTATTGGGAGCCTGTAGCTCAGGAAATAGAGCGGTTGGCACCTAAACGGAAATCCTTTTGTTCAATCACTGGACTGCCACCACATCTCACATGACGTAGGGTCTTTGAGCAAGACCATCAACCCCAATTTGCTTCTCCCCACTTGTTTTTTGGACATAACTTTACATTTAATTTCAGTTCAATAAGGGGAATTGGTTTTACAATAGAGGGGATTGGGGGCTTTTCGGGGATATACCCTTGCTGTCGGGCCTATAGTTATAGATCCTCTTCGTGAAAAAAGGCCGAATCACTTGGGAAATTATACAGCAATTTGGCAAATGTTTCATTAATAGTGAACATACGCTTCTTACTAATCCGCTGGTTTTAGTATATTTATGTGCATGCACATGTAGGAGCTTGCAATGATGCCCACACATCTAACTCCCCTTTCTCTGTGTGTTTATAGTGTCAGCAGAACCCCAGGGGATCTAACAGAAGCTTGTTGGATTGCATCCTCACAGCTGGCTCACAATGTTTGCCAGCCAGGCTCTGGGTGAAGTGAAGCAAATAAAAGAGAGACAGAGAGAGAGAGAGAGAGAGAGAGAGAGAGAGAGAGAGAGAGAGAGAGAGAGAGAGAGAGAGAGAGAGACAGGTCATACATTTGGAAAAAGGATGATCCGGCAGCTTGTTTGGCATTAGGTTTCACTTTGGCTTCTTCAGCCAGAAAAGGGGGAAGAGTGCGAAAAAGTGGGGATAGGAGGAAGAGACGGAAAAAGAGGAGATGAAGCATAAATAATGATAAATGGAGAACGGATGGAGGCAAGCAGGTGTGGGCATGGTCATTTGTCAAAGCGAGGCAGGGAGGATGAAAGGGTACACCTGTCCATCAGTGATCAAACACACTCTTTCATATATTCTGCACACATCTGACACACTGTTTTTGCAAATGGTCATATATATATACTGTGAGACAAATGCCTAGTGTTTGTCCACACAGATGGTATTGCCGAGGTCTGACCCAGGGAATCTAAAGGCAGGCTGAAGCCCTCGCTCTGTCTAACTGCTGTGGCCAGATACTCGTGCTGTTGGGCGAATGAGCAACGGCATGGAATAGTCTAATTTAGAAGCAGATGACTGGATGTCCCTGAACAGAAGAAAAATACAGCAGAGACAGTAGAAGCTGCGGGAACCCTGAGGTTGTGTGTGTGCGCCTAGGAGTTGGCTTAAAAAGAAATAAAATAAACTGTTGGAGAGAGGAAATACTGATGTAGAGGTGAAAAAAAACCTGCAGACGATCCTATCGCCTGCTGATTTCCATCGTCGTGTGCGGTGTAGGAACATTTCATATTCGTCTGTTTTTGTCTGAAGTGGTGCTGCTGCATAGTGAGAGACGTTCACTTAGAAGGACAGGAAGAGCGAGGAGGAGGAGGTGAGGAAGAGAGGAAGGAAGACAAAGTGGCAGATGAGAGAGGAAACAAAGGGACAGGAAAATAAATGTTGGCCTTGATAATATGTGGTGATGTGTTAAAAGGGCCAAGCAGAATCTGTTGCTCCTCTTCTTGTCCAGCTGTTGTGCTCCTATGTCTGTGATCTTCAGAAGCACGGCGGTGGTTTGCAGCTGAATGTGAGGCGGGCTGCAGTGAGTTGCTGCTCGTTACTAAGGAGTCGAGGTAACTCGAGGTCTTCTTCACAAGCGTTGGGAAAATAGAATGTGAGCACTAACGCACAGGTACCATCATGGTGAAGAGGAGCTGAACCAAAGTCGAAGTTCTTGACTTAACCTCCCAACCCTCACCCACGGCCAGTAGCTCTTCATCAGAACTGAAAAAAAAAAATGGGATTGCAGTGACAAGCCAAAATTTGCCTCCTCCATAAGGCTCCGACATCCGAGAGAAACTTGTAGGAGTACCGCTCTTTTTGTTTGCATCAAAAGAAGCCAGTTTAAATTGTTCAGTCTATCTGGTTTGGATGTCTTCCAGGTATCGCCCTGCCTTTGGAGGTTTTACGGAATTTCCTTACTAGATGGTGAGATGGTGGAATGGATGGGAGAGTCAGATCATCCAAATCTGTAGTCACGATTCCTCGCCAGAAATCATCAGAAAATGCTGCTGATTCTTCGAGTCTAAAGGAACCAATTGAGGAGGTTCGGGCATCTGGTCAGAATATTTTCTGGGCGCCTCCTGTTGAAGGTTTTTTGAGCATGTCCAACTCGGAGGAGATCCCAAAGTAGACTGGATCTCGATGGATGGATGGATGGATGGATGGATGGATGGATGGATGGATGGATGGATGGATAATTAGAAAAATCTTTAATAAGTTTTATCAAATCTAAGTTGAATGTCTGGCACGTCTACGCGACTCACAGTCCTGGGTCGCCAGCTTCAAATTTCATGTACGGACAAAACAGTTTTATAACTGCTCATAAAAGAAAAGAAAATCAATATTACAGTAGTTACTTTGCAATGAAACCCTTCCTCCCGAACCTGGTTTAAAGCCTCTTTATGCAGGAGAATATAATCCATTTGCTCCCGACATTACAATCATCTCTGAATAATTTTGAACATCAAACTGGCTCTGAATAGAATTTTAAGTTCCTTTTCTGTGAGAGACCATCCTGCTTTAATGAAAACAACAGAGATGTCATGGTGACGTTTAGAAAAGTAAATTACCGTAAGCCCATGGGGGCTAATTGCTCATCATTGTGTGTGAAGATTGAGCTCATTTAACCTGTCCTGTCACCTCACCGGAAAGCCTAATTGAATTTAGGTTTACAAAATAAGCTCACAAATGAAGCTTTTTTTCTGCATAATTGAATCATTTCTTAGTCAAAACACAGCGGAAATTTAAAATCTCCCTAAAGCAGGCCTTGAGGCAGCTCTTTAACCGGGTCTTCAAAGACACCGTCAGGTCCATGCTGTTATGTTTAGCGTTTATATTTTAGGATTTCTTGATAACTTCCTTCCAATACCTTCTTCGTCCACCATCCCGCTGGCTGCATCTCTTCCCTTAACTGCTGCTTCACCTTCGGTTGCTCTATCGCTGTTTCAGCTTGAGCTGGTTTAACATCCCGCAGTTGATCATGTTCACTTCAATTACCTCTACGAAGGACCAGAGGAGGAATAAAAATCATGACCTGATGCATATTTGATAAATTGACTGAAACGTCGAATGGAAATGTCCACACTTTTTATCCTGCGCATTGAGAATTTATGCAAGGATGACCTTCGTGTGCCGTCGTTCTCACTTGTAGGCAAAGAGAAAAGAAATCAGCGGAGGGAGTCCCGCTCTTTCTGCGGGCCGCTTCACTCAAGGTTTGTTTGTAGCAGTGCGATATCAAAAACGAAGTTATGAAAAAGGAGCTATGAATAATTCAATTCTGATGTATATGCAGCGGCCTTTAGAATATATGGAATTTATCACCTAAAAAAACCTTGAATATCAATGTTTCATGCATCTACCTTCCCCCTTTAAACTGGACTGGAATACCGACACTGACAAGTAAGTTACCGTAAACCGTTTTTACAGTATGTCATTAGTAACTGTGATTTTCTACAGCATGTCATTGGTAAATAAGATTTTCTACAGTACATTGTTGGTTACGTGATTTTCTACAAGATTGTTATAGTAGCTGTGTTTTTCTACAGTATGTCATTGGTTCCTTTGATTTTCTCAAGTATGATTATAGTTACTGACTGATATTGACTTCAACAGTATCTTAGTGTTAACTGAGATATTCTCAAGTATGGAATTAATTAGTTTGATTTTCATAAGAAAGTGAAAGATAGAGATTTAATACAATTTTCTACTGTGAAATAGGATACATTAATTTTCCTCATATGAATAAAAGTAAATTACAGAATTACTGTACTTTTCTCACTTTTTTCATTTTGACGCCGTATATGTTCTGGCCAAGCAGGAGGCAGAGTCTCGAATGAAATGTGATCATCTAAACTGATAATCAATAGCTTTTTTATCATGTTTTTGCTTCTTGGACAGTGAAGAAAAAATAAAGAGTTACAAATAAGGGAGGAAAAATTTAAAAAATTGAGCTCTGAGCTGCTTTTTTCTGAATTGGCACTGGTGCGTATTTCTTTTTAATGGTAGAACAAGAAGCTCGCCTGAGAGAAAAATGACAAAACAGTATACCTCACTTGACACAAATCAAGAGTTTATGTTTCCAATATTGTTCCAATTTTTCTGCTATCCTCTCAAGTTCGACATGAGAAGCCGTAATGTCCGTTGGGGTGAGTCAGAGACCTTTTAATTAATTTTTCTTATAATAAGGAAAAGCTGTATTAAAGCCCAGTGTTGCTCTGAAGGGAGAAACCTCACAGCTGCGGCGGTTTTTCTTACTCACCGAAGTTGTAACCAGTGGCTAAAGTTGCGACAAGTGGCTTGTCGCAACTTTGAGGGGCTTTGATTAGCCAGTTGGTCCCTTGTATCCCTGGCTGTCCTTTGGACCCTGGTGGAATACAGGCATTGTGTCATGTTCTTTGTGAATGCGTCATGCTAATAACGGGGTCTACGGAGCATTTTTCACAGGGGCTTTCCACTTTTCACAATGCAAGTCGTCTCTCCTTTTCGCCTTCAAGTGAAACGTAACCTTCTGTCCATAAATTTTCTTTCATCTATCAGGGATCGGTTCGCTTGGCGGCAAGCCAAGCAGGGTTTTCCTGACGTCCCTCCTCCGAACTAGGTTTTCCAGTTCATTGTAGGTTATCCAAAGGTGCTCCAAGGGCAGATCAGATAAATACGAGTTCTGGATCTACGCAACGCTGGACAAATCTTCATCTGAGATGCCTTGAAGGTTTCCTAATCAGCTGCCCGAACCACCTGAAGTTGCCCCTCTTGAAACAAAGGATCAAGTCTTCTTACTAATCCGCTGGTTCCCTACGGATGTCCAAGACCCTCTTATCTCTAAGGCAGAGCCCAGTTACCCTACAAAGGAAGATCACGTGAGCTGCCACGACCCCACGGTTTGAGTGTAGATCCTCAGAGTGATATTGAATCAATTTCTACATATGGAGTATACCTGTTGAATACTGACACCCTTTAGCTCAGTGGGTAGAGCAGCCTGATGCAACCTCAGGTCCCCTTGCGCTTCAGGGGGGGCTGCCCACCACTCCGTCAAGGTGGGTTTAGTGGGACGTGATACATATGTCATTAACAGTGCAGACCTCGCCACTAAAGCTAGCAGTGGGGAAACGTAATATCGTGCCGCAGTCATCCTTAAAAGTGCTAAAATTTTAAGTAAATGGTCATGTTTCGGAAAATATTATTTAGCTTGCAACAGCTAGGAGAATAGCTGCTTTGTTAGCATTTTCGCAAATATTCGATGGTCTACAACAATGCCAGGAGGATTTAGTTTAATATAGTCAGGTTTGATTGTCTGTAGGGGATAGCCCTAGTAGCCAGTGATGAGTTTCTTATTCATTTCTGACCTGCTGTAGATGGGGGCCAATTAAATCCAGCTGTGGTGGGATGTCAAGAACAAGGCTAATTCTCAGTGTCTGGTAGATTTCGCCATGGTTGAAAAAAATAATAATAACAAGAGCCAAAGGGAGGGAACATCATCATCAGCATAGCAATGTTTTGTGTTGTATTACATTAAGGGTAGTATTAATAAGTTCCCTGCAGTATTAATTGAGCAACACAGGGTTTCCTATAACTCAAACCATACAGGTTATTGTGTGTGTTACACAAATCCTCACTTGCATGAAATGTGAGCACATTTCTTGGCTTGTACTGCATTACAGAAAATTAAGTTACTGAATAACTTATGAACTCCATGTACTAATTAAAACAGCTCGCACTCGCCGCAGCGGGGCATCCATCGTAAGGCTGTAATTAATTTCGGTAATTAATTTCTGAACGGATGCTCTTTGCGAATTGTGATTACTCGCCAGCATTGTGTGCAGTTTGGCTACATTAAGATACCACTCTTATACGCGATGCCTTAATGTACAGCAGTACAACAGTGATATTTAATTAATTCAGACGCTATGTTGTTTCCTTGCATAATATAGCGAAGAGCCAAGATGTTGCCAACGAGTCGTCCTTGCCAACAGCCTTATTATCAGTCAGTAATGAATTCCGATGTTGCTGACGAAAAACGTCTTCACTGACGGAATGCCGGCTCAGAAATCTGCTTTCATCCATGGCTGCCATGTTTGTAAGCGTATTTATGTGTCTGTGACTGTTTCTGTGTGTCTGCGCCGCGTGTGAGAGGGAATCTTAACGAAACGGCTGACCCTGAAAGCAGTAGAGGCTTGAGGCATTGCCCCGTCGAGCTCCCCTGCCCCACCATACATTTCCATCAAGACCTGTAATGATGGTTGCACTCTCCGCTGAAATTGCTTTCTGTCTTTCGGGTCAGTAAAACAGGGGTGTTTCTCTGCAAGTGTTTTTTTGTAGTAGTTAGCAATCGGCGCCTGTGGTCAGCCGCCGTGCTACGGTCATATCAGTGAAGTGATTTATATGTGCAGAAATCTCAGGCAGCCCGTGAATAGAGGTCCACGACAGCGTGATGGAGTGGACCCCTCGCCGGAATGCATTTCTACATATCTCTTTTTCCCCCATGCTCACCTTTTGCCACACACAACGCTTTGAGTTTAGTGCTACGATTCCATGAATAATGCAATTTGTCATGTTTCTTTCATGCGGTGCTTTTCGCTCAGAATGACACATCCTAATATCTCAATTTCTTCTGTCTGAGGAGCCAAACAGTTGTGGAAGAGAACTTTGTGCTCCTTCTATCATGCACTCCAAAAGCTCAGGAACATAAGTGTCTAGTTTGTAGGCTAATATTAGAATCCCAAAACTTGTATTCAGTGTTTTTTTCTTTTTCTATCTTACAAGGCTTTTATTTTCCGGAGTAACAGGGCTCCGACATTTAACAGCAGACCTCTCACACTCTCAAGTAAAAACGATGTTCTTTTCGTAAAAAAAAATACATTAAAGGGATGATGTCGTGGTGAACATGTATGCTAACCTGGACAAAACATGCAGATTTAGTAGCTTCTGTTTGGCAGTGCGCTGATTGGCCCACTTTGACATTATAAACAAAGCGGCGAGGGCTCGTCTGCTCAGGGTCCTGCTTCAGAAATCACAACCAATCACGCCGAATTATGCAGAGAACTCTTAGAGATGTGATGAGCTCAAAACGTAGGAGAGGCTCGATCTGTCGATTCCCAAATATAAAAAAAACGTTTCCTCTGAATCCACACTCGAGGCACGACCGCACTGATTCTTTTCCAAAAGAGCTCACCGAGAGAAGTACGCTTTTCGTTCCCGTGTAGTGCTCTTTGATGGCAGCTGAAGGCGAGTTATAAAATGGGTGATTAAGCAGGAACTGATTGTTCTCTTCCTCTTGAAATATGTATTGAGAGCCTACATGCTGTATCAGCTCCTCAAAGAGCGTCGTCATCAACATCGTTATTAGCAGGAGGGCAACTCTGGCCTTACGCAGCGCTTCACTCGTCTTCTTTGCCCTCATATTGGTAGAATCGCATACGGAACAAAGTTTTTTCAAAGGAATACTTTCACTCTTTGATATATAGAAGAGCATGTGACCTAATCTCGTATCTCCATCGCATCACATGCCCTCTGTCAAGTAAATTAATTGGGTTTCGTTTACTCTAGACACAGTCTCTAAAATTCATGTTTTGGTCCCTGAATACCAGAACATTAACATTAAGTAGCAGAGAATAAAACAGGTGACCAGGAGTAAGTGGACCTCCATGTCTCCAGGGTCGGAGTATTGTTCTTGGGCCGAATATTTTAGCCTTTCATGCAAATGTTAGCCAGTAAAGTACTTTTGATAGGTGTTGGATCAACAGTTACCTCAAGAACTCCAGTTCTTGTTGAAGCCCGATTTCATCGATTCTTCTATTTTCTTTTAATTCCTCACTGCTACGTAGTCAGTAGTCACCTGCCTGAAGGCTGAAAGTTGTGTTCCGGCATTTTCCATAGATCATTACATTTTGATGATGTTACATCATGACGCCACAATGTGATTTCATATTAACGTTTTCAAGAAAGATTACGGGCGAACTAATTGGCGGATTTACATGAAGTTTTACCTGGATGTAAGTTTCGGCATATTCTAGAGATTAAACCTTTTTGCGTGACGTTACATGTGTCGCAGCATTCGAAATATGGTATAACTAAATAAAGGCGACTGGTGCGATGACGTCACCTTGAGTCAAAAGTGCGGTTTTCAAACTGTGTCGGTTCTGGTTAAATGTCGAATGGCGAATTTGAGCAGAAGATAAAGAGTGATAAAGTTGATCCGGACATCTTCATGCATTTGTGCAAAGCAGTTCAATCACACTGTGAATCTGTGACGTATTCTACAGACGCTCAATTGGTCACCAATCAGCCACAATCACGCATCTCTGGTTTCGATGTGACAGGTGGCGTCCCGGGAATGTTTCCACCGAGATTTTGGCACCCTTCAGGTTCTGGGTGGTCGCAGGCGGGACATCCATGGAGAGAATTTGTCCCAGCATATCCTGCAGACGCGCAATCAAATTGGGATTTGGACAGGTTTGGGGGTCGCATAACAACTGGGGCCCTTAATGACTTTGAGCCATTAGTAAATGGTTCTAAGAGCAATACGGTGGAACTTGTACTGCAGGAATGTTTGGGTGTTGGTATGGGCCAAGATTTTCATATATTAAGATTTCAATTAAACATTTTTTTAAAAATATCACTCAGTCTGACGTGACTATCATTATGTGATAAAATGTTATCCTTTATTTTTACCCGCATCTGGTAGTAATGCAGTACTTTTACCAGTTAGTGGCAGTATGACCCAATAAGGTTCTTTGCAACCACAATTAACAATAGAACGCAAAACTACTACCTCCACTGTCTGGAGCCGTGCAGCGTCCAGCTGTGCCAACAGAAAAAAACTTTTGTTGTGGAATTCCCTCGGAAAATAAAGGAAAACTAGGCGTAAGCTGTTGTCCCCGACAGTAAAGGTATATCCCCCAAAAAACGACCCGATCCTCGGTGATGTACGAGCAATCCCCCTTATTGAACTCAAATCAAATTGCAAGTAAGACATTATTAATTTCAAACAGTCTATATTGACTGAAGCTTCTTCTTTTTTTTAAATGACAAAAGCTGTTTTTAAGTCAGGATGATTGCTTTTACAATGCAGGGGATTGTGGGTCTTTTTGGGTTATGCACATGCTGTCAGGGATGACACTGTAAGCCTAGTTTTACAAATTATACAAAGACAAAATATGCAATGTAGTAAATGTTACGGCCTTTTCATAAGGAGATGTTGGTGCAACAATCAGTAGTTTCCACGGTACCTTCAGGTGGCTTTAATGTTTAGGTCTAGTTTCATGATTTATCCTCCTCTAACATTACATCATCTCACATTACTGACATTTGTGGTGGCTGCAGACTTAGTTATTCCTCACCTGCTCTTCGGTGCTCCACCTTCAACTCATCTCCTGACCCGTCACCTGTCTGCACACCTGCTCCCCGTTACCCATCAGCCCCGGTGCAAAGACTCCCCCATTGAAGCAGTAGATCGGGACAAACGTCTTCTCTCTGTTTCATGTTAAGGTCCACTAAGGTTCCTATCAGATATTAAATTGGAATTGCTCGACTCTCTTGAGAGCAAAATTGTTTGTCTGCAAAAACTGCAATTCAGTTATTTGGCCCTGAGGCTAAACTCGAGGTCGCGCCTTTAACCGTGTCTGAGCAAATTTCAACTATTTTTTTGGCGGCTGCACTGTAATTACTAGAGAGACTACAGGTCATGTTGTCTGCGTTTGGCCAGTCAATAAGAAAAGTACTCCAGCAAACAAACTGGGCTCATGAATTAATTACAGCCCACCAACAAGTAGATGTTTTCTCACCAGTGTTCGGAAGCTTTAGGGCGTATTTGGTTCCCGTGAAGAACACAAACGGCAAACAGCTGAATTGCCCGACTTTCCACTGAAAACAACAGTTTTCTCTTCTGGGACTGAATTTGGATGCTTCTGCTTGCGTCCTCAGAAAAAAACCAAGAGTGTTTTTCTGCTATTTTTATTGCTAATCTATCATGATACCCACATCCTGTTGAATGTTGGGAGTTCTGGCTTTTCATTTCTTTATGACGGAGGAATCTTCTGCGCAGAGTGAAAAATGACTTCACTGCAGATGCAACACTATTAGACCTTTCCTGGGCCACAGGGAGCGGATTGCCTATTTGTTGCATCAGTGGCTTAGCCGGCACAGAGGTGGATAGGAGGAAGGAGAGTTTGCGGGGGCCTCGGAGGAATCCGAAATCTCAAAACTTTTTCGGAACAATTTTGGGATTTTTACAAAGTGGCACGCTGTGGACGTGTGAAACAGTCGTAAAAAGCCCGACACGATGACTCGACCGCACCTCTGTGTGTAATCTTTGATGATTTTATGACATCTGTGCTGGCTGACTGTTGAATGTCAATCAGGAGAGACACAAGTAAGTTAAATAATTGTTTTCTGCAGCACATGATATGTGATAATTCATTCTTTAATGTCCTCATCAAGAAGGAAAAAAATATGGAGAAATTCTTTCTTTGCATATTTCTTTTTCTTGCATTTATTAATTTCATATCTTTGATATTCTTGATTCCCCAGAAAATACAAAATATTTTTGGTCGAGCAAGCTTTAAACACTACCAAAAAAAAAAAATCAAACTTATCAAAGTATTTCGTGATGAAATGTTGTATTTCATGGATAAAAATCAATTTCACTAATGTAGATTATCTTAACCTTTTGTTAAAGTATGTTTTTAGAAAACTCTTTTTCTGACTGTATCAAGTTCAGTAATTCTCTTTAGTAAATCCTCACATGATTTAATGTAACCACAATAATAACCAACATATTGAATAGGACTTTTTCTTTGGTCATGGATCTCAGCGCCGGGTTAATGCCTCCTCCTCAGCGGCCCCTAATACCAGTGGTGTCCCCCAGGGCTCTATATTTGATCCCTTACTGGGTCATAATATAAACAGGTTCAGTCACATTGCATTGAGAAATAGAGACTAAAAAATGTACAACCAAACTGTTGTTGAGCGGGGCATCAAAGAGGGTTAAGGAACAAAGATAATCTGCCTTGAGACGCTACAATTTAAAGCCCCCTCATGGAATCCAGGCGGCTGATGACTCTGCTGAAACTTATTGATTATCTTGTTGTGTAATTGATAACCATAATAAAATAGTTGACTCCATGTTGTCACATTAACAAGCTCGCTTGTGCTGTTCGAACCCTTTATATAAGTTCGTATGGCCGTTCTACTTGAACTTTACTGAGGTGATTTATTCTGCAGCAGCCTGGCAGGGGTCATGTGACTAAGATGGCGCTGTAAAAAGGTTTACTGTCATTTCAAGTTGTGTTTTTAGAGACCAGGAGGTTTGATGTCTGCTGTTATGTTCCACAGGTATATGCTTTCTTTATTTAAAAGTTAGAAGTCATCAATCATTTTGAATGCACTTTTATTTCATGTATATATATATATAACATAAATAATGCTTTATAATAAGATGCAAAATGTGGGGCACTGCTATTTTTGGGCAGACTTGCGGGAAACTACATTAAAAAAAGCAGGAGAGAAAAAAAAGCTGTATAATTTATGGTAAAATACCAGTAGAAGTGCTAAATTCAGTTTACCAGAACATTGGCGTAAAAAAACAGATACATTATCCAGCAGCTTACTGTTTACAAGGACAGTACAAAAACTTTTTATTTTATGTTGAAATCAACATTATTTTACATATATATATACCACAATATTAGCATCTTGTACCTGTAGAAACAACAGCAAAATCTGTCATTTACACAGAATAATAAATTTGCGGTAATCATTTCCGTGTTTTTCTGTTAACTTCACAAAAAGTTTGTATTTTCACAGTAAAAATCCACACATTCCAAGTTTTTTACTGTCTTTATTTAAAGAATGAACCAAACATACTAAACTGTTTTAAATGTTACGGTCTTTGAACTTTTGACAGTTTTTAACCGTAATTTCTACTGATACTTTGTACAGCGTACGGTGATGAAACAACTCACTTCATGATTAGCAGCGATATCGACACAATTGCAAAGTCGTGCAGAAGTCCTGGGCGTTGGTCGCAATACTGCGACTTGAAGCAAGAATAAATAGACACTAATAAGAAACACTTGATTCGACTCAATGCCAAAAACTCGTTGGATTCTTCTTTGCTCAGTAAATTTGTTGTACGACCGGCCTCTTCAGCGGCCGCAAACAAACCCCAGATATTGATGACAATCCGATGTGAATGGAGGAAAGTGATGAGCTGCTAATGTCGGGAGAGCTCTTCCTGCAGGTACGCGCTACTCACCTCTCTGGCCGCCTGCCAGGCTTCACCCAGGCAGCAGAAAATCTAATACAGATGACTTCATCATTTTTGCCTAGTGACCTTTATGGCATCCTTTCCTCCGCCTCCCCTTTTCCCTTTCCACCTCCTCCTCCTCCTCTTCCTCCTCCTCCTCCACACAGAGACACAAATTCTCCTGCTGTACAACCTCCCCACAGCGCCTGCAGCTCTTTAAATGCACGCCCTGCCGGTGTCTACCTTGTTGTATTTCGCTCTCACCTTGCCTCCCCTTCGACCGCAACGCCTGTCCTCCTACCCACCGCACTCCCTTCCCCTCCCAAGGGCATTATTCACAGCGAGGTTGAACACAGCCTCAAGGTTAAGTGCCTGTGTGTGTGTGTGTGTGTGTGTGTGTGTGTGTGTGTGTGTGTGTGTGTGTGTGTGTGTGTGTGTGCGTGTGTGTGTGTGTGCTGGTGAAAACTCGGCTGAGTCGTGCCTGGCGCCGTCGTTTTCTCTGCTATCATTTGGCAGCTGCACTGATCACATCTCATCCTAAAACCAATGGGTTCTTGGCCGCCGCCTCCGCAGGCGGGCACAGGTACAGGCGATCAATACGTTTCAATATGGCGCTGCTGGCGACTGTGAACGAAACTCAATTTTATTTTGCAATGTTGTGCATTTATTAGATGAAAAGATATTGATGGAAGGATTGGCAAGCTGTTTCCCTCCAAGGCGCTCGCGCACTCAAACGGGCCGGGTTCAGCTCCGCTGTGATGGATCTGGGTTTTTACAGGGACGGCGCTACCGGCCGGGGTCCATCCAGGTGAAGCGAAGGCCGTTTTCTCTTAGCGTGATTGTTATCATAGTTTGAATTCATAAAGTTTCTTCAAATCAATGACAACGCGCAAATACGGTTGTCCCACAGAGGAGAAGGGAGACTTTGCACTGAATTTAGATGGAAGCTATTAAATCTGTGTTCCATGTGCAAGTTTGAGAGAAGAAAACACACACACACACACACACACACACACTCACACACACACACACACACACACACACACACACACACACACATACTTACTCACTATACAGAAAATTCATAAGAGAAACATAGTTCAAATATACATAAGATGAAAGAAGAAGATAACGAGCTGTCAAGATAAAAAAAATTCTCACAAAACTAATTATTTAGATGTTTTTATTAATCTTAAATGAGGAACTATGGAAGCATGTGTGCAGGATACTTATTCAATTCTTCACTGCTTTGAAAGAGAAAAGCCTCCTTCCAGCTTTTACTGTTTTTATCGCTATCCTTGTTCTACTATTATCATTTACAGTTTGCCAAAATGTGCAGCTCTGCTGGTTATTTTGAGTCCTAGTATTTTTTTTTTCACTTTTGTTTGGTATGAACGTTTGGACATTTCATCTTGAGCCAGAACAAAATGGCAAGTATGAAACCTTTCTCTCTCTCTCCCGCCGTTTTTTCCCCGCGGTGTGGATCAAGCAGGCGGGCAACAATTTGATATGATTACAGTATTATTCATAAAAACTTTCTCCTTATGAGTGATATATCAACTTTTAGTTTGGAATATGATGGATACAAGATAGACCTCCTGGATTCGACTCATAGGCACCAAATCTTAATAGTTATCGTGTTAACACAAAGGATCTGCGGCGCACTAAAAAATCTCCACAAAAAATCTTTAAAGATTTTTTATGGAGATTTTATAAAAAATCTTTAAAGATTTTTTATGGAGATCCAGAACAAAAGATTTTTTATGGAGAAATCTTTAAAGATTTCATAATATCCCCGACTTTTTCGGGGATATAAATAGATCCAAAAAGTATTACAGCTGCCTACAAGTAGGGAAAGCACACAAAATTCATAATGGAAACCTGTGATCAAATATAAATGAATGAAGAATACCAAAACGATTATAGATAAAACGGTGTGCAAAATGTAAATGTATGTAAAGGAGATTCACCCGAATGTGACGATGTTTATATGTACGGGTGCAAATGTGAATTATGTTGCAGTAAAGTTTGTTTCCTCATCTTTCAAATGACCATGACTTTGTTCACAGCAGACCGTACCGGTTATAGTATTCCTCAACCCGAGTCCCAATTGATCCGCTTTAGAAATCAGTTTCCTGTTCCGCTTATTGATTTGGCATAGATTTTGCCCTTCCTGACGCAACCCCCTCCCCTTGTATTTGGGCCTGGGACTGGTTCTAAAACTACACTGATATGTGAGCTGGTTGAACAGAAGATCCAGTGTGGCGACCCCGATCGGGAACAGCCGAAACACGAAGAAGAAGAAGAAGAAGAAGAAAAAGAAGATGATTAAAGCAACACAGACGCAACTAATGTGTTTGATTTAAAGTGTGTGAGTCGTCAAACATCGAAAGGACTCACTGGCGGAGGGTGGCCCCCGGTTCTGATGGTTCATGTAGCTTTTTTGAGGCAACACAATATCAGGTTTTTCTTTTCTGCTTGATGAGTCAGACCTTTGTTTGTTTGTTTGTGTGCAGAGAGAGAGAAAGAGAGAGAGAGAAAATTCTGAGCTCGGCTAGAACTTAATGCAATTACAGAGGATCAGGTTTTTGGTCTCTTCACAGTTTGATAAGGACCACTTCAGTGGGGGCGTCATCAAACCGTACGTAGAGTCACCTTAGACCAGGTGAGCCATCAGAACTGAGTCGGCACACCCACTCACAACACTGATGAAAGCATCACTCTGTTTATTCCCTCCCACTAACAACCTACACCTATCCTTTGCCTCCTTCGCTCTCCTCTTCTATCTCTCTCTGTTGTTTCTCACTCACCCCTCCTCTGCCCCAGGGGGGAGATCGGCTGATTTCAGGGTTCTTGGGAAGCCGATCATACTCCCGGATCAGGAGTGGGGCTGTACTGACGGCTGACGTCCGCTTCAGGGATGTCGCCGCAGAGGTGGGATTGGGTGGGATTATTTCAGGTGGGGTCGAAGCTGCTGGAGGAATAGAGGAGCCTCGAACGAAGTGGTTCTATACACTGTAAAAAATGTCAGTAGTAAATAAAAGTTTTTAAAAAAACGCAAAAAGTAAAAAGCTTAAACATAATAGCTCACAAACAATTTCATGGATTGCTTTCAAATTGTATACCCTCATAGACTTCAGTAAGAGGAAGCACTGGATTGATTTTGGGAAAGTTTGGTTGGATACTTAGGCCAATAGGGGGAGCTCTATCTCCGATGTTTCCGGGGCATCAGTTCTCAAGCGTGGTCCCATATAATCCTAATTTGGTGCATAGGAATAAATTCAAAAAGATCTATTTGTAAAATATCATATTTTATTCATTAGACGGAGACAAAATTTCACATTTAATTTGAGGTGTTCAATCAGCGGATTTGCTTGTACAACGCAGGGGAATGGGGGCTTTTTGAGGGTTATAATCTTGCTATCGGGACAGATAGTCCAGTCCGAGTTCACTGTAATAACAAGAACTTTTTCATGCTGTTTGCATTTTTCATGTTGAAAGTCTGGCAACCGCAGACGCCTGTCTGCATTTAACCATAAATTGGGTGAGAGATTCTTTACAGTGTCTGTCAGGAGCATCCTACAAATCTCTCTGAGAAACTCAAAATCAAATATTCTTTTGGTTATGAGCCCACAACAACACGGTGGGAAATAGACACATTACCCGCTTCATGTATACATTACCGCTGAAGGTTGCCTTCGACATATATATTTTTTTTTCATTAGACTTGAGGTTTCAAAGTGGAGCGACTTCTGAGAGGAAGCCTGAAGTCTGTGTGTCGGTAATTTCACCTGCAGCCAGCGCCTCTTTTTTTCCTTTCCTTTTTTTTTTTGATGTGTAAATTTCCAAGCCTGGTGTCCTCAAGAGCTCGACTCTTATCCAACGGCAATCTGTCATCTGCTGAGATCAATTTTTATTAAGGGACAAATCTGGCGCTGAGGGCAACCTTGAGACCAACATGGATGGCGTCGATGTGGCGAAGGTTCCCTAGTCGGATGAGGACACGTCGACCAAGAGTTATGTCTTTCATACGTGGGAGGAAGAGGATGAGCAGGAAGTGAAGGTGGAAATGAGTTACAGACTTGAACTCTCCTCCTGTCCCTGCTCGTCCTCATCTCCAAATTACCCGGCCTGGCCTCTCCGTGCAGTAACTGTAAATCACAGCAGGAGAAGAGATGATTTTGCTTTTTCCAAAAGGCCGCGGAAGTCACGGTGGAACATAACAAGATATGGGATCAGAGCGAAGCGAAAGACTAATTAGAAAGCATCGATAATGAGTTGAGGGGGTCTCGGGGTTCATGGCCACCCATCCAGAAGTTAATAGATGAAGGGAAATTCTTCCTACTAACATCCCATTGACTCTGACGCTCATTGTCTCTGCACCAGCGAGGAGGCGCCGCATCCATGCTCTCCCCGACTCCCTCTTTGACGAAATGGAAACAGATGATGTGAATTAAATGTACGAACCCCGTCGTCTCGGAGAGAGAGGGCAGGTTTCCTCTGCGGCCGCCTGCGACGGAGAAGCCGTTTGATGCGGGGAGTTGTTTTTCTTTTTTTCAGCACATCAAACCCAATTCCCCTTGTCAAGCGCCGTCGCCATGGCAACTCATTGACTGGCTGACACGAGCGCTGGCTTTCATTGGACGTGGTTAACGTCTCATGACTGAGTGAATGAGGCAATGTGACAGCCAAGGCTTTTGATTTGCTTCGTTATATTCCGTGTCTGACATTTCCTGGCACTTGAAAAATCACAGCGGTGAAAAAAACATCGGAGTTTTTTTATTTTATTTTATTTCGGAGCATATTTCTCCGACCGAAGCTCGTCCTGCTGGGCTCCCTGAGGCCGAGGGAGAGGCCCCTCATCAACCTGATTTTCCTAATGCGATTAAACTTGTTGGTTTATGCGTAAGACGCGTGCTACGCTCCCCCGGTTTGGGTATTAGATTTTGGAATGCAAATGTAATTGGATGTGCAGTCGAGGAAAACTTTGTTCCATCGGTCCGTCTGTGGGTGCGTGTGGTATTGTCATCCTATGGATTAGAGCGGTTTAGAGGGAATATCCGACATAAGGAGGGCTGGAGAGAGATATGTGTTCTGATTTTGATGATCAAACAGAAGGTCTGACATCCATCCAGTCGCTTAAATACAACACCTATGAGGCCGCGATGGAAAAGACCAGAATACTGTGGAAACTTTCATCCTTCATCATCATCATTTTGCCATTTTATAGCCACATGGAACGTAGTGTGATGAAGAGTTGGATTCATTTCAGGAAAAGTTTTTTCTGACAATAAGGGGAGCTTTAGCTCCAAAAGTTTCAGGGCCATAATTTCTCGACTGTTTGTCTAATTCAGTCCAGATTTGGTGCGTATGAAACGAGTCGAGGAGCTCCGTCGTGTATATATCTCACGTTTTACTCTAATACTTCATATTTCTACTCACTTTTTTATGAAAAATACTCTTCTTCAGACGTAACTTCATAACCGTTGGTCCAATTTAGTTCAAATTTACATCGTATGAATCACATCGAGGAGATATACCTTGTATTTGTCATATTTTAATGTAATGGTATTGTTTTTTTTACTGTTACTTCCAAACCTTATGTCCAAATTGGCTCATATGAATCTACAAAAGCAGATGAAACTTGAATATATGTGGCTTCTCCATGATAGTTCATATTTTATTCAGTAGGAGCTCTACAGTTTTTCGTCCGCAACTTCTAAATTTAGCTCCTTTGAATTGACTCAAGGAAATCGTTTCATTACTCAGCTCAGAAAAACTAGTTATCTGTATTTAACTTCATTACTGAGTAAATGTGGGATCCGATCTTAGCTCGTACTGCTGATTTCATAGAAATAGTCAGGTTGAGTCAATATGGACTCTTTGAGAATATTAATGAGTCCAATTTAATTTGAGAATTACATCAGGGGGATAAATTGTATTCCAGAGGGGATGGGGGCTTTTTGGGTACATACCCTTGCTTACGGGGACAACGGCTTAAGCCTAGTTGTATAAGCTAAAGAATTACAGATGAGGGCTGTTAGCTCAATTCCCAGTCGGAGCAAGTATCCAGCAAGAGTTAAGAGTTAGACAAGCTTACCTCAGGAAGAAGTGTCCAAACTGAAGACGGTCAAAGTCCCATCAGAAGTGAGCAGAGCCCTCCGGCCTCCATGATGGAAACCAATGAGTTTGAAGTGCTGAGATTAACTCCTTGAAGCTTGGAGGCAAAGATCCAAACCTAGAAGCATGCACATTTGGCCTCCAATGGGAAAGAAGGAAGGAAATCGAGATCAAGAAAGGTCAAGTGGGTGACATGTGGTACAGGTCCTGGATTAAACAGAAGATGACCAATTTGGTAGAGACTGCGGAAAAGTCAAAACATGCCCCCCTAATGGACAGCTATGGCTTCTAAGACGGCTTTTTGATAAAGCAATTGCCCCTTTTAACAGCAGGTTGTTGGTTTGTTATCAATCAGGACAGGAATGTACTCCCCGCTGCACAGAAAGAGACATCCCAGCATGCCAAATGTCTCGTGGACCGGATCAGTCTGAGCCTCCTGTGACATTTAGCACAGACAGATGTTCACATAAAGCCTTCATGCTTGATCTGCTCATGTTTGTGTCGCTTATTTCATCGCATTTTCCCCCAAACCGACACTAAAGCATATTGTAGCACACTTTAATGTTGCAATTAGGACGACAAAATAATGAAATATCTGCTTTTGATAATATTTAAAGATGTAGCTGGTGTTCAACACGCTCTAGTGTGATCGGCGCCGCGCTTTATTACAGTCAGACATCGTTCCTGTGAAAATCCTCTGAATCATTTGTCTAATGACTTGTAATAATGACTGCTGGCCGTATTTTCTAATGCAGTCTGTCTGTCAGCATATTTGATGTATTTACAACTATTTTTGTTCATGCAGTATTTTCATTTCATTTCATTCTAATAAATGGAGATATTATGTATTTTCCTCTGGATCTTTGAAACTGACCCGGTGCTGATTCTGGCCTGTATTATTTGCTGAGTATTGAACATGCTGCTTTGGTCATTAGCCTCCAGTTGGGTCCGGCATCATTATTGCTCGGCCCGTCTCAAAGGTTTCAAACGACTTAAGATATTCTATTTGTGTTTTTCCGACTCTGGATTGCATTCTTGGTTTTTCAATTACTGTAAAATAAGACCAACAGAAGTTAGATGGAGTTCATATGAGGTAAATCTACACTAAATCGGACCAGAGGATGACAAAAATAATAACCCAGAAACTGTGATTTTGGAGATAAAGCGGACAGAAATGGCAGAAATATGTAACTGATCCTTCCCAGAATCAATTCAGTTCTTCCTCGCCCTAAGGTATATGGCGCAATTAAATTTGAAAATGATCCATGAACTGGTTTTTGAATTAAAACCATTAAGACGATCAGGATCAATGATGATTCCATTGATATCCCAAATATTAAGGATATAAGAAGTCCAAAGTTAAGCATTAAGACACAAATCAACAAATGAAGTTAAATGAGTTTAACTCAAAGTGAAAGATTTGTGGCCACTGTGGGACAGTGAAGATAAGTTGTAAACATCAAAGTAATAAATTATTGACTTTCAGGTTTTAAGAGCAAACCCAGCATAAGAAAGTCACTCACTAGCATCAGAGGACAACTTTAGCTGTCTTAAATATCAGAATCATATATTAAAAAATATAGAAATATTCATTCTCAGCCATCTCATCTTCACTAGATGGTCACTAACTTTGCCATTTAATGCCAGACGGGTTTTATGTAAGAAATTTTCAAGAGCTTTTTTTCTGAAAACCGCAGTTTGACACATTTGTAGGTTTAGCTGATCGGATTGGCGACACAGAGCTAAACAGAACTGAGTCGGGAAATAATTCCCTGAGGATACATTACTATGAGAAATAGGTTGGACACAATGTCCACCTCAAGAAGGACATGTGCATTGGTGCTACCGGGAGAAGCATCCTGGCCCGTTACATGCAGATGCAGCCATTTGTGATCTAGAGATTCCCTTCCTGAGATACGAGAGGTGGCCAAAAAAAGAACCCAAAAAACGAGAACCAGCACAGCAAAGCCCCTTGGCCTAATGGATAAGGCACTGGCTTCCTAAGGCAGTGATTGTGGGTTTGAGTCCCATCTGGGGGTTCCAAAAAGCAGAGAGGAGCAGTGAATATCTTCTGCATCTCACTCATGTGAGTGAATCAACTTTTCCGAAGTTCTCCAAAATTCTTTTTTTTTAATTTCCTTTGTCTTTTCTAAATCCTGAGGACCTCAGGTAATGTTGGTCCCATGTGAACGGGGCTTAAGGCAAAATGAATCCAGAAAATAAATCAGCAAATGAATCATCAGGCTGTGGTGGAGGTCACTGACTCCATTGTTGGTATTTGAATAGTTCTTCACATGGAAATATCCATTATGGCCGCTTTAGCATTGCTTTCCGATTTAACCCTGTTTGTCTGCTTTTGTAGTGAATCATCCTGCCTTTATGAGCGTAATAATTCACTCCAGTGTTTTTCATCACACACGGATTTAATATCTACCATCATGCACTTCTTTAATCATTACTTTGTAATTCCTCCCACCTCATTCTCTTATTGTTTTTTGTTTTTTTACCAAAGATTTATTTGCTTTGTGGCGTCCTTAATTTTCACTTCTGCTGCATTCACTCATTTTGTCATCTTTACTGTTGTTGTCCTTTTAGAAGTAAACACTGCCGCTATAATTGTTTATCCCCTCTGAGTTGATCCCTTTATTTCCCAGCCGTGAATGTCATCAAACTTTTTAATTCTCTCCTCTTCTTCAGACACTAATGCATTGATTTTCTTCACTTAACTTTTGCTTCCTACTCTATTTCTTAAAGATTTGGGACTGTGATTTGGAACAGAGGGCCTTACCCTTGCTAGCTTGTTTCCATTTCCATTCCATTGGTATGCAAAAATGGATTTTCGAAAGCATTCAGAGACAAACCTTCACCGAGAACCAAGCAAGCGTCCCTCATGAAGCTCAGGGGAAGTTTTTGCTCTAAACAAATTTGTAAAGGAGCTCACCTTCAAATGAGATTGCTGCTCTCTTCTGCAGCTCTTCTTCACGCATCTCCCCGATCAACTAAAGCTCATAGTTTGTTCCTCGGTTTCTAACCTACCGCTGTAAAATAACTTTTACAATTTTTAAGTAATCAACCTAAACTGATTAGAATGCCTCTGAGCCCGCTGATGGGACTATGCTTGCCTGGGATGCCCAGGATGAGCTGGTGAGTAGTGCTGGAGAGAGGTACACCTGGAATAGTCTTATAAGCCTGCTGCTGCCGCCGACTGTCAATTTTCCTGGTGTCACTCCGTGAGTTTCGTGGTACTGACCATAACTTGTTTGTATTTGCCTGGAATTTCTTAGATTTGTTCAACCAGCTTTTTAAACCAGTAAAGACACTCTTTTTAATCACACGAGTCGTTAAGACTCACTTCAGTTGGGCTTTTAGGTCCAAACTGTGTTTTGTAGTCCCACACAAACCAGTGCTGGCAAAAGATAATAATAATAATTAAGCTGTCATTAGTGTGTAATCACCCGAAAGTAAGAATCCTAATGGTGATGATTCAGTGCAGCCCCGTTCTGGGGAAGCTTTCGCCGCAATGCAAAACTGTCACAGAGTCAGTGGAATGAATCTGCTGTTGTATCTTTGCACATCTTTTCTCTGTCGTTCTTCACAGCCGAGTGTGTTAGGAGGAAGGTCGGAATAATGAGGAGGAATTTGACTGTGAAATAAATAAATGGACATCAAGCTCTTTGATGTATTGCGCTAGGACAGCAAAAACCCGGTGAGCGAGCCAGGAGCCAGGCAATGCCAAATAAATATAAATAAATATATATATATATATACACCCAGGATGTTGCTAAAGTAATGTTTATTTTATAACTGCCTGTGAGGCAAGAGGAGGAAAACAAAAATATAAATCAATCAGGGATAAATTGGAAAATGGTTTTGGTGAAGTAATGTTTATTTCATAATAAAAAGTGGGGACTTTTAACGGAGTTTAGCCAAACTCTTTTTCGATGTTTATACCAGCTTATGTAGACTTGAATCAAATCAAATGTTTGTTTAAATCTTGAGAAAAACAAAAATGTAAAACCTCATTACAGATTACAGGCGGTAAGAAAGCTTGATGCCAACTGGCATAAAACATGAAGATGAAGGAGAAGAAAAGTGAAAAGTCACGAATTAATAGATTTAGAGTTTATAAAGAAGAATAAAGTGGAAACAACACCGGCGAGGGTTTTTGAAGAGCTACCCTCTGATGAATGATGAGATACAAACACTTCCAGAGGACGTCTGGACGTCATCTCATGATGGACAGTTTTAGATCTTATTTTCTTCGGCGGCACAATCAGCTCGGTAAAGTTGGAACCATTTGAGTGCTTTGAATATTAATTAATGTGTATAAGCGTGTATTTGTTTTCAACAGGCAGCATTGAATACTCCAGAGGGCCACCCTCAATTATCTATTACATGTGTAGAAGTTGAACAAAGAGTAAATGTAGCATCCATTCATGTATTCAGTCACTCCTAATGAGATTTTCTTTTTCTTTTAACAGTGCACAAGCAGAGGCTTGGTTTCCGTGGGGTCCGAGCAGATCCATGTGGGGCTGTAAAGTCTGATACCAGGTTATCTGGTCCAGCTGCTGCTGTTGTTGCCGTCACAAAGAGGCAGAACCATTGAATCATTGTTTTCTTTTTAACTGCCGGTGCATTCATTCAGGTGTTAGAGAGGTTCTTACATCACCAGTGTATCGTTTCAGCTGAAGGGCAATCATGAATCTTAACCACATGAAGATTGTGGGAAATCACATATATAAAAAAAAAAGGTAAATCTAAATTCCACTTCCAGACTATTCCCGCTTTTACTTAGATCACCGTATAGAAAGAAGCTATTGTGGAAGTTCAGTCAGGGACTTATTTAGAGGTTTTCTTTTACTCCTTCCTTCTGTTAAGGTTTGGCTTAAAATAGGACAGAAATGCAAAATCTTGGGTACAAAGAAAAAAGAGTTTTTAAATTTTTTTTTTTTTAGTGTGAACTTTGGCCCTTGGACCCAAGAAGGAAGTTGATCAGCGAGGGAAGCCGTCCAACAAATAAGATGATTCCTGTGTGAAGGACAATTCCCCACCGGAGCCAAGACACTGGTGAGAGTGATGAGGGATGGAGCTCCATGTTGGGATGAACGGATCACTATTGATTGGAGGATTTGGCTGGAGACGGATATGTATTCCAGTTTTCAGGCAGTGAAGGCTCAATAATAATAATGATAATAATAATAATTATAATAATAATAATACATTTCATTTAGAACGCACTTTACATTTGGATCAAATCTCAAAGTGCTACAAGATAAAAGCAGATAAAAACATCATAAAAAATATAATAACAATTATATAGAAATATGACCAAAAAGCAGCAATGTTGATTAAAAGTTATAGGTTCTGCTAAAAAGGAAAGTTTTAACTCCTTTTTTAAAAGTTTCAGTCATCTGTGGAGCCCTCAGATGGTCAGGGAGGGCATTCCACAGATGGGGGGCAACAGAACAGCAGGCCAGGGTGTCTTCTGAGGGGCAACAGGGGGAGGAGGAGGCGGTATGAGTGGGTAGAACGGAAGGATCGTGTTGAGGTTAGTGGGGTGGGTAGTTCTTTTAGGTAGGGGGGTGCATTGCCATGGCTGCACTGGTGATTGAGGAGAGAGATCTTATAGTTAATCCTAGTGGTTGGAGGTAGGTTGCAAATTGTTGACATATTAAAGCAACGGCTGAAAGAGTTCATATTTAAAGTCTGATAGCTTACGAAGGACTAGGCGTACGCTGTCGTCCCCGACAGCCCGGGTATCACCTCTGGTGATCAAAATAGGATCTTTTAGAGTAAAATATGATGTATACAAGATAGATCTCCTGGAGTCGATCACATACACCAAATTTTGACTAAATTGGACAAACAGTTGATAGATTATAGCCCTAAAACTTTCTGAGATAAAGGTCCCCTTAGTGTCGGAAATATACAACTTAGACTTATACAAGCTAGATCTCCTTGACTCGATTTATTTGCACCAAATTTGGACAACCTCGAACAAATGGTTGAGAAATTATGGCCAGAAAACCTTTTGAGATAAAGTTCCCCCTAGTGTCTGAAATAAACAACCAACCTTCCCCAACATCAATCCAGTTCTTCCTTGCACTTAGGTCTATGTGGATATTGAAAATGATGCATGAAAAAGTCTTTGACTTATCCCGGTTAATGAAGAAAAATCTTGCCTGAAAGTTACCACTTTCAGAGTTGTTTGGTTTTCTAACAGGAAACGGTCATTAGTAGAAAAGAGTGACAACAGTTAGGAATTTATGTCAGAAAAACTGTGTGTGGCTGTGAAATTAAGAAATTATGGCCAGAATGTTTTGAGATAAAGCTCCCCTAGTGTCAGAAATTTGCAACTGACCTGTCCCGAAAGAATCCCGGTTCTTCTTCGCACCAAGGCCTATGCGCCGGCAGATTTAGTGGCAGCGATGATGACGATTCCATTATATCATAAACTTTTCGGGGATATAATTCGAGAAAATGATAAATGATAATAATAATAATAATAATACATTTAATTTATAATGCACTTTACATGATGTGACAGAAACATAAAAAGGTGGTTAATACAAAAATACAGGCAAAACCCAAAACCACCTACAGGAGTGGCTGGACTGTAAACATATTATCAATAGTCAAAAACAACTGTGAGAAGAAATATAGCCAAATAAACTGCATATAATTATATTAAAAAACACTAGGAAGACAAGTGTATTCCACATGGAAGAAAAACATATCCTATACGACATTTACTCACATGCAGCTACGCGTCCTCATTCAATCACCCATACCTGAAAAAGAGGTTTAACGGGTTTCTTCCAGTTCCTGATTATGATTGACCCTCCAAACATAAAACATAGTCTGAGTACAGTTCATTAAAGGCTGTGGAGAGGCAGATAGGTAAGATACCACTTACAGCTAATATAATATAAAGAGCTTTGAACAAACTGCATTTTTTACATAATTAGCAAGGTAACGTTGAATCTTCATCCATACAGATTTTTTTTTTAAAACCAGTCAATGTAACTTACTTTTAATAATCCTGCTCACAGACACAAAAAACAAAACCATTACCTCCTTGGAAGTGGTAATAACCTCAAGCTAACCTTCAAAAGAAATGAAAAGAAGCAAATGGGCCATGGCGTTTGGTTCATTGTCCCATTATCACTGTGGAGCCCGACTACAAAAACATATTAAGGTTATTAGGTAAACCAAAAAGAAGAGACAGCGGGACAACTGATGTAGTTCGCTATCATTCTCAGGTTAATCAGGGAGGTGTACAAAGAAGACTGAATGAATGGAGCCTCAGCCGTTATAGAAGGTGCATCCGTAGATTAAAAGTGTGTGCGCTTGTCCTCCTCTCTCTTTGAATACAGTTTCACCCGCATAAAGAGAAACTATCTGCTCTGTGTCTACGGCAACCTTTACACGACAATGGTTTTGTTGAAAGTGCAAGAAAGGGTTTTTCTTTCCTTTGAGTTTTGAAAAGTTTCATGTTCTCATCAATTGCGAGAACTATCTTTGAAAACGATCCACAAAGTGATTAAAATGGTGCAAGAAAGGCCGGTAGTCGGCGGTGTAGCTCAGGAATAACACAACACCTCTGTTTTCAAGCAGGAGATCTCGTCTTCTGTTTTGTTATAATGGTTCTGTCTGTCTGCTCATGGTTATTAGCCTGAAAACGCTAAAGCCATGAACGACATGTGGCACGGTTTTGAAGAATGAATCGAATTTTTACCAGTTTACACAAGGAGGATATTGGTGTTCTCAAAATGTTATGCTATGGAGCTTGTTTTCAACATTTTGTGTTTTCTGGCCCTAAAACGGCGTCGTCAGGTGAGTGAAAGGCCAAACCACGACAAGACGATATCGCTTTATGCAGAAGCTGTTGCGTAAATGTTCCTAAAATGTAATTGCTTCTGCTAAACTGCCATGATTAGCCAAATTCCTGCGAACGCCGTCCACCATCACTTTTGAACTAGTTTGAATAGTTATGATATGAAAACCTTAAATCAATCATTTATATCTGATTATTGTAACAACATATTACCATTATAAATATATACATATATATATTTATTTATTGAAATTTTCTTTTCCGAAGGATTACTAAAGTACCAAAAACTTCAATTCACATTTTCGATTTATGCAATAAGATAGCGACCCTTAGCATCTGTGTATCGATACAGTATTGCCACAAAACATATTACGATATTTCGATCAAGAGGGACTGAGAATTAAAGTATATATTATATTTTTATTACAACAGGTGAAATGTGATTGTCTGACAGAAAGTCTTTGGTGCTCATAATTTCCAAGGAGATTGCGATTAAAGTCCTGAGCAGTGGTAAAAGTCCTCCTTTGGAGTCTAGAAACTGGTGTTGGTGGCCGATGATTCTCCTGAGACTGATGAACGATGAAGCTGATTGATCAGCGAGGCCTGAGAAGAAGTTTGGGGGTGGAAGGCTGAGCAACTCTCCCTTAAGCTTCATTATGATTTATTGATTTTTTTCCCCCCCCACTTCTAGTAATTAAAGTTTAAATTTGAAGACAAAACATCCTTTGGTGTGTTTTGTTTCTTTTTTGTAATTAAAAGTTAACACTACTTAATGAAGTTGCTGTGATTATCTGATTAGTCCTGAGAAAAATCAGACACAACCGCAGACACACACAAAGAAACTACACAATCGCGTCACGTGAAATAGCCGGTTTTGTGATATCACTGTGTACTTGTGAAGAATAATAAAAGGCTGATTAAAATAAATGCCTTTTCAGAGCTGCTGTAATTCACCGGGCTGGAGCTGCAGTACATCTAAAACCTCTACGGTCTCTGACGTGTCTCGTATCAGACAGCAAGGATGTGGCGTTCGGCCAAAATTGCACTAAGAAAGCAATCAATCCAGGAAATGCGGTAATACACACACACACACACACACACACACACACACACACACACACACACACACAGAGAAACTGAGTAAAGGCGGTCTGATAAATCAGGTATGAAACGTGGAGCGTTTGTGATTAGCATGTTTTGTATGTGCCCTGCATGTCGTACCTCTCATTGATCGTCTGACAGCCGTGACATACGAGCCTTTGCCTCCTTTTTTTTTCTTTTTTTATTATTTTTATGTTCTTCCTTACAACCAAGCGTGTCAGATTTGTAGACGTATCATGTCAATAAAAGCAGCCTTCATAATAAAAGTTTTACTTGCTGGTATAACAGAGAAGAACGTATGGCTGCTCAATCCAGGGCAGAACTTTACTGGGTCATCTTTTCCGAACATCCTGGCGGTGAACCGGTAAAATGAATAAATAAATCTGCAGACACGGACGTTACCTGTGTGGAACAAAGAGGAGAGGAACCCACCTCCTGACACGAGGAGGTGCGGTACACGCATGAAGGGTGACAGCGCTGATGGAAAGGAAAACAACGGCCCATAAATATCATCATTGCATTCGCCGGCCGCCCGTAAAGAATGATGATGGGATATATTTGAGCCCTCTATGCGCGGAGACAGATATACGGCCCACAGCTAACTACCAATAATTGTCTTCCTCCTAATTTGTGGTCTTTCTTCACAGGATGAAGAGATAAAGATAAGGTTTCCTGTTGTAGAGCGGGAGAGTGATGGTCAGGTGGGAGGTGCGGCGTCACACAGCTGCGCCCCACTTCCTTTTTACTGGGACACTGGACATAAATCAGTGCAGCAGTTTGAGGAGGTTTGAGCTGCAGCCTCCCTGAAACTAAATCCATAGGATGTGTAAAGATAAGATAGATAGTTTCATGTATCACACAAATAGTTCGGCTCAAACAAGCTCATTTATGACTGTTTCGATCAGGAGAGAAGAGGGAGCGGAGGCAAGATCGCGTTTACTGCCGCGGACGATGTGAGGGAGCTTCGTCGCCGCATTGAAATGGTAAAACTTTTTATTTTCTAGAAAAGGTTAGAGAGAGGAAGGACACGGGTGTTGAAGACACGCCCAAGTTAGAGGCGCCGGTCTTCAAGCCAACGACATCATCAAGTATAGGGAGACACAGCCACGTAGATGATGATGATGATGATAGGATGTAAGTCTGTCCTGAAAGGTTCTTTAGAAGGTTATGCCACACCAAACTAACTGGAACAAAAAGTATTCATCCTAACAAAGATCCAAATCTAGCATGTGAAAGCAGCCTAAGTCTCTCAGAAAGTCTGGAGATTCTGATTATGAGCAGCAGCGAGATAAACCCCCACCAGTAGAGTCTAGACACTGCTGATGGGGGTGGTGGCTGATGACTCTGCTGAGATAGATGCAAGATTAATTTGATGAATTTGCTAAGACTGGCTGGATTCTGCATGTAGAGCATGATCACCAGCTGTACAGAAGGGATCAGCCGGATGATTGGCTAATAAAGGTATGTCCCTGTGCTATTGGACGGATGTGACCAGCTGATTACTATCATGAATGACCCTGACAACAAGAGCAGGAAACTGGATGAACCTGGACTGTTCCACTGTATGAACCTGGACTACTTCACTTTGTGAACCTGGACTAACTCACTTTATGAACCTGGACTATTTCGCTGTATGAACATGGACTGTTCCACTGGATGAACCTGGAGTATTTCACTGTATTAACCTGGAGTAATTTACTGTATGAACATTGACTATTTCACTGTATGAACATGGACTGGTCCACTAGATTAACCCGCAATATTTCACTTTATGAACCTGGACTGTTCCACTGTATGAACATGGACTATTTCACTGTATGAACCTGCAATATTTCACTTTATGAACCTGGACTGTTCCACTGTATGAACATGGACTATTTCACTGTATGAACCTGCAATATTTCACTTTATGAACCTGGACTGTTCCACTGTATGAACATGGACTATTTCACTGTATGAACCTGGACTGTTCCACTGTATGAACATGGACTATTTCACTGTATGAACCTGCACTGTTCCACTTAATATGAATCTCGGTAGTCAGTGTGAGGCATTACCATGTTGCTACAGCTACACATGAAAATTTGAAGTAGAAATATTAGTAATGGTAGAATTACGTTTTGCATTGAGAATTGCCACATTGCCGCGGTCACAGATTGAGCTCATTTAGTAACTTTCTATTGCTTATTATGTGATTTTTTTTCTCAGTTTTTCTGCAGTTTTAGCGTGTAAAATGTCACTAACATCCATATTGCCTCTTTCCCAATTAAGATAAGATAAGATAATCCTTTATTAGTTCCACGACGGGAAAATTGCAGGTTTACAGCAGCAAAAAGCACACAGAGCAATATAACAGAATAAATACAAATCCTAAATATAAATATTAGACTATACTAGAAATATAACACTATATTAAAATATGAAACTATACTAGAATATTACACTATAATATAAATATTAAACTATACTAGAATATTACAATAGAAATATAACACTATAATATAAATATTAAACTATACTAGAATATTACACTATAATATAAATATTAAACTATACTAGAATATAACACTATAATATAAATATTAAACTATACTAGAATGTTACAATAGAAATATTACACAATAATATAAATATTAAACTATACTAGAATATTACAATAGAAATATTACACTATAATATAAATATTACACCATACTAAAAATATTACACTATAATATAAATATTACACCATACTAAAAATATTACACTATAATATAAATATTACACCATACTAAAAATATTACACTATAATATAAATATTACGCCATACTAAAAATATTACACTATAATATAAATATTACACTAAACTAGAAGTATAACACTATTACACGGTACTATTAAGCGGCACATTTTGATGTATAGTTTCCATATCAAAGCTGTGAGATAAGATCCGTGGAAGAAACGTCTTAATTCTGTGCCTGCCTGAGGTGGTGAACTCAGGCAGGCACAGAATTACGACCGCACACACGTGTGAAAGGAGAAAGACAGGATGGTATGAGAACATATTAAATGTGCAAGTTAATGGTGTTCCTGTCAGAACTTTCACCAGAGCTTCATTTCTAGAGGCGTCTCAGACCGCGCTTAGGAACCAGCGTCCTGCTAGATGATCGTATAACAGCTGCCACCGTCTAATAGGAACCAGCGTCCTGCTAGATGATCGTATAACAGCTGCCACCGTCTAATAGGAACCAGCGTCCTGCTAGAAGATCGTATAACAGCTGCCACCGTCTAACCATCACATTTGATTATGTCACTTCTGTCATTTTTCACCATTTATCTATTTATGTGTTCCTGGATACTGGGGATTACAGCACTAGTCTAGTATCTACACATGTTTGTGTCATGGTGACTGACCGTGTGTGTGTGTGTGTGTGTGTGTGTGTGTGTGTGTGTGTGTGTGTGTGTGTGTGTGTGTGTGTGTGTGTGTGTGTGTGTGTGTGTGGTGGAGGATGCTGAGCAGTCAGCCTCTTGCACTGAGTGACCTTGTTTAATTCAGCACAAACATCGCTGCACTCACACACACACACACACACACACACAGCCAGAGGCGTGAGGCATACAAGCGCACACATGGTGAACGTGCAAACACACACACTAGCGTGATCACCCTGAGGCTGAGGACATATTTTGTCATTGGTGCTTATCAGCGAATATAAACCACTGAGAAGAAAAGTGTGCTGATTGTATTCGCTTGGCTAAAAATATTTTTTATTCTCTTGGACGGTTACGTCCTGCCGCTGCATACATTACAGCAGAATATATATATATATGTGTGTGTGTGTGTGTGTGTGTGTGTGTGTGTGTGTGTGTGTGTGTGTGTGTGTGTGTGTGTGTGTGTGTGTGTGTGTGTGTGTGTGTGTGTGTGTGTGTGTGTGTGTGTGTGCTCTTCAACTCAAAACACTGGTGGGAATCAATATACTGCTGTGACTATTCCATATGATAATGTGGATGGATCTGCGTTTGGAAAAAAGAGATTCCCTTCCCTTGATTCATCCTTTCACTCCTGCAATCATAAAAGGACTAAAGAAAGTACCGTTCTAATGAAACAGGAAGAGGAATGTATGCCTATACTGACATAAAGAGAAACCCAGCAGTTGGTACGGGAGCTGATGGGGAGACATCCTGGAAAGCTTCCCTTAAAGAACCGGCCAATCCTACTGGTGATGAGCAGAGGCAACCAATCACTTCGCTCATTCTGAGCCTTGGCAACAACTTACCTAGAAAAGCGAAACAGCCCTGTGATGTGTAAGTGTGTGTGTGTGTGTGTGTGTGTGGGAAAAGTGTGCACAGCTTGCATCACCTACTATAAAACCTCTGTGATCCGGTCTCTCTTGTGAGGAGCCGTGCCACACACACACACACACACACACACACACACACACACACACACACTGTCACGTATATCCTGATCTACTTTGTACACTAAAGACTCCGGATGAGCCGCATTTATCCCGTAAGTGACGGATTAATTGATGACTTCATGAATTCATTATTCCAATCCGCCATATACGCATGCTGACCAGGATACGCACACAGGTGTGTCCCCGCATTAATAGGATTGAGAGGGAAAAATGCAACCCACATTGCAAGTCAGGCAACTGGAATAGACTGGAGGGTGTCTGATAAACAGATAGAGGTAACCTCTGGAAAAAAAAAACACATGCAAATAAAGAAAACACATTCAAATAAACGCCACAAAACCACAGAAGTGTTTCCAAAGGATACTTAAAAGTGATGCACAACAGACATGCTTGATTAATGCTTGCACATTTCTCCAATGGAGGTTATTGCCAGCCTCTAAATCTACTGACAACTCTGAGTATCGATCCGTACAGAGTCATGGATGTTTACTCTTTATGATGTCATTTCCTGTTACTCTCCGGTAAACAGACATTGTTGTGTCATTTTCCTTTTTCTTCTCCCAGACCATAGCTTCCCCGCCCCCCCCAAAGGAACATCAAAGGAACAAAGGCATCGGCAATAATGGACACAACTACAAATAACAGCAATTCTATTATTTTTAAACGCTGTAAAACACGTACAATGACATAAATGTACTCATCTGGAGGATATGCCAAGATCTACCTCTGGGTTAGATTTCATGCAAATCTGTTCACTAGTTTTTCCGTAATCTTGTTCACAGATCGACAGACAGACAAACAGAAACAAAGATAACCTTGGCGGAGGTAATGAAGCGTTATAAAAGTACGTCCAGGGATGCATCAATTTTAACTCTCCTTCATCAACACTTGGGTTTTATTGTGGCTTGATGACGAAAGTTATCAAGCCACAATAAGTGAAGTTACTTAAGATGCAATACATTTGCCCCTGTCAGGTACTATAAAAACAAATCTTTTAGGTTTCCTGACAGGACAAATTATTAACGTCTCCGATTATTTGATGCAGCAGGACAGACTTCCCTCTCAGCCCATGGCCTTGTGTCAACTCAACGGTGAGGACCTGCTTTGTTGGGTTGACAAGTTGAAAGAAAACTCTGGCCCTGTTCAGAGTCCACAGATAAAGCTGAGAGACAAGCACTGGAGGCCATAACACAAAAATTTTTTTTTTTAAAACGTCCATACACCTCAGTCAGCTTCGAACATGAGGGAGCAGCTGGTGAGGGATCAACAAAGATCTCTGGCAGCAGCGGAGGAATCATGCAAGGCTGACACCATAAATCATGTGTTTGACAACCTGAGATCAAAATGTGCAGCACCGTAAAAAAATTCACAAATACTCTCAAAGGCACGTTTTTACCACCTGATCCATTAAAAACCTCCGCAATAAAGGGCCTGAGAAGTTGTTATGGAGCGAGAGGAGAGCGACGACACGCAGCAACGATCTCCGGCTCCACTCAAACTGCTGACGTAGCAATTTAAGGATCAACGTATTCAACGCCATCAAAGATAAATTAGAAACAAAATCTTTCAAAATGGTCCTAAATTGATCGAATGGACTATTAATGTTCTCAACCACATTTATAGTAAAGTGAACGGGGTTGTAAACAGGCCTGTTAGTGACGGATGAAATGATTAATATTACTGACATATCTTTATAGTTAGCTTAATATGAAGCTAGAGCCAGAGACATTTAGTTTAGTTAGCTAGTTTTCTCTCGACTGTAGCCCATAGCCAGTTAGTTAGCTAGTTTTTTCCCGACTGTAGCCCATAGCCAGTTAGTTAGCTAGTTTTTTTCCCGACTGTAGCCCATAGCCAGTTAGTTAGCTAGTTTTTTTCCCGACTGTAGCCCATAGCCAGTTAGTTAGCTAGGTAGCCAACCCCTGACTGTATCACAAAGACATTTATTTAGATAGTTAATTATTTCATGACTGTAGACAACAGCCATTTAGTTAGCTAGGAAGCTAATTCTGCCTTTGGACAGTTAGGACAGTTAGTTGAACAGACTTCTGTAAGACACTGAGTCCATTATGGAGAAACAACCGGGTTTAATGGTCCCTTTTATGAACAAGTTTATTCTCATTATGACTTATTCCTGATAAATTTGCAGCTTTATTCTCGCCACACATAAAATCTTTTCCTCTGAATGTTTTTTTCACAATATTTCAATTTATTCTTAATAAGACCTGAATATTCTGTTGTAAAAAAAAAAAAGAAGACAGTTTAAAATATTGGATTTTTAAAAGGAGTCAATTAAAAAGAGATAAAAATCTGTTAAATTAGATTTTGCGTTCAACCATAATTTAGGTTATGGTTGTAGGAGGTGTTATTTTTGGACCACCAAAAATAACATCCTCGCAATGCATTGCATATAATCTGCCTACTGGCACCCTAACAGCTAAGCTAACCATCTCCTGGCTGTATCATATGGATAATACTGCCATAAGACTAGTATCAATCTCCTTATCTAAGTCTTATCGAAGAGCTAATAAAGATAATCATTTAATTCTCTCCATTGTGCATTAATCTCTACGGATAAAGAAGTTGGCCCGGGTTAAAACGAGAAAAACATGCTCCGGTTTCCTGATGTGCTTTAATGCTACACAGGCGGCAATTTGGCTCTAAGCATCTGATAGCGGGAGCCGGCAGGGAGGGGAACCCTGCTATCTCCCCCCTCCTGTCAGCGAGGTGCCGCCCGAGATTTAGGCTGTGGCTCAATGCTTTCAAAGAGGAGATAAAGCCGCCGCCTCCCACATGTGCAGACGGGCTTCAGATGCCAGCTTCAAGTGTGTATTAAGTCAACATGCATGCTCGCAAAAAAATCTAAGTATCTGTCGGAGAGACTCCTGCCTATGTGTGTGTGTGTGTGTGTGTGTGTGTGTGTTTGTGTGTGTGTGTGTGTGTGTGTGTGTGGGTTGTGCCGCTGCCGCTGCACACAGGCGACAACCATCCTCCCCTTTACCATGGCCTCTTGCCTCCTCTCTCTGGCATCATCCGGCGAACAGTTGTCATCCCTGATGGGGGTCTGCACTCATCATGGAGAGAGACACAGAGCGAGAGGGAGGGAAGAAGAAGAGGAGGAGGAGGATGGGGGAGTGTGTCAATGTTTGCCTGTGCACATGTACATGTGTGTATTTGTGTTAGTGGGTTTGACTCACACGGTAGCTATGAGTCACACAGTGCGTGGGCTACATTGCATCTGACCCAGCACGACAAATGTTTACTGCTGGACTGGGCTTCCACCAACAACCACGTTCCATATGGTGGCAGCTTCGCACACTATCCTACAGAGCCTCTTCCATTTCTCCACAGAGATGAACGAGATGTGAGGATTCCAGCGTTTGGGGTGTTCTGCTGGTGTCGCTGTGTGGCCTGGAGTCAAGGCGATGCGTTCGCTCTGACTCAAAACAGCTCTCCCGGCGGCTCACGGGCAGGATTTTTATTAGGTGATAAGCCGGAGTGATTAATCATGAATAGATCCAGATGGAGAAAAATAAAACCCGTGCGAGGTTTTGTATTTCTCCAGGATTCATTTCATGCATTAATCATAAATTAATACCCGATGCATCAGTGATGCTCAGTTGCAAGTGCAGAGGTGATGACTGTGTATTCAACAGTAGAAAGCTAAATGGTGAAATGCTGCCACCATCTGGCCAAAAGTGAATTGCACCGACCTTGACGTTTCTCATCTTGTATACATCTTTTTACGTGATGAGAGCAATGCAAGCACAATTAATAAGGATGATGGCGTTTATTTTTATTTCTCTTAAATGAGAGAGAGTAGCATTAGCATCTATTCTACAAAGTATTGTTCAAGTGTCATGAGCAATTATGTTTATAATCAGTAGACGAGTAGGAGTGTTGTATTCCACTATTATGTCAATAAATGAATGTATTATTCTTCTTCAGAATGCCAATGCTGGGATTTCTTCTATCGATATAAAATATCAAACATCACTGCACACAAAATGCAAGATTAAAAAAATTCAGATTTTATTTAATGGGTTATTTAATGCCTAAAACCGAAGCGTAAAATAGTAAAATAGTAAAACAGAATCAACGGAATCAACATCTGCATTCAAATAACTGCAGCTCAGCTTTGAGGAACTGCTTTAGTGCAGCCGCTTTAGAGAAGTTTTCTGGGAATGAAGTGTTCTTTCTCAGGTCCCACCTCAGCATCTCAATGAGGTCCAGGTCCAGATTTTGACTAGGCCACTCCAAAACTTTAGTTTCACTCCTTTGAGACAGTCGGAGGTGGAATTGGAACTGAAAGTTCATTATTCCTCCAAGTCTTGTCCATCTGTAGTCCCAGGGCGTGAGAAATATCTTCTTCTATCTGTTTCCTTTCTTGTGGAATTCCTTTTGATTTTGACAGAGCGTGCTACTAGTGAGACCTACAAGTCAACGTCCGGCGTCTGAAAATGGTCTTTTCTAAGGTTTGATGAGATTGAAGAGGCGTTCGTGTGTTTAGTCCGGCTGCAACCAGTTACTAATTAAGTCTGGTAGCTTTTAAGTCCTTTTTTAAGGAGGCAACAGGCCCAGTACGTATAAGATAACGTTTTAGGCTCAGTAGATACAACCTAAAACACGTGTGTACTTTGATTTATGTCCAGTTTTGTATGAAGTTCTGACCACATCTAGTATCCGCTGTATGCAAACACACTTCTCTCTGCTTTAGTGACTATACGTGCCTGGAAATATCATTATGCTGCAGTGCTATACCTTTGTATTAACTCAAAATGAATATGTCCTCACATAAATGTCTTGGGTAATGGAGTGAGACACCAATTAAACAATTATCACGTCTTCATGGACTATTGTGCAGAGAATTAAGGAGGTTATTGCCTCTAGAATAGAGACATTTCATGTAACCCTTATTCACTTTTTAGCCCTATTCTAAGACACGTTAAACTCATAGATGACATAATTGGCATTTCTGATTTCTGGATGCAGATAATCATTTTAAATATTTATTTCTCATGTCAAGGAATGTCAGCTCTTCTGTGTGTGAGGGGTAAAAGTCTAGAACAAACCTTTTTCAGCAACAAACTCCATTTGAATTATTTTTTGCAGCCAAGAATACTGTAAACACTACAACAACCAAAAATATGTTAGGGAAAAAAATAATATTTGTTTTATTATGCTATTAGGATTTCAGGGAATGATTGTTTGAGAGTTTTATTTTACATTTTCTAGAAGGGAAACCAGCATTCCATTACGGCGCGGTTTGAGAAAGATAGAAAGAGGAGGTTTGAGTTCCGGTCTGTTCCATTTTCTTCCGTTTATCTGGAGTCGGGTCAAAATGGCAGCAGGCTAAGAAAGGTATTCCAGATGTTCCCCTCTCCTGGAAAACTCTCCAGCTCATCCTGGGGGATCCAAAGGCGTTCCCAGGCCAAATGCGATTTATAGTCCCTCCAGCGAGTTCTGGGTCCAACTAGCACCTGGAAAACCTGCGAAAGGGACGCGTCCAACGTCGTTAATCATAAACGACGTCGTCCCAGTTAACTTCAAATGTTTCATTTCTTATCTGAGAAAAAAGAAAAGTTTTTGCTCAGTTGACCCTTTTTTTTCTTCCTGCTTCCAACAAATAAACGTTGAGGACAAAATATGAACTTCCTGTGTAAAATATATCCCCCTCACTGACGGGCGCCGTTGTAACAGTGGTTCTAAAGTTATGGTTGATCAGGTAAACAAGTGCTCAAACAATGATTGCTGTGCTGTCATGGTGATGATGTGTGCAATATCCCACATGAAGGAAAAGCATCCATCACATCTCCTCCGGTGTGATATCAACACAAAGGTTGGATCAAACCCTGCCGCCTGGGTCAACACGGACACGGACAGCGGCGGTCTCCAAGGGGGTCAGCATGGTCCTGCTTTAGCAAGTCCACACACACATCTAACCTGATTGCTCCACAGACAACCTGATGAATGGCGATGTTCTCCCGGAAGAGCGTCGAAAGGAGCAAAAAAGCTTTCACCGCCAACGAACCTGAAGAAATCATTTTGAGGAATATTGCGGCGTAGAAGTTGGCGGAGGGCGTGACAAATCGCTCTCTGATGGAAACATGCATCATGATTGCAGACAGCAGAGGAAGGGAAGAGGCCGCTCGATGGAATAAATACATGAACCTGGTGAGGTGTTGGAAAGCGTCCATCTGGAAGGTGTGTGTGTGTGTGTGTGTGTTTGTATTTGTGTTTGCTGTTGACACACACACAAACACCCGTTTTCCTCGACACTGCATAACATGATGGATGGAAAGCTTAACTCAAGAAGGGATGCCTAACCAGCTATGGTAATGACCGGCTGACAGCGTCTCCGCGCGGCGACCGATCAAACGCGACGCGGTATTACAACACGTTAGCTTGAATGATAGAAAAAGCTCCCCGGCGCAAATCCATCGCCTCGAAAGGTCAATCAGCTGAAACAGGACGCTCATTTGCGCAATCAAGCCGTCAACGGCTGCAATCAGTCGGGGAGAGCCACAACAACAACAGGAGGAGGAGGAGGAGGAGGAGGTTGAAAGTGCGTTTTCTTTCATGGTTCCGCTCCTCCGTACGACCACAGGTCGGATTCCATCGAGTTATATTCCACCCCTTGAGCAAACGGCCTTTTCCTACAAAGCCCTTACCAGTGAGTCGGTGCGACGGCGAGGGGATTCAAGTAGTAAATTGCGTTGAGCACATAACAACACATAAATGCAGCTAATTATTGATTCAATGGAAGATAACTTATCCCATCTCTGGCTCGTTTGATCCTCATTTATCCCGCTTAATTGCCCGGCGAGGATTTTTCTCTGCAGACGGTGATGAAATATGAATAATACAGACAGTCCATTAAGCATTCTCGCCGCCGTTTCCAACTACCTGTGGGGATTAATTTGTTTTTGTGATCCAGACGTGTCAACGGCGAAACTAATCTAATGTTTAATGGCGAGCGGGTTCTTAAGCAAAGGCTCGTTAATCAGATTTGAGGCCGATGCAATCGATAATTTTTGATTTAAAAACGAATTAAAGAACCACGTTCTACTTAGTTTCGGAGAGACGTTTAGCGACTTGAAGCTCGTTGTTCGCCTGCTTCTCAGTGGCTGCAGGTGGAGCAATCATCACGTCTGCTATCGCCACGGAGAAAAAGTAGTTCTTCTGCCTGCAGAAGGTTTGATGCCATGTCGGCTTATGTTGTGACAATAAAGGCATTTTAAATGGTTTGAAAAGACATATCCTGTCACATTCCGCCCCAGTGTCTGGGATCTTGCCGGCATGTTTTCTCTTCATCCTGTCTTTCTCCTTGCTCCACTGTGTGTCTCACAGTCAGCCTGTCCTGCTGCACAGCCTTCCCATTTCGACCCCTCGCCAATAACTACAAGACTGGGGTCTCGCGTCTTGTGATTTACCGGTTAAGCATAGCATGTCAGGGTGAGATAGAATATGTAATCCCCGAGTTCTGGGTCTACCCTGGTGTCTCCATCCACGAAAAAACCCAAACAGATGCCCGAACCTCTTCAACTGGTTCCCTTAAGACACTCACATCAAGAAGGTTCTGGGTTCAAATGCATCAAAGGATATAGGGTCTGTGTCTGTGTGGTTGGCATGTTCTCATGGGATCCCTCCTTCCAACGTTCTTAAAACTTACGATAAAGGTGAGATGTGACTCCAAATTCCCCAAAGGTGTGATTGAGAACGTGATCATTGCGTTTGTCTCTTTTTGTTGACCCTGTGATGAGCTGGTGACATGTCTGGACCTCCATCCCAACCACAACCCCGAAAAAGGAGAAGTGGTACCAGAAAATAGATTGGACAATCCAAGGATGTGTTAACCCATCTGACTTTGTGGTCAGAGGAAGAGGAAGAATAAAAGTCTTAACATCTTAACTCAGCCATCAGTGTCAGGCAGAAGCAGACAAGTCATTCACAACTTCTCCTTTTTATACCGGGAGACAGAAGTCTCCTCGGAGAGAAAATGAGAAGTGACACGGCAGATTTATACGGCGCATCATTTTGGTTCCAGCAGACAGTCTGTCACCCCCAGACCCATTTTCACTCCCGCTGTGTCCCCGACAGTTTTTGGGGGGGTTCGAAGAGGAAAGCCTCCGGGATGATGACGATAACTGTCAGAATATCAAAGTCAAAGCCGTCACTGTCAAGATTCCCTTTACAAGGAAAGTCTTCTTTCTCCTTCCAGTCTGAACGCTGGGCAGCGACAAACACACATGTACAAACTTTATACTCAATATATATAAATAAACTTAAAAACTGACTTTCTAAAATATATTAAAGATATGTGTGTTACTGTAAATTTTTGTTCATCTAAAGGCTAAAATGATTAAGGGAATGGTGAAAATATAGAGTACTAAATTACCTTTAAGGATATTTTTGCTTGGGAATAATGTAATCGTTTATTGTGAGAGGAAAAGTTTATATTCCAAGAATCAAATGTGAATTAAATAAAATTGATTTAAAAAGGCTGAGTCAGCTATAAGTGAGGAGAAGTATTAAGCTTTTAGTTAGATTTGTACGTTTTAAGCTCTTCCGAGTGGGTTTTTGCTTAGTCGATTTATATATAAGGGTTATTACTCTGAACGCATTTGTAAACTGAATTTAACTATAGAATTAATATCCATGTTAAAGGTTTTTGTCCTGGAATAAATGAAGTGGTGCTCAAAGTTTCAAAGGACAAATGTGTTTTTAACCTTTAGTTAAAACTTAACAAAACCTTAACCCACACCTTTGAGGACAAATGCCTTAATCACATTATACCCTGACTCCTTCATTTTTACATTATTCCAGATAACTCAAATATTTTTTTAAAGCTCCAACCTTTTTTTTTTTTTTTTTACAATTTCTTTATTACAAAACAAATTGTAAGTAGATAGATTTTTTAGGATGCTACTCCAATGATTATTAATAACATTAAACAAATGCATTATTATGCTAGAGGAAATATAATTCCCTGAGTCGGTTCTGCAGGAGGCGTTAATATTAGGATCTAAGATTGATTAAATGGTGATTATTATAAACAAAACTGCAAATACCAAAACACTTAACCAACCAATTAACGAAAAAGTTAATTTCACTTTAAAATGTGTACATATATTTATGAAACTAGACTGGACGAAGTTGAGGAATGAAAACATGTTCATAAAATTTTTTTTTTTTTTTTTTAAACTGCAGGGTTTCACGAATTAATGACTTTAAAACCATCATAAACAACAATCTTAAACCCATACGGATCAAAAAAAACTATAAGGCAAATAAAAAGAAACATCCCACGCTCAGATATCTACAAAGTAAAACTAAATTGTTTACACTGTAGTTTTATCTATTCCAGTGCAAATAAGTGTAGTGGTAAATGTGTTTTGTTGGAGTTCCGTCACATGACCCATATTGACATAAACACTTCATACACGACACCTTAACGCTACCAGTAACAGTTTTTGGTATCAAGTATTTTTTTAAGATCCATCAGGAACCCTGCTTTAATTCTGACCAGGGTATGACCTTTGACCCCATCATTCTGAAGCTGCAGTGTCTTGCTGCCCAGCTTTCAAATCTTAAATAGGAGGTGTTATAACATAGGTTATAACAGGAGAGTAGACCCATTAAAATGAATGACACAAGACTTGATGCCTGCTGGCCCCTCATCACACAGCTGGGGCTATTGTTCTTTTATTTGTTCCACCTCGGCCCCAGTTACATTTTCTAAAAAAAAGACAGGAGCACAATGTCGACCAGGGTTCTAAACCAACAACCAACTACCTGTCATCAAGGTAGTGCAACTCAACACGAGTCATCGAGCACACACACACACACACACACGCACGATAACGACATGGACGACACGGTGCAAGGACAAACGCTCCACGAATCTACACAAAGTATATTCATGAAAGGCCACATAATCAAGGTAAACAAAATGAGAAAAACTAACCAAGACTGTATGTACAATAATTGTGTTAACGTGTGGATATATTAAAGGTAAACTCTAGACGACATCTCTCAAAGACGCCGCCGCTCCCGCTGGGCTGAAAAGGCAGTTTTGAAAAAAATTGCTGCGGCGCAGAAGCTCTGCGATAGATCGGCCTTCCGAGAACGAGTTGGATAACGTACAGGTCGGAGGGCGGAACACGTGAACACAAAGACATGATGATTCCTCTATAAACAAGCTCGATAAATAGACGCCACGGTTGAAAAAGGAGGTTAAAATTCGCCCACGTCGACCCGCTTGTCCCTGATCTTGCTCATGGCCTTGGTCCGAGCCTTGAAGGCAGCAGAGTTGTGGAGGTGCTGGAGAGAAGAAGAGGGAACCTTATGAGTCATATGACATAGTATAATACGGCATGATTGAGGTGGGCGGTGACTCGTGAGGGTCTTCGTAACCCGTGCGTTGACACGTACCCTTTCAAAGCGAGAGATCTTCATGGCTTTCATTGTGGCTGCGTCAACCAATATTGGTGGTCCCAGTTCAAAAACATCTCTCATCAGTTCATTGCCCTGATTTGAGAAGCAGAACCACATTGTTAGAAACACTCCTACCCAATCATCGGCCTCACATGAACCTCACACGATCTGAGCAGCAGCGTCATGGTAGCAAATATAAAGATGCTGGGATGTTAGATACGTTCCATTATCTCATGTTTACTTGTGAAATGTTGCAGTTCTGTTTTTTATTATAGCACTGGTACCAACCACACCACTAATTAACTTTCCAAAATCTATGCATCTTCCTGCGTCAGACTCGCCATTGTGTTTTAGTGCCGAGTCATGCTTCGGTCGCTTCGAGCCCAACTTCATGACTCTGCAGCGCCGTTCCATTTAAAAATAAATAAAAATCTTCCATGCAATCACATTCTCTGCTTTGGCATTTGGCTACACATTAATGTGAAGCTCTGAAAAAAGAAAGAGTACCTGTAGGTGGTAGTTCATCCCAGAGCCCACAAACTCTCTGAAGGCGTCGTACGTCCTCTTTCGGACCCAGCTATCGATGGTCATGCGCTCCGTCCCAAAGCGGATGGTCTCAGACTGGAAGTCGCCCTCCTGGAAGACAAAGACACGGTGGTGAGAAGAAAAAGTTAAAACCCGAAAAAGGGAGCAGCGACTAAAAGAGATTGAGGCTCATCGGTCAAACACGCACCTCCACAGCCCTGAGTACGTCCCTGAACACCGAGCGCTGCTTCCTCTTGTCCGTCTTGGCTCGGTGTTTGTTGCAGTCTTTAGCCAACGCGTTCAGTTTATCGCACAAGTTGTCCCAGTCATGAAACTCAAAGTCCTGAATGGAAGCAGACAGAGACGATACTGCCTTCATGAACAAAAACAGACCGTAAAAAAAAAGGTGTGTATACACAGAAACTGATTATCAGTAAAGGAGCCACACATTTCAGTAAAAACAAAAGTCTCTTAATTCAGTCCCAGTGGTTCACAGCTCCGAACAGGAATAACAGGCATAATGCGATATTACACGAGAGGGTTGCATCAGTGAAGCTCGTCCGCCTCCGAGCGAGAACCTCGGGCCCCCTCGCCGCTAATAATGAGGGGTGGAAACATCAAAGGGAATTCACCTTTTAATAATTATCATCATCATCACAATAAAACAATAAATATGAAGGCCATTCATTTTCGCACTATTCTGGCCTCTGCTCAGCCTTTAATTCCTCCTAGGAATGGGAGTGATTTACATGAATAAGTGTGTTCAAGACATTCGGGTCTAATGGAAATTTATGGAATGCCATTTAATTAAAAAAACGGCCCCAGGGTTAAACTTACAAAGTCCATGTCTCTGGCCATCTCAAAAAGGAGGGCGATGGTCTCTCCTGCTGCAATTCTCATGTTGACATCTTCACTTTCCAGCAGTCTGGGCAGTTTAGGCAGGTGTCTGCAAAACAAATGCATGCAGTCAGAATCACTTCTTCTCATTTTTAAACAGCCCTAGTGGTTCTGAGAACTTAAACTTAAAGGCATGTGACGCAGGAATTCTGTGGTAAATGAGGAATAAACCTCACGCTACATTAGTTGGTACTTGATGGTTTATTCAACGTCTGGCATATTGGGGTTGAAGATTGACATATATATTCATATTTCCAGGTGGTAATGAGGGTGTTTCTTCAGAACCACTGACACCCAGAACAATTCCGAACACAAACAGCCTGAGATGATAATTCAGGAGCATTTCTCTTTTTTTTGATTAGCCCACCCGTTAAATTAGAAAACATTACCCAGCGCCCTCTATCTGCTAACTGTGACATGGGTTCTCACTTGTGCAGGATGTCTTTGAGCTGGTTGGAGGTGCAGATGGTGAGCAGGAGCGCCCAGGACAGCAGCGCGTTGGTGTGGAGCTGGCTTATCTGAGGGCTGATGGAGGGACAGGTACCATCTGCCCGAGTATAGGACCGGGTGAACAGGTTCTCAAAGCCCTCCATGGTAGCATGCACGTCCTACAGAGGTGACAGGCATGATGTTAACGCTAACATTTGGACCCGACGTCACCAGGAGACATTAATGCAGCCGGGGTTCAAGGAAACCCTTTTTATGTTATAAATATTCAGAACTTACCAGAATGTCATCCTCTGCCACTAAAGTGCAGACGCCCAAACTTGTCGCCACCTATAGAACAAAGATTAAGATGTGCTTATTTTCAACAAAACATTTATAGTAGAAGGTAAGGAGCGGCAGCGCGACCACAAACGGTCACGGTAAAAACACATTTCTCTGCCACGTACCGCCTGCCGAGCCAGAACGCTGGCGGATTCGTCTATCAGGATGTTCTTGAAGATGGGTTTCAGGGTCTTGAACACCTCCTCGCTCTCGATGCCTGAGCCCAACTGGATACAAAGCAGGCAAGCCAAAGAAGCCGCCGCTCGCTGCTCCTCACCTTTGCCTGACACAGCAGGGGGAGAAGGTGTTATTTTTTTATTTCTACAGTCTAGGGGAATCTTTCAGGAGCTCTTTTATTTTTTTTTTAGTACAACGCAGAGGTAAAACATTTGACCACATGGATCCGATTACAATGAAACGGCTTCATCTTTTCTGGTACCTTTCTTGAGGCAGCGCTCGATGCCGTCCGTGATGGTCATCCTTCTGTCGGAGATGAACTCGTACAGGATCCGCGTGGCCATGGCCGTCTTCAGCCCATCCAGTGCCCCCTGTCTGGTCTTAGCACTGAGGAAACAGAAACACAAACGTTCATTGTAGGCGTCAAACGCACGATTCTCGCTCGCCAGCAACATAAAGCCGACTTTAGAGAGACGCATGAAAGTGAAGTCTCAAAACGAGAACCAATTTCAAGGAGCGTGATTTTGTGCCGATCAATCACTGGAGGAAGCCGAATTAGTTTAGATGACAAACGCAACATTAATAAGAAAAACAGTCATTTAATTTTTTTTCCCGGGGGTGCAGATTCAATGTGAGCGCCGCTCTACGTGGCTGAGACATCCGCTGGGAGGTAGTTTGCGAGGTGAAGCCTGGTGTTCAAAGCATTTTTCATTCCATTAAAACATACCTAGTTCATCAATCCTTTGTAAAGATAAAAAAGAAATCTCAAACAGGTTCAAATGTTTGATGTAAAAGCGGATAGCAATGTACTTTAACCGCCTCAGATGCCTCCATATTTGCTTTATTAACTACAGCACCACCCAGTGGGCTGGGAAAGCAATAGATATTATTCTAGTAACAAAAAGTCAAATTCATATTTTCAATTTATGGAATAAAAACCTGACTTATTAATTGCATCTACTTAAAAAATACACTCCTGGATGTTCTTGGAAGATATATGTCCAATATTCCACGAGACATTTTAGTCAAGTTACTCAATTCCCACAGCTTGAACGCCGAGATCAGATATGTGTGAGCTGTCTGTTTGTGATCGTCCGGTGAAACTACCTCTTATCCACCGTGCTGTCTATGAACCCCTTCAGCTTGTACTGGAAATCCTCCTGGGCCGTGTCCTCAGTGGCTTCTCCACCTGCCACCATATCAGGAAAGGACATTTTTGATATGTCTTACATTATTGATAGCATTGCGTGAGCGCCAAACATCGGATATATTGAGCTTTACATTGATTATACGTTCCAAATGTACCTTCATCTGCCACACTGGTGGCGTCACTGAAACTGCTGCAATGACTGAGGGTCTCAATGGAGACGTCCTCATCACTGAAAGGCTGCACATGTCCGTGCTGCCCGCCTGGAGAGAAAGACATGAAGAGAGGAAATATTAGGAAATCATTCAGTACAATGTAAACGTATACATCGGTCTTTGTGAGTTCATTACATAACCAACACGAAACACAGGTGCTGTACGAAATACTGCCGTTATCTAATCTGGACAAACCTTTACATGCTCCTGCTGTACTTTCATTATCTCGTGTGAAAACACGCGATGTTGTCGGGGTCGAGGGCGGCCTACACTTCTGTTGACTGGGTAATTATGACATTTTGCTCAGGTTGCCGGGACATCGGTCAAATCCAGCTTAATGGAGAATACTCTTTGAACGGCATAATATTGCTCAGCACAAGTGTATGTTCTTCTGCTACGGCAGATTTTCTCAAGTCTAGAAGATCATCAGCACAGAAAGGCCTTTTTTCAGTGAAAATATCAAGATGTAATAAAAAACTGCAGACCTCAATGATACGCTCATTAAATATCGGAAAAAACCCTGGCTTTGCTTGACTTGAAAGAAATCATGTGAAACGGATGAAACTCTTCAGCCCCGAAACTCATGCTGTCCATATATTTAACTGGAAGCGGAAATCCCGTCAGATATTCTAGTATAATATAGAGTTTAAGGATATCTTGAATGCAGCGAATCGCCGCATGTTTGCATAGATGCCGAGCGCAACGTCACATATAAAGGTCTACCTGAAAGTTTTCACAGCTAAAAATAAGTGAAAATATTGTAGTATTCTAAATGAAGAGATTTGGTTGTACAGTTTTTGTTATGAAAAACAACCTATAAATACTGCAATATAGTTATAAGTGTTTTTATAACAGGTATTTCTCTTCTAAGTTTCATCACTGAAGCCTTTTTCGTCGTGGAAAATAGCATATCCTTTATCTGTCAGAGGACTGGAGCCTACGTCAACTGATATTGGGTGAGCTACACACTGGATGAGTCAACAGTTTATCAGAGGACCAGCACTTCAACAACTACTCACACATACAGTAATATACAATTTTAGTATGAAAACATTCATCTAATTTGCACGTTTTTTGTTGGAGGGAATCCACTCCAGCACACGGAAAATGATGCAAACCCCCAGGTCCCCAAAAAGATTATAAACCCAAAACGTTATTCCTCTGAAGCAACACTGGTTATATTTTTGCATTCTTACCATATAAATAAAGTGGCCAGTCTCACAGTTTAGCCTTTATTAGCCATATAGTAATATTGAGTGTTATTGATGTGAACATAACAGGTCGATTACAAGACCAATGTTAATTTCGGAGTTCATCATGTACACAGATGTTTTTTCAGAGGTTTGAAATTCCGTAATTGGGGTGGCCGAGACGCCTTGAACGCAGCACGAGTCCCTTGTACTTTAATTAAAAAAAGTAACTCAACAGGCGTCTGCTGCTGCTGGTGTGAGAAAAAGCATTCGTTATACTGCACGAACACATCATACGGAAGTCACGAGCAAGAGTGACTGTGCTGTAATACTTAAAACGTTATAAGTGGCTACTTCAGCTAAAGTGCTTTAAAGAGTCCATTTCTTTCTGTGTGTGTGTTGACGTGGACCTCCCCCGCCCCCCTCCACAGCTGATTTCAGAGAACCGGCTGGGCACCGCCCCTTTACCCTCGCCCCTTGTTGTAGCCCACAATAATCGTTTTCTGTCGCTAATAAATACAAACTCAGTTTTTAAAACTATACCAATCGGTTATCTACTGAATGAACTGTAGTATTTTAAGTTTTGGAAAAGTAACAGATGCCACAAATCCAGCTATTGTTGAAATGAGGTCAAGCGGTGGACGACACGACCATGCTTGGTCTTTGTTGTGAAGACACACAGGACATTTGTAAAAAATCGACTCATTTAAATAGTATTATTCATTTAAATTCGTAAAGGTAGTCATATAGGTAGCTAATAATTGTTTTAATAAATGTCAAAAGGCAACAAAAAGCTTTATTTTCCTAATAGGGAGCTGAACTAGCTATCGTTAGCTCCAGCCAGATATGCATCAACTATTTCATTCATTCTTTTGAATTATTAATTTCTGAATGGCTATTTTTAACGTTTACCGATTATTATAAAACTAACCACCGACTGAATGTGGTGTAAGGTAAAGCTTTAATGTAACTCTTGTGTGACCACTGCTAGTTAGCTTTGTTTGAACACTGCGAGTTAGCTTTGTGTTTGTAGTTCTTACTCTTAACACGCTAGCTTAGGCTCGATGGGCTAACAAAACGTAAAAAACTACAAATACCATCAGCATGCGGAAATCAAACAAGCAAGGCCAAAGCAATGCGGCAGCGCGCCTACTTACCCTTGGTCCTCTTCTTGGTCCTCGGCATTTTCGTGCAAACGAATGTATATTTTGATCAAAAATCAGCCAATACAAGACCAGCTTTTACTGTATTGTCTCGTAAAATGAAAATATTCCCGTGGCAGAGCAGATAAAAAAGAATCGAAAGCGATCTTGGGACTAAACTGTTGGCCGAGACGAAACATTTTCCCTCATACAATGGGGCTGCGTGGGAAGAGGGCGGCTCCGGGTATTTATACTCTCTGATGTCACGTGGAGGTTTCCCGGCATCGCCGGCCAATCCACGAATAGGAACAAGTGTCGCGTGCGTTCGCGCGTGACGCAGTCCCAGAAATGTGTGCGTCTATGGACTTTCTGCTTACGTATAACAAACATGCAAAGGTTGAATTATTAGACGATCGTCAATAAATGCAACATGAGTACGATGAAAAACTATTTGAAGTAGTTTAAATTGTACAAAGAAACCACACTTAAAATCTTATTATTCATCATTATTACTCATAATATTAATAGAAATATATGCCTGATATCAGGGGTGAAAATAACCTGTGCTTTCTTAAATCGCATGTTGCTTTCTGCATGTATTTCAAAACAATATTGATTTAAATATTACCATGTGAGAGCTACAACAAATTAGATTAACATTCAAAATACTAATAATTTAATTAACTAATTTAGCACTTTGAGATTTGATCCAAATGTAAAGTGCATTATAAATTAAATGTATTATTATTATTATTATTATTATAGTTGTTTTGGATAACTATCTTGCAAACCAGTTACATTAAATGCTGCTAACACAATACAATATCTAGAACTTGACAACTCTTAGAGAGCGCAAAAAGCTACCAAGTTAATTATTCAACAAATATATTTTAAATTTACTTTTGAAGATATGTGAAATTTGTTGTTTATCATCTCCCAATAGTGACTTTTCCCTGTGCCCCATAAATTTGAGCATTCTGGATTACCGAATAGGGAATACTTCTTGGATTCAGAGCAGACTTTGTGTGTGTTAGGTTCTGGTCCAAACATTAGGCATTATCCATGAAGTTAAAGGCAGGAATCTTCAAAGAATCCTGTCAAGTAATTCTGAATCCAGGTGATCATCCTGACATCACGAATATCTTGATATACTTGATTCATCACTGTGTCATATCTTACGACGCAAAAAAACAAACAATTAAATAACATTTAAAACAAATCCAATGATACCTTTGAGAGTAACACTATTATGCATTAATGAAATGCACTTCTACTTCCAACTCCATGCTGATATTTCCACTAAAGCAGCTTCACTGAGCAAATGGAAACTTGAGTCTCTCTGTTCCCATTCAACCTTCTGCTGATTGACGGCTGTAATCGTGATAAGGCTCCGAGCAGCTGATGTAGTCACTCTATGCACAATAGACCCTCCGCTGAAACACTCTACCTGCTGATTTTGTTATTTTAGCATAAAATGCATTAGAGATCGTGAATGCTACCTCTGCTCGCTGGCTATATCACAGTTCTCTGCACTGCAGTGCAAAATATGGATTAACTGAGTAGAACACGTACACTGTTATTTGTAGGAACCTTTACCTAAATCAACTTTTATTTTTCTGACACAGTCTATATACAGTATAGATACAGCTATCCAATACAAGAATTGGGAGGGCTTATAGAGAATGATAATTTCCAACACTCGCCACTACAAATACACACTGGTTGGAACTCACATCGAAATATGAGTTTACTTATTTTAAAAGATATGACAAATGTAATAAAAATACACCATCATGTCATTTATAAAGTCGGTTCATGCAGGTAGTAGATGCCATATCTTTGCGTATGTGTTTAAATGGACTCAACCCCCACATAGAACATGTGGAAGGTAATTATGAGAATATATGTAATAGGGTGTTAAGGGGTAGAATTGATACATTGAGTTCGATGCTGCTGAAATACTATCTAAACAAAACGAGCGAGAAAGGACGCCGTCTTGAAATTAGTGACATTTTGGAACAATCGATGGATTTCTAGTATCGGTAGAATTTTTATTCGTTAAGCAGGTTGTGAATGAAGCTTAAATTCAACAATCTATTCAATAATTCAAGAAGTAAATGATATCAGAAAGCTCCTTCAGACTCGTTGATTTATTTACAGACTCGCAGGATACATGGGTTTTGTTTCCCAGACGAACACTTCAAGAGAGAATCGATTCCACAGTTCCACAGGCTCGGCGGCGATGACATTCCCAACGAATGCCTCGCATCAGTTCTCTGGGCTGAAAAACAGAGTGTTGGCGTTTGAGGAGAGTGAACGGTCACTTGGATATCCATTACCTAAAGTTGAAATGTATCTTTCCCGGTTTCCAAAGTACTTTTTACCCCCATACTGACTGATGGTTCTTAAAACAGATGCATCTTATTCATTTTGAATAATTCACTAATCTGAGAATATATATCTATGCCGTTATACACTGCTGCCTTTGAAAATGAAGGGAACTAAAATCACAGTCCGGATCGCGATGAAAGAAACGCTCATCTTTATTGATATACATTATGTAATTTGTTTAGAACAACATTATGCAAGAACGATCAGTGGAAATCAAAATCATGAAACCATTAAGGGCTGGATTCTAAATTACACCAAAAATCAAAGTGAAAAGCTGAAATCACGGACTGGTCCAACTCATAATGTGACCCAGGAATGTGTTTGAGCCCTACATGTCAAAGGGACCTCCTGAAAACATCGGGGCATGCTCCTGGATGGAGGATGGGGTCCTGGGGGATCTCCTCCCAGACCTGGATCAGGACTCCTGGACAGTCTCTGGTCAGTGGTGGTGGCGTCTGATGCAGAAACACTTACCGTATCAGAGGTTCTCGGGTGGATTCATGGGAATCATGAGGACCAGACAATGGCATCAACACCTCCATCCTCCAGGAACTGCCTACACCACACGAAGCCGGTCATTGTCCTGGACTAGGAGGAACCCAGGGTCCACTAGACCAGTGTAAGGTCCGATAGTGGGTCAGGGTTTCATCCTGGTACCTAACTGCCGTCATGGTTGCAGTGGGTAGCCCGTTAAGGTATGTGAGACCATCCAAAGATCTGCCTCACCAGACCATCACTAAATCTGCAAAGTCTGTGTGCGCAAAAAGCTTTGTTAAAAAGCTGTGTGCTTTGTTTCCCCCCTGGAAACAAAGCACACTGCTTGAAAAATCCTAAATCAAAACTAGTTACCATGGAAACAGAAACAATACCAAAGATGAAAGTTCCTCAATGGCAAAAAGATACAATTTCGATTTTTACTTTGTTTTGTGTAAAATGTTGGGGTGAAAAATTATTGAATTATATCAAAGATCTGATGTGAAAATAAAATAAAAATCCCCAGAATAAAGCAGGTCAGAGTGAGGAAAAAATACTAATAACGATGATAAGGCTTTTGGAAAAACTATTGGCTGGACCCCAGAGCAGAACTCAGACTCAGAAGAAGATTTGAGAAGTTTATTACTACTTGTTCGTAGAAAAAAGGCAGCGAGGCTCAAGCCTTAAATTGGTGTTCCAGGTTCCAAGACAAGATAAGATAAGATACGATAAGACACGGTAAGATAAGATAAGATAAGATAAGATAAGATATGATACAATACATTAGGATACAATACGATGAGGTACGATAAGATGCGAAAAGATAAGATAAGATATGATAGGTTAAGATAAGATAAGATACCATACAATACGACACGATATGATACGGTAAGAATAGATACGATATAATATGATACGGTAAGAATAGATACGATATAATACGATACGGTAAGATTAGATACGATACGATACGATATGATACGGTAAGAATAGATACAATACGATACGATACGATACGGTAAGATTAGATACGATACGATACGATACGACATGGTAAGATTAGATACGATACGATACGATATGATACGGTAAGATAAGATACGATACGATACGGTAAGAATAGATACGATACGATACGATATGATACGGTAAGATAAGATACGATACGATACGGTATGATACGGTAAGAATAGATACGATACGATACAATACGATACGGTAAGATTAGATACGATACGAAACGACATGGTAAGAATAGATACGATACGATACGATACGATATGATACGGTAAGATACGATACGATACGATACGGTAAGATTAGATACGATACGATACGATATGATACGGTAAGATAAGATACGATACGATACGGTAAGATTAGATACGATACGATACGATATGATACGGTAAGATAAGATACGATACGATACGGTAAGATTAGATACGATACGATACGACATGGTAAGAATAGATACGATACGATACGATATGATACGGTAAGATAAGATACGATACGATACGGTAAGATTAGATACGATACGGTACGATATGATACGGTAAGATAGGTTAAGATAAGATAAGATACGATACTATACGACACGATACGATACGGTAAGAATAGATACGATAAAATACGATACGATACGGTAAGATTAGATACGATACGATACGATACGATATGGTAAGAATAGATACGATACGATACGATATGATACGGTAAGATAAGATACGATACGGTAAGAATAGATACGATACGATACGATATGATACGGTAAGATAAGATACGATACGATACGGTAAGATTAGATACGATACGATACGATACGATATGATACGGTAAGATAAGATACGATACGGTTAGATACGATAAGATAAGGTAAGACAAGATAAGATAAGATAAGATAAGATAAGATAAGATAAGATAAGACAAGATAAGATAAGATAAGATAAGATAAGATAAGATAAGATAAGATAAGATAAGAAAAACCTTTATTTGTCCCACAACGGGGAAATTGCAGTGTAAATGCGGCCTGGCGAGGAGAGGAGGTTAAATACTATCAGCAAAAATCGGAGTGTTGAAGTTTGAGGGTTTAACAATTCCGAGTTGATGTTCACTCTCACCAAGTTATTTTCACACATTCAGAGTCAAATGGTTTTCAGTGTTGGAGTTAATTGACAGAGTTAATCCCATCAGTGTTAATCCACCTCAGCAGAGATGTAATGGAGCTCCGCCCTGGAGTTTTAGTTCTTCCGTTGGAGGCAGGAAGACAGTTGGCACCATTTTGTTCCTGTCCTGCAGCTCTATAAGGTCTATAAGGTGAGTCCAGTTCACTCAAACCTACTGTAACAATACAGGTGTTACCGATCAATGTCTGTTACCAGCACTGAAATAGTACATTTATCCAGGTGATAATCTAGCCATTATCTAGTAGCCTGTGTTAGCTGGTGGTCTATGTTAGCTACTTGTCTGTGTTAGCTGATAGTCTGTGTTAGCTGGTAGTCTGTGTTAGCTGGTGGGCTGTGTTAGCTGGTAGTCTGTGTTAGCTACCTGTCTGTGTTAGCTGGTAGTCTGTGTTAGCTGGTAGTCTGTGTTAGCTGGTGGTCTGTGTTAGCTGGTGGTCTGTGTTAGCCTGTAGTCTGTGTTAGCTAGTTGTCTGTTTTAGCTGATAGTCTGTGTTACCTGGTAGCCTGTGTTAGCTAGTAATCTGTTTTAGCTGGTAGTCTGTGTTAGCTAGTTGTCTGTGTTAGCTAGTTGTCTGTTTTAGCTGATAGTCTGTGTTACCTGGTAGCCTGTGTTAGTTGGAAGCCTGTGTTAGCTGATAACCTGTGTTAGCTGGTAGTCTGGGTTAGCTAGTAGTCGGTGTTAGCTAGCTAACCACTGAACCAACTGAACTTTGTTAAGGACGATTGAATAGCAATTTATGTTAAAGGTCAAAGTGATGAGAAACAAAGTGTTATTTACAAGTTAAGTATATTTACATTAATAATATGTTTGAATGTCTTTGCATAATTGAATAATGATCAGGCTACCGGATGTTTCTTCGTAGAAAAACGATTTGATATAAACTTCTGAAATTTAATTTTAATTTACTAGGTTATTATTTATTTCTAGCACTTTTGTTGCATTATATAAAAATAAATAGTTTTTTCTAGACTTTGTAAAGTATTGTTATGTCAAGAATATGACTTACATTTCGGACATTTCGGAGTCTTTCCAATGAAATCATTTACCGACAGGTTGGTATTTTATATATTTATATGTAAATAGACTATATTCCACAAAAAACGTATCCTCATGAAATCATTTTAGAAATCAGATTTTTTTTTTCTCTTAGAAAAACATTCTTGACCTAACAATTTGTCATTTAATGGTAAATTTAGCGTGTTAAAAAATTAAAATGAAGCATTTACGAAACAGTAAAAGACGTCTTTGTTGCTCATAAAGTGTTGAATCATATTTGAGAAATGTTCCAGAAAGGAAATAAACAACCAGAATGAGCCGTAATCCAGTTTGTTACTGTGGAAATACTTTAGTAGAGGATGCTAATGATAAAAAAAAGTCGCATCTTCTCTGTACTTGGTTCTTATATGTTGAAGGTTTTGTGAAACAAATCTTGTTATATAATATTTGAGATCACAAATGAGCCAACTTGTTACCACGGCAACAAAAAACAAAGAATAATTAGAAAGAACAAAATCCCTAAATAGAATAAATTTTGTGAAAAACTATTCTTCAGCTGAGCTCGGGGAAATTAAACATGACAGAGAGAACCCACTCCGACGTCCTCCTCCGCTCTTCATCCGTGATGAAGGATAATGATCGCCGGTGAATGAAAAGTCAACCTGGTGTGAGACACATGAGTTTCCTGAACAGTAAAACGCCGGAACAAGGCCAGAATCTCAAATCCGGCCGTTAATCGGGAGTTTCCTGGTCTGGATCTGAGCGTCGGTTCCTGGATGGCTTGTTTTGGGTTCTCCGTTAAATGACTTTTGTGCTCGATTGAGCCTTTGATTGAAAAAATGACTTCAAGGTTGCCAATAATGAAAACTTGTATATTATATTCCATTAACTTAATGCTTTTAGTTTCTGAACCCTGGAGACTTTGACCTCTTCAGGTTCAGGTTTCTTATTTGTAGATTTGTTTGCATCCAACAACAAACAGAAGGGATAAGAATACAAACGTGGAACGTTCTCAGTGCAAAAGTGCTCCGATATTCAAATTATCCAACGACAGGATAAAATATAGAAATAACTGTTCTCGGAGAAATAATGATGGAATCATTCCGGTTGATTGACTTCTTCTTTTTGCTTGACGGGACAAAAATAGTTCACTTTTTTTATTTTACAGCAGTGGAAAATCTCCCAGATGCTGCCTCCTTGCTAACATTCCCACGGTCCAACTGTCAGCAGCGTCACCGCCAGCTCAGGCCTGACAGACACAATCACGACATCAGCTTTCAGAATTCAATTCTGGGGGCTGTTTTTATTGTCTATTAAGTCTTATTTATTAATGCTGACTTCATTTTCGGTCACATCGGGGTCTTCAGAGCTGCCCCCTCCAGCAAACACCTACACCTGCGGATTTGCATATTAAATGGTAATTACTCAGGTTGATTTTCATCGTTCAGTCGTCACTTTAGCTGTATTTCCTTTTGAGCAGCGTGAGCCTCAAGCTGTGGGTGGACTGAAAAAAAAAAACAAGTTCGATACTTTATCGTTTCACTTAATAGTTCCGTAAGAAAAAATAGTGTCTTTCAGGGAAAGTTTCAGGTCAAAAAGAAAACAAAACGAAGAACATATTGCCAAGGAAAAATAAAGATTTTAGTAGTAAAGAAAATGAAAAAGTGAGTAAATGAATTCAGGAGATAGAAGACGATGGAGACGCTGAAATCAAAAAAAGAAGCTTGGACAAATTCAATTACATTAAAAAATAAATAAATAAAATAAAATAATTCAGGAATAAATTAAAAAATCTAAAATCATTGAAAAAATTTTTTTTTTAAATTACATTAAAAAAAAAAAAAAAAAAAAAAATAGAATAAAATTAAAAATTAAAAAAAGAATAATAAATAAATAAAAGAAAAATAATTATTAAAAAAAACCTGATTTAACCTTCAAGGAGGCTCAGACACACGTCCTCACTTCTGCACCCAGACAATTTTTCATCGTTTGCTCAAACACAGAAAGGCTTATTAGATACTGGAGAAATGGATGATAGTCAATATTGCCTGGCTTTCACCCAAATTCCCCAGAAAGCTGCTGGATTGGGTTGAGGTCAGTTCTCTTTGCAACAGCCCTCAGAAGTGTTTCCATAAACCTCAAAAATAATTTTCAGACAGCTACCCTGAACAGAATAAGCGGTTATGGATAATGAATGAATATTAGTTGTCATGAAACAGTTGAGCTCAAAGTTTTTCTATAGTTACTACAAGAGTTTGCACCAAAATACCTTCACAGCAAATCCAGGCGGAGCTTTTTACTAGCAACCATCCTTCACAGACTATTGGACATTATACATATATACTTTAATCGGAGGTATTTGTGTGGTTTTAAATGTCTTGAATATTTCAGGCTACTAAGATTGTTTCCCCCCTCATGATGATCCACCACCACCACCACCACCACCACCACCATCACGCTGTACTCCTCCAGATGAGGCTGTATGGAACCCTTAGGGCGCATGTGGACAGAACCGCAGCATCAAGCCTGAATAATTCAGTGTGTGTGAAGCTGGGCTGTTTTGAGTCGACACAAAATGTGCGAGTTGAGCCGGGAAGAACTCCCAAACGCGGTTCATTCCCTGTGAAATTGGATGGATGGTGGAGGATGGATTTTCGGTCCAAACTGTAAAAGAAGAAGAAAATGACCCTGAAAAGCTGGCTTTCATTTTTAAATGAGAAACCCACATCTATTTCAGATTGGTCTGTGGCACTAGGGGGCGCCATTCTGTTTGAATTCAAAGGATTCCCTGCTCTCACTCTCATTCCGACAGAACATGTGAGACTTTTTTTTCTTTTTTTTTTGATGCATCATTTATGGAGTCAGTGAACTGTGCACTGCTTTAAACGTTGAAGGGGCTGGGTGATGTAAATAAGACCAAAGGAGAAGGTCACTCTGTGGCGGGAAGTGTTCAGTCAAGCTGAAGCAATGTGTTTTGGATGGAGAGAGAATTCACCTGCCAGGAAACCAGTGTGGGAATGGGCAGAAACAGAGGCCCAGTCTACAGCCTCCATCAGCACCCACGGCACGTAACGTCAACGGGGCAGAAGCTCCGACCCAACTAGTGCCACAGGAATACAGATCATTACCCAAACAACAGAAGGCAGGCAGGGAGAGAGGGAGAGGGAGAGGGAGAGGGAGAGGGAGAGGGAGAGGGAGAGGGAGCTGACAGCAGATAATAGAAAATGTCGGAATATTAATTCCATGTGCATTGCTTCTGTTTTTTAAATAATTCATAGTTGGCATGGCCCGCAGCGACGGGGAGGAAGCAGGCGTAGGAAGTGATCTCAGGCCGAGAGGTCGATGGAAACACGGTCTCGAGAGTTGAGCAGAGGTGATCTTTCAATTTCCTCAAATAGTTCCTTTTTGAAAATTAGGCAGGATTTTTTTTTTTTTTTTTTCCCCCTCTTCCTGTTTTCTAATCGTTTATGGCAGACGGGACTCAGCTGACCTCGAGGTGACGAGGCTCCAGCTCGTTAAATTTGTTTCCTCTCAGGGAGTTTTTGTTACTCATTTATTTTGTTTCTACTTCTCGGAATGTTGTTATTTTTTCGTTTATATGGAGAAAGAAAATGTAGATTTTTTTTTTTTATTTACCCCCAAAAATTGCAGAAGTCAGCATGAGTCAAGAATGAAAAACTATGACGCTAAAAAAGGCTTAAAGAAAGTGAACAAACTGACCTAATTTGATGACACAAGAGGGAATAAACACCGATTAACCACAACATTATAACCCACTGACACATGAAGTCAGAACAGCGTGGATTATCTTGTTGCAATGCCACCTGTCAGTGGGCGGGACATTACAGCGGACAATTAGAACCACCATGAAAAATTTTAAAATCTAATATTACGAGAATGAAGTCGGAATTGTATGAGAAAAAAAGTCATAATTCTAAAACTGGCGAAAAAGAAAATATGCAATCTGGGCTTTTTTTCACCTGCGGTCTTTGGTGGTCCGGTGCTCCTCACCGTAGTAATGAGTTAGTTAGATTACTTTATACTTATGATCATGTTGGGGTACTCGGTCGAAAGATTCAGTATTTACTGCTTTTCTAATTCTCATTCTGAATCGAAAGGGGTCAGAACACAGGGGGACGTCACAGCTTGCTGCGTATGGACCCGTGCAGCAGCAGACGGGTCAGGGTGTAGAGAAAGGAAGGAGGTGGCCAGTTCTGATGAATCGTTCTGTGCATCGCTCACCTGCCAAAAGAGATGATAGCAGGAAGAACCGCCAGAGGAAGGCGGCGTGACGCTATGGGCAATGTTCTGCTTGGCAACCGTTGGCCCTGCCGTTCACGTGGATCTTACTTTGACCTCCACCACCTACCTGTAAACCGATTTAGCTCAAGCAAGCGCCTTTGTGGAAATGGTATTCCACAAAGGTAGTGATTACTGTTAGCGGAACAATGGACCCTGCTACACTGCAGAAAAAAAACCCCAAGGTGATGACTTGGCCTCCAACTTCTCCGGATCTAAATCCGCTCCAGCATCAGTGGGACCTGCTGGACCAACAAGTCTGATCCCTGGAGCACCTCTGAACCAAGAACAGCACACCTTCAGAGATCTTGTGGAGTCTGAGGATGATGTCATAGTTTTCTATAACACAGCATTCCTGTATTTTTTTTTTTTTTTCTAAATTGACTTGATGCGGCCCAAAACTGTTTCTCTAATTATCTTGGCTCCGTATTTCAAATTCATATCATTTCTAAAATATTCAGCCCTGCTCCATTAAATCCAACTGCTGTTTGACAGAGGAAGGATCCTCAAATTAGAGCTCGCTCTAATTACAGTCTGTTTGTCGCGGGCGGAGGCCCATATTGCTTCCCCTCCTTTTCCTGTTTTTAGAAGGGGTTTAGCGTTTTATCACACCGTTTAAAAAAATGACAGCCACGCTAACCGCTGTCATTTTAATTACCTCCCGTCCGTACGCACATTAGTCTAGCTTGCTCGTCTTTTGTAACTTCACTTTCAATCTGTCTCAACGTGTAGGAGTGCTCCAGAGAGAGTGAAGGAGTGAGAGATTCTCCCTCTTCAAAAGAACAGGTGAGTCTCTACCAGGAAGGTTTTTATAGGTAACCAGGACAAAAAAAAGCCTCAGTGATGAAAGTGATGGACTAAATCGCTACAACGGTTTGGACGTTATGTCATTAAAAGCTCCCCCTAGTGAGTAAAATATGAACTACTTGAGTAAAATACGATACATATGCACCATATTTGGAATTAAAGAAAAAACACAGTTGAGAAACTATGGCGTGAAAACTTTTGGAGATAAAACTCCATCTAGTGATGGAAATATACAGCTGAACTTTCCCAAAATCAATCCAGTTCTTCCTCGCACTGAGTGCCATGCGGGGATAAGATTAGAAAATGATCCATGAGAGGATTTTCGAGTTATCGCGTTAGCATAGAGGATCTGCGGGCCCCTCGGTGGCGGTAATGATGGTTCCTAAATATCTCCGACTTTTCGGGCCTATAATTAATGAAGTCTACGAAAACACAGAAAACCGTTTTAGTTCTAGTCATGACCCTTAAGAAACGACGGTGACACAAATGTCGCAAACCCTTTAAAGGCTATATAATCCTCTTGTCCTCGTAATAATAATGATAATAATAATATGTTCTTTATTACATTTAACCTTTTCTGACCTTATATTGTGAACAAACAAAGAAATATTCTATTATTATCTTAAGGGGTCGCCACAGCGGATCGACTGTTTCTATCTCCCTCTTTCCTCTGCATCTCCCTCTGTCACACCAACCAACTGTATGTCCTCTCTCACCACATCCTGAAATCTCCTCTTTGGTCTTTCCAGTTTTCTTCTTCTTCCGGAAACTCCATTTCCAGCATCCTTCTACCAATAGATCTACTATCTCTGCTCCTCATATGTCCAATATGCGGAACACAAAACTGATTTTTATTATTATTGTAGTATTAAATTACATTTTTTTATGCATCTTGTGGCATTGCAGTTTAAAATAAAAAGAAAACTCCGTATTCCTTTGTAAAAAAAAACCAGAAAAAAAACATTTCAAGCTCACTTTTCAAATGAGGAAGAAAAAAAAAGAACATAAACCCCAGAATTTATTTTCCATGTCTGTTTTATATCCACCTTAAATTCCCAATCTCAAGGATAAATGAGTTTTTGGTTCTTTCTGGTTCCTGTGGTTTCTTCCGAGTGTTGTGTTGTGTTTGGTAATATATTTATTTGGAAGTTCTTAAATTTAACTGTGAAGAAATCTAAGCGTCACAAAATCATACATATCTATAAAAAAAACAAAAAAACAAAACTAGCAAACTAGAAACGACGGACCAATGGAAGTAAAAGAGAAAAGACTGTACGGAGCCGAGGGAAGGGTTGGAATAAAACACCTGTTAGAGCAAAATCTCCAAACGTAATCTCACTGCGAGCAGAAGCTCTGCTGTTACATCCAGTTTTTAAAAAAAAGAAAATACCCGAGGATGACTTTGCAGATCTGTCATTCAATTAAATCTCATCCCCTTCAGATTTCTCATCTTTAGAAAATGCCAAACCTTCTACCGCAATAACAACTCTCCCCTGTTTACTCCAATTATTGTTTGAAGGTGAGCTTTACTTTGTATCTCGCACAAACGGTCTGATCGTCAATATGCTGCAGAATCTGAGCACGGATCTGCAATCAAAGCAGTTTGCACTCCGGGCAGAACGAGATACCGGAGTCCTGAGAAAAAATCCATTATGTCTGACAAGCACAAACACCGGCTTGTGCCAGAGACACTGTGTTACATAAGTAAACGTGTCACATGTACACTGATAACAAATGAAGCTAGCTGACATCTTTTTGGTATCACGCAGTTGTAAATAACTGAATTAAAAACATTATATAACTGCCAAATAACACTGTGTTTCATAAGTAAACGTGTCACATAATCCACATCTAACTTCATCCAATCCACAGGAACACCAACAAGACCAAGAGGAACCCTTCTGGACCCCGATTGCCGTCTTTATCGCAGGCATCTGGTCTAATGTGGCCTGGAAAGCCAACCTATCTGTGAGGTCCATTTGGTGTTTTTCCACAAAACACATAGATGAAGCGCCCAGAGCATTCAATCAATAGACTGCTGAGCTGCGACGGCTCGTTCAACTCCATTTCCTCACAAAAGCCCCTTTTCACAGAGTGGGAATTTTCTCTTTTATTTCGTCCTTCCTCCACTGAGCGAGACATTTCTGTACCTGAGATAAGTTCAAACATCATTTGTTGGGGGGGGAGGAATCAGTTTGGGGCAGCAGGCGAAAACGACTCATGTGAAGACTGTTCAACGATGAACTTGACTAATTTCTGACGACAGTCTTCCTCGGATATCGTAAGCGTGAGATCAGAGTTATTCTCATTGTACATTTGTACGTACTTTCCTCAGATCCTACTGACAGTGTCACTGTTTCGTACAGGAATAGGCAAAAATAACAGGCCTTCTTTATAAAGGCGTGCTATTAACGCCACAAAACATCCTCTTCAGTGCCATTCACTTCTGAATAACAGCTTTTATGGTTTGTGGGGTTTTGATTTCAGACCTTCCTCTGAATCTGCCCTTTACCGAGTGTTTTAATAACCCTTACTCACGCTGCTGTTTCGGTTGTCCTCATTTTGTTTGATCTCTCTCTCTTCCGTTTGAGAAAGTAGACCATGAGATTCCGATCTCCTGTCACGACTTGTGCTTTGGTGTCCGCGGCGCTGCTTTAAATTGGTTTAGATCTCACTGGTAGTCCATTTTCCAGGAGTCTCATCTCACGTCTCTCTATTTCTCCGTTACTGCCTTCGACCAGTGGTGTACCTCAAGGCTCCATTTTGGGTCCTATTCAGTTGTATTTATACATGCTGCCATTGTTATCTATGTTAAAAATGTAACGGGGCTTATCATTTTTACATTGATAATACCTGGATATATCTTTGTCTTACACCCAAAACAAACTCGCCAGCTAACAAGCTGTTTGGTTGAACTTAAAACGTGGAAGTAAAAATAGATTTTGATATTCAAACAACTTCAAAATCTGTTTTTACTTCCACGATCTCCTGATGATACAGTACTTTTTCTCTTCTTCTGTCCTACGGCACCTACTGGAGATCTCGCGTCAAGGGTCTCCTGGTTGTTTTTAATTCTTCTTTTAAACTAGACTTGCAGATGAATTCAGTCGTAAAAGCCAGCTTTAAAAAACAACAACCATTAAAACCCTTTTATTACCTCTTAAGCTGGACTACTGCAATCTGGTGTTTGTTGGAACGACTCAGGCACTTAAATCCAGGTACTAGGTGGTCCAAAATGCTGCTGTTGGCCTCCACACAAGCACAGGTAAGCCTTAGCAAATTCTGCCTATCCTGGTGTCCTCAACCCTTCGATGTCCGCATCGAGAACGAAAAACTAAAGTATGGAAAAATTGTTTTTGTTGCATATTTTATTTCTTTGTGGCATTTATTAATTTAATATCGTAAGACACTTTATATATACCATAAAATGACAACTGATATGGTCGAGCATGTTTTTAAAAATTATTCTACTGATGAAATATAAGGAGAAATTTTATATTTCCTGTTTTTTTAAAAACTATTTGACCCTCATTAGACTTTTTTTTGGGTTTAATCAAGTTCCACAAGTCTGTGCAATAATTTTTCACATGCTGTAATATGTCAAAAACCTACTTTTTGAGTAGGACTTTCTCTATAGTCATGGTTAATGGTTCCTCCTCTGTTGCTCCTCTGACATATGGTGTCCCCCAGGGCTCCGCCCCCCGGCCCCTTACTCTTTCACATAAACATGCTGCCAAAGGGTCATATTATAAACAGTTTCAGGTCAAGTGTCACATATTTTTCAATAAGGAACAGTGACAACTCAAAATGAGCTCAACCAAATAGTTGCACATGACATGAAAGGGTTAAATGTGGCTACAGGTTCTGCTATCCATTGCTTATTGCTGGATGATCCCCCCCTCTAGTCCAGATCAGGGTTTCATCTTCGTCTCAACCAGTGTTCAAATCAATAAAAACACACATTTTCTGTTTATGGTCCTTTGCAAACATAATTTCAGACTAGCCTACGTAAACTGAAGGGCTAATCTGTTTTTATTTGATCTAAAGACCTTTTTGAAATGACTTTTTTTGCCTCAATTGTGCTTGTTTGTTTTAATTAGCTCTGGTTGTACTGTTATATTTTGCGCAGCATTGCTGTAGCATTGCATCGATTGCCTCAGCAGTTGACCACACCTCACTTTGATCTCCTCGCATCTCGTACTTAACGTTACCATGGCTCGGCCTCAAATCGCGCTGACTGGAGACGGGGTCTGTTCAGTGATCCTGCTTCCAGTCGAGGTTATGAGGGCCGCCTCTGTTTACCATACAACACTCCTAATGCACCTGCGCCCGACCGTACAGAGGGCGTCCAGTTAACTTATTCCATAATCATCCATTTTAAAGGAGGGACAGTGAGTGGTTTGTTCCGTCACGATCCCCTACAGCCCAGTCCACTTACAAATCCTCACGGTGTAGCAGTATAGAGACGGTTGAACAACATCGGACAGCACTCTCATTCATGGCAGCTACAGACACCGACTTATATGGAGCTACGCCAGTGTGAGCCACTATGACAACACACTTTTCTGTCGACCAGAATGTTGAGCCCCACTGAAAAATCTCTCCGAATAATAATTCAATTAGAGAAATACATATTTTTATTTGCAGTTAAATAATTGCTATATCTAAGTTCCTTCAATTGGACCCTCAGACGTTCTTAGAACCCTGTGGTGTGCACCGGGGGCATTGAGTTGGAAAGACGTTGGAATTTTGTGACCGTAAAGGGTCTAATGAAAGAGAGCATTGAGATGTAATTTGTGTCACGGCATGCGGCCTTTGATTGGACACTTTGATTGGCTGTGGGGCGAGAAGGGGGAGGGGCTTATCCACCCAGAAAGCCAGTGTGGTTTAGGAAGGAGCTGGAGAGGTGACTAAGAGGAGAGAGTCAAAGTTTGTATGTGTTATATGATGTGTAAGACGGGTGAAAATGTAGCTGAAGCTTGAGTACCGATCCTACGAGGTCTGACTACCAGAAGCAAACTGAGAAAGCCGATCCAGCCTGTAGGCGAAACCGATCTTCAGAATTCCTAGATTTGTCTTGAGACAATTTTATTATTATTCTCTGCTTTCACCAGTTGGTTAGGGTTTGGTTGATTTAGCACACTATTCCCTGTGTTTGTGTAACATTCAAATGATCAACCCTACTGGGATATGAATTAAAACAGTGACACTTATGAAATTCTTTTTTGGGACGTAGCAATTAGCATATTAGCCAGCCCACTAGTATGGATTCCAGAAATTTGAACATCTATCTTATCCATACCTCTTCAATATCATGATGCAACATATGATTCTCTCCATTCATCAATAGTTCTATCATGCTGCCGATCTTTATGCCCTCCATCTCTAACCAATCCTAACAGATCAATCAACTTCATCAGTCTCAGCAAGGTCATTGGCCACCACCACCAATATACAGTCTCCAGGTCGGAGGATAAACCTTACTGCCGCTGCACAGGGCAGATATCCTTCCATCGTAACCTCCCTCAAGAGTCTGAGAACCAAAGACGTTCTGACCAATTATCACAAAAAGCATCTGTTTTCATAAACTTTGATTATTTTTTCATTCTCTGTCTCTCCCGATTGAAATAAATGATGACTTACTAATTGTACCCATTTGTTCTGAGGTGCACTCATGCAGTGTGTTGCAACGCCGACTTGAAACCAGGCTAAACCACAGTCAATGAAGAGAGAGCCGAGGTAGATTTAACAATTTACTGAGACTTCTTCAGTGGGCATCAACATTGTTGGGTTGGTATTGCCTCTTTGATGTTTTGCTATGAATGGGAGCAGATTATCGTATTGGCGTGTTTGCGGTATTCGAACACGTGTCGGCCCTTTTGATGACCGAAAAACTTAAAGGTTCTTTTATGATCAGCGATAAAAGAAACGTATAACGTCACTAAAAGAAACTGCAAACTATGAATACACAAGGAAACAAAATCTATATTTGTTGAAGTCATGCCTGTTTGACAAATAGTCTTGTTTCCTTAAATTCACTCACTTCCTCTCATTATCACAAAGTGTTCTCGTAAAGTTTGGTTTTCGGACTCATCTGTAATGTTTAACATGAAAGTCTTCATTCGAAGATGATGATGGCCGCTACATGGAAATAAAATCCACCTATAATCCACTTTTGTAGCCACTGAATCTGACACACTGTGGATTAGACAGTAGTTGAGCTGAGCTGTTTAGCGCTGCCTGCAAGCAGCAGAGACAAAGGTCCTGAAATAAGACACAAATCTGGGTCCAACTTCCTTTGACTGGCATGTCTGAGCAGGAAGTCGGTTGGGAAACTCCAGTCTGTCATCTGGTGTCCAGCAAGTTTCTGTTCTCTTCTCAGACTTCTCCATTTGGCAGCGTCATTAGCATAAATAAACACAGATAACAGATCCGAGTAGCCTCATCTACCTCCGAGGCACGGCGTTGAGGAAGTAGAACATGCGATTCAAAGGATTAGCTTTTCTGTGCGAATACCCGTGTCTGAAAGCCACCGAGGTTCGCGGAGAGTCTTTCTAGGAGTTACCGGGCAACCCCTCTCTAGACACGGAGAAGGTGGAGTTTACTGCTTCATATGAGGCCTTGTGTAACTGCTGGGCTGAGTCTGAAGATAAAGAAATAATCCTTTCTCATAACTTGTTCTCTTTATAGGATCCGGGAAAAACAAAATTGAAAGGAATATATATATTAAAGGAGGCCGGATTGCAGGCTCTGTGTTCGCCGCTAAGCCTCTGGGCTCGACATCAGTACCTCAAAATGCAGCAAAGTTTAATTTCTGAAAGATTCTGCTTTCAGAAATGGTTTTAAATTCACAATAATCAATTTATTCCACCCCTTTGGCGATTTTTTCTTTCCCTTCTTCTTTTCTGTCGGTCAGCATCAGCTCGGCGCTGCGGGGCGGCAGCCATGAAGCCTTGAGAACCCGCGGTGAACCTTCAGAGAGGATTGGTGGAGGGATTCATCTCCGTCTCCCTCTGCTGCCAGGGGATCCTGGGATAAACCCAACCCTTTGGGTATACCTTCAGTTAGACCTGCGAGCAGTGTGGAAGATTATAATACCGGCGTAGAGAGAGGGAAGGAAGGCGGGGGGTGGAGGAGAGCGAGAGAGAGAAAGCACGGAATCGTGCGGAACTGTGGAGAAAGGCGGAAGATGGTTGGCAGCAGCTGGAGATGATTACTCTCAGGGTGAATCAATCACCATGCTCCAATTCTTTCCCTCGCTTTCTCCCCTGATCACTCATTCATTCACTCACTCACTCACAACTTAACCAATGGAGATGGACACCTGTGCGTCTGCTCTCATCACGCCATTACGCTAAACGAGATATTTATGAAGCAGGGAGTTGCTGAGTCAATGACGCCAACGGCCATCGATAGGCTAGGTTGCATGTTGGCTAAATGTCACTGACTAACAATTGCAGGATATGCAGGAAGAAAAAAAAACACCAAAGCAACCCGACTGTCACATGATGTCAGATTTGCTTCATTCAGCCAGAGCGATGCGTTTTCTTCTTCTCTGTCATTCAGTTGTTCCCTGTAGGGTTTACCGCAGCGGTTCATCGGATTCCTTCCATGGTTACCACCGGCACCCTGCTGGATGAAAGCACCACTTATTCGAGTTTGGGACCATCACTATAAGTGCACTTATTTGCGTCCCTCTTCGTGGCTAGCAGCCGGGGGGGGGGAAACGTAAAGACTGAAAAGGCAAGAATTTTAATCAATTCATTTAAAGAAAAACAAAAGAAAATGAGGATCGTTGGGTCTCAGTTATAAAAGCGAACGTTAGGTTCTATTGTTATATTCTATAGGTGTTCAAATGTAAAAGTACATTTTTAAAGAAGATATTTGGCATCGTCAAACAAAGGATGTAGTTATTTTTATTATTTTTATTTATTATTATTAAGTTTGGCTCGAAGAGAGCATTAAGAGGGTCCTTGAGTGCAAAATATAAAAAAAGGAATTAGACTCTACGTGTTAACATAAGTCACTTTGCACATATTCATAATGTATTCAGTCAGTCTTCATTTTGATGGGGTGCTAATTTCCTGCACTGACAAAGTCCTCGCCATGATCTCTGACTGAGCTCTGACGTAATCGCCAGGGGCAACAAACAAAGATGGGTAAATCAGAGCTTCGTGTCGTCCCGGAAACTCATCCCTGATCTATAGGGTTTAATAAAAAGTGCAAGCTCGGGAGAAACAAAGGGATCAAATAATTATTAGAATGTGAAGGAGTGATTGGTCACATCGGCCAAATAAAAACAACAACAGCGTAGACGGAGCAGGAAGCGGCGGCCAGCTCAGAGGAGGTCAAGTGAACAAAGCAGGGAGAGACACGGATAACGACAGAGAAAGAGAAATATACTAATGGCTGTGGGCTCTATTTAAATGAGTGTGCGTGGCGGTCCAGTGAACAGATTGACTTTGAATTATTACCACTGCGTGTTCACTGGAGCTGCCTGCCTGCCAGCTCAACAGGCGCTCAGTAATTCAGAGAGACAGAAGCAAAGAAAAAGGAGGGCAGGAAACCAAACCAAATGACATATTAACAGTTTTCTTTAAGCCAGGGAATGACATTTTAATGTCCCAGCCCTCGTGTTGGACAGACCTGAGTCACTGCAAGTCAGATTTGGCATCGTGTAGTATCACAGCGAGCTTCATGTGGTCACAGCAGCCAGGGGTTCCAAACGCAAAAAACACTATCAAAGAAGCAGAACTCCCCAAAAGGCGTTTGTTAAAAGTAGAAAAATCAAAGACAGAGGGGGCTGGAGGTTCAGCCCGAAGTACAGGGAGATGAGACCTTTGGACCTTTGATTACTGATCTGTGAGAGATTATAAGGCCGACAGGAAAATCTACATCACCGAAAAGTCCCCAACCACATTTCTTGTACAGGCAAACCCCCCTGATCCAGCTCCTCCTATTAAATGTGAAGTTACGTCCGCTGTATTTTAGGTTGAAAAGCTCCACCAAATGAGTAGAATATAAACTATTAGATGAAAAAATATGAAATACACGATAGAGCTCCTTCATCCTAAATCTGGACTTAATCAAACCAAGGGTAAGAAAGTTATGTCAAAAAAAAAAAAAAGAGATTTTTTGTGAAAAAGTTTCCCCTAATGAGTAAATTAATATCTATTAGCATAATATATGCTATATACCGAATAGATCTCCTCAATTGAATCGTTAGGACCGAATTTGGAAAAAATTAGACAAATATTTGAGAGATTATGGCCTGAAAACTATTGGAGATAAAGCTCCATCTTTTGTTTGGAAATTTACAACCAACCTATCCCAAAATCGAACCAGTTCTTCCTCGCACTAAGCTCTATGAGGGTATTCAAATTGAAAATGATCCATGTAACAGTTTTTGACTGCGGCGGACGCAGCAGTGATGATGATTCCATGATATCCCTGACTTTTCAGTGATATAAAAAAAAAAAAAAAAAACACAAATTAATTAAATGTGATTTTTCCCACATTCTCATTTTTGTATATTTTTGCCAAACCAACCAACTTACGCATCAGTGCTCCAGATAGTAGACAGTATCCAGTGTCTGCAAGCATCGCAATCCTTATTATCGCACCTCACGATTGATAGGTTTGTTTTTTTAACTTCAAAACCTGCTTATTTTCCAATCAAACTTCCACTTTTCATCCAAATCTGATCAAACCACAACCCTGTTTGTTCTACATCATAATGGTAGCTAGACTAGACATAGAATTCAATTATACTGGCATAATTGAACTGGTAAACAAGCAAAACAAAACAGCTCATCTTCCAGCTTGTTGCTGCTCAGATTGAAAATCGGGTATTTTTATTTTTGTTACGGATTCAACAGCTGACTGGGGAAGTTTTTTTTTTTTCCCCCTGCTGGAGACACGTCGCCTGTCTGGCTGCTATCAGCTGAGGGAAACTCAGTCCTGGCATTGACTCAGCGCGGCTTCCTCGCACAGAAGCTTAGATATGTGCGCTACTTCTCGTCCTCATCTGCACACGCTCTTCATGACGGCCTTCATCGGTCCGTACTATCTGCCTTCATGTTTAATTCTAAACAGCTGCTTATCCGTATCGGCTTACGGATCTGTTTTCCTTCCTCCGCTTATTGATTCTGATGCCGGTACCACCGCAGTGTTTAAGGAAGTGGTACTTCCTGCTGCGGCGGACGTCTCCATGTTTGTGTGCATGTTGTGTTTCCCTACATGTGATTGCCAGTCAAACCCCCTCTGCTCCTGCTGAGGCAACGGAGATGTTGATTAGCTGCAACGATCTCATTGAGGTGTTTTGCTGTGGTGAACTTCTGTAATTGGATCGGAAACATTGCTGGGAGATTATTTCTTTAGCTATAAACCCCATTTGATATCATCTTCCGTACCACATTTCTCAGAACGTCGTGTTTTCATTGGTATTCCAGCTGTTAACATTTATACACACCTTTCATAGAAAGATGACAACCCTACATCCAACCCCCCCCCCCCCTCCCTCCGGAGAAATGCTGGAGAATTCAGAATTTTCCATCGTTCCCCTCCTCCAAGGGGCTTTTAGCATAAACCCACCCCGCTAATGTATGCAGCCGCAGCCAGCGAACAGATCAAAGATACACGGATGGTATTTTGGTGTGTGTGTATTCCTAGGTGTGCGCGAGCTGCTAACAGGCATCATCAAAAGCGCTGTGACTTGGCCCCGAGGCAAGAGGCCGAGGAATACGGGTTTTGATGTCCGATGCCTTTACAGTATGGGCCGCTTTCATGCGGTCACATTATGCAGCTCCGGCGTGAAGGTGAATCATCACGATGCCTCCAAAGCCCTCCAGTTTGTGTCTGCTGACCTTTAGAAAATCCAGTCCTGCATTACATGTTTCAGGTCCGGTTTAAACACCGCTAAACCCCTCTGGGCTGAATACACATGGCAAGTCTTTTATCGTAAACAGAATTAACATGTATTTAGATTCGTAACGTGGGAAACGAGCTTATTTGATTTTCTTGCAGGGGATTGGGTTGGGAGTTCAGCGTAAACAGTGAATGGCATGACTTTAATAATACTACTACTAATAATAATAATAATCACAGAGAAGAGGCGAGTGTAAAAAGATGTGTTTTCAGGCGGGATTAGAAGGTGGGGAAGCAGCAGATTTAGTCTGGATTAAAAAACGGAGAGGGAGAAACCATTACCTCCGACCTAAAGGTGAAAAAAAAAATGAGGTAATAATTTACCGGAACCACTATACTAACTTATAACTGACTAACTTATAATTATTCTCCACTTAATTTTTTTTTAACTTCGTTTAAACTGTATATAAAGCAATTTTATCTGCATTTCTTGTATGAAAGGTGAAACACAAATAAAGTTATGATTATATTTTACATTTTAATAATAATAATTATCATCATTATTTTTATTATTGTTATAATTATAATGCATACAAGTGTGAAACTGCGAGTTCAGATTCGACGACGTGTCCTGGGTGATCATTTATCAAAATATAATGATTCTCCATCAGAGGCCCATCTAACCTGTGGTGTTCCCCAGGGCTCCAGTCTTGGCTCCATGTTTTTCTGCATACTATTAATATTATTATTACTCAGCAGCAAAAAAACAGACAAATCCTGTACCGTTGTTATGCCGATGACAGGATTGTGTGTATTTTTTTTTAAAGTTTAGAGTCTGACAGTGTAAACCCAGCAGGTTTTATAAGTCTTTATGTTAATAAAGTATACAATAATAGGAGTTAACCCCTGCAACCTCAACCACATGTGTCCACGTAGCAGGACCATGTACCAACGCAGGGCAGGTAGACACACACATACCACACACTGGTGTGTATTTATATTCTTCCACAAAGACTCAATCTATAGTTATTTTAGGAACACACTCTGTCTTTTAAAACCACGACCCCAATATTATGGGCATTACTTTTCTGGACTAACTCTCAGCAGGAAAAACAAAAGCTTATAGACAAGACAGATCTCCTCGATCCCTTTCAAAAGTACCACATTAGGATTTGGACAAAAGAGCTCCCGCTTGTGCGTAAAATACGAACCGCTCTAGTAAAATATCACATAAAGGAGACAGAGCTCATTGAGTTGATTAATATGCAACAAATTTGGAATAAATCGAACAAATAGCAAACAAGAGTGTCTTTAATAAAAAGAACTCCCCTAGTGAGTCTGAGATGATTTATTAGAGTTAAATATGATATAAAAGATAAATCTTCATCAATTCAGTTCATATGTATCAGATTTGGACTAAATCTGACTAAGGATTGCGAAAGAAAATGGCCCCAAAAATGTTTGGAAATAAACCTGGTGTTGGAAATATACAACCAACCTTTCCCAAAATCATTCCAGTTCTTCCTCATTCTAAGGTCTATGGCCTTATAAAATTTGAGAATGATAGATTAAACAGTTATAGAGTTGTCAAGTGAAGATCTGTGGCCACGCGGTGGCTTTGATGTTTCCATGGTAACCCTGACTTTTCGGGGATATTTTAATACCTGGATGTGTAGAAACTGAGACTTTCTTTCCCACAGAGACGCTCAGAGTATCATGGGAAAGCCTGTATTAGTCTAAACCTATTGTAGCATAGCTAAAGGCTAGCCTAAACCGGCCTTAATTATCGAAAAAAAAAGGCTTAAAGCTTAATCTTAAACACAGAGAGAGTGTCGGCCAGAACTGACTCCCAACTGAAGGCTTTGGCTTCTATTCGTACACAGAGTACGCATGAAAACATCCCAGGCTGCACAAATCATACGAGTAAATAGAAAGAAAGTGATGCATGTAAAACAAAGAATCTTTACAGCCTTAAAAAAAAGTCCATTATTTGAGTTATTATGCTGAACTCATTTTATTGATTTGGTCTTTTTTATTTTAGACTGACATATGTCATGCTGGATTTATAACAGGGATGGCCGAGCTCTCCATGAAGAATAGTCGCAGTCGTGACAGGGTGCTTATCAGAATTAGAACAGACGGACGTCACAAATCAATCCCAAGGACGATTAAAGGTTATGTCACCATTTTCTGCGTGTTGGAGGAGAATAGAATCTCTGCCGAGACTGTCGGCTCTGCCCATCAAGCCCGAGATGAGGGCGGGAGATAAAGATGCGTTTAGAAAAAAAGAAGAAGAGGAGCAAATGTGGTTTGAAGGATATAAGACCGTCTCATAAAAGGCAATAATGACGACAAAAGAAGACGCCGAATGGTTTCTCCTGGGTTGAAGGTTGGACCGTCAAGCACAGTTAGCGGAGGTGAGGCCGTGTCATTTCATTTTAAAGCCTTCGATTTCCCTCCCAGGAGACACTAAGGAATGATTTTATAAAATCTACACCGAAGCACGGGTCGAGATTGAAGCCGCGCTCACCTAACGACCGGCGCGTTGGACACAATCTATTTACTTCCCAGTCTCTGAGGGATGTGAGGCCGCAGATCGCTCCGTCTAGATTACCTCACCTGAGGCGATGAATCACAATCGCGGGAACACAGCCACCGCTTCCTCTCACACTGTAGATTTCTCTCTCTGTGCCAGTCCATCTGTCTCTCTGTCGCACGCCTGACGTCTCATACTTCAGTTCCTCCGCTGAGGAGGAAACGCTCATCGCTCCTGTGACATCCCCACCTTGCAGTTGCCGCCAATGCTAAACATGAAAAGGCCGCAGAGCAGCGATCTGGTTGCATAAGACACCTGACGGGGAAGGCTTTCAGGGCAGCGAATCAAACCGTGAGGGCGCGGGAGCTTGGCTCCGCCTGATATCCAACTGGCCTGACATTTGGAAGAGGAGACCTTTTGACGTGGGAGGCGGGACGGAGCTGCGTCTGTTTATCCTGTCTCCACTCTGCCGCAAATCTGTTCCGAGCTTCGCCGCAAAAACGTAATCAAAAGGAAATTAAGGGGGATAAAAAGCCGTTTTGGAGGGGGGCTGGGAGGATTGAGCCTTATTGTTTCGCATTAAAAAGTAATCTCATTTTAGGCTTTACAGGCCAACTGTGTCATAGTAAGACATTTCATCTATCGAGTTAGGTTTAACCAGCAAACAACGGGATCCTTAGATTCGTGCAGTTCCCTAAAGCTCATTCAAGAGACGAAATCGCTCATTTTAAATAAGACTTTTATTGCCGGTAATAAGTAAAACTTGTTCGTCACATTGAACACATTGAGTCATATTTCGTTCTTTCGGCTTTTATGCTAGATAAAATAATTCCAGTCAAGCAAATGTGGTATAATTCAACGTCATATTTTCAGCTCAACAATTTGATTATATGTAAAAACAACAAGTGTTGTTTTGTTTTTTAAGCACTGACAGCGAAAGTGTCACAAATGACTTTGAAAACAGTTTTCAGCCTCGCCGAGACTGTTATGGAGTTTTTCCAATCGGACATCTTTTGGCGGATGTCCTCGCTTCCAATTACCTGAAAATGTGATTTGGCTTTTGGTGTCGCTCAGGGAAGCTGTTTCGGGCCACTATCTTTCACTGCATATGTGACCGATACAGTATACAGAATAATCATATCGAGGTCGTAGCTATGCTGATGACACACAGTCGTATATTTCAATCGACCACTGGGATGGCAGCAGTAAAAAAAACAAAAAACTGAATGAACAATAACCTCTTCAATGTAAATGAAGAAATTTAAGAACTTCCTACTTCAAATTGCCAAACAGTTTAAAAAGAGATCTAATCTATTTTTAACTTGAGAGGGTAATTGAAAGAGAAGTAACTCAATTTAGCGTTATTTTAGACTCTAATCCTTATTTAACTTTGCCCAACGCATCTTTTTTTTCATTTTAGTAAGGATGTTTTTAGCCCATACAGTTGCTCAAAAACTCTTGCTTTTACAGTAATAGCATTTTGACCAGTCAGCTGAAAAACTCAGGATACTAGAGGATAACTAGAGGATATTAGCCGTCTTTCTTTTTTAGCTACACTCCATTAGCAACCAGTATCATAGAGAATATATTATAAGGTTCTTTCCCTGGTTTGTGAAGTTCTGGATTGTTAGGCTCTGGCCTACGTGACAAAATCTAATTTCATTATCCTTCATGTGTTCTTAAATTTTCCAAATACAGATTTGTTTTAAATACAATTCAAAATAAGAGCTGCTCTGTGAGCGTTTAAAACAAAATAAAAAGGGATGAGCTGAAAACTTATTCATACTAAGTCCAACCCTTCCACATATTTTATTGTCTCCTGTCCTATGTATTGCGTAATCATATTTCATGTTTGAATTAGTATCTCTCTCTCTCTCTCTCTCTCTCTCTCTCTCTCTCTCTCTCTCTCTCTCGCTCTCTCTCTCTCTCTCTCTCTCTCCCTCTCTCTCTCTCTGCATGTCACTCTTTGTTTCTGTCAGTTCCTTACTTAATTCCTCTCCCTTTTCTCCTTTACCTCCTTCTTGCTTTGTTAATCTTGTGTTTGTATTTTAGATGTTTCTATAAGCTTGAAATAGACCCAGAGTGTGAGTGTCGCTAGTTAATATCTCTCTGTATGGTACTCCCAGAGCAGCAATGCACAGAACTCCCTCTGAACGCACACACACATACGCACACACACACACACACACCTCTCTGGCAGAGGGTAATCAAAGTAAAGCCTGGTGTGTCTACCACCGAGTAGGAGTCATGGATTTTCCCTACACTGGCTTTTATCTGAGCCTTAATGCAACAGCACTGAGAGTACAAACGCACGTATTATTTCTTTGCGGAGCTTTCACGCTGTGTTACATTCATTTTTCTACCCTCATTCTTGTTTTTTTTTGTTTTTTTTACCCCCTTTCTCAGACTCTCACCACAGATTTGAATCATTCTTTTTTTTGTTTTTTAAAGAACATGTCGCACAAGAACATGCATGGAAGCAAACATCTTCCCCTGTTCATGCATATTGATTCTTTTCTCTAGCATTTATTTGGTTTAGACGAGCGTTGATTGACGGGATTATTCAGTCGATTCAGATCTGGACCGATAGAAATGATGGTGCTGAGTTCTCCGTTAGATAAGCGTTGATTATTTCACCATATTCATTTACCCAAAGAGAAAAACACTTTATTATTGTCAAGGCATTGAAATTCATCATTCATGGCTTTCTGTGTTTAGTGCTGTCTAACCCAATTAAGTGTACACTGTAAATCAGCTTGAATTTATTCAAGCTGAAAATAAAGTATTAGGTTAAACAACGTAGACTTAATGATCCACTTTCCATGTAAATTAGTTTTAGTAATTATTAGTAATTAATTTAGAGGCAATTATGGCTTATTAGAATTTACTACGTAAGCAGGAGAGTCAAACCGGGCCTTTCCCGATTTGTTTTTGGTGGTCCCCTATCAGCCCCTCATATTGTCACATTTTGCCACAACTATACACAGCGGCGGTCCTAGACTGTTGGGGGGGCCACACCATAGAAACCCTCTGAAAGTCTATGATGTCCCCGTTGTGTCCTGTTTGAATAATGGTAAACTATAAGGTTTGGCATAAATGGACCTTTATTTGGGGGTGTTTTGGAGTGATGGCGGTTCTGCATAGTTCCTTGATCCGAGGTTTACGGGGGTTGATAGATATCATTTGAAGTTTGACTATTTAGGGGCCCCATTAATCAAACTCTTCTGGCGGACGGGGTTAACAATTCTCGCTTTAGCTGGGGGGTATTTCAGGGTGCGGGCTAAGTTGTTTAAGCCTGAGAAGAGGGAAATTCTGTCTTTTTCGGTTCCAGAAAGCAGGATAAGTTGAGCCCTAGATCTCGTAGCATTCTCAGATGAATTACAGAATTCCCGCCAGTGAGTTCTGTGTTCACCCAGGATCTCTGAATACAGAGTTGAAATTACGGTAGATACGTTCACTCAGGCAACAATTCCCTCCCACGCAAATTTTTTAGTAAATATACTTTTGTGAGCGCATTCAAACTTCCTTCTCTCACAGCCGCGCAGTATGGCGACCGTAGCGTCTCCCTGGTTGCCATGGTGAATGAAAGTATCTGAGCTCTATTGATGACGGCTTTTTATAGTCTGCGTACACGCGTTCAACTCTTTGTTGACCAGCTCTGAGTTTATTGAACCGCCTTAAATCCCTGATGGTGCATCCTTCAATGTGAACCCTGTACACGCCACCGACGGCGGTTTTGACTGTTCTGCAAAAGAAAGTGCTGAGAGGCGAGGGATTGAAATGTGGCTGCGTGAAAAAAGACAGGAAAAAAAAAAAAAAGGTAGTTTCTAAACAAGGAAAGAGAAGGAACATTGTCCGCGTCGGATGACCTTTTCAATCTGGAGGTTTTTTCTTCCGCCATCGTCAGCAGCTTCACCACCGGGCGCTACAAGATAAAGGTCGGGAGGGATTGAGACCGTTCAGATTCCCAAGGCTGCAAATGCCGGCTGTTTTATATTATGCTGTAATTTGAATTTCTCCTGACTTATCAGTCCAGATCAGTCCCTCCTGCCTCTGATGGTTCTGACAAACCAAACCCCCTTATCCTACAGGACCACCGATAAGGTTAGCTATTATTCTTTTGTATCTTTCTAAACAGTTGGAAGCATGGATTCAACATCAATTCTGCTGGTTAATGTGAATCAAGACGAAACTTGACAGTAAAAACATGTTATTTTCTCATTGGCAGCTGGGTCAGAGGACCAGGAAGCTGACCGTCCTTCCCACTAGAGTATGAGCTCACGGTAATACGAATGACTAAGATAGTCACAGGATGTCGGAAGTCCCAGATCTTGATAACCGCAAAAAATGTAATTAACTGATCTGCTGATCTCAGGTTATCTGTCCCTCAAATTTCCGCTATAAATAAAGTCAAGATCAGAAGTGTAAGATAAGAAAATATGAAAAAATAAAATAAAATCATCCAGTATACCAATTGGAAAGAGATGAATATCTTTCTTTGGGCTGCTCCTGATTAGCATCACCACATCCGGTTTTCTCCCTGATTAATGACATCATTACTGATTTTATCCTCCCTTCTCTCTCCCGTTCCAAACCTCAGCAACCATCTGCCATCCCAGAATATCATTTCAGAAAAAGTTAATAACACAAGCATTCAAATAAATGTCCAGGGTTCCGTACTCCACACTACTATAATCCTAATTTGAATATGCGCAGCATACTGGACATCAATATTCCCTTTGGGCATCAGCCATGTTTCTTTTTACACCAAACACAACCTGCTGACTTTTCAACTAAACTTTGAAGTATTTTCAATTACAGTGTGTAATTCCTGAAGCTGAGGTCGATAAGACGGCGTGTCATCACAGGTGACACAGCCTACAGTTAAATACGTCAGCGATTTTCATGCTATTAGCTCACGTAAACAGGCCGTCATGGTAATCACACCCCTCCTGGTACTTTCATGTCCCCCAAGGCCGAACGCATCAGACGGAGCAGAAATTATCAGCTCACCACCTCCTTATGCGGATTACAGATGTAGGTGGGGAGGTGACGCTCATCGCGGCACAGACGGCTCTTCACACCAACACCCACCGGCCAACAGGCTGCTTCCAAACAAACACCGACCAGAAAAGAGCAAACAGCATTTAGCTCAGCGACGCCGGAGTCACCGCCGGCCTGAGGTTCAGCACGAATGAGTAAGAACGGATGATGAAACTCAGAAACCAAAGGCTTCGGGATTGTGCACTGCTAAACTCCTACCATGTTATTAAATCAAATGATAAATCTTTGCTTTGGAACACAGTCAAAACAAGTGGAATCATATCAGGATACAGCTTCAGTGATTAATCTGCTTCTCGCCGAACTTCCCCTCTATATTTTTCTACCTTCATTTATTTATTTCCTTCCCTTCTCCTTCCCTGTAGTTTTGGCTCTGTATAAGTACTATTTGGGTTTGAAATGATCTTCTGCATTCCTGATCATTCAGTTTGGAATAGAATGTAGTCATTTTCTGCCGAATGGATGATTTTATCATTTGAAAATCCATCGCAGTTGGACGATCTACGTGTCATTAATCGCAGACGGTGATTAATGACAACTATCAGCAGAGTTCTGTCATTTTTAGTATGTATAATAATAATTCTGCAAATCTTGGGTCCATTTTTTGGTTGACTCTTTCCTGTTTTACGCTGATTATTGTAAATAAGCTCTGAAATGAATTTTCTTTACTTTTATAACATACTTGATAACTGTATATATGTGGAACGCCTTGGCGTGCCTAACAATATGCAATAGTGTTCAAAGAACTCAGGAAAAGTTCATTCCAAACTTGACAGGAATAAGAGAGCACAACCAGGCAGCTCAATTTCCCCCTTTAACTTATTTTACCTGAAACTTCTTCACCTCCACCTCCTGCATCCTCACTGTTCAACCTGCCGTGACTGACATTCATTCCTCTAGTTTTCATGCCTCCACCTCTGCAGGTTTTTCTTCCACCTGCTCCCCGTCCATCATCACAGCAAACAAGAAGGGGCTCGGAGGCGATCCTTGATGCAGTCCCACCCCCACCTTGAACCCATCCTGCTGCACACCTTTATTCTTTATGGAGTCTTATTATAGGGGTAATTTTTCTAAACTAGCAAGACATCAGAAATAAATATAGCAGAGGACTTGTCTTAAGCCCAAACCAGCTTTCTTGAGACAATTGTGTCTCAGAAGTTGGCAGTTAAATCTCTTAAGATTTCAGAAACCGTGGCATCAGGACTTCCCTTGGCGCCATTCTGATCTCAGGTGTTGAAGGAGGATTTGGCTTTTTACTGTTGCAACGACACTAGATCATTCACGTTCAACTCTGTGAAGTCTGAGGACCACGATAAGAGGAGGCGAGAACCTGTCCATCAAAAATAATGAATGCAACGACACAATCTCGGCTCAACCCTGTTGCCTCCAGTCATATCACAGCCGTAAACTGGACAAACTAGATGGGGAACGGACTGTTAAACAACTCATCGCAGAGAGGCACGAAACACAGAGTGGCTCGATCGTGGCTGTGAATATTATAGGCTGGGATGAAGACTCTAGTATTCTAAGATAAAATAAAAACCTTTAATAGTGTGAGAAATCAAATGGGAGAAGATCTCTCAAAAGGCCAGCTACATTTTTTTTTTAAAATCCCCTCTTCCCTCTTTTATATTCTTAATCTTCTTAAACAAGTTAATGATTTTTTTTTTGTCACTTTCAGGCTTTTTGTTTTTTCTTTTTCTCTCAGATTTGGGGAATATTTGAAGGAATTCAACCGGTCAGCGTTTAGAGAAAAGAAAATCTGCTCTGGCGATTTATGTTTCCCTGTAAAAAAACGTTATTATACTCTACGCCACCCAAAGGTGGAGTAAACCAGGGAGGAAGTTTTCCCTCCACAATCGTGAACTGTGTGCTGTCGGAGATGAAACCTGCATGTGTGGGTGTGGGGAGGGGAGGGTTTTTGCTTTCAACTTGCAAACAGATACAGCCATTTATGACAGCCATCTGTTCAGTGTGTGTGTGTGTGTGTGTGTGTGTGTGTGTGTGTGTGCGTGACGATGTTTTCTCTGGTGGGCGTCAGGGTCCAGGTGGCTGAATGCTGTAATATTGCACCCACAGTGTGAAACAGCAGAGGGGCAGTGGGACCCCCGCAGTGCTTGTTATCATGAACCAAGAACTGTAACCTTTGAAAAAAACACCTTTTACTTTTAGTGTAATAGCTGTCAATAGATCCTGAAGAGGAAGACGAGGTTTAGCTTGCTGACATTTTTATACATTCGTTTTAAAAAACATAGAGTGACGGTGGATGCTGGACTTACTGGACTGGCGTGATGATACTGATGGAATGCAAGGAGAGAGGAAGGGTCAGGAAATCTTGTCATTAACCTAAAAGTACTCAGCAGGGATGTGAAGCTTTGAAAATCGAAAAGGAATTTAAGGATTGGGCGACGTCATGATTTACCTATCAATCACCGCCCGGTCTTCACAGATTCACAAATGTCATTATTTCATCAGCTACATAATTGTCATCAGTCTCAGCAGAGTCATTAGCCACCACCACCAGCCTGTGGAATCCGATGGGGGATTATTCTTAAAAAGCAAAATGGAATTTAAGGATAAGGGGACGTCCTGATTTACCTTTCAATCAGTATTCATTGTTCTATCAGTTACATAATTATCATCAGTCTCAGCAGAGTCATTAGCCACCACCACCAGCCTGTGGAATCCGATGGGGGATTATTATTGAAAAACAAAAAGGAATTCAAGGATCGTGAAACTATCTGGACTCAAATTTTATTGGATTTTGTATATGGATAGCAATACATATAGAAATCAAAACTGCTAACAAACTCAAAGCGCTCTCCTTAATACAACAAAAATGAAACTTACAAGTACTACCGAGTCTTCCTCGTGATTCGTCTCGCTGGTGCCGAGGGATGATACCTTTTGATCATGATCTCCATGAAAAGCCTCAATGCAAAAAGAATAAATTTGACAAACTGTAAACCTAACTTCATTAACTTGCCTCTCTTGAACTGAAGTAATTATGGTTTGTTGACATGAGAAAAAAGTGCTCCTGATCATGTTTCAAAGAAACGTACGTACAAGGACAATACAGTTGTACTTATTAATTTAACACACAGTTATTTTTCTCGGCACTATTGCCTTTAGGGGTCGCCACAGTGGATCACCTGTTTCCATCTTGCCCTGTCCTCTGCATCCTCTTCTGTCACACCAACCAATTGCATGTCCTCTCTCCCCACATCCAGAAATCTCCTCTTCGGTCTTCCCATTTCATCTCCAGTATATAAGACGTCTAACCTGGTCTGTCCCACTCTTGATCCCGTTTCTAATCCCGTACAAACAGTTTGCTAAAGCGTTAACGACCCAAAATGATCCTGGACTGAAGGACCCATCTCAAACAGTCCAGAGGAACAATGGTTGAATTGAAAATATCTTCAAAGGTACGATGGTGGCAAGTGACCACATAATATATTCTGAGGGCGACCTGAGAGCTTGTCTTCTCAGAGTCTTCCTCAAGGCAAAGTAGATGAAAAAGACCACTTCACAAGCTAAAGCAGATAACGGAGGAGAAAGCTGTTCCTTTTAATGCCACTTGTTAATATCTTGAGTTCAGAACAGGGTTCATATCTAATGGACGTCAAGAATCTTCAGAATTGCGAAGAGGGCGAGAAAAACTTTGTGCTGCCAGGATCTAAGACTTCTATTCAGAAAAAAAAGAAAGCGTCTTGAACCTTGTTGATAGTGAATAGTTTTCAGATCAGCAGTTGAACCCGATCACAAAGAACATGCGGTACTTTTCCATCTTTTGATTCCCACATTTGGAGGTGACAGAATCCATTCCTGTGCTGCAAATCCCATTCCGATGCTTCTGAGAGTGGCTTTGCATATCAAACCATTAAAAAAAAACATCCACTGTGCCTTCCTCACTGATGCTGAGGAGGGACACGCAGGAGGGCTATTTTTACACACAGAAGAAAACACAGTTTGAAGACTCGGAGGAGAGAAGTAAAAAAAAAAGTACAGCACTCACATATTTGGTATTGCTTGTGATTGGTTCTGAAGGATTTTTAGCAACACGGATTTATCTCAAAAGCTGTTCTGTTGGATAAATGTCCTATAAGAGCAAAATCCCTGCTGACTCTCCCGGATCTTCTCTCTGTGTTCGCCATTACTTTCACATTTGTAGCGTTTGTTGCGATTCCTACAACAATTATTTGATGAATTGATGTGAAAGTCGGTCGGTGTATTCATATTCCTCAAAGTTGGAGAGATGGGAAAGGCTGAGAGATTGCAGCTCCTCCTGGGAGATCCGGAAGCATTCCCATGTGCGATTTCATACATAGGGAAACACTCCCAGGGGCTTTGAATCAACATTCCTTACAACGTGAAGGACCAGCAGCTCCCTAAGGCTTTAACTCTATCTCTATCTCTAAGGCGGCCCCCATGCTGCCACCCTCCAAAAGAAGGTCATTACAGCCACTCGTATCAGTGATCACCCAGAGTTTGTGACAGTAGGCGGGGGTTGGAACATAGATCCATAGAACATAGAAGTTGTCTCTCCATTACCTGTCAATCTCATGGTCCATCTTCCCCATCACTCATGAATAAAGCCCATCTATTCATCCCTCCATTCCGTTTTCTTCCATTAAGCCGGGATCGGGTCTTATTGCCAGCAGGCTAAGAAGGGAATTCCAGACGTCCCTCTCCCCAGCAACACTCTAACTAACTCATCCTCATCCAGAGGTGTTCCCCCCCCCTTTGTGTTCGGAGTTATTAGCAAGGAATCGCGTTCTCCAACGCTAGAGAAAGATGGTTGACATTAAATCTGCTTAACATTAGTTTTGGGCTCGTATTATCGCGCTAATAGCATCGAATCTCAACGCTGCCAGTCATGGGAATATGAAGGGGTGGATTATAGAGCAAAGAGGCATTACATATGACATAAACAGAGACAGATTCCCTTTCATAGCTAAAGTAGTGACACAGTGGTTAAAGCCACCGTTTACTGTGTGAAGATCTTCCATCAGAGGAATTCCTTCTTTATGGGCTTTATTATAAAGAGAGGAGAAAGACAGAGTCTATTTCCGTGGCTATATTTAGAGGTCCGCTCCTCCTGGAGGCGAGGATGCTGCCTGCTGCGCCTGAGCTTGAGGAGGCATATGTTTCCCCCCATCTGACCCACACTTCCTGGTGTGAATCAAATCAAAGCTGAGAAGTGCCGAGAAGAGGTGATAAGCAGTAGTCCCTTGAGATAAACGGGTGTCGTTCTTGCTCCAACTGCCCGGGAAAGTAAATCGGCCCCGCGCAATCTCACTTTCGGATAAGTGGAACCATTTTTAGTTGTGGTTCGACGCATAAAGTGGGTTTGAAAATCAGATACTGGACAAAAAAAATAAAGAATCCAGGGGTTCTTCAGGTTGTTAACTTTGATCTGGAACGTGTTTATGTTTGAGAAGCACATTTTCAAACGTTTTTGATTTTATGTTCCTCAGAAGCTGCATCTATTTTCGGCTGGATATGAAAACATACTGGTGGCTGAGCGGTAAAAAAAAAAAATGCTGAGCAATGTTCTGAGCCCACCTGGGCCCGAACATCTGTCAGTGGTAGCAACCAGCCTAATCTTCATCATCATCATCATCATCTTCTTCTTCTTCAGCGGTACTCTGAAAGGTATCGGTCGGCTCAGAGGCCTTTACCTTTTGCCGTTCTATACACAGAAACGGTCTGACGATAAAAAACTCTACATCATCGTTGAGCCGGGTCACATTTATCTCCCGGCAGTCAGCAGCTCCGTCTGTCTTATCCTGCTCCTCTTGTTTACCTTCTTCCTTCACGTCCATCACGTCATCACCGCGGCGTCAGCAGAGGGTTGTGACGCGACTCACTGATGTAGAACATCGTCCTCGTTTCCTCTTCCTAAAAGAACCCATTGGCTCCTATATCCTGTCCTCACAGGGACGAATCCACTGGGCCCCAATCTTGTTTCGCGCCCCGGCTTATGATTTATTCATACGTGGAGTGGAACATTCCGACAATCCCCCACACCCCACCCACCCTGTAGCCGCAAACCCCCCCCCCCCACCCACCCACCCACAAACCTCTCCAATCAGAAATATCGAAGGGGGCCGTATGGAGATGCATTTCAGAATTAATCCAGCCGGCTTTATAATTCCACGTTTTAATTCAATGTATAATTCCATGGTGTTTACTCAAACTAAGCTATATTCTCGAGCATCATGGGAGAAAATGGAGATGACACGCGATGCCCTGAAAGCACCACCGTGTTCTTCACCTACATCCAGCAGGCAGACCTTGAGTTGTTTTTACTTTTTCATGCTACAGCCATTCATAATTCACCACGCCAACTACAAAGGTGGACGGCTAGCTGGACGCCGCGATGAGACTGAAAGAAAAGAGAGGCAGATTTGACACTTCAAAGCATTTTAATGCACCATTTTCAACACAGGCATTCAACACGCATTACAAGGGCGTTTTTTTTGTTTGTTTTGTTTTTTACAAAGATCCTTTGTACTCAAACACAACACCAGCTACACCCAGACCAATGATGAGGGCGGGTAAAAAAGGGAGGAAGGTGGATGGATGGGTGCTACGGATGTATGAGACGGAGCCTCATAAAAAATGTTCACTCTCTCTCATTCCCTCACACACACACACCCACACACACACACACACACACACACACACACACACACACACACACACACACACACACACACTCACACACACACACACTCATAAACACGTCTTGGAGCTGTGCTCTTTCATTTTTGGCGGTGAAACTTCCTGCAGCTTCCTCTCATGTGGTCGCCTCATGTATTTTTCATGGACTAGTTGTCCCAGCAGAAGAGCGTCCCAGAGAGGACGCTCCCCCGTTACAAGGTCATGTTCTTTAATGAGAGCCTTATAGTAAAGGCTTTCTCGTTTCATAGGACACTTCCTTCGCCCTCCCTCTCCCTTTCTCTCTCTCTCTTTATTGCTCTTCCCTTCTTTCCTTCCTTTCTCCCTCCCTTTATTTTGCATTTGTCCTCCCTCTCGTCCCCTCACTCTGCTTCCTTCATTTCTTTCCTTCCATCCTTCCTCTCCCTCTCCCTCTGCTTCCTTCCTTCCTTCCTTACACGATTGCTAGGGCAGACATGATCTTCATGTTTTGATTTAAATTTTTTTATTCTTTACTTTCGACCTTCCTCCCTTCTATCCATCTTTCCTCCCCCTCTGTTGCCAGTTCCTACCTTCCTTGCCCCGGCAGATAGACTCTCTCTACTCTATCTACTTTTTAATTTTTTCCATCTTTCCTTTTTCTCTTCCTTCTCTTATTCCTCCCTCTCTCTCACCTTCATTCCCTAAAAAATGACAATGAAAATGTGATCTAAATATAACTTTCACTGTTTCTTTCCTTCCCTTCTTCCACCCTCTTTCTCTCTTTCCTTCCTTCCTTAAAAATGCTATGGCCTATGTGAAAACAACATTCTTTCTTTCGTTCGTTCTTTCTTTTGTTTATTCTCTCCTTTTTTTCCTCCTTCCTTCCTTCCCTCCGTCCTCCTCCTCTCTCTATCCAACTTTACTTCATTCTTTTCTTAAGGAATAAAAAAAAAAGCAACGCCAAAGTGTGTTCTAAGGAGGATACTACAAGTCCCACAATGCATTGCTCTCGTTTCCTCGCTGCCCTGGCAATGCTGCTGCATTCAAGACTGCTCGGAACATAATTCATCCAATTTGTAAATCTTAGCTGTCACTTGCACATTCAAATACCTGAGTTAATAGTTGTAACGCATTAAAAAAAAACAGAATTACATCTCATTGAATCCTCCGTATCCTTAGGAAATTAAGCACATATTTATTTTACAGTTTTATCACAATATTTAAAGGTTTAATAATTTTGTTGACTATCATAAAGAAAGTTGACACACCAGTAATTTAAGTTATTGAACATTTTTTCCCATGTGTTTGTGTGTGTTTGCAATAAATGTGAGATAAATATGGTTTAGGATTAACTCCAGCACAACTGGAGACAACTCAGCGGAATATGACTCTTGATTCAAATATTTAATTGTAAATATCTCAGTGAGGATAATAATAATAATAATACATTTAATTTTATAACATCTCACTGATACTATGGCGTCTCAGAAGTCGCTTCAGAATAAACATGTTAGACATCACATCTTATCATTTATCTCACTTTCTAAATTATTTTTTACAAAGTGCGAATTTGTTTTTATTTGTGTTTTTGAAAATTCTAATTTTCTACATGTTGTTTGTGTTTAAAAATTGAGCAGAAATTTATTTTTAGAAAAAAAACAATATTTTTTCTAAATTTATATATATATATTATTATTTTTTTGCCTTCGATCATTTGTTTCCAAATATATATTTTGCCATTAGTTAAGGGATTTTACATATTGTACTTTTTTTTTTCCTTTTCCATTTTGTAATCTAGTATTCAAAAATGCTAATCTGTTTTCTCTCGGTGAAATTGATTTCACTTTTAGCACAAATATTTTTTTCTTTCTTGTTGAATTTTGATTTCCAAAATGTAAATAATAATAATAATAATATGCGTTTGGTCCTTCTCAAAAGTGTATCACATCTTTGAAAGATTCAATTTTAATTTGTTTGACGTATGCTACTTAGAGGTTTTGAAGTACATGGTAGCTTGTAATTTAGTTTTAGGGTGGTTAAATGGTTTAAAATTTATTTTTGCGTTCTCCATAGTGTTCATTTGTGTGTTTAGTCTTTAGTTCAAGTGTTCCACATCATGGAATTTTGTTCTCAATTCAGTGATCTGATCCAACAAGTATACTTGTAATCGTTTAAGTAGATTTTAATAGCCGTGAATTAAAGGTTAATCTACCAAACACATAATAAGACATCGATTTTATCCTCAAATCCTGCCGCGGCTTACGTTCTCCTCACCCTTCATGGAACAAAATTGGGAAATAAATCCAATTTCATGCCGCTTATCTGCGCCGACTCCTGAGTGGTCACATTTCCGACGGGTACGTGAAGGCAGCATCTCTCCGTAGAGCAGCGAGCGGCGGCGGCGGCGGCGCTTTCTCGCTCTGTAACCTAAACAATGACTCCTGCTACGGACCGGAGGAAAGCACGCCACTAGAATGCGTTACCCAGCATCTAAACACTGCGTTTCTCTGCTAATCCGGACCCACGGCTGAATATGAACATGTGGATACCGACCGAACATGAGAAATACGGCGTCGGTAAGTTTATTACCTTGATGTTTTTAAAAAACTGCTGTCCTCTGCGCTCGCGCACGCACGTAATTGTAGGGCATGTGTGGAAAAGGGTTCCAGATTCTCGGATGATGATTTCTGGCATCAGTTTGACTATTTCTGCCTTTATTAAGTAGAATCCGTTCTCAAACAGCCACCGGTGATTTATTGTTTTCATTTGAATGCCACATTGCAAAGGGGAGGATTGACCCCCCATGGTTTACTAAAACAAGAGCCTCATTCTGATTTATTTTTTTCTCCCCTCTCTTTGCCCTATTTCCCCCCTGCAGTGGAATAAACTGATGGGACTCAGAGGCTGTTTGTCTGAATGGGGCTGGGTTCTCTGCAATATTACATTGTGATATTTATAGGAAATGAAAAAGCTCTGTTGGTGTGGATGTGGATTTTTGTGCATCCTTCAGTGCATTGTTTCAGTCTGGGTGCTCTGGATCCAACTCCAGCGAGGCAAACAAGCCCAACCGATGCCAAATACAGGGGAGAGAGAGAGAAAAAAGAATCCCACACAGACTTTGTCCTGTTGGTGTGGTAGGAATTTCTTCCTCGGCCCTTCTGAAGCCGCATAGAAAATGACCTATTGAGATGAAGCCACTGAGAGGCGGCTTGAATGTCTCATAATTATATCCCCCAGAGATACTGGTCTGCTCTGTGTGCGATGCTCAGGGCCCTAAGTCTCAATTATTATTTTGTCTAATCTCCGCAAGGATGCTAGGAAGTTCAGTTAATACCTTAAAATACAGGAATTGTTCTATTGGAAGAGATTCCTCCCTAATTCTTATTCCTTCTACTACAAATTGGTTCCACCTAAATCTGGCTTACTCTCAAAATCTGGTGCCACCTTTTATAATTATATCCCCCAGATATGATGGTCTGGGCTGTGTGCATGATGCTCCGGGGCTTTGAGACTCGTTGAAAGGGAGCCAATAATTATTTTGTAATCTCTGCAAGGATACCAGGGAATAAAGTCCGGTCCAAACCACATTGAAATTACAGGAATTGCTGTGTCTTATTCTTCCTCTGGTTGCATCTTGCTTGGAATCCAAAATTGACGCCACCTTGCAGCCGTGACCTTCAATCAGTGAACCAGCAAGACGCACTTTGCCTCCTTCGGCCAGGATCCAGGTTCTGGTCACATGGGCGCTAAATTTCCCCACTAAAAAATAATACTACCCATTATCTTCTATATTTTGATTGACTGTATAAAAGGAAGACATTTATTAAGACAGCTAAATACCAGTATTTGTCACAAAACTGCTAATGGGCGGCCTTTTAATAGGATTAAGGCTCTTTATTCCATTTATTTTCTTCAATAGCAGCACTAAGACTCCCTCAATTGGCTGTAAGTTATTTTTCAAGACTGGGTTTTGGCAGCAGCGCACGTCTTTCTCTGCGGCTGGATCTTTTTTGAGGAAGGAACTGGATGTTTTCCTGTTTTGAAACTGCAGTTACATGACATACACATGCGTGCAGAAGTATGATTTTAGCATGTTGGCTTCCGCACGTTAAGACAGACGTGTTTGGTGTTTGTTTGTTGGGAGTGTGCAGCCCATGGTGTCTGGAGAGAAAGCCATTCATTCTGACTAAGTGGATCAATGGAGCCTATAGAGCAGAAAGGCTCGGTGTAATTTCCACTGCAAAGGGGTTTCTCAGTCCAAACAATGAAAACGCGTAGTCGGACGCGCTCAAGTGATATCAGGGGAGTAGTCGCATTTATTGGTGAAGTCTGGTGTGACTCACGTTGTGTCATCCAGACGGCAGGACATTTTTGAACTTGTTGTTCAAGTTAGATTTAGTCACATTTAGGCAGAATAACTTCCCCAATCTTCAGCTCATTTTGCGCAGACATTGTGAAATAGCGTCGCTACAAAAAAAAAGCCTCTTCCGTGCTGTGTTTGTCAATTGACATGATTTATGAACAAAGCTTCTGCGGTGTATCGTCGCTCCGGTGTGTGATTTTTCAGACGGCGTGTGTAAGTGTTATGTCTGTGATGTGCAAAGGCTCATTAAAGGGGTATTCCGAACTGTTTCAGCCGTTTTCAGCCCGTTTTTCGCGCAAGTTTACATGGAGGCTGACCAGCAGTTCCCGGATGACGGTCGGACAAACGGATGGTTATCGACATTTTTTCCAAATTTTGGTCGGCCAACTCAAGTTTTTCGACAGTTGAAGCAGGGCCACGACTCGATCAGCTGACATCAGCGCCTCCTTCTCTCACTGCGTCTGTGTGAAATGGCTACTGAGCGTCTGAGTTGCCGTGGCGATGCCTCACATCACGCGGGCAATAAATAACGTCATAAATTAAAGAAGTGCAGTTTGCGGCTGGTAGCAACTAAACAGCATGGTAGCAGAAGAAAGTTTCTTAGCTGTCCGAGCAGCGCTAGCTATCAAGTTCTAGACACTAAAATGTAGCTAGCGTACCGCTAATACTCTCAGACATTTCCAGACACGCCGGCACCTCTTATTTTTAGAGGTTTCGTCATGTTAGCAGGTTGCTAGCAATCAAACTTTCTCAGAGCTTTCAAATGAATCTTTATTGACAATCATAAATAGTGATTGCCTCGGCAGACGGTTTATTGGTGCAATCTGAACTCCTGCCTTGTAAGCCCGGCTTAATGCTCATTGTTAAAGGTGGATTAGGATGCAGCTGCTGTGTTTTATTTGGTACGTGTTTGCGGACATTATCTGACGGCTTACAGATATGGAGATGCAAATGAGTTGGAGCATTACCACGGGAAACCACCGGGGGCAGTGTAGGACCTGACTAATATCTGTTGATATAAAAAAAAAGTGAAGCGAAAAAAGCGGAAAAAACTTCGCCTGTTTTGATGTCCTTGAACACCTCGCAGACCTCCGCTACTTGTACCGTTCCATGAGCTTTGAAGGCTTTCTATTTACCGAGCACATTGACCCAACCTCCTCTACCGGCACCATTTTCTTTACTTCACCGCTGTCTTGCGGATGTATCAATGTCCACATCGAAGACGCGTGGAAATTTAGCTGGCACCGACTGCTGGACACACGGTTACCAAAAAACATTAATTTTCATGCACAGATGGAGTGTAAATTAGCTTTAAAACAGAAACTTCAGCATCAATTTGATGTTTTACATACGCGTCGAGCTCCACTTTGCAAACAACGTCAGCATCAGCAAGCATTTACCTTCCCTCCTGTCCTCCGCTCAGAGTGGACAGAGCTCCTGGATCCCATGGTGTCTTCAATTTGAAGATATTTTTGGTGGATTTTTCCTCTTCCAGGAGTTAGCTGCTAGCTGCCGTTGGCTGCCAACCCCTCTACCCCCTACACTGTTATTACAATATAGTAATAACAGTTCCACCAAGACTAAATCTGAAAGCTCTGAAGGGACGGGTGTTCCCCAAACCTTCTAACAATCTCCTCTCATGTACGTTGACATAAATATAGTAGGTAAATCAGATACATCAAATTTGATGTAGCTAAAATGTGTGACGACGTGAAATATTCCCTCAGCTGTGGGCGAACTCTTCAGGGGAAGTGGATAATCAAATGTTTATCCTTGTTTGGAAATGAGCTCACACCAGTAATGACCATTGATCTCCAGACGGAATCTCCGCTTAAATTATTCAGGCCCGGAGGAACAGCTGTTGCCTTTCCACAGGTCCCTGCAACTTATAGCGAAGCACTGAGTGGAGCGGTACTGAACGACATCACGCCTCGGTGGCACGAACATCACCGATCCTCATCTGTGTCGGTTCCGTCCTTTTGGGTCCTTCATGAATATCCATGCTGGGGAATTGCTGTCAAATCTAAATATTAGTAGATGTAAGCCGTCTGCCTCAGCGGTTCTCAGTGTGATCTCCTTCAGGTGCTTTCAGCGAACATTCCATTCCAAACCGGGAGGGAGGCCGGCTGACTAACAGGACTTGGAAATCCTGAGATCTTTGCACAAACGTTTGATCTCGGGCCAAATTGAAATGAGATCAGAACGTCTTGCTGTCTAATTGGAAGGTTGGGGCGTTTGATGTCGATTCGCCCTACTAGTGAAGCGCGGACGAGGGGGGGGCGAGGGGGGCCACGGCCATTGATGAAATATGAATTGACTCACTGCGAGTTGATTTTCAGGCACCCATTAGGCCACCAGGGGAGTGATTACTGTGTTTTAACCCGAAGCAACAGGGGTGGAAGATTGATGACATGACGTTAATATCTGACTCTTAAATGGACCTGGGATATGAGAACATGGAGCCAGGACCGCGAACATCAAAGTCTTGTTATGGAACAGAAAGACGGGTAAGGTTGGCTGTAAAAATAATGAGATCAGCTATCAGAGATAAGAGGAGGCTCGGAGTTGAGATAACTGGATCTTGGACGAGAGATGCTGCCAAGAATGTGTTTCCAGCGCTCAGGCGCTATCTTCTGAACATTCTGCGATCTACCTCGTGTCATGTTTGGAGCAGACGTGGAGTTAACGCCAAAGACAGACAGACAGTGAGGCCACTCTCCTCATTAAGGCTCTTGTATGCAACCAGTGGAGCGTGTCATTGCTCAACATAATTTGGATAATTAAACCATTTTAATGAGCTGGAATTGGATCCTTGCGCTCGCAAGCGCTCCAGCAATGGCTCCCAGCAATGGCCGGAGAAGTCTTGAGTCATCATGGAACCATGTTCTGGCACCAGTCAAAGATGGAGAGGAGTAGGAGCCTGATTGAATGCTCCTGCTGGAGGCCTTGTTTCCTACTCTCTTGTGGTTCACATTGCTGGTTCCTCCCTTGGGGCTTGACGACGTTGTAGTCGATGGGGGGTGGGGGAGTACTGGCGCATGTCAGGGGTGAACTCATTGTCGGGGCATCCACGTGCCCCGTTACCCCCAAATTCACCCCATCTCCCACTCCACAGGGGATTAGCAGGTTGTTTATTTTGGGAAGCGGAGGGGTGGTGGTGGTGGGGGGGCGCGGCTGAATCCCAATCCAGCATTACACCCATGATTCTGTAATGCAGCAAGTCCCAGGGTGATGCATGTGGGGGGAGGGTGGTGGGGGTAGGAGGCGTGTTGAGGTGAAGCCTTCCAGCTTGTAATTGCTTCTCCATCTGCAGAGATAGCGCCCTTTCTCCTCTCTGTGCGCGCTCACACACTCACCCAGCGAAATCACTCGCCGTGGCAGGAGAACGTAGGAGGCTCCCACCCGTGGATTGGACAGATGCAGAAATCTCAACAAAATAAAAAAAAAAAATAGAGAGCAAGCAAGTGAACCAGCCAGCCCACTTCTTTACACAAGCTGTTCCTAGGGTGGATGGAGGGCTTGAATAAATCTGCACGGACGTGTGACATATTACGGGTCTGTGATTCATGCCGACATACAGTAATAATCGCCTCCGTGGGACGAATGCGAAATGGCTCCTTGTTTGTGTTATCCAAATTGAATCAGGCTCTATTTATATCGATATTCTAAAACGGCACAAACATTATCTGCAGGTTTGACGACATCAGACGCGGGGAAAGCGTTCATTTCCTCCCAGTTTAATCTTGTGGAAATTAATTTTTAACACTTTTCCGTCTCCCGCCGCTCGCTCTGGGGGATACTCTTGTAAATTCCGCGACAAAAGACGCGCTTTAATTGTCTGTCCATATCCATGTATCATGTAGATACAGGCGGCTAATGCAGTGTGAGGGGGTGAAGTGCTGCATTTCCACTCCAGTGGCGGACTGTGGGGAGGTGATGCTTCATCTCTGAGACAACCCAGTGATTTCCAGTTAACCAGAATGCATATGGATGTTATAATGGGCATCATTTCACACTGGCTTAACACCAACTACGGTTTTCAAACGCTCCTAACCCTCCTATGGTTTGTTTATGCTCGATGATAAAGTGGGCGGCTGCATTCAGGGGGTAGAGCGCTCGTCTTCTAATCGGAAGATGGGTGGGGGGGTTTCGATCCCAGCCATCCCAGTCTGCATGTCTGAGGGTCCTTGAGCAAGTCCCTGAAATCCCTGCTTGCTTCCCAGGGGCTTTTCCCACTGCCCCACAGGAATGAGTCCGTTGCAGAGAAATAATTCCCCTTGTCAGGGAATATTATGGAAACTTCATCACTGCCAAGTCTGAAGATCCTTCAGAACTATTTCATGGTCCATTTTCAAAATGTATACATACATAGAACATGGTGCAAGGAAGAACATTATTGATTTGTGGAAAGGCAAGTTACACATTTCCGCCACTAGGGGAGCTTTATCTCAAAATGTTTTTAAGGCCTTGATTGCTCAACTCTTGGTCCAATTTAGTTAAAAGTTTGGTGCTTATGAGTCAAACAAAGTTGATCTATCTTTCATATATCGTATTTTACTATAAGAGTTCATATTTTACTGACTAGGTTGAGCGTTTTTATGAAAAACACTGTTTTTTGGACACAGCTTCCTAACCTTTGGTCCGATTTAGTCTAAATTTGGTGTGTTTGAATCGACATGAGGAAATCTATCTAGTATATATATATATATATATATATATATATCGTTGTTGCTGGTAGAAACACATACTTCATTTATTGTTAGTAGTATTTGCCTTCAGCTTCAAGTTCCGCATTTGTTCCAGGTGCCAGAAAAAGGTTTTTTGTTCTCGTTTTTATGAGAAAATGCTAGTTCCATACCAATCAATATTTTTTGGCATCATAATAAATATTCAAATATTAGATCCTACTATTATGATGTCAGTATTAAGTTCTGACTCTTCACTGCCCTCTTGTGGACAAATCATGTATTTTTTTAAAAGATGGATGCATTGTTTGAAATAGAAGCATTCATTCATTTTGTGCACAGCTTTAAAGCTGAAATAATTAGCCCATTAATCTATAAGTTGCTTGAAATGAAATGAATAGCCCAATATTTAAACCACGCATGAATATTTGCAATCAAAAAAATACCAAGGAATCAATCGATGGTACCAGCTCCTCAAATACCAAGATTATACAGTGACATTTTATTTTATTTCTGTGTATGACAGTTAATTAAATACTGGCGGGCTTTGAACCTTTGCATTACAAAACATGGCATTTAAAAACACTTTGATGATTGCGCAGGGAGCTTTTAGTGCTGACATTTTCTTTCATTTGAAGACCCTGAATGGAATTTGTGATCAAACCGGGCTTGTTCTGCAGGCTTCACTGTTACAGCAGGTCTGTAGTGGTGCAGCGTGATTGTTGTTCCCCCTTTGCTACATATCACTCCCTGACCCCCCCCCCCCCCCCCCCCCCCCCCCCCCCCCCCCATTGATGTGAGAGGTTAATCGGATAAGTCATATTAGGAATTCAGCAGCCCAACTGATCAGTGCTGTAGCAAAGGTGCAGGTATGAGACATAGAGAGAGAGAGAGAGAGAGAGAGAGAGAGAGAGTGTGGGTTTTTGTCTTCTGTGCTGGTCGGATGAGGGGAAATGACTGACGTGCTATTCTCATAAAAGGAGGCCGTCTGCCGGTGACAATCACTATGATTGGCGGGTGAGAGGAGCAGTGAATGAGGCAAGAGGCACTTGTTTATTGTGCTCATTTATGGCAGGAAATGACGCCCCAGCATCCGCTATCTGTGTTCTGTGACTGTAATCCAGGCTGGCGTGTATTGACCATAAAGGAAGTGTGCATTGATTAGTGTGAGCGTTTGTGCTGCTGACTGAGAGCAATCGTAATGACCTCAAGGCTTCCATTTTCCCCACAAACCTCACTTCCGTAATATAACTGCGTCTGCCCGCCATCAAGTTGCTTAAACCAGAGTGCTTAATTCATTATTCATATGCTAATAAAAAGGGGGATCGTTATGATCTGTTCAGGATAAATCTTGTAACGTTAATTTGTTACTGATGTGTAATAATGTAAGAGGTCTTGCCTAAAGGACACTTGCATAATTTAAAACGTGCTAATGGCCGTGGTAGTCTCTTTCCTCAATTACCCCCTTCGTTGTTGGCGGTGGGCACACTTTTTCACGTTGTTACAGTGGGGGAGGGGTAAACAGGGGAATTCGGTTTGGCTCTTCATTTTGGTAGGACAGCCTAAGTCCGAATAGATTTGGGAAAAGGGTCTGAATTGGAGTTTCTGCGCATGTCAGAAAGCTATTTCTGATTAGGTGAGTCGATGCATGTAAACACCGGGTCGGGAAAGATCGCAGGTCGTGTAAACAGGCCACCGACATTGTAATTCTGAAAGGTTTAATACGGATAGAAGGAAAGTGTCCCATGTAAACCAAGCTAGTAATCTATTTCTCTCTGGGGAGGATTGACCCCCAACGGACCAAATCTATACTGGGATATTTTTATACTGTGTCAGCAAATAGTAGTTGATCAGCTACAACAATACTCAGAACTCAGAACACTTGTCTGACCCCCTGTCTAATATTGGTGGCCTTTCTGCCGTCAAACCAGCGCTGAGCTGTCTGGGCATGGATGCCGGACAACCTCTGAAGGTATCTGGCTCCAAGAGTTTAGCAGCGGATCATTCAATCCCAGTCAATTGAGCTCCAGCCTCTTTGAATCCGACTCCAGCACGTCCCACAGACGCTCGACTGGGTTGAAAATCTAGGAAATTTAGAATAAAAAAATAACACCATGAAGTCTTTGTTGTTTCCTTCCGCCATTCCTTAACCACCTGTGCAGTGTGACAGGACAGGATTTGTTTGATTTATCGAGCCCATCAGAAATGTGGCCGTTGTAACGAGATGTTCAGCCTTCAGTGGTTATAATGTTATGGCCGATCGCTGTAATAAGCTGTGTTTTTCCGGCATCAGTCTAATTCATCGGTGTACAGTCACCACGGTGCCAACATACTTTCACCCTCTCTCACGTCCTCTGACTGGAATAACTGTCCTGCTCAGGTCGTAGAGGAAACTGTCGGGAGTTCATCAACAGAGCGACGTTCAGGATTCATGTCGGCGAGAGAGACAGAAGGCGGATACCAGGGTGAAAGGTCTTCATACTGAACGCTCGTCCCCGTTGCTCGACCTTGACTGGGCAGTCGTCCACATCCACAGCACCGTCCACTCTGGTCTGCTCTCCCTGCCCTCTGCTGTTCCTTTTTCCCTTGAAGTGTCTGGAATGTTTTTTGCATTTCTTTGGTACTGCATTAGTTATTTTTACATCCTGTTTGCTTCCTGTCATGAACTGTTTCCAGAAACTGCAGGTCTCTCTTCGGCCTTATTCTTTTCGTCTATTGCTCACGCTTTCCTTTCCTGTCTGGCATGGTCTTTTTTTGTTGTTTTTTTTCCTCCTCTCAGTAGCCCACTTCCGTCTTTCTGTGCTGCAGTCCGCTCCACATTTATCTCCGCTCCACATGTGTCTCCGTCCCTCTTCTCCACTCTCCACCCACACTCACCTGTCCTAGATAGACCCCAGATATGCTGTGTTTGCCACTCGTGTGTCAAGGAAGCTCGCATATTTGTGGCTGTGCTTTCCTGCGTGTGTCTAATGTTGCACATGTGGGCATGTTATATTTTGGGGCGTCTGCTTGCTGCGGCCTCTGTGGACTCCAAGTCTGAAGATGATGAAGCACTGCAGATGCCCTGCAGGTTTTGGAGCATGCTACAGACGTTATGCATCTTTGTGTGCTGTGTATTCCATCCCACATCTAATTCTTTGGAACATGTGCTCTCAGAATGGAAGTGTAACATTGAAAAAAACAAGCCGTGGAAATTATGAAAACTTGTTTTTTTCCAAAGTTGTTGTGAGGGCAAAATGTACAATCACATAGACGCGACATCAGAGATAGAACCAGTACTTGGAACTCCAGTTGCACACCTTTTTGAAGCTATCAGAAAAAAACGTTTTATCAAAAAAAATACTAAATACTTACTTAAAGCCAATTGAGTGTCAACAATTCACTTACATGGCATGAAACTGATTTTTAAACTGGATCCGTTGGGGCTCGGGTTAACAAATACCATCACTGGTTCTGTAGGTCAGCAGGGTGCCAGTGGTTACTATGGTTGGAAATATGATCCACTGTGTGTTCCCCTGAGAGGGAACAGTCAAGAGAAGAAGAAGAAGAAGAAGATATATTAAATGTTTTCAGACTGAGAGAGGAAGCAGGAGTACCTGGAGGGAACAAACCTTCCTCTTCACGTCCGCTGAACTCCAAGACCAATTGTGACTCTACAAAACTCTACAAAGAGTTTTGGGGGATTGTGTCTTTTTTCATAATCTTTCCAAATTCAAAAAAAACAACAACTATAAGAGTAAATAATTGCAATGTTAGCATTTCTTAGCTAGTGTGGTTCCAGTTCCAGCTGCACACGTTTCCGCCTCAAGGTTATAAAGATGTCAGCTTTGCCTCTGTTACTACCTTTGCTGTCACATCAAAGACAAAACGACGTATACCCACCTTTACGCTTTAATCATACTTGTGCAGAGCAGCCAGGAGGAGTAAAGTTTCACCTGCTCCACATTTAAGTGTGTAAATGAAGGAGCCCCATTATTTCTATGTGGACTACATGGGTCAATAATACTCACCTTTTGGTCAGGAATGAAGATTTATGCTCAATCTTTTAGCACAGAATCACGCGTAGATCCATCGACAGCATATTTAAAACCCGTTTCACCCGAGTGTTTTCATCTTTCTTTCGACCACCTAATGGAGTTAGCTTTAACCAGCCGGCTCCACCTGATAGAATCTATTAATAAAGCTGCCATTTCAGGACGTAAAATCGATGCTTGAAAGGTTGCTAGAAGCCTAATTAGCCCTCCTCTCTGCGAAATCCAGAGAGGAGGCCAGCTCACTGATCAAGCATGTAGCGGTATGAACAAATGGAGGCTTAGCAGCTGTCCTCTTTACACTTTGAAGGATCTTTCCATTATAATTCTATTATTTCCAAGTGCATGTCGACGGTATGTTCAGGCTGCGTGGCTTCTGTTCCGTTAATAGCGTCGGTAGCTTAATGCAGAAGTAAGACGTTTTAAATGTTATTGTCTTCTTTCTCTTTTTTTATCCCCCTTTCTTTTCGTCTTATTTAGGATTTAAGTGCACGCGCTTTTGAATCGGCGGCCGCTTTAGAGGTGATCATTCAATAATTGACCATGAGAATCCCCAGTGCAAATAGAGACGCCTGCTGACAGGAGCCACAGGTATGCCACATTAGTAGTGCGTATTGACTGTGGGCTGAAGAGCTGTGTCAGTGACATCGATCGGTTCTCTGTCTTCTTTCTCCGAGGAGCTCAGTGGGAGCATCAGCTGCTGCCTGACTGACTCCAGGGCTGCAGCCTCTGCGACCTCGGCTGCTGTTAGCCGTCTTATTAGTTGCAGGATGTGTGTGTCAGAGTGTAGACCTCTTCTGAGTTTGAATCAGTGTCGTCTCTTTGTCCTCTCTGAGGCTCGTTCGTGCACGTGAGTGGTAGATCTGTTTCCTGTTCTGGCTGTGCGATCGACAGGACCGCTTCTGCATGTCGACCTGCTGCATGCGAGGCGCTGGCTTCCTGCCCGCCCTCCTCACCTCCTCTCCTCTATCAGCACTTCCTCTCTCCGCCCCTGTGTGGAGAAGCCAGTTTAGTGTGAAGCTCACTTTTTCAAAGGGGCTTTTCATTCCAGCCCGCGGCTGCTCTCTCGCCTCCGTCGTGGCTTCTGCTTCAAGTCAATTTGAGACTGTAGTGTCGAAAGCAATTGCGATTGATTTTCTTCTCCACGCAAGACTACCCAGCCGATTGAACTCTTTATTTATAATAGAAGAAGAAGTTGTCGGATGAATGATCTGCATGTGAACTTTTTCTCAGTTTACCTTCACGAGCACCTAAATACCAAACGGGTTCAACTTCAAGATGAGGTTAAATCCTCTGCAAAGATGTTGTGGTTGCTCTCCTCTAGCTGTGGGGTTCCCATGAGTTCCTAAATTTACCGTGTGGGTGATGGAGAGTGTTATTTCCTCCGAGAGTACGTTTAATTCATCAGGTTGTCCAAAACCCCCGACTGCGACCCACTTTGCGTGTCTCTTCTTCTGAACCCGGCCCCGGCCTTGGAGACAGTTTGAAATGTTTATCACGTTAAAGAGGAACATCTTCAAATCAAATCACACACAGAGACAAAAAAGAGATTTCTCAGATAAATACTTCAAGATATCCGCCCGCCCGCTAACATCTAAGCTACTGGATCGTTTGAAGTTCTGCTGTCTAAGGGGAGAAGTAACCAAATATTTTCTTGAGACTTGCCACTCATGGTTGACTGAATGAGGCCTTTTCATCCATTTTTACAGCTCTTCCCGAATGTTGGCGTCGCGGTGCATTGTAAAAGTTTGTTTTGCTTCTGGAAAACGTACAGAGGATTCCTTCTGTTGGTTCGGCAGCTTGGGCATTTCTTCAAGGGATGCACAATGTGTAGGAGTTTTTTTCAAAAGGTACTGGAAACCGATAACCGCCTGCTGCTCATGGCTGAAACCCATAAAGTGATAAGTTCATGTTTTATGTAGATTGTGAAGCAGAACACAACCTTAGGTTAATGCACACATAAATGTGAGCTTATGTAGGACAGAGAAGATGGATGATTGGATATTTGACACATTGCCAATTCTGTGTTGTCTTTTGCTGACTATAAAAATGTCTACAGCAACTACCCAATGTGTGGCTCTCTAGTTCTTTTATCCTGGTGCAGCTGTTCCACGTAATCAATGCAAAACTAGGCGGAAGCTGTCGTCTTTGACAGCAAGTGAACGTTCCCTGAAATGCCCCCAATCCTCTGCGTTGTACAGGCAATCTTTCTGGTTGAACGTTACTCATTTATAATCTCAAAGAGTCCATATTGACCAAACTTCACTATTTCCGTGAAGTCAGCAATATGCGCTTAGATCAGATCCCATGTTTATATCCCATAGTTTATCTGAGCTCAGTAACAAAACCAAAAAATATTTCTTCGTGTCAATTCATGCAAGATAAGTTTAGACACAACTGGACTTATGGTTTGGAAGTTGCAGACGAGAGACTGTGTTTTTTGCAAAAAGCTCCCCCTAGTGAGTAAAATATGAACTATAATAGTGAAATAAGATATAAACACCGTAGATCTCCTTGTGTAGATTCATTAGAGCCAATTTCGAAGTAATCAGACAATTGATTGGATAGGCTTGGCATAAAATCTGAAACGTGAAGGAAGGCGTAGAATCTGGCTCCGTTCAGCACCGGTTACACTCTTCTTTTCTTTTTAATGAGCACATTTGATCTTGTTTGATTACTACGTACAAATAGGTATAAAAAGCATGAAAGCCAGATGTTTAGAATGTCCGCCAAGCTAACCTCACCAGTTGCTAATGCAGCTTAATATACGCCATACTTATCTACTAATCTATTACTTTATGTCCCAGGAAGAGTGTCAATAACTCCCATAATGTGAAATCCTTTTTTGTGAAAAGGTACGTAATGATGCGCTGGCAGCTAGCATGAAGCACTGATCCAGATACCAGCTCCAGGCACTGGTATCCATTTCTTTCCTCAAGGCCAGGTGTTGGTAAAGAAAAAACCCAAACATTCAATCATGGTGGGATTAGTTGGAGTGGCCCTTTAGCCACGGAAGGCTTCTACCTGGCGTCTGTGTTTGCCCCACTCGTGCCCTCAGGGGAGGGAGTCTGAACTAAACTAAAAGCGGAAAGTGGCGCTGCTAAATGTGGCTGAAATGGATCCCCTTTATGCAGGGGCGAGAGTTGAAACGCGAAGGAAAACCCCCCACTGTGGGAGCCTTTTGTGCAGAGCGTAAAAGCACTCTTTTGGTTTTTGGGGCCGTGATGGCGGTTGGACATCTCGGGCAGTTTGTGGAGTCCAGCAGAGGAGACGACAGGAGTGAACGGTTATCATCTGTACGTATGCCGGATATGTACTGTACACAACATTATCTAACAGCGCCCCCCCGTCCTCCCACTGGATGGTTCTCATACCTTTGGAGGCGTCTGTCTATTCTTGTTAACAAGCCGTTTGTGTTGAGAGAGATAAAATGTACAGATGCTGGCGTCGACATACTGCAGGATGAATTCCCGCCATTAACCGACATTTAACTTCATGACAAGCGAAATCATTTCTGTTTTTTATTCCCCAGGTCATCAGCCTTTTACAAAACACCATCGCAACCCAGCTAGAATTATTTCATAGACTAATCTCCACTATTATTGGATCAATAATGGAATTCTCTGTGGGGATCGTGTACACCCCCCCCCTCTACCTCTTTATCTATAGACTAATGACCTGCTTGGCCTCCATGTTGACCTTGCTGGTCATTACAAAGGTCAGTATCGTCTTTCAAGCCTTCGAGCACTGTGAACAATGATGCTTTCATGTTATTTGAATACTTTATGTTGAAAGAGTAGTGACACGGCTAACGACGTAATATCAGTGAGTTATGTCTCCCGTCATGAAAGCCATCCTCGCGGCTTCTTCTTTTTGTTCTTCCAGCAGCACCTTAAAAGCCCTCCAGGACGGAGTTACGATGGCGAAATGAGGCGAGCATGTTTTCCCTTCAAACTTGGATATAAAGTTAATTGGAATTGTGAATAGCAGAACACTGGCTGTGTTTTCACAGCCGGGGTAACAGAGAGCCCACTCACAGAGCGTGCTGTCAGAGTTGCGACCATCTTCCTTCTTTTCACCCGGACCAGTTCTGGATTTCTGCTGTGCCATGCTGACATAATGGGATTCTAAAAATACCTGATCATGCTGCGCTGCTCACATTCATAACACGTGAGTTGGCTGACGCTGCTCCTGTCTACTTTGCACTAATGTGGACCACACATATTTCCCACTACACGTATGATGATGCACCACTTTTCGCATTTCCACCATGTTCAGAGTCTCTCCTCCAGCTTGCATGGAGTTCAGAGGTCAGTGTGGTCGTGGCAGTGATTGAACCAGACCATTGATTTGTAGAGGAATGTTTCCAGGCATCATCAGCGGTGATGTGTCAACCAAGAGTCCCCCCCCCCCCCCCCCCCCCCCGGACTCTCATCTGGACTAATCCTCTTTGCACAGGCTGTCCACTAACCTGACCGTCACCACTGCCTCTGTAAATACAGATGGGGTGACAGCGAGGGGCTTTGGCCGTGCTTGTTGATATGTAGCTGTGAGAATGGACCTATTTATATGCGTTCAACGTGCAGAAGTAGGAAAATAGAAGTAGGAAAAAGAGGCCTGTGACGGCTTTTTTTTTTAATAATAACTCATCTCCAAAGCCTTTTGGTCAAATATATCTTAATATATATTTTTTTTTAATCAAAAGGTACATGAGCTTATACATATGTTATTATCAAATTAAATTGGGCATTTAGCGAATCGCTGGCATTTATATATAGATATATAGAATGTTCTATGTGATCTTGCACGCTCTACCTTTAGAGCTGCATTAGTCCTTTCAAAACACCCCAAATCGCTACAACGAAGACCCTTCCCATATATACCTTTGGTTACGTGATGCCCCTAAGATGTAAGCCAACATTCTTCAAACTAGAGGTGTGACTGATAACACAGCAGTGTTGGCGTTTAGTGTCATGTTTTATATACGTGTTGATCAGTGCTTTGCAAATAATGGAATAACGTTACCTGTCACTTGAAGGTCTTCATTCTCATTCTGTCTCCCCTATTTAAAGGGAGTATACGTCATTTTAGGTAGATTTTCTTCTACTCTACTGCTGCTTCTAAAATAAGCCATTGTCCTTGCGTTGATACAAATGTCTGATTCTGGTGGAAAAAGACGCACCGGCCTTGAAAAGGTTTTACAAAAGGAGACACTGATTACTTGAATAGGCCTTCAAGTGTATTGTGTCCCTCACAAGTGAACATATAACCTCTCGCTTTTCCAATCAGCAACCAAAACCCCAGATATATTCAGTCAATAATAAGAGAACAGAGAAAAACCAGGAAATACTCAAAATTGGTAAGCTGTGATAAAAAAATAATAAAAAAATGACATTTTGATTACCTGAATTTCTGATCAATCAACTAAATGATTAGTTCTTCTAGTTCTTCATTAATATGGGATGTCTTGATAGATATCAGTATGAGAAATATAATTACTATGATATTAATGTTTGCTTTCTTTTATCCCATAGTCAAATGCGGAGAACAGTGGGAGCCATCGTTGGGGAGCAGTGAGCTCCTCAGGGACGGGTTAAATAGAATTTCTGTAATCTCCCTTGTCATAGCATTCATTTAGTTTATGCCGTTGTCATGCGATACACCCAGGTTATTCGGATTTCTGATTTCCTGATGCTACCAGAGGGGGGAAATTGTTGTTTCCTCCTGTATTCAGACCGATAAACAACAACAAATGTTGGCGCTATGTCGAAACCAAAGCTGATGGTCTATTTGTCAAGACTTTATGTTTCTGGAGTAATAATATAAGTAACAGTATTATCACATTACTGTGGAAATAGTGATAACACTGTTTTTAACAGTGTTATCACTGTTTTCCCTCCTGTGTATTTGTTTGTTTGTCTCTTTGTTGTTGGTGATGGAAAAAAAACTGATTTGCATGACATTTTACCCAGAAGTAGATTTTGGCTTGTTCTAGAGGCGATCACATTTTGATGATGTAATGTGTCGGAATATTTAAAATAAAATAAAATACAATGGGTTTAACATCCCACAATTTGGAAACATGTGGTTATAATGAAGCCTATATGTTTTATTATAGCTTAACGTAAGGGGCTTAAGGCTAAATCAGCATTTTGATGGTGTGGTGCACCCTTCACGTTAGACGGTGTACCCCCCCTGTCCCCTGATGAGAAACCTTCATGGACTCATTATAGAACAGGGATCCCCTCCGACTAAGAGTTATTTTTTCAATCAGATACTCGAATATTATATATAGAATAACATACATTTTCTCATCCGCCATGTTTAACTGCACCAAAGAAAAATGATGAGAATGTGAAGGGAGGGAGACATATGGGTGAGATGGGGAGGGAGGACAGCTACAATCAGACAAGGAATGTGACGGCCTGTCAATTGGTAGTCCAAGTGGAGTTCCTCCTCAGAGTTCAACAGCCACGGCTGGCGGTGCGCCGTCCCGATGTGTCTCTCTTCATGCCCGTATGTGTTCCAGGTACTCTCTCTGTAGCTCATTAGACGCGTTATACTTTCCTCTCCCAGGGGAACGCCATGCTTTGGCGGGGCACACAAATGAGGTTACCTTTCTGCTTTGTACAACGGCGCTCACTCACAACTGTGGGAGGAGAAAAACAAAGACGAAATTAATCACTCCAGCCTCGTCCCTCCCTGTTCTCTCATCGCTCTTTCCCCTCCAAGATCAGATTTTTAACTAGTTTTATTTAATTACAGACAGGGTTGGTGTGCACAAAACTGCTGTTGACCTAAATCGGGAAACTGGGGCGTTTTTTTTCTCTCTCTCTCTCTCTCTCTCTCCCACTGCAACTTCTTACTCCACTCTGTTGATCTTGTCTGTGTGGACAACAGAAACTAGCAAATTAGCCATCAGTTTGACACTGGCTCTCTCTGAGTCTGTCACTCAGCCGGACTCTGTCTGGCTGCAGGGTTTGAATCAGGCTCGCCCAAGCTCCCAATTTAATCTGAAGGATATGTCCGGGAATTGGGGATCTCATCCATTCAGGGTTCCCGAACAAAATGAAGAGCCATTGTCGAACAAATTAGAGGGTGTCCTCTTTGTTCTCGCTGGTGTTGCTGCGAGATTGAGGCGACGTATGAAGCATCTCTTCAAGTAGAAGCAGAATTCAAAGCAGGCACCAGGGATTTCCTTTTGTGACAACTGAGTAGCTGTTAATTATTTTCGTGGCAAACGATGCCTCGAGTGGCTACTCTCCCAACTCCCTCTGCGTCTTTCTTACTGTGTAGTACGTTCTAGGAGCGAGAATCAGCAGAGATTCGGATTCATCACAAGACTTGAGTCACTTTAAAGCATCTGCTTTATCCACTAAGATAAAGCGCTCAGTCTTTCCATCACGTCATTGAAAATGAGGAGCGCAAAACAGGTTGATGAAGTGGACTGGTCATAAAAACCATCACATAAATGTTGCTTCTCCTGACAAACCCAACATGTGTGGACTACTGGACTGTTACTTGTTTGGAGAGCAGCGCTAGAGATACCAGCTGCCGGTCCTCCGTCAGATTTTTGTCACGTCTGAATCCGTCGTCTGTGAAGTCCGTGTATCCCAAGATAACTTTCTGCTGGATTGAAACTATCTGCTCAAGTTTACGCTTCCCTTTTCCTTTGGAGTTTCGGTATGGATCTGTCCCTGAAAAAGCATTCTGGCAGACTCTTTTGCTATACACTGCACAGCATAGTGAAATTACTTCTCTGCATTTGACCAGCCCTCGAGGAGCCCCTCTGAAGCGCCAGGGAATCAAATTGCAGTTCAGGGTCTTTCACAAGGACCCTACAGTAAAAGCCTTACACATTCATTTTCTGGTTCTGTTTTCATCTAATTGTTGTGTGCGTGCTTAATGCAACCTGCTGCTTTAATGAGTTGTTTTCCCACCTTGGGATCAATAAAGTATGTCTGACTTTAATTCCAAGTCTATACCATGTCGACCGGGGAGAAAACCTCCGACAATCCAATCGGGCCCGATTCCACCCTTACAGCCCTCTGTGAGTTTGCGTTGTCTGATTGAAGGTCTTTCAACATGTTGCTCTTGTTGATGGACGGTGTTGTTCTCTTAGCTCATTCTGAGTTAGTAGGTAGATTTGTTGAGTTAATGCGACACTAAGGAGCAATCGGCAGCCCCTGTGAGCCCGAGGAGCAAATTGGGGTTCAGGGTCTTGCTGAAGGATCCCATGACAAGTAGTAAATAACATAACCCTCTGCAGTGGGGCTAACTTAACTCTAGCTTTGTTGTACTCGGATAGCGTCTGAGTTGAACCCTAATATTTGTAGTTCTCCCAGAGTATTTCAATTTCATAAGAGAGTCCTTTCAAAACCTACGTGCCATATTCATGCTATTTGCCCCTTTGGTTAAACAAAAATCTGAACTATGTCCGCATTTAAAACATTTCTCTGATGCCTCCTTCATTGTTTAATCACCTCCTCCAGCATTCTGACCATCACTTCTGACCTCAGCAGACAGAAAAACCATAGAATGGACTGGAATAATTTGCATATTATCTTGTAAAATAACATTTCTGGGCTGATTTCTGGAAGGAACTATTCCAAACCACGGTGGTTGTCCTTTTTTTCTCCATCTCTTCTGGCTCCAATGTTCTCCGACTCCAGGAGTAAGCCTGCTTGATCCACCAATGGCATGCAGGGCACAGGAAAATAGCCCTGACAACAGCTGAACTCCTTAGCCCCGCAGGAATGTCTGCCCACGTGAACTCAGGCCATATAGTGGAAAACACAGCTTAAAGCTGAAAGGTGCCGACCATTCTAAAGATGACCGTTCTGGAATCAGCCCGACTCTGATTACATTCGCTCCTGTAATCATCGGGGCGTCCTTTCCTGACAGAAGGCTCCATAGCCAGCAGAAATGACAAATATTCCCCATGACTTGACTGTATTTCCGTGTGTATGTATATGTGACGTCCATTATCGATCCGTCTGAGTTGAGGCAGAGGCACTGGCATGCTAACGCGCCACGGAATGTGACCCCCGTTTTTATGCATTTAATGTGTGAGGGTTTCTTTATAGGAAAGAATGAGACCTGGTGCCAGGATGGCCATAAAAAACACTCCCATTCCCTCCACGCATCATTTTTATTCTGAGGAATGGCCCAGATGACATACTCCTTACTTGTCATATTTTGCGGTTCATTTGCTCGTCGATGCTGTCAGTATCTAGTCGTTGCTGCTGCAGATCTTGTCTTGTCAAATAGTCTCCTCTGCTCTTTCTACTTTGCTAAGCATGGCAGGGCTGGAGGCAGAGTTTACAAACATTACTCAGAATTGCCTGATACCCGGTGGTACATGCTGTACTTGGTCGGGCCACTGTTGAATGCCTCTTTGTTTAACAAACTCTACTGATTGGCTGTTTGTTTTTGGAATCAGACCGTGAACTATGGACTTACAAAGTAATACGTCTCAACAGACTGAATTACAAGAGCAGTCAGCATCAGAGACACAGAGAATGTAATTATCATCGGACTCATCATAATGTTAATGTCGACGCCGACTGTCCTGCAATCATTAATCCCATGCTATCCTATGTAAACATGTCATCATTTATAACCTATGCAAGACCCAGAAGAACTCTCCGGCATCTCTGCTATGCCAGATTCAGACTACACAATCATTTGGCCTTCCTCGATCCCACTGCCCATTTCCTAATCCGGAAAACGGGCAATACTGCGAGTCTGTGCCAACCATTGCTTCAGGTCTCTTCATGTGACGTTAATGAGGAGGAGGGTTTGGCTACAGAAGCAGGCCCCTGTAATTCTACCAGTCTTCAGTTCAGCAAAAGGAAAAAGCCCCGATTTGGCTGGTTAAAAACTGGTTTGCGTTGATGGCATGTTGATAATTTAATTTACTTATTTTCCATTCAGCCGGATGTTGTTTGCATGAAGAGTATCTAACTTTTCCTCAATCACCTATCTCATCTCTCTCTCTCTCTGTCTCTGTCTCTGTCTCTCTGTCTCTGTCTCTCTCCCCCTCCTGCTTGTTATTCTTATTTTTGACTTTTCAGTCTGTTTTTGGTCATGATCTGTGTGAATAGATGACCCCACTACTGGAAATACTCAAATGTGTGTTAATGTGGATAGACCATATGCCCATTCAGTGAATGCTCACTGGAGGAAACCATGAGCGGAGGACAGATCTGATACGTAGGACTTGGTGTTCAACACTTTATTTCCCAGAGTGCAGTTGTTCTCAGATTGAGCTACCGGGCTACACATTCTAAGTTGTTTATTATCAATACTGAAGCTTTCTATTAGTTTGGTTTTGCCCCTATCTGTGTTTTACTACGGTCTTAAATTAGACAATCTGGAAGAAGAATAAGGCGGTGTCCTTAATTTGGACATTGTTAAAATTAAAGATCTTGAACAATTGTTTGTTAATCATTATCGAAGTAATCCTGATCTCAATCATTATTGTTGAATATCTGTCACGTATCACTTTAATTCAATGCTATTCTAAATTCCATTTGATGTTTCCTCAAATCGTTGGCGCTGCCTCTTATTTTTCCCTGTTCACAGCGGTATTATGGACATATTTAAAGCTAGATATTGGTCTCTCTTGTAAGGCAACGTCTTGCTTTCTAGCTGGCTGGCCTGACAGATAATAAGCTATGCTCCAGTGGCTTGTATTTGTGCTGCACCTGCCATCTGTGCGCCCTTGAGTGGAGCCGATCTGTGCACACAAGTGCGAGTCTGAGTTACTACACGCTGCCACTTCCTCTGAAGTCGTCTTCAGTTTCTGCGTCTGTGCTCCAAGGCAATCGCTGCCTGTCAGTGTGCATGTGAGCATGCACTTTCCAGCCAGCACCCCGCGCTCACTCCTGTCCTGTCCGTGTCATCGTAGTCGTTTCGGTCAGCGGCCCTTTCCCTTGTGTCGACCCCACGCGGTGAGTTTGAGAACTCATCTAACAGGATCGACCCGTTCTCAGCGGCCGTTGGGCTCGGCCTGGGCGAATCAACACTGTGGTCTCATCATTCGATCTTTTCATACACTCCCCTGTGACTGGAATCACTCACTGATGCCACTCTCTCCTCTTCTTATACAGTCTCTCTGTCCCTGCTTGTCACTGAGCTCTTTGTTTTATCTCCACGGGAAGAAAGCCCAATGAAGGCTACTAGGCCAGGATGTGAAGTGAGTGTATGGAATAATGACTACACAGCATTCGGGCCAGAACATCCATTGGGATTTTCTCTTTCATTTGTTTGACATGTGCCTTTTATTCCCAGTCTTTTATGTTTTCTCCAACAAACTGGGCTAAATAAGACTCTTGGTGATTGGTGACAGAAGTACCAACTTTGACTAGATGTGGAACCAATAATAAAAACATGCCATGATTATCCTCAGGACTGTCAACATTGTCTTTGTGTAGATTCTCCTTCATCCTGATGATGGAAATCCACAAAGTTTGAATCCGAAGCAGCTGGACATTCTTAAAGTTGGAGAATTTTACCCTCTATCAACGAGACAGTGAGATCATGAGTAGTTAGTTGACGTGTGCGCAGTTGACCCGTTGAGTACACAACAAACGTGTACATCGTCCGTGTTGTACAGTTGTTGGGGTCCCTAATGACCCACAGCGGTACTGGCTGGTCAAATGTTCACACGACCTAATCCTAAGAGTCACATGACTGTTTCAGACTTTGCAATTGTTGCCAGATTTTGAAATAATCTGGTGATTGCTGACAAATTCCTTCTGTCGGGCCCCGTCATGGAGGCGAGTTATGACAATGCCGTCTTGAAGTATGGTACGATCACAGATCAGGGCCCGGTTGTAGCTCTGTACGTAGAGTGGTTGTCCCTCAATCGGCAGGTCAGCGGTTCGATCACCTGGAGGCTACGTGTCGTTTGGCCCCTCAGCAAAACCATGAACCCCAGATGATTCATTTCACAATGTTGTACTGTGTACAAGTGTGTATTACAAATTATGTAACAAGAAAACACGAGAGTCCATTTAAACAGGGCGAAACAGGTGGGAAAGGAAAGAGAAACAAGTATTGAAGAGAGAAAGACATCAAATGGAAAAATCTTTTCTTTTCAAATTTAACAGAAAAACAGAGCAAACTCAAAACCATAACATCAACTTCCTTTGCATTCGTCTCTTTTGTCTGGTAGGCTTAGCATTTGTGGTTGCATCATGGGTTCATTGCTTTATGACTAGCAGATCTCGTGCAGTAGAGGTAGATGTGCGGTCAGCATCATCATTAAGGGAAGGCTTACCATCGGCTGAGGCTTTAGATATAAATTGGCCCGAAGCTTTTGAGTCTTTATCAATGCTCTTATTGCCTCATATCTCTTCCTCTTCATCATTTCTTATTTGCTCACCGCCCTTTATTTCAGACTAGGCTTCCTCATAACAGCTCAGCCCTTCGAGCTGAGGTTTCCTAATCAGATCAGAATCCTCTTTTTAAGGCGCGTTGAGATATGATCAGCAGGCCCATAATACAGAACGTAGACACGGTCGGACGCCGCGTAAGATACAAAAGTATGCAGGCGTGTCTTCATACCAGGCCAGCATGTGGTCTCTCTCAGAAATTAAGCTTTCATTTCCTTCTCTGCCCTTAACACGATAGCCTACCCCTCAGAGCGCCAGAGACCACTGAACCTTTTATTACCGCCATTGCATGGTGGAATTACTGTGGAGTCATTCTTAATGTATCTGCCAAAGGGAGCATAAAAGGTTATCCGTGTTGGTCCGTCCACACCTAACAGCGAAAAGTTTTTCCAAGGCTCCTCGAAAACCACTAGACTGAATTCATTTAAATTTCACAGATGATTTGCACGAGCCCTCAAGGTGTTAGTCTCATAAATGATTCCTTGAATTTTCTTTTTCATTTTCAGCTCCGTGGTCCAGGTTTTCATTAAGAATATCTCTGCGCTTTGCTCCGTTCAGGTTCCTCTTAATCACCGCTGCCAAAAAAACCCTCAAAAACCAATGAGATGCTGCCACCGCCACGCTTCACTGCTGGGATGGTATTGGGCAGGTGATGCTTAGAATTGAGGTCAAGCGGTTATATTTCGGTCTCATCAGCCCAGTCAGAGAATCCTTTTTGACGCTTTTCTGTAAACTGGAAGTTGCCTCTCCTGTTTCTTTCACTGGGTTGAGCCTTCTGTCTGATCACTCTGCTATAAAAAGCCCAGATGGGTGGAGCGTTGCAGTTATGGTTGATCTTCTGCTGGTTCTTCTCGTCTTCACACTCCTCTCTTACAAAAGCCCCAGACTGGTCAGTTTGGCATGGCGGGACCACTTTAGGATGTGTTCTGGTTGGTCCAAAGTTCTTCCATTTAGAAATTATGGAGGCCATTGTGCTCCTGAGAACCTTCAATGCAGAGGTCTCCCCGAGATCTGTGCCTCAACACAATCCTGTCTCTGAGCGCTGAAGGCAGTTCCCTTAATCTCATGGTTTGGTTGTTTCCCTGATATGTCACTTAAATAGCGAGGTGTGTCTCCAAATTGTCTCCAATCAGGTGGATTTACCACAGGTGGACTCCAATCAAGAGATAGGTGGACAGATAATCATGTGAAATGAAAGGTGTCTGAGCAAAATCTCAAGTGTCGTAGCAACGGTTCTGAATACTTGTGTCAGTTTGATGTGTCAGTTCTTATTTTACGATAGATTTGCAAAAAAAATTACTACTATAATTAAATATTACTAATTATTATCGGGTATGGAGTTTAGATTGATCGGGCAAAATGAATTTGAACGATTTAATTTCTCACAATGTGAAAAATTGAAGGACTCTGAATACATTCCGACTGTAGATATGATGGACATTATGGTGTACCCTCATCAGCACAGATTGAGTTTTTCCACTAGTGGGGTGCATTTGCGTCCTCACACATTATTTTCTAGTTAATTTTAGATCGGGTGATGTACATGTGAGCGCTAACCAGTCGCTCTACGTTCATTTGACATCTGCATGCTTTTGTGTCGTGGCTTCCACCGTCTAATCCAGAGCGCAGCGGCGATATTGCTGCGGCATGTTGCCATAACGACAAATCAGTATTGAAAGCAGCATGTGTGTGATAACATTTGTAACTTGTTCCTTAGCTACTTGTGTTTAACAATCCAGAGGGTTTGACAAAGACTGAAACCTCCATATGGTCGTTCATGGCTCAGTGCAGATTCACAGATTCACGGCTAACACCGCTCACGACGCTAACAACACGCTCATGGGGGTGAGTATGTGTGTGTGTGTGTGTTTGTGTGTGTTTGTGTGTGTGTGTTCAGCATTTTCAATCTCATGGGGGTGTCCGTGTGTGTGTGTGTGTGTGTGTGTGTGTGTGTTTTCATTGTATACGATCCCATGGGTTTGCCTGAGCATGCTGCGATCCTGCATGTGTGTAAATGCTTTTAATCAGAAAGAGGCGGGGAAACATTTTTTAATGAGGCGATAAGCACCAGCTGCCCAGTATGATACGACAGAATCCGATGGTATGATACCCGCACATTAACACTGTAACGCACGCTGAGTTTGCAAATGAGAAGCAGCCTTTAAACACTGGGCTGCGCAGCTCATGCATCACCCCCAGGCTGGAAAAGCCCCACTTCACTGTTCAAAGTCCAGTTCATCCATTCACGCGGGAAGGCATGAAAATGACAGATCTCCTTATGTATCCGTATTACCTTATGTAAACATAAATAGCAATTTACAAATATATACTTGTGTATCGTGTCATTACGGTAGTCAATGCTAATTTTGTTAGCATGTTGATGGCAACTCCCATGATATGCTAGCGTAACATACCAAGAGTTCATTATTTTTTCCACATTGTTGTGAGGCAATAAACATTGAGAGTGTATCTGGAGGCCTTTGTCTCTCATTTAAAGAACTGTCTATCTGCCAAAGGGAAGGCTAACGTTCGGGGAGAGCAGAATAAAAGCAGAAAATTAAACTGCAGCCTCTTTGCAAGAGAAGAAACTCAGGATTTTAATTTACCTGGGCTGGGGGCCCAAGTACAGCCTGTATACGGGAAAGACTGAAGTAAGAATGAGCTCAAAAGGAAGAGACACAGAAAAGCAGGAAGCATGCCCTCCTTGCAAATGTCTTTTTACTCCCTCTTTATATCCTGGGGGATGAAGGAGCACTAGACTGGATATGAAGAACAATATTCTTTCATAAGCTTGCAATCTTCCTGCAAGATGTGTATTTCAGAGAGAATGCAGCGTCTTATTTATTGCTAGCTGGCTACACAGTTGAGCGGAGGCGAGAGCAGTGGACTGTGAATGCAGACTGTGTGGGAGAATCTGCATTTTCTATGATTCTCCACTCGTCCATTGAAATTAAGTCTTTCCTTTTAATCTGCCGTCCGTCCCGATTTTGCTTTTTGCAATAATGCAATTCTTAGCTTTGTGTGAAAACATCTCATAACTGTTCTTTAAAAAACGGAAAACAACTTTGAACTGATTAATTCATCTCACCTTTTGAAATATTTGTGAAATAATGAAAGTGAATCGTAGGCAGGAAGTATAGAGAGCCGTTCAGTTGACACGTCGCTCAAACCCTTTGCAGATCTGTTATTACTCAGACATTAGGCAGTGGTGACTCAGTTGGTAGAGCGGTCGTCCACTCAATCAAAGGTCGGTGGTCCGATCCCCGGCGACTGCAGGCCACATGATGATGGGTCCTTAAGCGAGATACTGAACCTCAAGTTGCTCCCAATGGCTGTTCCATTAGTGTGTGAGGGATGGCGTGAATGGTTGCTGCTCCTGTTGAGCAGGTGGCGCCTTGCAGCCTTGCTGTCAACCCTGCATGAATGTTTGCATGAGTGGGTGAATGCTGACTCTTATTGTCAAGTGCTTTGAGAAGTCGCTATTTATATGGAAATGGTAAAGTCCATTTACTTAGATTGGAAAAGCTAACTAGCCCGTCCAGGCATGGAGTTAGGTTGATGAGAATCGACTTGTTGTAGAAATAGATTCTCACTTAGTAGGGGAGCATTTCCCTTTTATCTAGAAGCTTCTGTCTTCTGCTCAATCTTCCTCACACCGGGATCATGCTACAGGAGAAACGGGCCGATATACCCCGACAGTCAGTGGAGAAAAGATGATGATGATGTTCCACCCTGATGATCTGGTTGTGTGAAGTGTTTATTAATCAAGTCTTTGGCTTTTATAGTGTCCATGGGGATGTTTATAGTGTTTATAATGATGTTCATAGTTTTCATAGTGATTTTTATAGTGTTCATAATGATGTTCATAGTGTCCATAGTAATGTTTATAGTGTTCATAATGATGTTCATAGTGTCCATAGTAATGTTTATAGTGTTCATAATGATGTTCATAGTTTTCATAGTGATGTTTTAGTGTTCATTGTGATGTTTATAGTGTTCATAATGATGTTCATAGTTTTCATAATGATGTTTTAGTGTTCATTGTGATGTTTTAGTGTTCATTGTTATGTTATTGTGTTCATAGTGATACTTATAGTGTTCATAATGATGTTCATAGTGTTCATAGTGATGCTTTAGTGTTCATTGTGCTGTTTATAGTGTTCATATTGATGTTCATAGTTTTCATAGTGATGTTTTAGTGTTCATTGTGATGTTTATAGCGTTCATAGTGATACTTATAGTGTTCAAAATGATGTTCATAGTGTTCATTGTGATGTTTGTAGAGTTCATAGTGATACTTATAGTGTTCATAGTGATGTTATAGTCTTCATTGTGATGTTTATAGTGTTCATAGTGTTTTTAGTTTAGTATTCGCGTGAAAAGCGACTCCCGCCGGCGAGGCTTAGTGACGAATGTCGATGGGGGATGACATGAGGGTTGCATGAAATTCCATCTGACGGTTAAGACTTAGGTTACACTGCAAAAAAATCAGAATCAGAAATCCGAATCAGAAAACGGCTTATTGCCAAAGTAAGTCACACTTACAAGGAATTTGACCCGGTATCTTGGTGCACAGCTTGCAGTAATCCAGGCATAATATAAAACTTGAAAATTGAAATATACATGTACTATGAAGATAAGAATATAGAATAAAAGTAACTTTGCAAAAGAACAAAGGTACAATTCGGATCAGGCCAATCAGATGTGAGATGGCAGAGGCAGAACCTCCGGTCCAGTGTCTGTTCTCGGGTCCAGCGGCAAATAGGAAGAAGCTGTTTTTGTGGCCTGAGGTTTTGGTCTGGATGGACCGCGGTCTGGCTTCCTGCCAGAGGAGAGAGTCTCGAAATCGGACCTGTCTGACTTAGGACCAAATATTGAAGTGACCCGAATTGTTTCTGGAAAAGATCCGATTCCACTGGGTTTGTTCTGTTCACACTGCCACGAAAAAGTCGCTTATGAGCAAAGAATCAGAGCCGGACCACATTTGTTCCTGCATTGTGAACAGAGTCAGCCCTCAGACTGAGAACAGCATTCTAGGCAGGCACTGGAAGAGAGAGACCGAGGGATTGCAAGCAATCCTGTCTTCTTCTAGATTGCTCCTTCCATCATTCCACTCTTGTGAGGACGAGGAAATAACACAAGACAATTAACAATCAGTCATCTTCTAAAGAGGAGTGGGAGAAGAGTTCAGTTACACAAGAACATAAATATGTGACTTATTACCACAATTTATAGATTATTTCTTTCAAAAATAGGTAAATTGTCCACAAAAAAAGAAATCCCTGTACGTTGTCAAGAACGAGTGATTGTTTCACTCCCTGAAGCTGACATTAAGTACACCGGTAAAGTGAAGTGAGTCACACCAGAGGTTCACTCTCTCCTTTCTCCACCGCGTTGTTTTCCATTGTACCCGTTCTACTGTATTTATCTGTCCTTCACCTTCTCTCTCTCTCTCTGTCTCTCTCTCGCTCTTTCTCCCTGTGTCCCTCTGTCTCTTTCTCTGTCTCTCCCTCTCTATGTCCCTCTCTCTGTCTCTCTCTCTCAGTCTCTTTCTCTCTGTTTCTGTCCCTCTCTCTGTCTCTCTCGCTCAGTCTCTTTCTCTCTGTTTCTGTCTCTCTGTCTCTTGCTCTCCCGCTCTTTCTCTGTCTCTCCCTCTCTATGTCTCTCTCTCTCTCCCTGTCTCTCTCTGTCTGTCTGTCTGTCTCTCTCTCTGTCTCCCTCGCTCTCGCTCTCCCGCTCTTTCTCTGTCTCTCTCTCTCTGTCTTTCTCCTTGTCTCTTTTTCTCTCCTCCTCTCTCTGTTTCTTTCTCTCTCTCTCTCTCTCTCTCTCTCTCTCTCTCTCTCTCTCTCTCTCTCTCTCGGTCATCCCTGTCTCTCTCTTTCGCTGTCCCTTTGTCTCTCTGTCTCTCTGTCTCTCTGTCTCTCTCTGTTTCTGTCTCTCTCTTTGTCTCTGTCTCTGTCTCTGTCTCTGTCTCTCTCTCTCTCTCTCTCTATCCCCAGTCAGCATAAATCCCTCATGTGTCTGTACAATCTACTGGACGGAGGTTGCGGTTGGAGGCTACACTGCCTATTTCAAGCCCCTTGACAACAACAAACAAACACACATACAAATTCAAACCCAGCCATCGCAGTGGGTTTTTCTTCTTCTTCTGCTCTGCTTATAAAATCCGATTGATTTAGCTTCGCCGAAGGGACAGAATTTCTTTCTTTTTGTTTGTGTCCAAACTCCACGCCTTTGCTGCTTGCATTTGCCGCCACAGACGCTGGTTTTAGCTTCATCTTAGTTTTTATGGATTTATCTGCCTTTGGGTGGTCCTGTTAGAGAGATGCGCTGACAGCTGAACACATAACCTGCAGCACATCACAAATACTAGGAGGGTTGAGAAAGGTACAAGAGGTGTTTACTCCCAGAGGTCGCACACTCGCAGGTACAGAGTGTGCCTGTTTTATTCCGGGCCTCGCGCTCACGTGTTAATTTCCTGTCAACTTTGGCGAGGCGACTGTGTTTGGCGACTGCAGCGCAAGTGCATAATTTGTCGTAATTCGATTCAAGAGAGCCTGAAGAGCAGCTAGAGGTGAGTGGAACCTCCTCTTCAATAAGAGAGAGAACACTGACGGTGGAGGTAGATCAGAAAGGAAGCGGAAATGGTTGAGAGAGTCAGATTGAAAGAGAAGCTCACTGATGCAGCAGGTTTCATTCGACACTGCCCACATTTAACCGTCGTACCTTAAGGAAGGGACGCAGGTGTTTTTCTTCTTCATTTCTTTTCTTTTTTTATAGTCCTTGTCTTACCTCTGTCCGTCTGCGTCGCCTTTCTACGATCCGTTTCTCCCCGAGTCTTTTTCTTGTGCTGATTTCAGTCGTCCTATATTTTATTGTAGTCTTTACTCCACTATCCATCCATCGCTCTGCAGAGTGGGAGGATTTTGTAGGTGTCAGTGTTGCTTTGACTTCATCTTCCGCTGAAAATTCACATTTCCATTTTGGCACTAACCGTCATCACTGGAAAGTCCTGGGGGATGAAGATGAAGATGAAGAACCGGAGGTGGATCCACAACAGATCCTTTGTTTAAATGCAATAACTCAAAAACGATATCATGTATCTATCTCACATCTTAGAACCCCATAGACCTTACTAGGAGGAAGGACTTGCTGGATTTTGCAGAAGTCTGTTCCATATTTCAACTCCCCTTTTAATTTGAAGTGTTCTATCTGGGCCGTTTTCATTGAATAAAAGTTCTGAAACCCACTGTACGCTATCTACCAGCACCAAGCAGTAGATACAAAGTTCTAGGGAGTGTAAATGTGGATCTAGATGAATGCTAGTGTCATTCTGTGTCTGTAAAATAAACAAATTAGGAACAGTTTTCTATTTTTCAGCGGACGGGCATGGTCGGTTGTGACATCATGAATCTTTTTTTATCTTGACCTTCCATGGCGTTTCAAGTATTTCTCCTTGGGTCTCCTCTCCTGAGTAACTGGTGGAAAATGCATGACCCTCCTTCCACCATTTTTTCTGATATTGTGGGAGGGAATGAGTGCTTTTACTCAAACAAGCCTTTAAGAATAATCCAAACAACATATTTCACACAACATATAACACTGCCTCCCCTCCCACCTCTCAGAAACTATAATTAACAATAAACCCGCGTACCGCAAACGCATCACAGCGTGCTCACGGCAACACGTGTCACTGCGTCACAGTTAATTATAGATTTGAAACACGTAAAACCTAATTATCCCTGAAATGACCGGGTGCACACATCATCGCTGTTGTGTTGGAGAGTCGTCTGATGTTTTTGCGGTCTCATAACAAACACACTCATCCATCCAGGTGACCAAGGTTAATTAAGCCTCGCCCTGTGAATAAGTGCTATTCCTCTCTTCTGCCAGAGCGTATGTTCACATTCTTCTCCGCTGCATCACCACTGCTGCTACCACAGTACCCAACGTCCTGTAGAAATGTTAGAAATATATGGAATAACATACCAGCCCTCAGCTGACCACCTCCACCTGTTCTAGCAGCATTCCTCCACCAGCTCCTGGTGCCTCTTTCTTTCTCGTACCTCGACCCACGGCACAGTAAGCTTCCAGTAACATGAGCTGTCCAGCGGTATCAGAGAAGAGAGATGATGCCAGGTCTCAATGAGGAATGGGAAGATGTGCTACGATAAATCACAAATCCTAGAATATTTACCTCCTTGTTGGTCCAAGGAGGTAATCCACTTCAGGATGAAATGCTCAACTGCTGTCAAATGTAAACCACACCCACATATCATTAATGAGATAATCAATGTTCTTCTGACTTCACCTCTTGGTGGTTATAATGTTATGGCTGTTCAGTGCAAGATATACACAACCTACTTGATGAATACATTTAGTTTTTACATGAATCCCATGGAAGGGCAACATGCCGGTTTCTTAGCACAAAGACCGGCCTTCGGTCTCGTCAAAGGAAACATCCCTCGCGTTACCGCCGATCTCATTATTAGCTGTGACTCACTATCCCCTGGCATTAAGAGATGAACCGAACAAAAGTGAGGCGGGATTAGACCCGCAAAATCCTTACGAAAATGTACAAAACTGGTCAATTGATTCACTCCTTCATTATTGAAACATCAAAAACTGGGATGTTGATTTAACCGATGAATACTCCAGAAAATGGAGAAAATTACCCTTCGGTACAGGTGAGATAAATTGTGCTAAGAGGATTAGAATAATCATCTCACCTCAGCTTTGGCATCAGTGGGCTATCTAATAATACAATGCACTTAAGTAGATGTGAACACCACCACCACACACACACACACACACACACACACATATACACACACACACACACACACACATATGCACACACACACACACACAAACACACACATACACACACACACACACACACACACACACACACACACACACACACACACACACACACACACACACACACACACACACACACACACACACACTGAGTCAGATTAATGCTTGGGAATGAGATGAGGTTTTAGCTCACTGACCTATATTTGAATTTAATCTGAGTCATACCTACGATACCTGAGTGGCTCATCATGCCAATAAAAAAAAAAAGTGCTTTTACATTTCAACCTCGTTAAACACATTCCGCACCCTCACCAAATCAAGTGAGCATGCATCACTGCGTGGTCATTTTTCTCTTACTAATATAGAGGAGATGTGGAGGAAAAAGAAGCTCACGCCATCTTTTTGCGTGACATCTTTAGTTTTTGGAATCTTTCTGATACTGACGCTATCAGGACCTTTGGTATCCGACCGTGATATTGAGCCTTTAGTTACACTTTTAAAAATATAAGAAGTAATAAAATTCCCCAAACCGATCTGCCTTTAAAGCTGGTGCTTCAGCGGAGGGTTATTGTGGTTTGTGAGCGGTTTTGTGATGGTTGTTCCGTTGCTATCTCCACTCTCACAAAAGGCAGTGAAAGGAATCTGGCGGTCTGTCAATGGGGGAGGCAAAATGAAAGCTGTTCCTCCTGGGTGATTCTGCCCGTCCAGCTTTTGTCTGGACTGCGTAACAAACCTCTATGTCGACACACGTGTGTGGTTTTAGTGCATCGACTGCCAAGTTTTTTCGAGACCAGTCAGTTCCCCCGCCACTCTGAGACTTCTGCCCGGTCTCTTCTTCGTCCGTCGGCCTACCTGCGGTGTTATGAGTTATTCCTCCGACGCTTTGAAAAAGCAAATATGTAACAACGGAATGGCTGTAAACTGTAAACAATGAGGGATATACCTTCGCCTTTTTCCCCGACACTCCATAGTGACTCAACCTCTTTCTATGAAATCAGCAATACGCTCTGAGTGAGATAAGATCCTGAATATTAATACAGTTCTCTAGTTTTCTCTTAAGCAAGACAGATTTCCTTCTGTCAATTCATATGAGCTAAGTCTAGACACAGTGACAGATTTTCAGAAAAGTCTGCTGCTTATGCACTTGCAGCAGAATTGGATTGAGGTCGGCGAGGATCAAGGAATATAACAAAATGAAAAAATGAAATGATTGAGAAGAGAAGAGTGCCTGATAGTTGATAGTTTACTGAGTTTCGAGGTGTACCGTTGCAAATCTGCTTCCACAGCTATAACGGCTCAGACTTTCATCCAGAGCAAATACAGGAAGTGATTATAGGCCATCGACCACAAACTCCACGTCTCACTCATCTCTACCAGAGTAGTACAAACTCAGGTTTCCCACTGATAGTAAGTCACATTTAACTACCTATTCCTCTGTGTAACAGTAACGCAGATCATTGCGTTATTACGTTTGTAATGCTGAACGCTTGTGGGGTTTTTCCGCCTGATCTCCACTTGTCCTTGAGTATTAAAACCATAAATGACCATAGTGATACACACATGCAGCGAGCTCGTGGACGCTTTGCTAACGCTAGCTTCTTAACTTGCTATGATCCTCGGTTTGATGAAATGTGAAATGTGTGATTAAGTCTGTTGTGCCGAACGTTTTCGGGATTGTTAGTCAAAACCTTACCGGTGCTATAAATCTGCAAATTTTGTGTTTGTCCGGACTACTAGTGAGATGTTTGGAGCCTTGGTAGCTCATGCTTGGTGTGCGTGGTGCGGTAACCGGCTTGCAGGGTCTCTGCTCGGCATATTACAGATTTCGTCAAACTTGGCCTCCCGACGGCCGACCGATCGGTGCACCTTTAGTTGTATCGGTTTTTGCCACAGGCCTGGTCGACTTCGGTTTGTTTCCCCTAGTTCAAAATACTTTACCAGCATCTTACAGTCAGTCAGACAAATCACAGCTCCACGCGAATGCACACACAAACCGACTTTCAGGGCTTTCATCTCATTCCAGAGATGTCAGATGCTTTTGTCAAACCCATTTGTGTGCATTTTTGCCTGCAAGTGTGTTTTTACATAAACACGTCTTTGTGGTTTCGAGTCTCCTCCTGCTCGCGATCCTGGAGTCAGTCCGCGTGTGTTCTCAACCACAGTCGAAGGCATGAGGCGGTGGGGTTGCTCCAGTATTTCGACATGAACACGGAGGCATTTTACCCCCTTGATAAATGCTTGAAAGCCCTTAAATAGAAGCACAGAGCTCATGAAGCTGGAAAGACAAAACATAGCTGAGCTGGTTTTGGTCTGAGGAGGAATGTTTCAGTCACATTGCTGGAATCAAAGGCACTTTTGGTTTGGCAGATGCAGCTCGACGCTTTTGGACGGCGTGCGTGCGGAACGCTGAATGTGCAGCGAGATGAAACGAGGAGGTTTATTACATAGTTGTAAATGTGTAAGAAACAGCCAGAAAACCGGCGTTGCTTCCCTGTTTTTCCACATATATCCTTCCACGTCCATGCTTGCATGTGTGCATTCAATAAAGCTCACCCTTATGCTCCCACACAGGAATGAAATATTCATGATCCATACATTTGGCAGCAGCCAGTGGAGCACCACCAGTTGCTGTGTTGGTGAATTAGCATATTAATGATATAAATGCCGGATAATGAACATGTGGGGGGCGGATTATTCACGTGAATCATTGTCGGATCAGTCAGACAGAAGAAAGGGGCCAGACTAATGAGGTTAAAAAGCACATTAACCAGTGCTTTGAATGAAATTTGCCACGTAATTCAGTGCTGAAGCGGCTTTTATATGCTTCTTTTAATTATGTTTGTGCGCGAATCTCTGCTAAATTGAGTCAAGCAGTAACATAATATCGAGCTTTGATCGCTGACTGTAAGCCGGCTTCATTCCGCCGCTGCTTATTTTTGAAAGGTTTTGAAGTTTCTGAAGGAGGATAGCCAGCGCTCCTCTCACTCGAGACGGAGTTTGTACTTCTAAGAGGTTTAACCAGAGTGAGAAGAAAAACATATGCAGCGTGGTTCGACAGGCCTCCGCTCCAAGTGTCAGCCTTTTTAAGGATTGACAGATTGGCAGAACGCTGCTTGCAAAGATAAATTCCTGATGAATAAAGGAGAAGTGAAAGAGATTATAATGGGATTCCTGATCTAAGGCATCGTCGGTCATCAGTCATTTTCTGTTTTTAGCAGGTGTGTGAGCTCGTACAGCAAATTATGATCGTTTACATAATTGATGAAGCTATCAATTCTTTTTAATAATTCATTTTAGAATTATCATTTAGTCTAGACGGTCTGAAAGAAAGAGCACAACTACAGTTCCCAAAAGCCTCAGATGATTGATTGGTCTCAAACTTATTCAGTTTACCATGTCCTCACATTTGAAAGTTGGAAATATTGATTTATTTTAATTATTGAGTGATTATATTAGTATTCATTCCTGTAGAAATACAATTCAACACTGAACAAATCTAAACAAGTCAAGTTAGTGGTGCTGTCAGTTCATGGAGGCATTCACCAATCAGCCATAACACTACAACCACCAGAGGTGAAGTCAGAATTACAACAATTCTCTCATTACAAAGGCAAGAGATTATTTGGTTCTGAAGTTTATGTGTTGGGAGCAGAAAAAATTAGCATGTGATGGCTTGACGACTGGGTCAGAGCATCTCCAGAACCGCATGTCTTGTTAAGTGTTTGTGGAATAGAGAGTTGAGTGGTACCAAAGTAGTGTAAAGGAAGGATAACCGGGGAAATATGCGGGTCCTCGGCACCAAGGCTCATTGACGTGAGCGAAAGCTGGTCTGAGTTGTCTGCTTCTACAGAAGAGCTGCTGCCGCTGAAGCTGTTGAAAATCATGATTCCTGTACATCACAGAACTGTTGGGACCTACACACTAGGAATAGGCAGATGGTTGTAATGTTATGGCTGATCTGTGTTAAAGAGGTGATTTGGGTAAACAGCAGCAGTCAGGCATCCCGCCTCGTCCTTTTAGACGGCGGGTCTGGGTTCTGCAGGCACCAGATGGATTATAACAGAGGAGATGTGATAATCACATCTGTCAGAAAGTCTTTGGCGCGTCGACTCTGTAGAGGGAGAAATGAAAAGGTCCATGAAAGGCGTCCGCCCCGAGCTGCAGCAAGATTAATAAACCAACAGGAGTGTGGACACTGGTGGTGGTGTGGGTGGTGGCGGCTGATGACACGGCTTAGACTGATGAGACTGATTGATGGCAGCATGAACGAACAAGTTACCTCCGACATATACAGCAGCGAGGTGAGATGGAATAACAGCAGGAAATGAAGACTTACCACGCCGGAGAGGAAGGAAGGACAGGATGGTCTGTGGAATAAACTATGGCATAAGTGGACACGGAAATAGTCTTCCTTATTGGATACTCTCCAGAGCTTTATTCCAGTTCATCTTAAAGGGGAGGGGTACAAATTCTTTCAGGGAATTCCATCCAATTCCGAAACAAAAACCTGTTTCATGGATAATTTTCAAGTGTTATACTGGCATAGACCTTCGCGTGAAGAAGAACTGGATTGATTATGGGAATGGTCAGTTTCATATTTACGCCACTAGGAGGAGCATTAGCTCCAAAAGTTTTAGGGCCATAATTTGTCAACCGTTGGTCGGATTTAGTCCGACCAACGGTTGGTCGGACTAAATCGGTTAGTCCGACCAACGGTTGGTCGGACAGCGTACATCCATTCGCTCGAGTGGATGTACGCTGTGTACATCATATTTTACTCACTAGGGGGAGTTCTTTTTATGAAAACCACTTTTTCAGACATAACTTCCTAACCGAGTTCCGGTTTAGCATAATTTATCTCTTATAAACCACGTCAAAGGAGATCTAACTTTGCATTGTTCATTTGTTTACCCACTAGAGGGGGCTAATTATGAACCAAAAAAAAGAAGCATTTTTTTACCGTTACTTCCCAACCATATTTACAACTATTTTCAAATTGCCTAACAAGGATCTACACCAGGAGATCTATCTTGTAAAGATACATTTTTGAATAGTTTTTGTGGAAAACACAGTTTCTCATCCGTAAATTCCCAACCATAAGTCTAACTGTGTCTTTATATAGTAAAGATTTATTGACACAAGGAAATCTGTCATTCATCGTCACTGCGTCACCATGGGATCCGATCTTAGAGCATATTGTTGACTTCATAGATGAAGTTAATTTGAGTCAATATTGACTATTTGAGATTATTAAGGAGTCACATTTTCTTCAACAGTGCAGGGAACTGGAGGACTTTCGGGGATCGACCCTTGCTTACGGGGACGACAGCGTAGGTTTAGTTTTTTTTAGAGCGCATTAGAAGTGACTGTTTTTTTTTTTTTTTCCTTAATTTGAACAGCCTTTGTCACGTTCCACCTTTCATCACATTCCCTCGGTATTTCCTTTATGACCTTGACATTCGCTGTCATCCACTGCGACGGAGATGACGGCGCGTCAACACGGTGACAGACTGCCTCAGCGTAAAACTACCTGCACCGGCTCTCGGGAGAGCGGCTGAATTTTCACTTTAGCTCCTCTATTTTCTCTCCGTCTGGATCCCCTCGCCTCTGGAGGAGGCTGGCGATGCACATACTTCCTCCCACCGTGTTTCTCTCTAGCTGTTGTTACTATTCGTTGATATATGTGCACATGGCTCGTCCCCGGCCGCCATCTTCATGTTACGTGTAGAGCCTTCGGTTAAGAATAGCGACATCCTCGGGTCGGACCCAGTGGGCTTGGTGTCACATAGAATCTATCCGTGTGAATTTCTTGCCTTTTGATGGCTGGTCACCGCAGAAACTAGGTCCGACAGGTTCAACAGACACGTTTGCTCTTTTCAAGTCTGGTCTGCTAAGGATACTAATGCACCACTAGGACCCACTTAGTCCTGCGACGCTTGTGAATATGAATTGATTGATAAGATGTCATCGCTTTTAGTCAGTTCCGCTGTTGAATTCTTGCACCTTTATGGTCCGACAACCACGGGCTGCTTCTTTTTCCACCATCTGTACTCCAGAAGATCAATCAGCAGATCAATTCCCTCAAATGTAAGCACCTTTCCCGTCTCCTGAGTTCATCTTTTTGGCGTTGGTGTGACAGACAGATAGTCAGAGGCTAGTCAGAGCGAGACAGATGGACGGACAGCAGCTGGCTGGTGGACTGACAGGCGGGAAGCTGTCATTTCGCAGAAGACAGAAAAATGGACGCTTGAAACTGAATAATTTAGTCTGTTGCAGCTGGGAAAGTCACTCGGATAATTCATGCATTGGGCCCACTTTGTGAGAGTTAAATGTGTTTGCTGTGATTGCCTCAGTGTGTGTGTGTGTGCCGTGAGCATGTGTGTGGGTGATTTGGCTTTGAATGAATTACGATAAAAGTTTCTGGATTTTTTGCGGTGTGTGTGTCTCGGGCGGCGAGGTCGGCGTTAGAATGAATTACAAAGTCAGATGTGCACTTGTGCGAGGATCCTTCTAAGGATGTTTTTTTTTTTATCCTGCAGCTGGAGGGATAACAAGTAGCCGCTAAGGCTGTGCATAAAATGCAGTATTAACCGGAATAACACACACGTGCACACACTCTCAGACGGATCTACAGACGCTCTGCTGCTTGATTTCATCAGCAGACCAGTTCTCAGTGTCAGTATGATTCAATGATGATTAACATTCAAAACATTCCCTCTACCATGTGAGAAACAAGGGAAATGTGACATAGCTTGAAACTGATGGAATAAAATGTATTATTATTCATTATAAAATCTTAAGTATAACACTTAAATTCTTATTTCAGGATTTAAATTCCAAATTTTTGGATCGTCAAAATTAAATACAGATTATATATACCTTCATTTAAATCTCAATAATATAGTAAGTAATACGATAATCCTTGGTTCATCCCACAGCTGGGAAACCTCCTTGTTTCATACATAGTTATAAGTATTAAGTGGACAGCAGTAAAATGAAGATCAGAACAATATTTGGACCTTTCAGTGTTCCACAGATGAGCGGTAGATAGATGGATCTACTGAACAGAAAAACCACTGGATCTCCGGGAGCATCTCCTCATTGTCTCTTTAAAGTGGGCTGGATTAGGTTTAAGCGAGAGGAAATCCTCTCAGCGCTGTTTGGATGGTGCGTTCAGGTACAGTGGCTGAGCCCTGCGGGAGGAAGAAATGGAATTCTTCAGCTGTAGTGGGATTCCGCTCAGTTCTGCATGACAGGGACGTTTACATTTACACTCTAAATCCCACAGAAGCTGTCTTCTCCCCTTTGCATGACTGTGTCCATGTATGAACACGTGCGTGTGTGTGTGTGTGTGTGATATATCGCTGTTTGAATGGGCTACTCCTGTGAGTTTGCTGGTTCTGTCAGAGCACCAGCACACGTCTGTGTGTGTAGTTCTGCCTGTTGGAGGATCAGTCGGGGGTTTGCATGTTTTGGTGCCAGTATGATCTTCAGTGTCTCAGTGGTTGTCGTATCTGTGTGTACCTGCAGGTTTGAGTTTGTGGTTTAATCCCTGTGTGTATTAAAGGATTAGGCTCTTGTGAGGGGGACAGCGGGACCTCGTTTTCGTTTTGAAGAGATGGTTTCAGAGCTGTCAGCGGACTTCTTATTCACTCTCTGCTGAACAGCCACTAATCTTGGCCCATCATTGTGGCTTTTGGTCATACAATAATATAATATTCTTAATGTTTTTGATCCTCCCCCCCGTGAAGACCCATCCGGACTTGGAGTCACATCTGCCCACACGGTTGATTGTTCTTCTCCACCCTCTCAAAACCGGCCTGGGTCTAAAAGAAGCAGCTCTACCACCTCTATATTTTAATTTAAGAAAAAAAAAGAATTTTTCCTTATTTTTATCCAAGAAATGTTTTGTTGTTCTTTCAACTTTGAGGTTCCTCAAGGATCCATTTTTGGGCCTCGGATGTTGTTAGTATACACGCACACTCTCAGAGGATCTCTTCATCCAGAATCAGGAAGTCTCCCGCCACTTTTATGCAGATGACACTCGGGTATTTTGTAAGAAAACAAAAAAAATGGTGAATTCACCTTTAACTACCCTCTTAAAACCTTCTATTACATGAAAGGGTTTATAAATATCCATTTTCTGTTTTTCATCTAATGAAATGTTATATTTCTAACTTTGTGTTTTGCTGCCATTGCCTTTTTCTTCTATAGTTTCTTCTCCTGTTTCTATGGCTGGATAAATCACTCTTTTGGTTTCAATCTGTTTTTTTATTTTTTTATTTGTGTCACAATTTGCAAACCTTTTAAAAGGTGTGAAGACAAACACAAAAAGTTTGTCATGCATCATTATTCAGCAACCAAATTCATTTAAACCTCTTAAACCACAGATAACATTATGGAGTGGGTTTATATGAATGACTTAAGGGCTCTGAATCCTGAGAATTAAATAGGTAGCGGTGCATCACTATCGAGACTTTTGTACTGACTGGTACGTATATTATGCAGAATGTCTTTATGTAAGTTTGGGTTGTGTAATACTATTTTGAGTACAAAGATGTTTCTCGATCCTTGATTCTGTTTCACCTACTCAGATTATTGATTGCACCTCCTCTCCGTCTCCCAGAGGTGTTTTGCTTTTGTGTTGCTCTGCTCGCATCTCAGGACCTCTGACAGACATAAAAATAACCGGGCTCACGTCTTTCTTTTCTCGCAGTGCTGGCCAGTTTCCGAGGGACCGTCCAGCATGGCCTGCCGCTAGAAATCGGCGACACGGTGCAGATCTTGGAGAAATGTGAAGGTAGGTCACGACCGGGAAAGGCTTTGAGAGACATGCTGATGTTGTTGGAGCGTGAAATAACCTGAATGTTACTAAATAATAACCACAAAAGGGCTAAACTCTTACTCACGCCTCGAGAATGCACAGACGCATGCACAACTCGCACTTCCGTGGTCTCGACACACGCCGTCCCACTTCCTGTCGAGGGGCGGAAGAACCCACTCATCGCTAGAGAATCAGCCGGTCGTGCAGCCAGCCTGCAAGTCAGCCAGAGGGTTATGGTGATATAGCAGAAACAGGCCCAGAGGAAGTAGGCGATCACTCAGCCAGCAGATCGCTTCATCCAGAAGGCAGGAAAGAATCACCATCCTGCGAGGAGGAGGAGGAGGAGGAGGAGGAGGAGGAGGAGGAGGAGGAGGAGGCGGAGGGACAGGTTGCTGACAGAGGAGGAGAGAGACAAATGGCTTTGTCTCATGCTGAGACTGTTGACATGCTAATACTCCAGAACACACTAGAAAGTAACTTTACTGACATGTGGGCCGTGTCTCTGTAGTTGTAAATTCACCAGAGTGAGTTTGTAACATAGATAAAGAGTGATGTAAGGTGGAACAGTGGGTCCCATCACACACACACGCACGCACGCACGCACGCACGCACACACACACACACACACACACACACACACACACACACACACACACACACAGTATAAAGAAGCGTAGGACTTTAGAATATTTTGTGCTGTATGAAATCTAAGGATGCACAATTAAGACCAAAGTGATAATTCTGTTTATTTTGATCAATGATGTGATAATACTTCTAGTGGAGTTTCCCGAGCCCGAATAAATGCGGAGGGTTGCGTCTGGAAGGACATCCTGTCTAAAAAGCTATGCTAAATCAGTATGCGGGACCTGATTTCCAAATTGGATCCGTTGTTGCTCGGGTTAAGAAATACCGTCACTGGTACTGTTCACCAGCAGGGCATCGGCGGTAACTACAGATGGAAACACACCATCCGCTGTGGCGACCCCGAAAGAGAAAGAAGATTGATCAGGAATGTTACAGGAGCCAGGGTTGTGCGGTAAACTTACAACAAATGTAAGAATTTACTGCAACATCGTCTGGGTCGATGCACAAATCAGATCCTTTGTGTTGGCGATACCTCAAAAACCATTTCATATATCATTTTCAAATTTTATAGCCACAAAGACCTTTGTGAGAGGAAGAAGTGGAATGATTTTGGGAAAGATCGTGTGCATATTTTGCACCACTAGCAGGACCTTTATCCAAAAGTTAATCGGCCATAATTGTCCAACATTTCGAGCCTGGTCATATTTAGTCTTAACCGCCTCAAGAAAATCTAACTTGGATTTGTCATATTTCATTGCAATTGCAATGAAATATCCTTCAATAGGGGGTCTTTTTTTCTTCAAAAAAACACAGTTAGAGGTCCGTAACTTCCAATTTTGACAAAATTAAGTTCATACGAATCGACTAAAAGGAAATCTGTCTTGTTTCATTTACGTGCTCAGAAAAAAACAGTTAATAGTATTTATTTTCCTTATGTAGTCCAAAACAGATCTGATCTTAGAACATATTGCTGACCTCATAGGAATAGTTAGATTGGGTCAATGTGGACCCTCTATAGCATATAGTATATATTCTAGCCCTCTGAAACCAAATCAAATTTCAGTTGATTTGAGTGTTTTTGTTTTGTTTTTTTCCTCTGAATCAGCTGTTTTATGGATCACTTTCATTTAGATTTGGCTTTTATTCAACATTAGGGTCCATGTTAACCCAGATACTAGACCCGGTTCTCCCCATGAGTACAGCACCTTACTTTACCTTACCTTTCCAGACCCTTGAAGAGGTGACTCATGTTGGAAAAAGTGAGCACAGCGCAGGCGGCCTTAAATTTCCCAGTCCTCTTGTTAACATTCACGCCAGGAACAAATCAGGGAGAAGAAACGCCAGCAAAGCCACAGATGTTCTGATCAAACCCACCAGCGATTAGAATAATCTGATACATTCACACTTGGGCTGTTTAGCTAATGCTCTTATCTGGTGGGACTTACAATGACTACAACAGTGGAACCAGCTCCAATCGTGTGTTTGGAAAAGAGCATCGGCTCAAGGTCTCGGATAAAAACATTTCAGAGCGTTTCCAGCCCGGGTTGGGGATTTGTGAAAGCATCCAGCAGGTGCCGATGTGGCTCTGATTGAATGTCTAATGGTCTGAGAGGAGCTCCAGCGCTTTCAGTCTTTTTATGCTGCGCGTGCGTCTTTTCTTTTCTTTTTTTGCACCTGCGGAACAATAAGTTTTCTGCGGTTTTTCTTTTTGCATCAAGAGTTTGACTTCGCCGTACATCAGGCTGTGGTCGATAAAAAAAAACAACCCAGGTTGTTAAAAGCTTTGAACCGCAATGTTCATGTTCACTGCAATGACTCCTCTTGCAACAATATGATGCGTCTAGCAGGAAACTCTGCAATTATGGCGACGTTTTTATGGCATGTGAGACGGAATTCAGTCGGCAGTGCGAGGCGGAGGCCCGTTAATGTCTCGCTGAAGTGGAAAATGAATGCCTCATGGGCTAAGCATGACATTTTCGTTCATACGCTGTAGCCGTCAGAAGGATATGTTCATTTTTATTCAGTCACACACTCATGCATATCCCTCTGTATCCCTCCGGTTATTAAATGTACAGAATATCTCGTCTAGGTATGTGCTCTGCCTTTTAAGCCACATATAACCTGTAATATTCGACGTGTTGGAATTCCTAATGGGCTTTTTTTGTCTCTGCAGGCTGGTACCGAGGATTCATCCTGAAGAATCCAAATGTCAAGGTGAGCAAATTGTTTTGCGAGAAAATGTGTGTGTGCATATTTTAATTTTCTTTCAGTATCTTATGACTCTTTTCTGCCCGTAATAACCGGCCATGCCCGCCCGCATGAGCTTACTACATCCCAGAAAAGTCGGGGATTTAACCCTTAAAACTGTTTCATGGATCGTTTTCAAATAGTTTAATAACAGACCTGAGTGTGAGGAAGAACTGGATAGATTTTGGGAAAGGTCAGTTGCATATTTTCGCCATTAGGGGGACAACACAGCGTAGCCGCGGGGTCTTAAAAAGTCTATAATCCAATAACCTGAATTTAAGGCCTTAAAAAGTCTTACATTTTAATGAAATGTCTTTAAACTACTCTGGCAGGTCTAACAAATGAATTGATGTTACTTTCATTTAATAAAAGAAATTCTTTGTCTTGCTTATAAATTTTTTAAGTTCGCCGTAACAGATCTATAATGATCAGTTGACCAGTTACGGTTTGTTGAGGCGCTTAGTTCTGTTTTAGACGGAACCAAAAGGCCAGAGCTGTTCTCCCCGGAGGGAATTTGTCAAAACACCCAGAACGTGGAGTCCTTAAATAGACGTGACATGGGTCTTAAATTCCAACCATAATGGTCTTAATAAGGTCATAAAAAGTCTTAAACTTGACTTGTTGTAAGCTGGAAAACGTTTTTCAGGCCACACTTTCTCAACCATTGGACCATTTCAGTCCCATTTCGCTGCACATGAATCGACTCGAGGAGGAGACCTATCTTGTATTTTTCATCTTTTACTCCAGCAGTTCATATTTTACTCACTAGGGGGAGCGTTCCTTTACCAGAAATACTGGACTTTTCGGAGATATAGCGTTGCTGTCAGGGACAACAGCGTAGACCTAGTTCTTACCGAATTCTCAAAAGTTATCCTCCCAACATGTAATTCTAAATGACTTTAATCAGGATGAAGCAATTTAAAAAATTTTTTTAGCATGTTTAATTTTGATGTATTATTGCAATTCTGGTTAAAATAACACTAGTGTGGTTAAAATGCCCAACATGCTGTTGATGAAGCTGCCTCTTCATCGTGTGCAAAAGGTCATCTCCAGTCCATCCAAACGGCTACTTTACCTGTTTTTAAACTGCTAGGTTTTTTTTTTTGCACCGATTATATTTAATAACTGATATTATGACATGAGCGAATAATGGCTGCCTTCCATTCAGGTTCATGACCTTCGTGCCTGTTATAGTGCATCACAGTGGAACCATAGTCTGTCCTATGAATTACTGATGGACTTTGGACGTTCAAACCGTCCTTCGTAGATGCGGTGAGGTAACATGCCCTGCAGATATTTGCCCTCGTTTCAAATCAGCTTCGCAGAAGTGGGTTTGCATGGAAACTTCTAAAAGCAACTTGTTTTTTTGTCACTGGAAACGTTTAGGTATGTCACACCCGGAACAGGGAATGTGTCGGTGGTAAACTAAATGGTGGTCCGAGTTGAATTATAGCCGCTCCGGTTTCAGTGGAAGGTTTTTCTTACGGGGTTTAAATGCAGCAAAAGCCTTCATTAAAAAGGGGAGGTGCCTCAAATGGATGCAAAGAGTCAAGTTGATGACAGCTCAGGCGACTCAAATGCGAGACGACCTGACATCACGATATATATTTGTGATATATATAACAGAAACAGGCCCAGATGGAAGCAGATCGTTAATACACTATGCCCCCCTAGAGACAAAGAAGACCAACAAACCAACTTGCACCTTTTTTTGTCTTTGGTCAGTACTGGATTCACATTTCTGTTATAGTTCTTTTGGAACCAAACCAAGACCCATCATTTCAAGGTATCTGGGTCCGGTAGTTCCTTGTGCACCAATGTTCAGATTGCACGTATTCAAAATCAAAGTGGCAAGGCTGGATCACATCCTAATATTATATATTGGGATATGATGGAATCATCATCACATCTGGTGCTTCTGCATCTCCTGCCACATAGACCTAAGTGCGCGGGAGAAATGCATTGATTTTTGGGAAAGGTTGGTTGAATATTTCTGACATGAGGGGGAGCTTCCTCGCATTATTACTTATCAATTTGATGCACATGAGTCAAGTTGAGAAGATCTATCTAGTATATGTAGTATTTTACCCCAATAGTTCATGTTCTACTCACTAGGGGGAACTTTTCTTTTCTTTTTTCTTTTTCGTAGGCCTCGTTTAAACCAAGGTAGTAAAGTATCAGGTGTGTTTTCAAGTACCTTTAAACGTGTGTTTTTCATTATTCCTCTTGATATTTAAACACAAGTTCTTTGATCTCAAGTCATTAGGAAGCAACGTCCCGTTTTTATTAGCATCAAAACAAGACACACACACACACAAAAACACCCTCACACGCACACACTCGCACACAAAAAACACGCACACACTCGCACACAAAAAACACGCACACACTCGCACACAAAAAACACCCTCACACGCACACACACACACACACACACACATTCTTTTTGCATTAAATCCCATCGCTTCCATGCTTTTATCTCCCTCGGCTTTCAGCCTACAAAGCACACTTATTCCCTGCAGTGCATCAAAACCAAACTCTAATGGAAGTGAATGACTTGCTCTGCATTGAAAGAACCTCATCAACCTGTTAACCTTCTGCCCAAAGGGGATCTTCCCATCCAGCTACATCCACTTGAAGACGGCCCACGTCAAGAATAAAGGGTAAAGTAACGCTTCCTTTTATGTTCTATTACTCAATCCTTGACCTGCACTGGTTCTGTCCAGTTTTTCGTATTTGAATCTTATCTGTGGGTGTTTTGTTTTAGGCAATTTGAGACGGTCATCCCCGTTGAGGACTCCGTCATCACAGAGATGACATCGACGTTGCGAGACTGGGGCGCCATGTGGAAGCAGCTCTACGTGGTGAGACCCCGCACAAAACCCTGCGTTAATGTGACGTCTCTCCTGAGGTGAAGATCGGGTCCAGGCTCCCTCGAAAGCTGCAAATACTGCAAAGATTTTTGTTTTGTGCGCATTCATTAGTTGGATTGATTTTGTTTGCGACCTATTAAGCCGTCTGGGGTTGCTAATTAAATTCGCCTGAAGAATATGGAGGGATCAAAGTGCGTAATTTTGCAGCAAAAAGCAGCAGGACGCCGAGGCTAATTTGAGCAAATCCTCTTTTTAGTACCTCTGTCTGCTTCTCTCTCCGGGTCGCACCCTCTTAGGTTTGCTCTCTAATGGGGATTCTTAACTTTTGGGTGGGCCGCCGCAGAGATGCATCTTCTGTCTGCCATCCTCATTCTGTCTTTTGTCCTTCTCCGTCCCTCCCCAACCTTTTCCTGCTTCCGCAGAAGAACGAGGGGGATTTGTTCCACCGACTTTGGCACGTGATGAATGAAATCCTGGACCTGAGGAGGCAGGTGTTGGTGGGCCACCTCACCCATGACCGCATGAGGGACGTTAAGCAGCACATCACGGCCAGATTAGACTGGGGCAACGAGTGAGTAGAAGAGGTCCATCTTTAAATGTCTGCCAGGGGGTTCCGGGGCTTTTGTTTCTATGGTTCCACCTCTGAAAACGATACCTGTGTTGTTGTGATAGTTTTTCCGTGTTTCATGAATTATTCATCACTTGAACTTTGCTACTCGGTTGGATTTAGGTTTTTTTTTCCCCCTCCTCCCTGCTCAGACACTTTCCATTCACCGTATGTTATTTCATGAAATTCCAGAAGCAGTGACTGGAAGCCTCCACCAGAGCTGAAATCTAGGCTGACGTTTTACTTTTCGATGCATTCAATAACGTAATTGGTTTGAAATGCAAGTCTCCTTCACCTTTTTACGTTGGTATTACATTTCAGTCTGCTCCTGTCTTCCATCAGCCTGCATCCACAGCGGGAACGTTTGAAGGAAGGCAGGAATGATTTTAGCCTGAAATTGAATCTGTGTTCAGACTGGAGAAACCAGGGACTGTCATTTTTGTTCTGATGCTGCTGCTGCATTGCTGTGGAAAATAAAGTTACCCCCCTCTGGTTCCTTCTATTGTTTGGGCATCTTCAATCCGAATTTGAGTGAACTGCTGAGTAAAGACAAAATATATGATGACGTTGAGGGTTTATGAGAATTCTTCAGGTTCTGCTACAGAACCTCAATGGTGTCAGCTCCAGACTTTGACTAGGCCTCTCCAGAACTTAGGTTTAATTACTTTTGAGCCATTCTAAGGTGGACATGGTGCTCACGTTCACTTTTTGAGCTTCCGCTCACAGACTGATGACCTGACATTCTCCGCCAGAGAGCGGAATTCTAATTTAATTGGGTTATGGCGGGTCGCCCTGGCCCTAAAGCTCCATATTCAAAATATTCCACTGCCACCTGCTTGCTGGACCGAAGGTACGATGTTGTCTTGTGGAGTCTTATGTTTCTTTTAGATGTAACGGGACCCCCGTCAGTAAATAGTTCAACTTCCGACTCATCATTCCTTAGAATATTTTCCTAAAACCTCGGTGTCATCTGCATTTATCTAAGCCTCGATTTTCTTCTGGGTCAGCGTTGGCTTTCTCCTTGCATCTTTGACATTTTTGCTAAGTATCTTTTGTGCGGTGGAGCTATGAACTCTGACCTTTATTGAGGCGAGAGGGGTCTGTAGTTCCTTGCATGAGCTTGTTTTTTGGCTCTTTTGTGACTTCTTGAATGAGCTCCGCCATGCATGATAATGAGTTTTGGAATATCTGCCACCTCTGTTGAAGGTACCTCATTGGACCTTCCAGCAGTAGATAAAGTTGTTGAATCACAGTTTGTGCATGATGTCATGTCACAATATGTGACACACATGTGGCTTCCAGTATTATAATATCCCAGAGTAGATAGGAATGTTATGGAATCAAGTTTGCGTCCGCTGCAGATCCTGAGTGTTAACGCAATAACTCAAAAACCATTTCTTTGATCATTTTCAAATTGAATTTCAACATAGACCTTAGTATAAAGAAGAAGTGGATTTTGATTTTGGAAAAGCTCGGTTTTATATTTCCAACACTAGGGCGAGATTTATCTTCAAAGTATTCCGGCCATAACTTCCTAACCGTTAAATCCAGATTTGCTGCTTGTGAATCATCTTCTTCTTCTTCTTCTTCTTCTTCTTCTTCTTCTTCTTCTTCTTCTTCTTTATTTTTTTTATTGCCAAAACACTTTGTCCAACATAATTCACATTTAATTTGAGGAGTTTGAACTGGTGAATTTCTTGTACAACACAGGGGATTGGGGTCTTTTTGGGTGGATAAACAGTCCTTGCTGTCTGGGACCACAGCGTTGGTCTAGTTAGTAAGAAGGGTAGAAAAACAAAAACTCAATTTCCCAACCAAATTTTTTTTAATGTCTCCATGAGTGATTTTTTAAATTTCCAATTTGCCAACAAGATGCAAACAAAACTTGATTTACCGTCATTCTTGTCCTTATTCTCTTAATCCTCGATCTTTTGTTGTGACCTACCATCGCCGCAGTCACAGCAACCCTCTCGCTCAATCAAGTGTCTTTTTCCTTCCTCACACAGACATCACTCTCTCCTTCATCCCTCGCCGTCATTTCCACGCCATCGGAATGAGATGAAAAAAACCTCCCATCCTCTGTCCTTGTCTTTATTGATTCATCCTTACCCTTCACTTTCCTTATTTTTTCTGCTGTTGGCCTTCCTCACAAACACACGCACGCACGCACACACACACACGCACGCACACACACACACACACACACACGCGCACAAACACACACACACCTCTTCTTATTGTGGAGACGGGAGGACGGTCTCTCGCTGTGGGCTGCTCTATGGTTGACCAAGCTTGTTGCTGACAAGGAGGCCCGCTGCAGTTCTGGTCCAGGGAGAGGGTCAGGCTGGTGGAAGATAAGAGGATGAGACGGAGGAGGAAGAGGAGGAGGAGGAGTAGAACTGTCTGTGGAGGCTGATGAGGTTAGATAGTGAGGGTTTAAGGATGATGGAGAGCCACTGGGAAGATAAAAAGGACGGCGAGCACAGTAGGAGTGGAAGGGGAAAGAGATTTTTCTTCTATCTGAAGACAATCTGTCAAATTTGTTTAGTGTGTGGACCTGGGTGATCTGTGTTTGTGGGTCCGTGCTCAAATCAACCTTATCTGTCTCTCAGAGATATGTTTTCTACGATAAGTCTGATCTGTATGCAATTCACTTCCTCCCTGCATTCCTATTTGTTTTGCAGACAGCTTGGCTTGGACCTGGTCCCCAGGCAAGAGTTCAGCATGGTGGACCCAGATGAAGTCAGCGTCACAGAGCTCTACAGACTGGTGAGTGTTTTTCCAGCTTCTCCTCTCAGCATTTTCCTGCTTCCCTCTCCAACGGCTACCTCATTAAGCGAGGTCTGAACAAGACAAAGGCTGGATGGATGAATTACACAATTGGACCCAAAATGAAACATTTCACTCAGACCTTTAGCTCCTTTGTGCTTCAAGGAGTCTGATCCAAACAGTTTCTTCTCCAAATGATCTCAGCAGAGAGCTGGAGGATCGTTCTGTGCTTCCTCTGATCCAGGCATCCTCTGGGGTGATATGAGAGGCTGTCCATTATCGCGGCGTGTTCTTCCTCAAAGCTGACTAGTAGACCACATCAAATTCTGTCTATCACCCCAGCGAGACCTACTTCCACCTGCTGAAAGTGGGCATTAACTCTGCTATTTGGGTTTCAGAAATCTTTTCCCCGACTCAGAGATCTTAAAGGGTATCTAGGGAACCTTTTTCCCACTTTCACGGAGCTTTAAAGACGTCTCATCCATATTTAAAATGAAGTAAAAGTTGGGATGGGAGGTTCACTCCTGACTTTGAAAACAAGCCCTTTCTCACTTTGTGCAGCCTTCAGTATATGTTCCGGAGTCTTCATCATTGAGCTACAGGCATCATGTAGCTAAATAAGGTATAGTTCAATGAGGACTATTAGAATTAGACTAATCAATATTCCATTGTTTTTTTTTCTTGATTTGTTGGAACCCTAAACATTATTTATGTTCATTTCAACTTTATATAATCTAAATTTGAATTCCCATGATGTCGGACGACCCCTAACCCGAATACTGTGTTCGCTCTTAATGCGACTTTACACAGATCGGCCAAAAAATTGAGAAGGTCTCAATTTTTTGCCAACATTGCACTTCTGTGAAGTCTGTGTGTTCTGGCACATTTCTATCAGAGCAAGTAGACCCGCCCCTTCCTGTACACGGACTACACGCTTGCATAGGGCATAAAGGCCGGGGGGCGGTTTCACATAGTGTCAAGTAATTTCACGGTCCCGCGGCTCGCACCCAAGTCACATAATGAGCCAGTTGTCTGCTCCGAGAGAGAGAGAGAGAGGGCGAGATAGATAGAGAGAGAGACGGAGAGAGAGATTCTCAATAATACGATTATTATTATAATAAGATCGTTACTATAAGTGGACACAACAAAAAAAGCTGGATCATATATATTTTTATATTTATATGTTTTATAGGTTACCATTACCAAATTCAACCGAGGGACCAAATTTGGTCGGAGCGTCACTGCGAGCAGGTATAAACACTGTCAGCGGTCCGAGCTAGAGTTGCAGCTATCGTCAATTAGCCGCGGACACCAATGACCCTGTAAATGAACCAGCTGTCTTTAGAACACTTTAGTTACTAACCACAGCAGGAGATATTCTGGTAACCAGATATTCTATTTGGTTCTAGTCCATGTTACTTCAACACCAGGAGAAAAAGGTTTACTTCCTGCCCAATTTATCCCACCTACTGACAGGCGCCGTGGTTAAAAGATACCCGATGTTGTTTCATTTCACCTCCCAGCGATCTGTGTGTTCAATACAGTCAATGAAAAGCATTGGAGCAGAAGCGACTAGAGGAAAAATGATGACTTATGATGTGACGCAAAAGGTGCTTATAATGCAAAATTTCAAATGGTTCACGTCACACTTGCAAGTCGCAAAGATGAATTTTGATTGTGAAATCCATGAGTCCAAGCCCTTGAACGTTATCGAATACCTTGTGGAAATGAAGGACAACTTCATCATCACCATACGTCGACACCAGGAGATGTCTGTCATGTCATGTGATACCCGTCACTGCCAAAATTGTTTTAATCCCACATATTTGTGACATTAAGCACAAATGTGGTCATGGTTGATGGCGGAGGAACATCTTTGTATGAATGAATGTAATTTATTTCGGTTACATTCTTGTCAAGATACAAAAACGTTTTTTTTTTTTTTTTTTTTACAAAATCATTAACAAAGAAAATAACCAGAATAAAAGAATAAGCTGAAGCCCAAGGTTTTCTTTTTTTTTTCTTTGCCTCTGCTATAACATACAAAGAATAACCCAAAACTCTACTATACTAATTCTACTATACAATACATCATCCTCAAATATTCATCCATCCAATCAATGTACATTATAATCCCCTGTTATGTTTTACATTTCAATGCCCTGAGAGCGGCACAATTTCACCTCTTCATTCGGTCAATCTCACAGTTTAATCCGCAAAACTGTAAGTAAAGAAAGTAAAGTCAGCCATTAGAGCGATGAGAACATTTGTGTTCATCACAAAACCCACAAAACCCCGACTGATTAAAATCATTATACCTCAAATCAAATCATTCAACTCAATTCAACCATTGGAACTTAATGCCTTTCTTTTGACTAAAAGTCTTTTTATATTCTACCTTCAACGTTCGCAAACCCGACACCCGTTAAAGTTTAACCAGGCAGTTAAACGTCTTCATCCCTCCTTCCTCCATACGTCTCCAGACTCTCGCCCGTCCACTCGCTCTATTGTTCGCCCCTTTCTTCCTCTTCCCAGTTTCTTTAAGTCCCAGCCGTTGTTACCATGGCAACCGTTTCTTTGCCCTGATACAATGCATTGTATTTGTCTCTCTCTCGCTCTCGCTCTCGCTCTCTCTCTCTCTCTCTCTCTCTCTCCTCTCTCTCGCTCTCTCTCTCTCTCTCTCTCTCTCTCTCTCTCTCTCTCTCTCTCTCTCTCTCTCTCTCTCCTTTGCAGGGGTAATTGAGGCTCTTAATCCATCCGTTTCTTTTTTTTTGTTAGTCAAAACAAAAGCAGGATGCGAGCTTATCACGCCTCTATTAATTGGCACACAAATTGAGAAAAGGACTACGATCCTCCTTGACTGAGACAAGATAAAGGGACTGGCAATAATTCCCGTTCTCCATACCAACAAACACACAAATTACATCCGTGCTTTTCTCCGGGATCTTTGTGGGGCGAGAACAGCGGCATTGTTTCTGCGTTGTGCTCTGAGGCTGTACAGTGGTTTAATTAATCTGAGACGGGGATTACCTGATGTGTGTGTGTGTTTCTGTGTGTGTGTGTGTGTGTGTGTGTGTGTGTGTGTGTGTGTGTGTGTGGGTGTGTGTGCTGAAATGGCAGTGTGGTGTTACTGTGGGAAAATTTAGTCTCTCGGCTACATGGTGTCAGGGAAATTCGAGATAATTGTCCCATGGGGAATAAGGAGGATACGGAGAAGGTTGAAAGGAAGATATTAAAGATACATTTCATACAGTAATTTAAAAAAAATAAAAAAATACACTATATCCTAAGATGGATCATCCGTTTCCATCTTCCCCTGTCCTTTGCATCTTCCTATTTCACACCATCCAACTGCATGTCCTCTCTCACCACATCCAGAAACCTCCTCTTTGGTCTTCCTCTATCTCCAGCATCCTTCTACCAGTAGATCCACTTTCCCTCCTCTTCACATACCCAACCATCTCAATCTGGCCTCTCTTACTTCGTTTACAAAACGTCCTACCTGGACTGTCCCTCTGATGTAGTCTCAAAAAAAAAGTTTAAAGTTTTTTAGCCGACCTCTGGAATCAGACAACTTGAGACACATTTTATTTGGTTGTAGCTTAAATGCTACAATGCATTCATGCTAAAAGTGGGTTTGGCTTCGGCGTCTAGTCCCAAGCTTCCTGTTGCCCTCCCAGGATGACATCAGTGCATACTGGTGGCAGAGCAGACCAACAAGTAGATTCCAGAGCCATAGATTCATCACCGTTGGCAGCAGTGATGGATAGCTCAGGCCTTATTTGGGCGTGAGGAAGTACAGTTTCCCCTACAGTTCTCAGTAAAGATGCTTGAGACCATACTCTTGAGATCGCGTGCTGTACATCCAGCGGTTTCCATCCCAGAAGATTAAAGGCAGGATGAAAAGACGCTCAAGAAGTGGAGATGAAAGGCGGCTCTGATGGAGGAATTAAGAAAGACTCGAAGTTCTTCTGCAGCCTCCGTTTTACCCTTAGCTCCTTTCAGGAGCTCCTTGTTGCACAACATTCTCTCCATATTTTGCTTCTTCATCATCACCATCATCATCATCATCATAATGTAAGAGCAGACCCACCCTGTGAGCAAAAACCATACGGTTGAGCGAGCACACACTGTGATACTGGTTCTGTCTGATCCAGAGTGTTTTGTTTTTCCAGCCGGGCCTCCAGCCCGTCATGTTTATGTTTTGTGTCTAGTCATGGTGAAGCTGTCACATAACCACACACCACTTTGGCTGGGAATCCTAAATAACACGCTGCAAATAACCCGCTATCAAAATCCCTCGGCGGGTCCAAAACCCGGTTGGTGGAGAGAAATCCTGTTTAAGTGTTGGTGCCTCGCTGTTTTCACGCCGGGACCACTGATAGAGACCAGCACCATGATACGAAACCTCATCATCATCATCATCAGGGAAAAATATTTTTCGTACAATATTCAAGCATGTTCAGGTCTAAGAAGGTCGCACTTCTATACTTGTAGAACATTCTACCTTTCTTTCATGTATATAATATACGATGGATGACTTTCTTACCCTCTACACTGTAAAAAAAAAAATAATTTAATTCAGTGGTAACACAGTTAAATGTTGCATTATTGAGTCTAAAATTTAAGATGAGGATACTTAATATTTAGAGAGATTGAGACGAAGAATTTCCCAAAGTTACAAATACTTTATTTTCTTCATTTAACTTTAATTTTTTTTTTTTTTTTTTTTAATCAATAATGAATAATTGTCTTTTTACTGTGTGTAATATGTGTATTAAAACTAATACAAATAATACTTAACATCAGATTTGTGCACTAATAATAGATGAATATAAGATGTACTGTTTCCTATGTGGCAATTTTTTTTTGATGAACTTAAAGGAATTACTTCAGCTAATAACCTAAATTAAATTAATTATTTTATATTCAACTTATTAATTTAAGTTGAAAATATTTGATTTAATCGAGTATTACCAGTCGAAGTACATTTTCCCCCTTTTTACGCCGTAGGCGGTCCATGTATCTTCAACCTTGAAGACGATACTGTAGCTCCGAGCCTGACGGTCAACGGCTGACCAGCAGTGATTAGATAACAACATGATGTAATCCCTCCTTCCTGCCAATACATAATGACCACTTCCAGTTGGCCTCAGGGCGGGCGATCTCAAGAACGGAGACACATTGTTCGTGGTGCCCCTCTGGGTCACTGGGTGTCTCCGCCTCTCAGGACTATACATCATACATACACAGAACCATCCTGACCTTTATGTCCAGTACCAACTGATCGTGACTCACCTTGTTGTTGTTGTTGTTGTTGTCGTTGTAGCATCCTCTCATGATTCCAACACTTTGATGGTGACGATGAAGTTTAGTGTCCTAACAGTCAGTGTTAGACCATCATAGAATAAGAAAACACAGGAAGTGATGTTGCCGACACATTGTGAGTAGGGTACCTTCGGGTCGTTGGGTAACTCTGACCTCTCTAGCGACCTTTACACTGGCTGGTTGGTGGGTTTTGTTACCTTTTTGTCAAATTATTTATTTACCACTCTTTCCAGTAATTAGGACTATTCTGGTCTTGGCTTGAGAGACCCAGTTTAGACACATCGCTAGATACAAGTTTAAAAGACCACCAAGACGCACCTGAACCGACCACTCAGACCACTTATCGAGGTGTTCCGGATCGCCTTGGACTACATATCCTTTGTAGTGCAAACGTCAATTTGTCCCGATGCGTCTCCGACGAGGTCTTAACAGGAATAAAATAAGTCATCAGTGCTGGACCGCGGCGGAAAGCTGCTTTTCAACGTGCTTCAATTTTCACCAGGTCCCACGGTCTTCAAAAAAAACAGTCTTTCCTTTCAGTCTCAACAGTTGGAAGATTCCGTACATGTATACCAGCTCTTGAAACATTAGCCCCTAGCTAGCTAGCTAGCTAGCTAAGCTAATCTGGCGCGTGACTGACACGACTCGCGATGCCCTGTCGACCTTGTCGTAGAAGTGACGTAGGCAGCAATGAAATCCGAACACGAGCGGTCACCTGGACACATTCGGAGACACAGGTGTAAACTGTCCTCCTCCGCCCCGATCGCCCAAAGGCCTTTCTGAAGTCTCAAACAGACAAATATCACTCCAAGTGCACCAGGAGCACATCACATGTCTCCCGTCTGTCCTTGAAGCTCGGTGTCTCTGCTTTCTGTCGCTCAGTCTCGGTTCTTCGTGACCCGTGAGACTTTTATTCTTCGTTCCCCTTCTCTCTATTTCTATCTTCATCATCTCTTTACATCCGACCAAAGAAGGGAATGTGGAGCAGAGTGTGGTAGTGGCTGTGCCGGCCATCTGGTGCGGTGTGTGTGTGTGTGTGTGTGTGTGTATGTGTGTGTGTGTCTGTGTGTGTGTGTGTGTGTGTGCCGCTCCAGTGTGTCTCTCTGACACTTTATTGATCTTTTAAGTTACGGATCCACTTTAGATTCAGTTCTATGTTCTGTTTGGGGTTTTTTTCCTCCCAGGTTAGTCAACTGTTTAAAAGAAAAAAGACTTTAAATAAACTCATACCACAATAAATTATATTTTCTGTTGTGAAGATAAATAATTAGAGAACTTTCAGAGAACTGCTGGAGGTTTATAAATAAGATAAACGACATTTTATTTCTGTGGTTTCATCTCTAATGGTGATAGTTTTTCAAAGCTGCATACTGAAGACCTCCCCTATGTTAAATTTTCGCTTATGGTGGGATTGGGGATGTATTTGGATGTATTCTGTCAATTTCTCATTCCTGCCTGGAGTATAACTCAAATTTTGACAGAACCTTTGACACAAAAACCATATTCTAAAATGTTGGACTTGTTTCCATGATTACAAGTCAGACTTAGATTCATTCTGACGGTTGGTTTTCATTTCTGGAGCAGATCCCAATACGGTCTAATATTTAACAAAACTGTGTTCACACAACAATAAAATGCTGACATGGCACCTTTTGATAGAAACAAACTTTTATCACTTTCACTCCTGGGAGATCCTACGTGTAAACGCGACAAAGTGAAAACTATTTCAAGGATCTTTCCAAACTTTACACCCTTTATATCTAAATGTATTGGGCCATAATTTCTCAACCGCTGGTTCGTTTTAGTCCAAATACGGTGCGTGAATCGACTCGAAATCTACCTTTTGTAAATCAAGTTTTCTCTAAAACGGAATATTTTAGTTTTTTTAACCAAAACGTTTTCTTGATACAACTTCCTAACTGTTCGTCCAATTTTGACCCAATGAGATGCTTATGAAAACACTGTAACATTCAGGGGAATTGCTGGTATGGTGCAGGGGATTTGGGCCTTCATGGGGATAAAGCCTTGCATAGCCTCGGTTTGTTTTTGTTTCTGTTACCATGGTTAAAAGTAGAACTTTTGTTAATTAGATTTGGCACAGGTGAAGGTTTAGCTCCAGAACAGTTTGATAATCTCTCATAAAAACATAATTACATATCTCCCATGTAAGGGAAAGGTTAACGTTTGATTTTCTTTAATCTTGTATTTTTGAAAAGAGAAGAAGCAGAAGAAACTTAAATCACGTCCTTCTTCAGTGACATGGCAGGTTATCCACGTTATTTCATGCGTGTTCATCCTTGACTGTGATGCTCATCAGTAAATACGGCAGCAGCCCTTGAACGCTGACCCCCCGGTATTAAACGAGACCAGAACAACCGTTATGAAGGAGATTGGTGCTGATTCTGCTCCCCCCTCTCCTCTGCAGATGGAACATCGGCATCGCAAGAAGGAGACCCCTACGCCCGCGAGCACCCACCACTTGTTCGTCCACATGAAAAGTCTGATGAGCGCCAATCTGGGGGAGGAGCTTGAGGTCTTCTTCCATATTTACGATGGCCGGGAGAACAAGCCTCTCAGGTAAAACTCTCGCTGGAAAATGATGCGTTTTTTTACTACTTGGACCAATCTTGACTTTATTCTTTCACCCGCTCCCTTACTTTGAAATGTATTACACACGTGTTTGACCTTTGCACCTCTTGTGACCTCTTCACTGGGAAACTTTTGGCGGTGATAATTAAATTCGCAACAATTTTAGGAAAGCTTCTTTATTTCTCGGGAGATTTTTGTCATTTCATGCCCAGATTTTTATGATGATTATTCAGCGTGAACATAACACGCTGTTACAGACCGTAATTCAAACCCATTAAGAGGGAAATATCCGTTTAGCCACAGTTGTTAGGCTTTCATTCTGGAATCTTGGCTTCAAAGGTTTTTGTATTTACATATTTTCTATCTGTGTGCTTTTGTCTCGCACAAAGGGAAAATATATGCTGTCGAATATCCTAAATCAGTGAGGGAAAGTTTGAAGTAATATAATATATAATATATATAGTAATAATATAATAATACATAATATTTTACGACAGTTTCAGGAAGGGAATTATTATGATAATAGTAATAATAATAATAATAATGATATTTAACGGTTTGTTTGTAACATTTTATAGCCTCTATGATGGTGAAAAGATTTTTTTTATCATCTAAGTCTAAGAAAAAACTATTTTAAATTAATAATTTAGTAGGCTATATCGAAAACCTTATTTTGTTTTCTTTGTCAATTAGAGTAAATGAACACCATGTTAACAAAATAGTATTTAAACGGTTACGATCCTCAGAATAGATAAATAAATGATGGTTGTGGTCAAGAATTGGTGTAAAATGATTTGATTATAATCTACAGTAGCAGATGTTTATGTCCTAAATAAGGGAAAAGAGGATATGAGTAAAGTTTGAGGAAGAAAAGCAAATGGGCTAACGGTCCATGTTGTTGTTCTTTAATTGCATTGAGTCAAAAAGTTGTTTGCCTGCTCACAGTGTTTGTTTGTTACTGTCTTGATTCCACAGCGATGCGAGTTGGGTGGGTGTGTGACTCTGGGTAAATGTCTCCCCTCGGGTCAAGACGTCTCCTTTCTCTAATTAAATGAACGAAGACTCATTTTTAAAAAAAAAACAAGCTCGTTGAAGCTCACATGGGCATATGAAAGTAGGCAAGGCCGTGTTATTTTCTCGTATAAAACGTGTCTATGCTGTCCACATGAAAGGGTTCTATTACCCTTAGAGGCTTTGCACACACACACACGCACACACACACATGCACGCACGCACACAAACCACAAAACTGTGTTTAAACTCCCTGGATTCAATGTTCAAAGCGTCAAAATTCCGTTTCGACTCACAAGTGGATTCATCCGGCTCGGAAAATGTGTGGGTTGAGAACCGGGCACAGCGACACTGAAATTCCTTTTGATAAGTCATGCTTGTTTGACACTCCTCTCTCCCCCCCCCCCACAGGGTCACATCAGAGGAACAAGGGTGACATTGATGGGACTTATTTTGCCTCAGCACACAGCAGATCCACTTCGGCCCCCACTTAAAACCCTCTTCATTATGTTGTTGGCACAAAACCAACCAATTCCTTCTTTAAAACTCACACGGAGGATCAATGCTTCAATTTTCGTTTGAAATGAGAATGAGTTTCAGAACAAATAAGACGCACTAATTAGCCTCATATATTGACTTAGTTCCTCCTTTTAACATCCACATTCTTCATGGAACATGTTCGTCTAATGAAGCCACGTTATTTTGCCTAATTCCAGCGGTTTGTTCCGCGTCATTGGCGTCCGGTTGAGCCTCTCCAAACAGTAACAATGCATATTTCAATACGATTATTATTTATCTCTATTCCTGTCTTTCCGCCTTCCCTTCTCCCGCTGTTTTCCTCTCATCTGTTTCGAGCTTTGATGAACTGAGCAATGAGTAATTGATTATTCTGCACGAGTGATGTCAGGCTTATGGAGTGGATCTTATTCTAAGGAGCTGCCGTGAAGCTAGAACATCTGTTAGAAATGTGTTCTAGAAACACAAAAGCTTTAGAACTTCAACGCACAGTCTGAGCAATTACATCCAACTCAACACATTTTGACAGTGTAAAACCTGTAAAATTTGTCTTTGGTAAATATAAGCTCATTCTAAACTTTATGTCAGCCAATCATCTCATTACCGTTCGAAGAGAGGCAGAATAAGACTAGGAATGTCGTCGAATGCTCAAAAGCACTTGATTCGACCGTTTCACAGGTAAAGAAGCTCATTTGCTTGGAGTTGATGACATCATGAGTATGAAAAGATGGCGTCCCCCAGGCTCAGTCGTTATAGCCCACGAAAGGTCATCGGCAGCGTCCGTATGTCCTTCACGTTATCTCAAAAAAGATTCAATGGACCATCTTCACATTTGATACCCACATAAGCCTTAGTGTGTGGATGAACTGGACTGATTTTGGGGAAGGTCGGTTCTATATTTCCGACACTAGGAGGAGCTTTATCTACAAAAGTTTTTCCAACCATCATTTCTAAACCGTTGGTCTGGTTTAGCCCAAAGTTGGTGCGTATGAATTCAGTGGATGGGATCTATCTCGCATAGTTCATATTTTCCTCACCAGGAGGGGCTTTTTACAAAAACACTTTATTTTTAATTGGAGGAGTCCAATCGGTGGGATTGTTTGTTACAACACAGGAAATGGAGACTTGTACACTTGGACACTTTAAACAGCATAGCTTTGGAGGAAAAGAGTCTGGATAATAGATTTCCCTACCTTCAGTCCAGACCTGGCCCATTATTGAAAATGGGTGGCGTATTATGAAACGTCACGGTCGATACCGGCGATGTCAGGCTGCTGGGACAGAACGAAAGAACGTGATGATTGTAACATCAATCTAACCCTAACCTTATTGCAGGCATCAAATTCATGAATGAGTGTAAGCTTCCAAAACAAGAAGTAATGAATTGAAACAGGAAACATCTGCTTGTGTTATCTGGTATAACAAACAGTTAAAAGTTCTCTCTCTTTCCCCGCAGCTTATCTTGCGGAGGAAATCAGCTAATTTCGTCGTTTTTTTACTCGGATGAAGACAATCAGAAGCCGTAACCATCATGGCTTCGTGATTCTGTCTTCGAGGAAGATCTCAAAATGGCAGCTTGCCAATGTTGTCTCTCACCGTCTGGTCACACACACACACACACACACACACACACACACACACACACACACACACACACAAACACACACACACACACACACACACACACACACACACACACACACACACATTTACACAAGACGCCTGGCGTGGAGCCATTTCGACGCTTCCCTCTGTGCTCGCCGGGTTTCTGTCACGTGTAAGTGTGTGTGTCAGAGACCAGATGGGGGTCCAACCCGTCGCCTCGGTACCTTGCCAGCACCAGCAGTCCCTGTGCATCATGGAATCCTCTTTGTGTTCAGTACAGGCGTCTTGTCTGCCTCTTCACAGCGGGACACACACAAACACATTCATACACCGTCCTGCTGCTGCTCCAGCTCAAACATCCACATCAACAATGTGGAGACCCTTCACCCTGTGCCTCTCGATGCACACTCACATTCCCCCTCTCCTGCTATCTGCAGCCTCCATGATAACAAGGTCACCCGCGGAGGACTGGATTGTGAGATCTGAAGCGCCTGTTTTGGGGCAAGTGATGGCTGCCCTTGTGCGTCCTCCACTTGTTCACTTCCCCGTCTTGTCTAGTCAATTCCTCATCTTTCAATCCGGCCTCTTGGGGGAGATTCAACAGCGGTAGTTAATTCATACCGTATTTTACACGCTCACTATCCCACCTCCACCCCTCGCCCCCCCCCCCGGTCATGGGGGGTAGGCACACCGGCGCCCAATGCAAGCGTCTATAACAGGAGAGGGAATAGCGGGCGTGGTGTGAGCCCAGAGGGGAGGGAAATTGGCCATTCATGTTATGTTAATGCAAGCGGTGATGGAGGGAGATAGGGTCCCACTTGGGGGACACTGGTCCCCTTAGCTGGGATGATCAACACGCTGCAGCTGTGAAGCAGCAGAGCCACTTGGCAAGGCGGAGGGCTTGTGTGTGTGTGTGTTTGCAGGAGTGGCTATTAATTGCCGGTTTGGGTTTGAACAATAAAGCACTAATTAGGGTTGGGGAAAATGTGCACAAGTCTCGTGTCTAATGCAGAGGAATCCGTCTCCATATGGTCGGATAACTGGCCCGGAAAACTTCGGAAAAGGCGGCGCCCTAATGAGTAGCAAGCTGGCTCATGTCAAATTGGTCTCGACTGGTTCGTTCCAACCCGGATGTTAAGAAGGGAAGGCGCAACCGACGGAATACATGTTTGAAAAACCATGAGCATTTGCATGATTAATAATGAGGAGCTTCATTCATTCAAACGCGGACGCCGACTGTCCTAAAAACCCCAAACACTGAGTTACACCGGAACACTCTTATTATTTACATCAGGGAGTCGACTTAAAGCTTGTAAGTCCAGCTTTTAATAGCTCAGACTATTATAAAACGTCCTAATCCATCATAACGGCAGACGGCAAAGTTACACAGGATCTGTGTTGGTGTATTCTTGAGCTCTCGGGCGCCTGCTAGCCGCGCTGCCGCCGTGGCTCTTTGTCAGGCGCTGGTGCATTACAAGGTTTTCTCTCTGCTTATCAGCGGACTGTGAAAGTCACCTAACTGGATTAGCACTGAGCTCGCCAGCCAGGATGAGATGGGCCCAGCAGGAATCCTGTGCTGCCTCTGTTTGAGTGTGAGCAAAGATAGAGACAAAGTACAAAGGGAATGAAAATGCAATGTGGTTCCATCCTCTCTATTTTTTGCCCCGACGTCCACTTTGTTCCCCGCCTACATGAGGAGAAGGTTGCCGGCCGTTTCAGGACAGGGTTGTTATTTCCAGGGTTGTTGGATTTGATACTTAAAAGTCAAACTATATGCATATGAGTATCTGCAGACTGTACAAAGTATAATAAGCAATTTTTCAAATGCTCCAGTAGGGACGCCCATCTTTCCGCTATGTTAACATCATGGCTCAAGAGTTGACGGCGTCTGTCTGTTAGATAAACCCCCGTTTTAATGCCGGGAGCATCTTAAAACCCTTTGGAGAGATAATAAATTCTTCCTAATAGCTTTTGACTGATTGATTGTCTTGGACTCTGCTACTGTCATGTTTCCCTCAGGATGAATTGGAACATCTTCTCATTTAGCTCCACCTTCAGGTTAATAGAGCTGCCGTGTGTGGTTGGAATTGACACAAGGGCCAATTAGGACAAAGGGAAATGTTGGAGAATGAATGACCTGGATATGACCTTTCTGCTGAAGAGACGTATTTTACAGTGTTACAGAATTATTGGCACCCTTTAAAAAAATAATTTGATGCAAAAAATGTCTTTATTGTGTGGAACCATGATATTTAAATTAAATAACAACTTGAAAGAGCACCCAGAGCGTGCAAACCTCCACTGGGGCACAACAGTAACCTTAATGTCATTCACTAGTTATTGCCAGCCTCTAAATCTACCGACAACTCCAACAAACTCTCTGAAAATACCAATGGGTAAAATTTCTTGCAAATCTTTTTTGTAGTTTTTTCTGTAATCCTTCTCACAAACAAACAAACAAACAAACAGCATTGTGAAAACATAACCTCCTCCGCAGAGACCATGATCTCCATAATTGATGAAGTTTTCTCAACACGTGCAGAAGTTCTGAGATCATTCCTCCATGAAACTCTCCAACTCCTTCAGATTCTGAAGTTGACGCTTGTGGACCCGCAGCACATCCCACAGATGTTCTTTGGAGTTTGGGTCAGGTGACTGGGATGTCCATGGAAAACCTTGATTTTGTGATCTCCGTACCATTCTTCTGTTGATTTTGAGGTTAGCTTCAGATTCTTGTCCTGCTGGAAGGTCCAACCACGGCCCACAACTTTCCTGACGGAGGCTTTTTTTTTAGGTTTTCCTCAAATATCTTCTGGTATTTGGGACTTAGAAGGCAAACATCTCACAACTTCAGAGATCCACCACCAGACTTCACAGTGGGCATGAAGGACTTTTCTCTTTGACTCACTAAGCCACACTCATCTTGGTTGTTGCCCCAAAGCCCTATTCTGGTCTCATCTGAGCTCTGACCTGGTTTCATTGAATGTCCCAGTGACATTTGGCAAACTGGAGGAGCTTTACTTTGAGTGTGGATGACGGCAGAGGCTTTATTCTTGCTTGCGTCCAAAACAGCTTGTGTTGGTGCAGGAGACATCTGATGGTGGTGAGGGAGACTTCCTGAATCTAAGATTCAACTCATCTCTGCAATTATCCAGCTTCAATCCTTGGCGAGTCTTCTGCCAGTGGAACCATCCTCCTCACAGTGTGTGGGGTCAGTTTGCTGACAAGTACAAACTTTTCTTCACACATCATTGCTTTGTTTTCTGCTCGTCTTCAGTGAAGACAAACGGCCTCTGTCACCTCATAGTCACACGCCAGTGAAACAGGAAGTCATTGTTCAGCGCTTCCGAGTCTGAAGTCAAACAAGTGAACTTAAAAATACAGAACAGGACTGGAAATATGCTTCAGTTACTTCTTCATCACATGGTTTCCGAGGGGGGGGGGAAATAATTAATCATTTGTTACTGCATAGCAGTTCATTATGAATATTCCTACATGAATTTTGGAACTTTGTAAAACCTTTCACCCTCAAAAGATCTCAAAGGGTTTGTATTTATTGAGTGCCACAAACTTATTTCCAATCAAGGTTGTGCAAAAAAATGGGACTCGTTATTGGGATTTCTGTATATTTTAAGGTTTAAATAAGCGACGAGTGACGTTTGACATATACTTTGACATCTACCAGCACTTAGCAGCTCAATTGTCTCATTTTCTCTCTGTTCAGCTTTCTAATAATGACCTCTGTGGAGACCCGCTGCCTCAAACACAATCACGAAGAGCAGCCTGGTGGTTTTAAGATTGAGACTGGTGGAATGGATGTAGTAACACATCACCTGTTTTTGCTGACTGGGAGAACATGCTGAAGACGGAGGGATGAGAGATGTGTGTGGATGTTGTCGGACATTCTGCTCTTCATCTTTTGTGTATATATATTTGTTCCTCTTCCACTATCTCTCTCTCCTATCTCTCCGCTCCAGAGAGCTTCAGTGTGACGGCATCTCCTGACGTTTTTGACATTGTTTCTGATCTTTATTCCGTTCCTGTTCGCAGTCTGGGATGCAGTTGTCTAAATTGACTCTGAGACATCACTCCTGACCTTTTTCATCTCTGTGTGTTCTCTCTCTCTCTCTCTCTCTCTCTCTCTCTCTCTCTCTCTCTCTCTCTTTCGCTCTCTTGTTCTGTACAGTGAACGCTTCTTTGTGAGGCTGAATAAGAGCGGCTTGCCAAAAGCGCCCGAGAAGACGGAGAGACAATGCACACTATTTGTGGTGAGTCATGGAGATTACTTTTGCATTTACAAAGATGCTCCATCTTCCTTTACCCCCAAGCCAAAATGATTGAATCTGATGCCAAGGTATTTTTTCCCAATTCGTCAGGATCTGGGAAGCAGCGATCTACGGAAAGACGTCTACATCGTCGTGCACGTCATAAGAATAGGTGGGAGTCAAGACTGTTTATCCTACACGTCTTTTAAATCTTTTGGGCTGTTTTGACTGTGGGTGGTTTCTGTTTGTGTGTGTGTGTGTGTGCAGGGAGAATGGGCGCAGGCGAGAAGAAGAATCTGTGTAGCGTGCAGTACAGGCGGCCGTTTGGCTGCGCTGTCGTCAGCATCGCCGATCTCCTCACCGCTGACTCCAAGGACGACCACCTGCTCAAGGTTTACGCGTGAGTCACTGCAAACAAGCAGTATTTGAGTTACGCCAACAATGGAATCGTTTTTAGTTTGTTTGTTTTGTAAAGTCTTTGCACTTGAACGCACATGGATCCACACAAACAATTAAAAAAAAATTAAAAAAGCTGCAGTTTGCATGCCAAGCCACAAGTAGGCAGCATAGTGTTTCCAAGTAGCACCACATACCTGAATACAGGCGCTTTAAGGTTATAGACGTTCACATAGGGGAGCCGTGTCATCATAGATTTCACAAGAATTACTTTTTTGCGTTGCGTTTTCCAAGACTACCCTCTGAATTCTGATTTGAAAATGTTCTCCCACTTTGTGGCAAATAAACGCTTGGATCATAAATTATGAAGACTACTAAAGAATTTAAGAGGAATATTGCCAAAGATGAAAAATATGAAACACTTCCCCATCAGCATGTCTGATGAGCTACACCAGTCAGGCATATCAATAAAACCACCTGTCCGATAATGCGTAAGTTCCCTTTTTGCCCCAAAACACTGTGTTCCAACACCTTTCTATCAGAACCAGCATTAACGTTAATGGAATTTGTGCCACAGACGTTCTTCTGCGGGCTCAAACATCCCCTAGACCCACCTAGACCTAGAGTTTTCCTTAGACCACATTAGTAGGTACTAACCACTGCAGGCCAGGAACACCCAACAAGACCTCTAGTTCTGAAGATGCTCTGACCCAGTCGTCCAGCCATAACAATTTGTCCCTCGTCAAAGTCACTCAGATTCTCATTATTGCCCATTTTTCCTGCCTCTAGCACATCGACGTCAGAAATAAATGTTCCCTTGTTTCCTGTTATATTCTGCCCACTCATGGCGCCATTGCAACAAGATAATCAATGTTATTCTGGCTTTTCCTGTCAGTGGTTAAAATGATTTGTCTGATCATTGTATAACTGTGTAGATCTTCTTATCTCCATCCCATAAAAGAGATATTTCCAAAACTATGCCTTTAAGAGTCTTCGATGTGAAAATAAGCTGCATCTTCTCACCACACAGTCCTCAGCCTTCAGGAGCCTTCAGCTAAAATCCCCTTTTATGAAGCTACAAAGGAATGTAAGTCATCCTAATAGCTGGTAGTCTGACGGTGACAATAGAGATACTACACAACGAAAATGGACCTGGTTGTGTTTACCTCAGGTGTACGGTGCTTTTTTTTAAACAACGGTGGCAGTGAAAGGACTTTGTGTAGTCTATGCTGCGCCCTGAGGAAAAGTAATGGCTACTGTCGACTCAGGAGTCTGACCTAAATTATAGCCGGATCAGGCTGACTGGACAAAAACACTTAGCCAAGAAGAAAGTACAAACACTTTCTTTATACCTGCAGTAACACCAGAGAATTTTTAGTGGCATTAGTACCAAAGCCGGATGTTTAAGAAGTAAATCCCAAGAGGACGTCACTGGAAATAAGAATTTCTCGCGACGTGATCCGCCCCACATAATTGTTGCAGGCTCGGGTTCATTCTTCCAAGATATTGACGGAGAAATCTCTTCATCTCACCCTAATCTTTGAATATACCCTTGTATCACTCAGGCGGAGTGCCACTAACACTGTGAGCAACTTTTTCTCCTGGTGCGAGAAACATCAAACCGAGATGATTGACAGATGATGACGCAACGCGTCTTTGAAGATGGATTACAAAATAAACTTAATTAAAGCTGACAGCAGCGTTGAGAGGGCCGTCGCACCCGGTGCATGTCTGGATGTGAAGCCACAACTGATCCGCGACCACCAGCATGTAAACATGAGTCTGACTTTCAAACCTGCCACTTACTCCATAAGGAAACGTCAGAACAAACAATCACAATTTTCAAAAAGATATTTGTCGCCAGAGGTTTACTCCCTCCGGATTATTAATCAACCTGTGAAGTTTTGGGCAGATCGGACCATATGCAGCTGAGTGATGACAACTTCGCTTTTTTTATGGCGAGATGTCCGTATTTGCCCCCTTAACTGATCTAAAGCATAATGCCAAGTGGAAAGCTTCTGTTCTGCCTCCATGCAGGTCCTAACTAATGCTGGGCTTCAGTCACATTACAAATTGCCATTTTTACACTTTTACTGCCTTTAAGTCTGTGGTATTTTTCTGCCTCAGGTGTAATGCTGAGAGCGAATGGTCCCAGATCCACGAGAACATCATCAAAAAGGCCAATTCCAGGTACAACCTGTCGGGCTCCAACACCGGTAAGAACACCTCTGAAGTCATTTTGTGTGGGTATAGTGACTTCCTGTTTCTTCTTTGTTTGGTTGGTGTTTTGCTCCAAGTGTCTGCTTTCGTATTCAATCGCGTTATTTATTCCGTAAATCATTCTGTTCCTCTGGTGTAAAACTTAGCAGCCCGCTTGCGTCATCAGAACGCAGTCATCACCTTCCGGTCACGAGTAGTTCGGAGAGAAGTTCCTCTTTCCTTTCTCCTTTTTGGAGCCACATGGTTCGGGTCTGCACGAAGAAGTCTGCCGGTGCAAAAGCATTCAGATGATTCTTTATAAATAACATCATTCGCATCATCCTGAAGAACGGCATCAACGGTTTCCCGTAGCAACAGGTCGGAGGAGAATCAGAGCATGCTGTTTTTGAAACGACTAGCGACACATGGAGATTAGAAACTCACGCATATGCAGCTGGTAGAGGTTAAATTAGCCACATTGATCTTGTTCTAGCGGGGCTCATCGTCTTTTTCACATCTGTAGCAGTTGGTTTTAAAAGGAACGCAATGACCTGCTGCAGAGAGAAGGTTCTTAATCGTCTGAGGGTCTGATTTGCCGACTCGGCACCGCCTTTTCATTTCCCCCCAGAACACTGATAATGACTTGAAGGCGTTGTCCCGGAAATCACGATCGGGTTCATCACAAATCATTTTTCATTTACGCAATGCAAGGGAGCAACCACACGAGGCCAATCAGCACCGCCGGCGCTCTCTGAGCAGCATCCTCCGGAAGGTGGGATTATCATAAAATTTAACTCTTCCCGGACTGATTCCTCTGTTGCCATTGAGTCCTGAAAAGTCCTCCAAAACGGCGACAAACAGAGTTTCCGAAGGAGTCGCCACATCGGTATTGATGCAGGAAACTGAAGGCAGAATGATGCTGTAGTTCGCAGTATGTTCTCAAACTGGTTTAATGATTTTGAAGACTTGTGGTTTAATGATTTTGAAGACTGCTTCGTGCAGTTTATCAAGGAACCTTAGCAGTTAGCAATTGAGCGGCTTTCAGAGAAAGTCATTGAATCTCTGATTTGCCTCGGTGTTTTTATTCTCAAAGTGCATTAGAGGAGCTCTGGGCCTTTTGTCACAATATCCTGGCGTGCATAATTTGACTGAATTTGCTCCCAAATGACATTTCCACCATTTAACTGACGACATTGAGTTTTGGCAAGAAGAGAACTTTAATCACAAAAGTAGCGGCGACTATTCCACCTTCGGGATAATGACCGTGAATATTAGGTTTCATTGATGTCTCATAAGAGCTAATAACTCTTATAACGGTTTGCTTTGACATGTAAGATTTGTTCTTTTGGTCTCTTTTTAACTTGTTTCATCTCTTTGATCACACATGTCCGGCACACAGACACACAGTGTAAACCTCAGGGATCTAAGGTCGCGTAGGAACAACCCCTAAACCTGACCGGGCCGGTTCTTCAGTTCCTTTTGTAAATGCAATATGTTATGATAAATAAATAATGGTCAGGTCATTCTGATTTTGGTGTGGTGCAAAAAAAAGATGATGCGGAATATGGAAGTATATAGAATATTATTCAGTCCTCTGGAGTCTGAGGTCAGGCTGGGGTTTGGGTTATAACCTATTGTCTTATTCTTTGGACTGTTCCCATCCCACCACAGTGGATCATCTGTTTCTACCTCATCCTATCTTCCTCTGTCGCAACAGGCAACTGCATGTCCTTTCTTGCTATATCCTAGGCCTTCCCCCTTTTTCCTCCATCTCCAGCATCCTTCTAACAATAGGTCCCCCGTCCCTCCGCTTCACGTGTCCAAACCATCTCTGTCTCCGACTTTGTATCGAAGACGTCTAACCAATCCTGTCCATCCTCATCACTCTCAAAGAACTGCTCTCCCTAACAAATCTGTCACAGATAACTCTCAACATTACTCTCCACCCACTGCACCATGCCTGCTCTCGCTTCTTCACCTCTTTTCCACGGTCCCCATTACTATGGACATTTGCACTTAAACTCCTGCACCTTCTTCACCTCTGCTCCAATTATGCTTAAGTTAAAGATGTGGACGGATACAGACGGAGCCTTTTTGTCCGTTATGTGGGTTAATTTGGGATGTTTTCAGAAAGCTTAGGAATGCGGACAGAATGGCGCAATAGTGTTGTCACCATAATTCTTAGAAGACAAGACAAATGTTGTTGCAATTTGTGTCCCTTAGAAGGGACACAAATTGCAACAACCAAAACTAGTCTCTCAATATCCATAGTAAATGCCTCCTCCCTCCTCTCTGGCCCCCTTGACAGGTGTTGTCCCCCGGGGCCGCATCCTTGGCCCCTTACAAGCCAAATTTTACACAGGTTCAGCCAAGTGACACACATTTTTCTGTCAGAAATACAGACTCAAAACGAGCTCGATAACAGTTGGGCGGGACATTAGTCCAGAGCTTTGCAGACTCCTATTCGCAGCAAGTTTGATGTCAACCTGAAACTTCCAGGATCGTCCCAATGTCAGTCTCAAACTCTCAGATTGCCTCTAAATGAACGGCCATGCAGGACATCCACTGTGCACATTACAAGGAGCTTCACCCTCGTCTGATAAGTCAAATCCTCACTAAGTGAAACGTTTCTGCTGCGGAAGAAAATTACAGGACAGAGGAGACTTGAGTTGACAAAGGTGCAAACCGTAGAGAATATTTCATCTGTAGCCAACAGGTCGCCATCTCCTCTGTTTGTCTCTGTAAAAGTTATTGGAAGGTCATGCATAATTTAAGGGGGGCAATTTATTACACTTAGTGTCAGAAGGGCAATTAAAGCCAGTGTGCAGTCAACGTAATGTGTGCCCCATCATGTTTGTGGGTTCTATGCTTGTCTTTGTTTGCGTCCCGCTGTATGTCTGGAGCGGTCTCGTTGTGTGGCACGGCTTTAAAACAGGCCTGGCAGCCAGCCAGAAGTCTCTTATTAGCAGCAAATTAGCAGGGGAGAGACGGATGCACTGCCCTCCCAGTATAAAAAAACCCCCACCAGGCTCTTTGGGTAATCCGGAGCAGATGGACAGACGTTCATTTTATTCACATGTAGCTTAATGGCTCTCATTTTTCTTCACCTGTGAGTTCCAGGGTCACATGCTTTGCTTTTATGTGGTAATAGAATTTGAGAGAGGAGAGAGGGAGTTCAGTGGAGGTGATTTTGTTTGCATGTAGCCTAGTAACCCGTGGAAGAGCTTCCCTGAGGCTCTGCATGAGTCACATCGGGTTTTTTCATTCGGCTCCCACCTCCATTAAAGCGTAGGTAGTGACAGAAGAGGCTGCAACCACTCCAGCGCTTTGTTTTTGTTTGTTTTTGTTGGGTTTTTGAGGCGGGGAACCAGTGTGGGCCGAGGGCTGCAGAGGTGGAGGGCGATTTGTTTTTTTCTCCGTCAGGCAGAATAGTAATGAAGCTGGTGATGCCTAATTGTAGCCCTGGAGCGGCTTTAAGAGTGTGTGCGTTTGTGTCTGTATGTATGTATGTGTGTGTGTATGTGTGTGTGTTTAAAAGCTAAGGGCCTTTTCCACATTAAAGGGGAGGCCGATTAGACTTGGGTAGAAAAGAAATCTCTCATCCCATTTCCCGCTGGACCATTTATGCCAGGAAGACGACTCAGTTGATGGACTTTGTTGTTATTTTCATATTATTGTGACTAGCTGCTCTGCTGTGTCTCAGTTCCCCTTCAGGCCATGTCAGCATGTGGGTTTTCAAGCTTTTGGAGAAAGTTAAATGTCCGATATCTCAATATCTGGTATCTCTCTTATATTGCGAGAAAATTGTTTTTAGTTAAATTCAATTTAGTCCACTTTACGTTGTAAGCACTCCCATATTATCGCACTAGCAGTGTCCTTTCAAGCGTACAATTATAACACTTGTCGGCACGCTTTTAGAGTTACATGTAAAAAGTCAACTAGTTTACCCTTAAGTTTAGTTTTGTACTGAAACTATAATAATCATGTATCTATATTAATCACTTTTAGCCTGTCTTCACTTTTCCCACTGAGCTGCCTCGTTCATAAAGTGTATTTATAGGCAGTATTTACAGACTTGTGGTCCACTCTCAGGTTTACTCGTTGTTTATCTTGACGTGTAACGATGGAGAACAAAGCGAAGTGAGAAAGCAAAGAAAATAAAACCCTCTCTGTCCACTACAGATCACAGCGTTAGCTCTGCTATCGTCGCATTTTATATTTATATACGGCACATTTTCATCATTACATTGTTCAGTACTGAAAAACTCTGATGACCTGAAGTAAACAGTGATCAATGATGTCATGTCTGGTATTTCCTACTGTATATGTACGTGAAAAAACGCCAGTGAGTGGAATCCACTTGATTTGTCGTGGTTGAATTCCCACTTTTTACATGCCGAAAAGTGAAAAATAATTTAGTTGCATGCCAGAAAAGTCAGCGCCGCAGATCCTTTGTGTTGAAGCTATAACTCAAAAAACCATGTCACGGATCATTTTCTCATTTTATACCTCATCAGAATTGTTTTTGTGAATTGTCAGTTGTATATTACTTCCATTAGGGGGAACTTCATCACCACAGGTCTCCAGACCATAATTTCTCAAACGTTGGTATGATTTGTTCCAAATTTGGTGGACATTAATCGCATCAAGGAAATCAATATAATATTTTATTTTTAAATATCGCATTTTGCTCTAGTAGTTCATATTTTACTCACTAGGGGGCGTTTAAATTTTTTTTTTTTTTTTACAAAAAATGAAGTTGGTCCAATTTAGTTCAAATTTTCTGCATATAAATTGGATCAAGAATCCTGTGTATCTTGTTTATATTTACTCTAATAGTTCATATTTTACTCACTAGGAGGAGTTTCCTATAGTTCCATCAGGGGGATTGCTTTCAACGCATGGAATTGGGGGCTTTTAGGGGATAAACTCTTGCTCGACAGCTTTGGCCTAGTGACAATCATTGAAGGAGCTTAACGTGCTTCGGAATTCAAACATACACTCTTTAAATGACCACGCTAGAAAGGCGCAAACATCATTTATTGCCCCCATTCTGTTTTATAAATGATTCCGCCATATTGCTTGCATATTTGTTTCATCGCTCCATGTGACTGAAACGTCTCACAGCTACAGAAGGAGCACCCAGTCCTCCTGGAAAAACCTCCACTGTGATAATACTCGTCATCATCTCACACACTCACAGACCGTTAAGCTGTCTGTGGATCTACCCTTCCTCCTCAGGAATGTGGGCAGGAACAGTTTCACGTCGACGTAGTTTGTGCTGCTGATTTTCATATACGCAGGGCTGTCACACATTGTCTTTATAACTTTTTAGCTGTGAAAAAACAACAACTAATAACGTTCCGGATTCATGGGAAATGTTTAATATTGTTGCTGCGTTTCTGTCAGGTTTGGCGGTGGCCCTCCAGCTCCTCCACGGGGACATCGAGCAGCTCAGACGGGAGTACATGGTCCTCTTCACGCGGGGTGTGTCCATCACCAGGAAACTGGGCTTCTCTGATGTCATCATGCCAGGTAAGACTCAAACAAGCTCTCATGTGAGAGTAAGAAACATCTTAGTTTAGTTATAGCGTTCAACATCTCCTAGCATGTTAAATAAATGTTCTGGTCTCGAGGCTTTGTGATCATCGATGATGTCATCGGTGGTTTTGTGTTTCTCCACATAGTAGACCTCTCTCTCTACCTTCTTCAATTATACCAAAGAGTTAGAGGCCATAATGTTGTGGAAAGTCTTTTCCCGGGGCTGAGGAACAGTTGATCTCATTTTGAGGCGTCTTCAGAAGTTGGTATGACTCTAGGCTTCTAAGATTTAATGAATGTTTCATGGTTATAGAAATAACCAAAGGTGACGTTGTTGATTCCATTATTTATTTATTTTTGCCTAATATTTTCTTTCCCAGGCTTTGTGAACACTAAAAGAAAGACTTTCAAATCAGATGTGACTCAAAAAGTCTTTTCATGAGTAATTCTCATATTAAATGCCCACATAAACTTTAGTGTGAAGAATTCTTAACTCTGGGAAAAGTCAGTTGCACATTTCTGCCACTAGGCGGATCCTTATCACCGAATCGTTTACGGACCAAAATGGCGCTTGTAGTTTGAGCTTCACTACTTTTAGTAAAAGAGACAAGTTTCCTTGAAAACAGAATACCTTGAATAACTATGTCATCCTGCACAACCCATAGAAACCCTAAAGTCCTCGCCAATTAATTTTACTTACTCACGGTGTGATTCATCTCTCCTCACCCAAAACATTAACCCAAGGAAAAAAAAGTATTCAACTTCACATTCCAGAGATGACTTAGCTATCAAAGAAATGACATATTCATTCATAGATTTGTTTGTTTTTTTGGCGTTGCTTTGCCATAATGGCGGTTTCTGATCTCACTCACCATCTTTATCCCATCAATCAGCGGGTTAATAGTAGCCCGACGGAAAAAGACCCGAGCTGAATGATCGGAACTCTGCCTTTCGCTAGTAAAGCTACTATTTACTCCTCATAAACTGCTGTTGGAGAGATAAAACCTGTCATTTTCTAGGCATTAGACACCCAGAAGATTCTTATCAGGAGGCAGGCGGGAAGACGAAGGTTCATATGAAGACGAGCGTTTGCGTAGCAGGCGCTTTTATCTACTCACGCTGACACTTGTCAAGCCTTCCTCTTACGTGAGATATTTGTATTCCACCTAAGGGCGCCCTCAGAAAGATGAAATGGCTGCTACGGGTAGAAGAGCCTCGCCTAGATAACCGCTTCTCTAAATGACACGGACCACCGCGGGGACCCTCGGGCTTCCTTGTATGGAATCCCGTCGCCGGGGCAACACATGCGCGACCCCATTGAGCATGGGATGAGTGCACATGTAAGACGAGGGGGACGGGGGGGGAGGATCGTCCACTCCTGTCGGAGAGAAAGAGGTTTCTGTATGTCCGCGGGAGCATAGTACTTTTAAAATAAGTGAGGTGTGCCGTTTGGTGACACCGACATAAAAGGAGGCGGAGACTGAGGTTCCCCTCCAGAACCCCCCTAACACAGATTCATGTCCGCTGTCTTTGTCTGAGGACGAGACCCTGAGCCTCTGCCCTCCCTCGCTCTGGACGCCACACACTCGCTCCTTGATGTCTATCCGATTCCCTCTCTCTCCTCGGCGTCTCCACCCTCACCCTCTTCACTTCCCTGTTTCCTGGCGCGTATTAAGGAACACCCCCCCCCCCCCCCCCCCCCTCCCCCCCCTGAGTGGACTTCCTGCGGCGTCTGTACATGTGAAGCCGGCGTACAGTATGGGTCTATATCGCCTCACGTTGCTATGGTTACTGTTTCTAAAAGCAGGGAATCATTGTTGACCCTAGAGATAGAGACATTACGAGAGCGTACACACACACACACACACGCACACACACACACACACACACACAGCCAGAGGTTATATAGGGAACCTTTTTTACAATGTGTCCGACCACAGCGCGGCTGCTACGGAAACAGGGCCTGTCATCTTTCTAAGCCAAAGCCTTCTGCTCCAGTTGGACTTCCCCTGCGGGAGGAAACACACGCGTGTCCTCGGTACCAACTCATTGTAGATTCAGCTGCGCCTAAAACAAAAAAGATCCATAATGTCACTTCCTGGGATTATTTTCCCGTTAGTGTTTTGGCAGATGGCGGATTCAGAACCTAAGAAACGGGGGCGCTGGTACAGGTGGTGGGTTTGATTCCTCTTTCTGTAAAACTCATTCATCCGTACGAAGAGATGACTTTACCATCAACTCAGAAAATATGTTTTCAGAAAGTTGGGACGGTTATAGTGGAGAATTTTTGTATGAAGGATGGAACCGTTTGATCGGTTAATATTTGTTAAAAGGAGTCCAGAGAGAAAATGTGATGACTGCTGGCTCCCAGATTAGTCCTTATAAGAATGCGGTTTTGACTGCGTTCCTTTTCCTCTCCTCTCTCTGGTCCGGACTTCTTCACCGCTGCATCACCCCGCCGTGATGGGATCCGAGCTCTGTTGTCTCGTTTATCCAAATGACTCTCCCTTTCCTGTGACATGCTACACGTAAAATAAAATGGATATGGGCTTCATGTAACAACTCTTATTCTCTGCTGCTGATCAAATGTTTCTGCTGTAATCATGTCACCCCTCGCCTGTTTGAATAATCCTTCACCTCCTTCGCCCTCCTGCTCCTGCAGGAGAGATGAGGAACGACCTTTACATCACACTGGAGAAAGGAGAGTTTGAGAAAGGCGGGAAGAGCGTGGCCAGGAATGTGGAGATCACCGTCTACCTTCTGGACATCGACGGACAGATCCTCAAGGTAAAAACCTTTTTTTTTCTTCTGCATAACAACCTTTAGGAAAACATCTCAAAATGTAATTTTTTAATGACCAAACCGTTAGTTTAAGGATCCTCCATGTCCTTATTTGGGAGCAGAACTCTTCATTTAGATATCTCTGACCCAGATGAGCTCCGACTGTCTCTCCAGTGTGTTGTGCGTTGCTGTGACAGTTTGCCTCTGTGGTTTTCAGCGCCGCCTCAAACAGAAAATAGATTCAACTGTAACCCTGCTGCCGCCGCATCGAGCGCCACACCACACATAAACACACACTCACTCACACACACACACACACACACACACACGCGCACACACATGTAAATCATGTCACTCTTTCTTTATTGGTGGTCAGGGTGTGTGTGTTTTCAATAAATTTACATTTATTCACTGCGTCCTTCACCTCCTCCTCCAGCCTCATTTCCTGTCTTCACTTCCTGTTCTTTCCTTCCATTCTTCTCCTCTGCTCTGTCTTCCAGAGTCACGTGGCTGCCGGTTCTGGAGAGCCCGGCGCGGACGAGTACCACTCCCTGGTTCTCTACCACAACAACAGCCCCCGCTGGGCGGAGCAGATCAAGCTGCCCATACCGGTGGACATGTTCCGCGGGTCGCACGTCCGCTTTGAGTTCCGCCACTGCTCCAGTGAGTTTGAACAGGATCCAGGGTTCCGTCTGATCGTCGCTCCGTTCCTCCGTCGTGTTTGCTTTCCAGAGCGTAACTCAAAAAGCCGAAGTGATGCTCTTTTGCTTTTTAGAGATTCCTGAGGGTTTGAGGTTTTTCCGTTTACATGGTTTTAACACGGAAGCTGAGAATAACCGTTTTTGGCAATTAACGTTTTTGGGCCGTTCTCTCGCGTTAATGCGATAAAACAAAAACAGGTCGTTTTTTGTTATTTCCTGCATGTTAGTCAGAGAACAGAGGCTGTATTTACCGAATTACTACAAAATCACCCGCTGTTTCTCATATTTAAAATGTGATTCAAAGTTCAATTTAGGTTGTTGTGTGTTCCGGAATTATGAGTTAAAAAGGTTTTACATTCAAATGAGAAAAAAATTGAATGAAAACCAAATATTGTCTTTCACTTTAACAAAAAGAAATGAAGTTAAATCATTTTAATAATTTTTTTCAATCTAAACTTTATACCCCATAATAAGAAAGCGAAAACAGAATTACAGGAAATCTTCTGTCCCAATGTCCAAGAAAACTGCTGGACAGAAATATAAAATCCAGCGTCACAAAATCTGCCTCTTCAATTTTCTTATTTCAATGTTTTCTAGCACATTAGCCATTAAATTATCTTTCAATGGCAGTTTTCCCTGATTCAGCGATTTATCAAGGTTCTGGTCTTTCCACATCGGCACAAAGGAAGTTTTTCCACGAGTTTCCAGCAGGAACATCTGTTCAATAATGGAAATATCACTATTTGTCCGACAAGAATGAACATTAACATGGGTAATTAAATGAACCTGTGGCGACTCTGAATATTTCCTGCTTGTTTATTTGCACGAGGAAATTCTCCAAACGTGCACACACTCGTAGATGTGTGCAATCTAAGTGTGAGTGCGTGAGGCGCTCAGATTAAAATCCAGGGGGAGTTGATAGAAACCGGTTGTTGTTCAGGAGTCTGAGGACCACAACAACTCACCTTCCTGTCCGCTTCAATCTGCCAACCTTCCAGCATCAAACCCCGAGGCTGCTGCGCCCCTCGTATGGAAGGCGTCCAAGTCCATAAGTGTGCGCTTGTTTTTCCTTCTCCTAATGAGACTAGTTTGTCCATCGCCTCACCTCCTAATGAGACAAAACTTTAACTACGGCCAGAGTATTGCTTTGGCTGTCAGGGTGGAGAGTTTTCCTCCATAACAAGCTGATACCATAATGTTTCATGCAGGAGGCTGTGCGTCTGCATGCAGCGGATAGAGGAGCCTTATGACTCACGTCTCCACCCAAGGGCCTATTCAGAGCCCAATTTAAGCCTGCGGTGACACCCAACAGAGGGGGCCGTGTTACGTGTGCGATTACCCGCCTGAAGAAAATATGATTAGTTTGTGATTTGCTTTAATATGACTAGATGAATTTTTTTTTTTTCAATTACCGCAGAGCCAATATTAGGAATATGTTTTTTTTTTAAACTGTGTTTTGTTCCTGCAGCCATTTCCCCGGAGCGCTTATGGTTAATTTGTTTTTATGGTGCTCAAAGGATGGAATAAAATGAGACTCCAAACATCACATTTACTTTATTTAGTTACGTTAACAGCTCGTTTGCTTGACTTTTTTTTTTAAGGATGTAACACAAATATGTGGAACATACTTTACGTGTCTAATCCCCAAACCATTACATTTATGCAGTTAAGCCCCCTTGTTTTAAATCATCAAGAGTGTAACTAATTAGTTATTTCATTATTTCCTTTAATGAAACACAATTATGTCACATTCTTCACATCATCCTCCTCTTTTTAAAAAAAGACAAAAATAAGAAAAAGTCACTATTTTCCAAAGGCTAACTGTGAAAAGGATTATTCTTTTGTGATTGACAGTAAGGAATGCGTTTTGTATTGGCAATAACATGGATTTATATAAACTTTGACACTTGTTAAGACTCTTTAAAACACTTTCATTACTGAAAAATGTCATTAGACTGAAGCCTTTTTATAATATGAGCCAGGGGCAGAATGTTTATAATAAAGAGTAAGGGATCAGGGTTTGAGCCCTGGGGGACACCACAGGTCAAAAGGGGAAATGTCTATTGAGAACTAATGGCTAATGTCATTTGTATCAAATATTATCACATTGTCAGGGTTTTTCTTTCAGGATTTAAGACGTGATTTATTTTCCTTCGGTTTGAATCAATAGAAAGTGTGAAGAAAAAATGGAAAACGTGTAAAAATGTGAAATCAACTATTTTTTTTTTAAAGCTAGGAAACCACAATGATTATTAGAAATAACATAGAATTAATGATTTATTTAGTTTAAATGACGACACCCCCCTTATATACACAACTTTTCCAGATTTGCTGGCGATTACATCATCTCAACCAACATTATGAAAATAAGAGAACAATTAAAGGATGGAAATTCTTTCCCAGTGAGGCACAGTGGTTTAAAGGTTCGTGACACCTGCAGGCATCAGCAGGGGTTCTTACGGGTTAAACATAGTTCTGAAAACTTAACTAAACCCAAACACAACACAAAGTTTTTTGTTTTTTTTTACAGTTTTAAGTAGAACCGGCCAAGTCTTTCCTTCTTAACATCCCAGAATCCCGAATTCCTTTTGGACCAGTGGTCTCAAGATAAACCCACATCAATCTCCACCGGGTCTGCCGAGCTCCGCTAATCCCGGGCTTCACCCTCCACCACTTAATCTCTCTTAATCACCTCCTGCCGCCCGGAGCTACAGGCTCTTATCGACGAGGACGACCTGTGCCAAAAGAAAAGCAAAAAGTTTGCTGAGCTTTTTTGGTGATTTCCAACTTTGCTGCTGGGAAAAGAGAGAAAAAACAGCAAAGGGAGGCGGCCATGTAGTGGTGCAGGTACCGAATTTAAAAGTTGACTGCGGTGCTGTCTCTCCTGGGAAGAGAGCGTCAGGCACCGCCTGAATGGATCACGTGTTGCAGGGACAGACAACGGAGACATTACGCCTGTTGCCTCCCGCTGGGAGCGCAGCAGCACTTTTATTTTCTCAAAGCAGAGCATGAATCGGATTCTAAATGTTCGCCACGCAGATGATGCCCCCAGCGTCTTCAGAAACACAGGAGCCCACTTAAACCGGGCCCTCAAAAGTGCTACTTATTGGCTCTGTCGCATCACACGTATCGGCCATAACATTAAAACCACTTGCCTAGGTCCTCCTTCTGCCATGGGAACAGCTCTGTGATGAATTGTTTCTTCTGGTGCCTTTCTATCAGAACCGGCATGAAGTATTACAGTAATTAGTGCCACAGTAGCTCTTTTGACGGATCAGATAATATCCTATGACCCTTTTTTCCAGTTCACCAATTGGTCTTCCCGAGACCGTTTGGTTTTTACCAGCCACTGCAAAGCGGGAACACCCACCGAACCCTGTAGTTCTGGATATGTTCTGACCCAGCCCCTTGTGACAGTCGCTGAGATCCTTAAGCTTTCCCAATTTCCCCCGCTTCCAACACATCCACTTCAGTAGATAATCTTCACTTGCTGCCAAATCTATCCTTCGCACTGACAGGTGACATTAAAATGAGATAATCAAAGTTAATCTGACCACACTTGACACTGGTCATAATGTTATGGCTGGCTGTTGAATTTACACACCCGTCTGCAAGCTGTATAATATCCGGTCCCGTGGATGGACCGGGCGGCTGTATCCAGTCAAGTTGAGTGAATTTGATGAAGCGGTGGTTACGTGGAGAAATATTCTGCATTTGCAGTTTTCACCGCTGCTCCTTCCAGATATCTGGTTCTCCTTTCTCATTGGCTAAAAATCATTATGTGGCCATAGCAGTGTGGTATCCGGCTTTTGCACTTAAATGAGCCATGATAGATGCTCATTGGAGCGTTTTACCACTGTGAGGGTTAAGCCCTCATAAGCCCTAAAGGCCGATTTAATTCTCCCCTCCTAGAAGAATAAAGGCCACCGGATGACATCATTCCACGTCGGTCGAACATCAACCCACGTGGGCGCGGTGACGAAATATGACGTGTATCCTCCAGATGCTTTAACGCAGATGAATGGAGGTTATTCTAATGATCATGAGATAAGAATTGCAAAACTAATAGTTGTAAACGGCGGCCTACCGCTTTGTTCTGGTTCTGCTCATGAGTCCCATCTGAATTACATACCCAAAATAAACTTAAAATAGAGCCACTCTATTAGTTGTATTTGTGGAAAGGTGATGGTTATGGATATGGTAGACCTAAAATCATTTATTTTCAGTCTCGCTAACTTTATACCCGTCACTATGAGAGTAATCTGAGATTAAATAGAGAAAAATACCAATATTCCTATCCCCACCTGATTGTTTCGTTTTAGTTTTTACTTTAAGGGGTTATAAATTCATTATAATACGGTAACGCTAAATAACACAAACCAACCGGTCGAATTTGTTACATAGATTTAGTTGATAGCCGATAGACCCTAAACGTGTGACAAATGGGATTTTTAAGGAGGCTCAGATACCACCGGTGTCCACTAGGGGGAGCGATATGCACTTATTACAACCTTTGGTTATGACGTAAATCCGTGTTTGCGGAAGAAAATAACGCGGAAAAAAAAGTAGCAGCCTTATTATTGGCCTTCAGGCGAGAAGAATGAGGCGACGCACGATTCTGATCACACTCAACCGTGAACAGAAGGGAATGCGGCCGGTTTTACTTAGAAAAGTATGATGTTTAATTCTGGATTTTCCCTCCAAAACCCATGCTGAGCTCCTCTCATCTTCCCTGCGTTCGTTCTCCGGTGCTGGTCATCTACAGTCTGAGCATCGGCTGCATTTGTTGATTTTTAAATATCATTGCATAACCAGTTTCATAACACCGGATTGTTTTTCCTCTATTCTCCTGCAGGCTGTGCTGCGGTCTGTTGGATCCAAAGTCATGTCCATGTGTTCTTGTTTGACAGCTAAAGAAAAGGGAGAGAAGAAACTGTTTGGCTACTCCTTTGTTCCTCTGATGCAGGAGGACGGCAGGACTCTACCAGATGGCACCCATGAGCTCATTATCCACAAGGTAATCATCTCAAACCCTCTCCGCCGAGACCTACCGAGCTTTTTTTTCTTCTCCGCTCACATGCAGTGTTTAATATTCATCTTATTCCACCCGATAGCGAGTGGATAGGGTGTGATCATGTCACTGGTGTCAACGCGTTTCTCGGCTGAAGCGTTATCATCTCATTAGCAGTGGCCTAATGTGCTTTTTGAGAGAAAGTCAAGCTTTGTAAAGGAGGATTGCAAAGATTTCTGTAACTAAAAAGGAACAAAACAAAACAAAAAAATCAGCCAAGGTTGTCCTACTTATTGGTAAATTGCATTTAAACTCACACCCTCGCTGTTTGGCTTCACAGCACTTTTGCCAAGCCTACAATGTACAGGATTATATCCTGTTTATGTTTATATGACTAATTCACTCTGAATGACAGAATGCGGTCGTCCTGCCATCATTCCGTTTGGAACCCATAGCCTGACAAGCATCACTCCGGTTCAGGCTGACGGGCCAGCGAGTCCAGTCCGGATATATTACACCCCCAAAACTGCGAGCACAGGCCCGATGGTGGCATAAATATTTCCCATGAGTCCCTATCTCTGTATTTAGCCTGACCCTTAATGCATTTTGCAGACTTTAAGAGACTCGTCTTTTCACACATTTTGGTTTTGGCCACATCAAAAGCTGAAAGCAAATAAAATGACCCGCGTCCCCCGGATAAAAGCTACTGCATGACCATCTTGGGTGTAATTCAGAATAATTGCAGGCTGCGTGCTTTTCCCTCGGCTGCAGCCAAAGGGTGTGTGCATAAAACGTCAGGCTTTTTGCGGCCGACGTCTTATCCTGTGACCGAAGGGCTGATTATTTATTTTTTGCTGTTAACTATGTAGATTCTTCACTTTTATGTCATCTTTTCCCGTTGGGCTGCTAGATTTAGTCCATCGGTAGACTTAGTGCGTGAGTTCCCACCGTGGAGAAGGAAAAAAAAAAAGAGGTTCGCTCCGATGCCAGATGGAAGTTGCTAAAAAGCTCAATGAAGCTGGCGTGGCCTACTTTCTCCCAAGACTCAAAATAGACGCAGCAGAATCAGTCCAAACGGAGCGGCAGCGCCGGAGCCCGAGCGGCCTCAGCTGTTCATTAAGGGTTTACAAGAAATACCCTAAAATAACAACAGAGCCAGGTGATTGATGTGCAGAAGGCCTGCAGGTCTCGATGGCGACCGTCATCCCGCCTGCAGCTCATTAAATGTTTTTGACGCGCTGGCGTCGGAAGAGTGAAGGCCGGTCAGCTCCTTTCCCCCCAACATGTTTGCTTCTTTCTTCTTCTTCCCAGTGCGAGGAGAACACCAGCCTGGCAGACTGTTCCCGCTACCTGAAGCAGCCGTTCTCCAAGGCCAACCTGCCGTCCAACAACCAGACCCTCAAAGGCACCAAAGAGTCCTTCTGGATCACCAGCTTCCTCTGCTCCACCAAGCTCACACAGAACGGTAAACTCCCGCTCAAAGGGCGACATTTTGGCAACGGGCCTGTTTGTTGGCTGCTGCTGCTGCTAGAGAGCCGTGAAAAAGTCTTGGACCCCCTCCTCATTTCTGCGTTTTCTTTTCGTGTGTATGCAAAACTAAAATTGCAAGTTTGAAAAAGTGTTCACCCCCTTAATGTAACTAGTTGCGCCAACTTTGACGGCAACAGCTACGAACAAACACTGGGGTTCAGATCCAGGTATTGACCCGGAGACATTCAGGGATGGACGAGGATCATTGTCCTTTCTACATGATCCTCAACTCACAGATTGATGACCTGACATTCTTCTCCAGTATATTCTGGTAGATAGATGACCTGACATTCTCCTGTAGTATTTTCTGGTGGATTGATGACCTGACATTCTCCTGTAGTATTTTCTGGTGGATTGATGACCTGACATTCTCCTGTAGTATTTTCTGGTAGATAGATGACCTGACATTCTCCTGTAGTATTTTCTGGTAGATAGATGACCTGACATTCTCCTGTAGTATTTTCTGGTAGATAGATGACCTGACATTCTCCTGTAGTATTTTCTGGTAGATAGATGACCTGACATTCTCCTGTAGTATTTTCTGGTAGATAGATGACCTGACATTCTCCTGTAGTATTTTCTGGTAGATAGATGACCTGACATCCTTTTCCAGTGTTTCCTGGGGGAGAACAGACTATTTTTTTTGTACTCAACTATGACAAGTCTTCCTCAACATCACACTGCCAGCGCCATGTTTGATTGTAGGTCTAATGTTCTTTTTGTGGAATGCTGTAATTTTCCACTCATCGGTCCACAGAATTCCCTCTGCAAAGCTCTAAGAGTCGTGAAGATGTTCTGAGCCTTAAGGTTCTCCTGGGTCAGCAGTGGCTTTCTCCTCCCCATTCTCCCATGATGCTACGAGTGCAGGAGATCCATCTTGTTTATAACATGTTTTATTCTTATAGCAGTTTGTAGTTCATATGTCACAAACTGTTTCTCTGACCTAATATCACATTTAATCTGAAGAGTTCAATCGGCCGGTTCGCTCACACAACGCAGGGGTCGGAAGACTTTTTCGGGGATTTACCCTCGCCTAGTTAGGATTTAGCATCTCGAGGGTCAAATACTTGAATTTGACTTTTTCACAGCGCAATATATTTGAAACTGGATTTAGTTGTTTGTTCTTGTAGGGCTCAGTCAGTACAAGGTGGACCACAAAAGTCGAATATACTATTTAAATAATATAGGTTTAAGAAAGAAAACGTGGGGGATGAAAAAAAAAAATCTTTCCAGTCGGTATAAAACCTGTGAATTTGCTTTCGCTGATAGAACTTTGCATTTCCAAACAGACACATCAGCGTTTCACCAGACGTGAGTATTTTCTTGCTGCAGAGACAACACTGAATGATTACTTATTTTTTCACTTCATTAAGTTGATGGAAACAGCTACAGGCCCCATTTTCCCGCAGGGCGCTGTTAATTTCCTGAATACTTCTGACAAATTGTTTGGCGGGTCTGAGTTTTCTGACATCAAAATACAAAATAACACAGTCGGATCTGCAAGAAAACAAAATGCAGCACAACACACGCCTACACACACACACACACACACAGAAAATGTAGCCGTAAAGTCGCAGAGAGACGTGCTTCAGGTGGAACACAATCCGTACAGACAGTTAAAAGACCTTCTTGCCAAGCCTTATGTTTTATTCATGCCAATATCTGGGGACCCCGGCTCAGGAAAATGTCTTCATGTCTGCTTATTTCTTATTTCTGTCATCATAAGTTTGGAGTTTCGGGGGGGCGGCTGTTATAGACGCGTGGTGAAAGCTGCTGCTCCATAATCCTGCCTTCCTTTACAAACATGTCTTACGCTGGAGTTTTGCTGTACGTCTCATATCTCCCTCCTCTTTCCTCGGCCTCCAGGTGATATGCTGGACCTGTTGAAGTGGCGGGCCCACCCCGAGAGGATCAACGACAGCCTCTCCAAGCTGAAGGAGATCGATGGATCGGAGATTGTCAAAGTAGGCGCATGATCAGATTCACCCCGGCGTTTTTATTAGTCGCTCTGTGGTTTTGATGTCGGTCCCATTTGTTTGTTTTTTAAGATCAATATGAGGGAGGGAGGAAATGAAGCTGCTCGCACATCAATTATTCAATTTCTCCTTCTGTTTCGTTCCTCGCAGTTTCTCCAAGACACCCTGGACACCCTCTTCGGTATTCTGGACGAAAGCTCCCAGAGATACGGGCTCAAGGTGTTTGATTCACTGGTAAGAAGGCGGTCCTAATGATCTGGAGCTTTCTTTTTTTTTTTTGGCATCCTCTTGTTTCCTGCTCATCTGGCATGCAGAGCGCTGTGAGAAAGTATAGGCCCCCTGACATTTATTCACGGTTATTTAGCTCTGACGTGCGCAGGAGTAATCCTTAAATGAAACATATCCACTCCTCCTTGTTTGTTTTTTGTTTTTTTGTCTTTTATCGAAGGTTTATTTCTTTTACTTACATCACAAATCAAGTCCACGCAATTATTCAGAGAGCAAAGCCAAATCCTCCTCCATCGTCAACAACACCTGCTGTTTATTTATTCTTAAGGCAGCCTCTTTTTTTTTCCAGAGGAGAATAACAAAATAGACACAGGGCAACAAACGGTTCCTACAATTACCATTTTATCATTATTTATTATTATTATTGCATTATTATTATTATTATTTATGAGAAACATTCCACTGCCGCCTCCATGTTTGACCGTAGGCATAATCTTCTTTTTGTGGAATGCCGTGTTTGGTTTATTCCAGATTGAACAGAACCGGTTCTCTGAAGAGGGAACTGGTTCTTTTTACTCATCGGCCTGTAGAATATTCCCCCAAGGGTTCTGAGGGTCATCATGGAGTGTCGGGTCTTAATCCTGAATTCTTGTGACTTTTTTCTCACCATTCTCCCATTGAGGCCATTTTTGTCCCCAGTCTTTTTTTTCTTTTCTTCTTCGAGTAGTTGAGCCGTGAACTCTGACCTTTATAGAGGTGAGAGAGCGAACGCGGAGTTCGAGGAAACCAGGAGGGGGTCCAATACTTTTTCACAGCCCCGTGTTTTAAGCGCGGCCCGGCGCGGACGTAACGCTGCAGCGCCCAGTGATCCGATCTCAAACCCGGTCATGCTGCACGGCGCTCGTGGAGAGAACGATCGATCTCTCTTGATGAGTCTCCCTCCTCGCCGCATCAGTCTCTCGCTGACACATGAACACACTCCGGGCTCGCGGCGCCGCGTTATCATTGATGAGAAGGTCCTGGGAGCCGGGCCAGTCATCAAGTTTCCTTTCGCTGGTTCTGAGATCAATCAGTCTGACAAAGTGGACTTGTCTGTTCTATGGTCTGATGAATACAGCAAGCTTCTCTCCGGGGAGACCGGAGGAGAGCAGCCAGTGTCAAAATGAGCTCACGATGATTGTTTGGGTTTCACTTTTAGATCTTGATATAGACTGATAACTACTTTTTCTCTTTTTTTATTGTTTACCTCCCATCGTTCATATCTCCAATATGAACGTGACAGGATGAGAGATGATAGTCGGCGTGTTTGTAATCATTGTAGCACCTCTCACAAACTTTAATATCCCAGCTTCTGCGAGGTTTTCCTTTATCTTTAACCACGAGGAGCAGAAAGACGTTTTTGAACTTTCTGAAGGTTTGTCTTTTTCTCATCTCAATGGAAACGTAGATCTTTGAGTTGGTAGGTTTTAAATGGTTTCTAAATATTAATATCAAAGTTGTTGAATGACAAAACTGTTTATTTGTTTATTGAAGATTCCCTCTAGTTGAATTTTTAATAAATCCCTCGTTTAGTATTTGCTCATTTGAAATGTCAGACGATTCGCCGGTAAGTTGCTTCATCATCATCATCATCATCTTCATCATCTATTCCAGATGTTTCTCTAGTTCCTATTCTTTTTTCTCTTCTCGTTATTTTTACTGTATCATATTATTTGACTCTGATTACAACCTTCCCATAGAATTCTTTCATAATAAGATGATTTTCAGGTCACTCTGAACGTTGGTATCTCCGTTGTGCATATCCTGAAACACATACAGGTACTCCAGGCTCAACAAAGGTCAAAGGTCAAATATAGATGCCTTTCCCATACAATTGTTTTTCGAGTGATGTTGGGGGAGATAAGTCATCTCCAGATGTTATTTCTTGCTGTTATCCCATTCTCTATATACTTTATAACTGTCTTTGTCGCTTCTCTAATAGCATGGTGCTTTTATTCGGTCAGATGTTGACAAACAGAGAGTGGAAATGAACAAATTTACAGATTTTACATCATGTTAGTTCAACCGATCCCGGGGTCAAACTTTGCAAAAACTCGAAAAACTTGACAAAAAACTTTTTTATGTTACAAATATACATATACTGTCATTGTCTCAGAAGAATGTGTTAAAAAATGATGCGTAAGATACGCCGTTACAAGTTTATTTCATGCTTTCTGGAAGAATTTTGGGAGAATGTTTCTGTCAACAAAGGTCAAATGTCAAATATAGATGCATTTCCTGTTCAAAATTTTTTTGAGGGTGATTTTTGGGCGGCTGTAGCTCAGTGGGGAGGGCGTCCGTCTCCCAGTCCGAGGATCGGATGGTAGCCGGTTTAATTCTTTTATGAGTTTAGATGTTAAGGAAATAAACAGTGGACATGAATACCTTCCACATTTTACATCCTGTTCAGTTAGCTGACCTCCGTTAATCCAAAAAAACTTAATTACAAACATCTGTAAAAGGACATTGACTCTCATGCATAAGATTTTTCCCTGTAAGCCATTACAAAGTATATTTTCATGCTTTCTGGAACAAACGGATGCGGAACGTTTGTGATGGTTCTGCAGCACCAATTAAGACGAGTGGATCCTCGTAGAGCAGAGAGGCAAATGCAATTTAATAAGGAGATAGCAATCGTTCCTTTAAGAAACATGCTCTGTTTATTTCCAGGTCCATATCATCAACCTCCTGCAGGACAGTAAATTCCAGCACTTCAAACCGGTGATGGACACCTACATCGAGAGCCATTTTGCCGGGGCTTTGTCCTACAGGTAGGAGACGCCTCAGACTTCTCGTCTAGACATTCTCTCTCCGTCTACTCCATGTTTACATCAAACACAGTAAAAGCAGCAGCATCAGTGCTGAGGAGAAGCCGGACTCGGCGCTCTGCTGCCCCCTGGCAGCTGCGTGGTGGAACATGACGCTGTTCTCACCGTTCCCTGGTCTCCCTCTCTTTTTTAGTTGGTGCAAACACACACAGATTCGCACACACATGTTCATAACCTGCTGTTCTCAGCGGCTGCTGCTTCACAACCTCTATACATGCTAGAATACGACACAGGCGCCGCCTTCTTCTTCTTCTTCTTCTTCTTTTTTCCTGCAGACACCCTCTGCGATTTCTCTGCATGCACAGAGAAATGGTCCATCTGTTTTTGAACGCCGTGACCTGTTTTGTGCGACTGTTTCATTAGGCGTGTCACAACATCATTAATAAAAAATGAATATTCTTCCATTTAAATTATATATTGACATGGAGCTAGAGCGACATCGGGTCTCGACTACAATGAGAAAACTCCTTTCTTTATTTCATCAACCCGATTCCTCTCTGGAGGTATCTGCCTAGATTTTAAGGGTACGAATCCAAAATCCTTCCGTTTAAACAAATGAAATGTTGAATTCAATCGTCCTCTCAACTTTATGTCGTGTCTCAAATCACATACTTCTTCTTATTATTTATCTAATACATCAACCCGTATTTCCCTATATCTGAGGACATGTGTCCTGCCTTATTTGTGTTATGGTGACACTGCCCCCCAGTGGTTTCCAGTGGCACTGCTCCATCTCACTGCATCCATAAGGCCTCAGAAAAAAAACATTTACAAATACTCATGAGTGAGAACACACTCAAACTGTTCAGGTTGAAAACATCCGTACGTGATCTGAACACAGCATGTTATTCAAAGCAGGTGTGTTCCTTAAAGGAGAGAGAGACACGTAAAATCTTCCCTGGAATTCACTCAAATTCTGTGTGATGAAAGAGTTACTTGTTGAATCCCAGCATTGCCTCATCTGTGTTTTTCTAAATCCAGTGAGAGATATTCTGTAGCTAGAGGTGAACTCAGTGTTTGTGTGTGTGTGTGTGTGTCTGTGTGCGTGTGTGTGTCCTCCTCAGGGACCTTATCAAAGTGCTGAAGTGGTACGTGGACCGCATCGTTGATGCAGAACACCAGGACCACATCCAGCAGGTGCTGAAGGTGAGCCCAAACTCCAGCTAAGACTCCCTGTCTCGCTCACACACACCATCAACACGGATGCATCCAGAGACCAAAACAAACAAACAAACTTCCTCTGGCTGCCGCTGGCGCTGACGATTCCTGCTCCCGTCAGCAGCGAACACATCACACCACTGTTCATTATTCACCTCACTTCAATCTATTAGGCCACATGCAGTTTTAATAAACCGAAAAGCACTGCCGCTGGTGTTCGGAGCCTACGGCGCATTATTCCAATGACTCACACGGATCCACGTTTGCGTTTTCTGCGGTACACTTTCCCCTATTTGTCATTCATGGAGAACATTCTGCACCACACGTGAATGTGAGCCTGTCACGCCGCGAATAATGAATAAGATGAGATTCTTTGTATAACACAGATTCTGCAGGAGGAAAAAAAAGAAAGGGTTTTGAAAGAGGTGTAATACAGAAATACGAGTCAAATGCATTCATTTGTAAATAAACTAAGTTTACCAGCAATTCAGTTTGTTTATGCAGCCATGTGGCAGCGCCGCATCCAAAAACCGACTGTTGAGCAACTTCAGTCTTAGATCAGGCGGGAAAAGAACTCCACTTTTAGAAGTCCTCTCTTTCCACACTCGCTCTCAGTGCTTGTGAAAGGTTAAAGGTCACACAAAACCAAAAATGCGATGGAAACCAGCCTTGAATGCCCGCGATATTCAAACGTTGCTGAATTAAAGACATGACACGATTCTTTGAAACGTGTCCCTACAGGAACCAATGCAAATTAATCCAGTCAAGGAGACAAATAATGTTTATCATATTTTTCACTAGAGGGAGCTTTTTTGTGCAAAAAAAAACAGTTTTTTGGACAAAACTTCCTAGCCTTCTGTCCGATTTTGTCCAACATCGATGCATATGAATCAACTCAATAATAATAATAACAATACATTTACACTTTACATTTGGATCAAATCTCAAAGTGCTATCAGGTAAAACTAGATAAAAGCATCAATAAAAAATATAATAAAAATTCTATAAAAATATGACCAAAAAGTCCTTTTTTAAAAGTCTCAGTTGTCTGTGGAGCTATCTGTAATTTGTATAAGAGCCATGAAAAATCAAAGGGAAGAAAAGCCCGATGTGATGCGTTCAGGGTCTTTAGGACCAATGAAAACTACAAATCCGAATTCACTTGAGAAGCTATAAAAAAAAAAGCAAGAAATGATTTTCTGTTAATTTAACAGTGTTAAATCATAACATCGTTTAGCTTTTAGATAAATACGGTCTACACAGCTCAAACATGAAAAACACATGTTCAGGGGTAGCATCATTCTTTAACTGTTTTCTCCCAGAGATTTTATTTTCCATCGGCGAACATGGGGATAAACGATGGTTGATCTGTCTCTCTCTCCTCCAGGCCAGCGAGTACATCTTCAAGTACATCATCCAATCCCGCCGACTCTTCTCATTGGCCATGAGGGGCCAGAACGAGGAGGAGTTCCGGGTCTGCATCCACGAGCTCTTCATGTCCATCCGCTTCTTCCTCTCGCAGGAAAACAAAGGCACCAGCCCCGTCGCTCAGACGCAGGTGTGTGTCCTACCTGTCTCTGCACCTCCCCTGTGCACGCATGTGTAAATCTGTGCAGTACCTGAACGCAGCATTCCCTCTCCTTTCCTGGAGGAGTCATTTTAATGCAGTCGTGATAGGTGGGCAATTGGCTATAATTGAATTTCACACTGCCACAGGGGTCCGGGCTTCAGAGGCAGAATTTCCGCAGCTTTGCCTCTTAAGCTGGGAGGTCTGCACAGCAGGGGAGCCGCCTTCGCTTACTCCCAAACAAGACCTTAAACAAATAAACTAAAGACGCCAACGGCGATCCTAATTACACAGCAGAAACGGGAGAAGCTGCCTGGGCGAATGTGCGTGTCTTTGTCTTAATGTCTGCAGGTCCTGCGTGAGGAGATTCCTCTCAGCTCCTCATCCTCATCGCATCTCTTTAGTCCGCTGCTTAAACTCTGAGTCAGATCTCAGCACTTTTTCAGGTTAAACTAGGCCTAGTTTGGCTAGTTCAGGTTAAACTAGTTTGTAATGATTTCTTTTTTTTTTATTGCCCCAAATGTGAATCCTGAACTGGTAAAATTTGTAAAACTTGGCATTCATCTCACGACTTATTCTAAAAAAAATTCTACTCATCAGAGCAACCGCTCTCAAAACCTTTCAATCACTTTGTGCTAATTTCACCCCGGCATAACATCTGTACCGCCGTAGAACTCCTCTCCATCCCTCCTCTGTTTCCTGATCCAGCCTAATCAGTATTCTCATCCCAACAATGGCAGCGGGGAGATTCTATTGGGTTAATCTCAGACAATTTGCAACATGCGGGCGCACAGATACCCAACCCATACCACAGTTTTTATTGTGGGATGAAACATGAGATTCGTTGAGCATTGAAATAATTACAAATGTATTTGAACATTTTCAAAATGCTTATTTAAAATAAAAATAAATCATCTGGAGACGACATATTGCCCCCCACCCCCGACATCCCCTCAAATAAATTATACAGAGTCATCAGCATATACTGAATAAACATATCCTCCATTCCTTTGATGCTGGATATATTTTTGGATATATGCCATGGAGAAAAATGGACTGCATCTGCACTCATGAAAAAAACAACAGTGATAACCGTTTAACGTTTCTAAAGCTTCAATAACATGACTTGTGTTGCATTTCATTTGTTTTGACTGCATACTTTAAACAAAAATAATGCTAAACAAAGTTGGCAAATATTGTCATTGCCATGTTTGAAAACCTCACCAGTTTTAATATAAATTGCGGCGTTACAAATATTCAAAGGAATTCCCCTTTGAATATTTGTGTGTGTTCTAATAATAATAATATGTGTGTTCTTAAAGAAAGAAATTCACAAGGATTTATCTTTAAAGGAGTAATTAAATAACCATGAAAGTCTGAAACATGAATGTAAGTTTACAAATCTCTGACAAGGAGTTTCATTTGAAGTCTTTGTAGTTTTCCTTTCGGGGCAAAATGCGCAAAAAGGTTAAAATCAACTTTGTGTGGAAAACTATCAAAATGATGATCCGAGAAAAAAAAGCTTTTCGATACACAGGAGCGGTTTTTCGAAACTAATTTCCTAAGCGCCGGTCAGATTTGACCGAATTTGCTGTATCTAAATCGACTCGAGGAGATTCATATTCACATTTTACTCTAATAGTTCAGATTTTACTCACTAGGGGGAGTTTTTTCCCAGAAAAGAGAGACTTCACATCTAATTTGAGTTCCATCAGGGGGATTGCTTGTATGACGCAGGGGATCGGGTGCTTTACAGGGAAACACCCTTTCTGTTGGAGACGATGGCATAGCTCTGGTTCAAATATAATAATAATAATAATAGTCGTAATAATAATGAACCCTTTATTATTGTCTCTCTATGTTTGACCTATCCCTGAAGAAAAGCATCTTCTTATCGTCCCGTGTCTTTATTTATCTTTATCTGTATCTTGAGAGACAGGCTACTTCCTGGACAAGTCTCCGGTTCATCACAGGGCCGACTCATAGAGGCAGACAAACATTCACTCCCTTCTCTCGCTAAGTGAATGTAAAATGTGCAATTCCGCGATACTGCATGATTTTAGGCTGTGGGATGAAGCTGGAATCCCTGGGGGGGGGCACACTCAAACATGGAGAGGACATGCAAGCTCCGAATAGAAACCCTCTTGCTATGAGGCATTAGTGCTACCTCCTTAGTGGTTTCCAAAAGGCTGTCCATAAATCAGTGCTTCTGAGCACCTTTTGTAATTCCCTGCTTTTACCTTGAGCTTCACAGGAACTCCACTTCAACCCTCATAATTAAATACAGAGTGTAATCCTGAATTAGTGGGAAATGTGTTAATTTACTGAGCAAACACTATAAAACATGAATATTTCTAACCTGAAAAGCTCTCTTCAGTGTAATTCTCACCATGAATGCCTTTGGCTGTTGGCGCTCAGGGAAAAAAAAACATAATTTTGGTGAGTATTGGCTTCATAATGTCTTTTTGATTCAACCTGAAAATCATTGCATGTCGCTCTGCTTAGGCGGTGTTCCTGCGGACATTCCCAGCAGTTTACGGCGAGTTGTTGAAGATCTTCACGGTGAGGGAGGTGGCCGGCTTTGTCAGGGAGACGCTGGGCAGCCTGCCCACCACCATCCACGCAGACTGCCCCCTAGAGGCGGTTAAACTGCAGTGCATCGCGAAAACAGTGGAAAGCCAGCTTTACATTAACCCAGGTACAGACTAATTCCTGGAAACACTTGGACAGTTTGTATAAGTTTGATTATAGATATAGATATTTTCTTACCGTGATAATCCTTTTGATTTTTGTGTTTAGTTCTGTATGTTATGTGTGCGATGTGTGACGTGTGTGTATTGCGTTCCAGAGTCACGCTGCATCCTGTTGCCGGTGGTTCTCCGGGTCCTCCAGGCGCACATGCAGGAGCAGAGAGATCTGGTCATGTGCGCCCACATCCTCACCAGCATGCTCTCCCTCATCAAGAAGGAGGAAATCGGCACAGCGGTGAGTCCCACTTAAAGGACTAGTTAAACATTTTGGTAAACACCTTCTGGAGCCGTTATCAGACCTGTAGGATAGATGTGGGGTTTTTGACTGGAGGTAAAGTGTAAAATCTTTCTTGATAATGTTTCCTCTTCTAATTACATAAGCATAAGTCTCTTATTTAATGAACGGCAAACGTGTCAGCTGATTTATCGACACACTTAATTTTGAAAATAATGATACAAGAAACTAAATGTATAAAACCCAATATATTTTCTTTATCTTTATTTTTTATGTGTATGTATATATTATTATTTTAAATCAATTAATTAATTAGTTTTTAGATACTTTATATTATCTTTCTTCAGTTTTACATTTCTGCGCCGCACTCAGAGTGGAAGGCGAAAGAAGAATTTCAATGTATTTTGCCTATTTCTTGGAGTGTTGAACTATTCCTTTAAGCCATCCTGCACACAGGAGAACATCCACTAATCCATATACTATTGTTGCATATATTCATGGGATAGAATTTTTCCATTCATTCCATTATGGATGAAGTCAGCTCATATCGAGACAAGACTGTAATAGAAGGTAATTACACTGTAATAACCGCAAAATGACTGCAGGAATTCCCACCAAGATGAATGAATGAGTCAACAGCCAATTTCCTTGCCAATACTTTGCAGCAGCAAATTGCCTTGTTGTGTGTACATGGTCAATTAGTTTTGGCTAGACGGCAATTGGAAGCCGCACAATCCTGTAATGAGACCCATCAATTCAGCAGTGGCCTTTGTCAGAGTGGCCGTCACTTTGAGCTGTGTGTCGATGTGATTTGTGTGTGCAGGGGCCTGCATGCCTGGCTTCAACTGTTTACTGCCAGGGGCTTGTGGTAAATGTGCCCAGGAGGAAACACACACACACACACCACACACACACACACAGACAGGCACCAAATCTAAAGAGAAGTGACAGCAATGGCAGCCAATGTGCCTGGCTGAGGCTCCTCATTATCGCTCTGTATAACACCTGTCCCAGAGCGACCTGCAAACACACAAACACACATACACACACACACACACACACACACACACCGCTCTCCAAAGATTCCCCCCCCCCCCCGACGGAGCGCCTCACGACTTGTTAAAAAGACAGTGAAAGTAAAGAGTGCAGACTCGCCATCCCTCGCTCTGAGGCAGAACAACGCCAGCGGTTGATTTTAGTCCAAGGCAGTGTTGGTAGAAATAAAGCCGTTAAAGCGGTAAACATCATTTAGAGTGTTTTATAAGGACTTCATAGAAGGAGTTCATGCTGATGACGGTCAAAGTTGATGAAAGATGTAACAGGCAGAATTTCGGCAGTAGAACATTTCTTTTATGTTTTGTAGAGTTGTAAACTTCAATCAGTCTAAATCGGGGATATTCAAGTAAAATTTCAAGACATCCAATAAGAAAACCCATCTCCAATGCAGAGGTCTCAGGCTAAATCCTGACCTGGATTTATAAAAACAGAGATTTCTCTCCTCTTGTTTAGTCAAGTAAACAAATCCACACATAAAAGGATTCTTAAGTCCTTCCATCCACAAGAGAAGTCTCGCTCACGTTGGGGGAACATGATAAGACACCATTTGCATAAAAACTTAATTGTGTCCTTTAAGATTCTGCCTGAGTCGCCTTGGATACTTTGTTTCCCGATGAAGACGACAACTCCCATGATCCCTTGCTATTTCCCTGCATCGTAAATCTACGTCTTCTGTTTTAATCACGAGCCCTTGTGGTAAAATATTCATGGTATGTTTACAAGATGTGATTGTTTCCTCCTTCATTCAGGAGCCGGTGGTCTCGGAGGAGGTGGAGCTCATTGTGGAGAGCCTGCTGGGAGTTTTACTGAGGACCATCTTGGAAATTAGCAACCGGCCCCAGCCGGCTGGACCTGCCATGAGACTCCAGTTCCAGGATGTGACGGTATGTGTGGTTTACCTCTCATCAGTGTGTGTGTGTGTGTGTGTGTGTGTGTGTGTGTGTGTGTGTGTGTGTGTATGAATTGTTTTGGGACTCAACAAAAGGCGCAGGAGTAATTAATTATACATTTTAACGCGGCTGCTGCGCTTCTGAATCTAATTCTGCTAACATTATAAACATTACTGACAATAATTAAGTTTCTATAACGCAACAAACCGCAGGAGGTGGGTGGTGGAGAGGATGATGAGGAGGTCATCATCAACCTTTTTTTACAGATCGGGGGACGATGGCGAGTTGTTGTTAAGCTGCAGTTTCGCCAATGGCCACTAGGGGCCACTAAGAATCTCATGCTTAAGTCAGTATGAAATATGTTAATCTCACATTTGTGCTAAATTTAAAACAATAATTTTTCTGTATAATAATAAATAACCTTTGATTGATTGAAAGGATTAAAAGAAGTCTTTTTTTCTTTAAATGTCACCTCAACATGATGAGGAATGGATTTTATTTTATTGACAGTTTTTTTATATCTACACCAGATCCAGTGTTGCTAAGGCTTGTATTTTCTACATGGATGTTATTAAACCAAAACTCAAGTCATCCAGTAACTTAGGGTTCACCCTAACCCTACTTTTACAACTACATTAAAACACATGCTGACGCCCTCTTTCTCGTCCTTTTTCTGCGTTCTGTCCGTTCAGGGGGAGTTTGTGGCGTGTTTGCTGGCCCTGCTGCGACAGATGAGCGACGGACATTATCAGCAGCTGCTGCAGGCCTTCAGCAGCAAAGACAACCTGAGGGTGAGACCCCCATCAGGAGTACCCCCCCCCCTCTTTCTCTCCCGCTCTCACTCTTAATCTTTCTCTCTCACACACTCTCTCTCTTTCTCTCACTCTTAATCTCTCTCTCTCACTCACTCTTTCTCTGTGTCTTTCTCTGTCTCTCTCACTATTAATCTCTCTCTGTATCTCTCTCTCTCACTCTTTATCTCTCTCTCTCACCCACTCTTTCTCTCTCTTTCTCTTTCTCTCTCTGTCTCTCTCTCTCTCACTTACTCTTTATCTCTCACTCTCTCTCACTTTTCATCTTTCTCTCTCTCTGTCTGTCTGTCTCTCTCTATCTCACTCTCTCTCTCACTCTTTATCTTTCTCTCTGTGTCTCTCTCTCTCTCTCTCTCGCGCTCTCTCTCTGAACAAAATGAGGAAATAAGCAGCAATAGATGGATGTCTGAATCCCACCTGCACTCACTGCACAATGTCAAATCACAAACAAAGTAACCGGTGTGTCACGGAGTCAAGATGAACTGCAGCTGGATTATTAAAAGATAATTAGTTTCAGGGTTCTTTTTTTAAACCAGAAAGCAACCGGGTAGCAATCCTATCATTATATGAGAAAGAAGAAAGTTAGACTGCTGAATCTGGGGAAATAGCTGTTCCCTTCCGAGGCAATTAGACCCTCAACCCAAAGTTAGAATCAAAATGATTCAACCCACCGTTTGTATTTTTAGGTTTATTGGAAAAAGAACTCCAATTATCAGCTGTTTTCCATAAACAAATAAAAAAAAGTTTGAATAGATCAGTGATACTGATAATAAGTTATTTAATCACTTTAACTCCCAGTCAAGAAAAGGTTGCTCCAGTGGTTCAGAACCCGATTGCTGAGCTGTGATGTCAGCGGTGGCAGAATTCATCACGTAGAAGGAGGGTGTAGAAACAGTTATGCAGAGGAGGAGACGCGGAGGAAGCGAGTTGTGTGGCAGCGGGCTTTTCAGTGAGAAATATTAATTTACTGGACGTTGGAAAAAGAAGAAAAGGCAATCTGCTCTTGTTAGCTTGAGAGAGCTCTTATTTGAAAAGGAAAATCTCCACGCTCCAGGGTCTTTTATCCTGAGTATCCAATCTAAGTGTCTGGAAGAGATCGGGCTGTTGTTTCTGCGGCGTGGAGACTTAAAGTGGCCATTGTTGATTCTATACAATAACTGAGTATATTGCAAGTAAATTATTGCAGATTTATTCTGTATAGTCTGTCTGAGTAAAAGGGATTTAATATAGTGTGGTCACCCTAGCAAGTCCGATAATACATCTTGGTCTTCTCATGTAAATATGCACGACCAAACCCTGAGTGACAGAGTGATGGGAAAATGATTAGTGACTTGAATCTTAAACGTATAACCCTGGCTGATATTCCTTTAATGAAATCCTCTCTCCCTTTCAGGATTTCCTGCTTCAGATCTTCACAGTCTTCAGGATCCTGATCCGACCCGAAATGTTTCCTAAAGACTGGACCGTCATGCGGTTGGTCACAAACAAGTAAGACCGCTTAACAGACTGGTGACACACGGAAACATACTGAAGCACAAAGGCATAGTGCAGTATCTGAAAAAATGCCGAAACTCATAAAAAACAGTATTTTTTTGACGGGGTTTTTCTTTCATTTGCGAGGAAGAACTGAACTCATTTTGGTCAGTTGTATACATATTTTGGTCCGTTGTATACATATGTACGTTGTAAGTTTTATTTCCAGAAAAAAATTGCCGATACTTCCCAACCATAAGTCCGATCGTATCCAAATTGAGCTCGAATGTTTTGAAACTTGTTTTATTACTGATTTCAGAAAAAACTAGTTAGCTGTATTTGTCCTCACTATTGAGTCATTGGGATTTAATCTTAGGTTTATCTTAGTTTGAGTCAATATGGACTGTTTGAGATTATTAATGGGTGACATTTAATAGGAGGAGTTCAAACTGGGGTATCGCTTGTACAACACAGGGGATTGGGGGCTTTCGGGGACTACCCTTTCTTTCGGAGATAACAGCATAGGCCTAGTTGGGATTATTATTGCACATTCATTTGTACATCTCCCAAAACCCATTGCATAACTGAATTCTTAATTCAGAGTCGGCTACAGAATCGAAAATCGAAGGAGAGTCGGGCTTACCTTTGGAATGGTTCAAACCATGAAACCAAATGGTGAACATCCAGAATTCATAACGGCTGAAAGGTGGTTGAATTTTGATGCAGTGCTCTCCGTTAAATGTGCGTGAAACCAAGGCCTCTGAGCTGTTTTACCCTCAAATGGAGTGCAGAGGTGATCTAAGTGATGAAAAAAAACCTTTTTCAATTTTAGTGTAGAATGCAAATTTGCCGATGATGATGCACCTCCTAAAAGCCTCTCCACCTCCTCTTCTTCTCTTGCCCCTTCAGTGTCATCATCACAACTGTGCTCTACCTTTCTGATGCTCTGAGGAAAAACTTCCTCGGTGACAAGTTTGACTACAAGGTAGGTGAAACCAAATCTCTCTAAAAATGTACCGACGCGAGCAGAGTGGAAAAACGCCTCCTCAGATTCCAACAGCTATTGTCTGACGCCGACTGAGCTTTTCATATGCCTGTGTGATGTCTTCATATACAGTACCCTACAGAATAGTAGTAGCTGAAGCACATTTCTAGTCATATTTTATATTTTTAGTGTCCTCTCTTTGAGTAGGAACTCTGAAATTGGTGAACAATATCTTCCTGTTTTACTGGGGTATGAATATGAAGTGTCACAGGCCTCTCTTTGATGTACTTCACGATGGGGAACGACCAGAGAACACAGCAATGATGTGTAAAAAAAAAAAATAAAAAAGTTATAGAGCTGCACAAATCTGGCAGTGGCAGTGAGAGAGTTTCTGTGTGTGGGAATGATCTCAGATCTTCTACATGTGATCTCAAACCTCATCACACACCACAGAAGGAGACCCGGGTTTTGTTATTGTAATTGTTAATGAATTAAAAACTGGTACTTGAAGGTTCCTGGCCCGGTTATTCGTTATCGGGATATCAGCCGAACAGAAGACTGGACTTTGCCCCCAGTGGCTGTAAATGTTTGGTTGCGACCCAAAAACCATTTGTCTAAAGACATACAGGAATTATAATCATAGTTAAACATTTTTGTTCATTATTTTCTAATTTGAACAGGGAATCTCATTTTTGATCAAGATGTCAGACCCGAGTACAGAAAACGCTCACGTTCGACAGCGAACATCTGCACAATCGCTCCTCGGGTCAAACCAGCTACAAGCCTCAGTGAGAACAGACGTAAACAGAGTCGTTGAGATGGATGTGACTCTCCGAAACTCAAACGGTGCTGCAGGGTTTTTCCCAGTGCCGAGGTGCATAATTCAGGACAGCAGCTCAGTGTTTGTGTGAAGAACTTTTAAAGCCGGTCTCCGGCGGTGATCTGGTGTCACGATCTCGAGCTCTGGCCTCAGCTTCGGATGGTAACGATCGTGGAAGTTGAGAAAGTAACGATGCCAACCTTATTAAACAGCTCAGCGTTGTGAATAAAGTGTCTGCAGTCATGAATCACTGGTTCCTCCCTGTGGAGAGCATTGGCAGCAGCATCAGCTGACGAGATGACTCAGCATAATCCAGTACTGGACATTGATTGATGTATTTGTGGACCTTCACAGAGACGGGCAGACGGACAAAACTAAGCTAGTTCCATTCCAATTAGCTGAGAAAGCTTGAATTCATTCTGAGCAGAAGGGGAACTTTTCTGACTCTCCTGGCAGAGAGTAGATCACTACGAAGGATTCAGGTGCTTCAGGTATGAAGGATGGTGGTGGTGGTGGTGAGAAAGGAAAACCTCCGATCTGATGATTTAGTTGGAGGTGACCTGGGTTGAAGCGGTGAAGGGGTTGGACGTGGGTTTCTGTAGCTTTCTCAGAAGAGTGTTTAAAGTGAGATGTGAAAGATTGGGATCTTTGATGATGGGAATGGAGAAGAAGTCCTAAAGTAGTGTGACATAGAGGACATGGACTAAAAGATAGTCTTCAAGGGAAAAGCTTCAGTCAGACAACAAATTTAGATGAAAGCAAATAATCAGAGAAGGAGAATAAACGCACTCAAAGATCGAGGTTTTGCTCTTCCTGTTTTTTAACACGGATAGTTTCCCCATCTAAGTTGTTCCTGTTCCAACTGATTTATTCAGGAATTGTTTGGTTTTCTTTCAAGATGTACCACTGGAAAAGCTGAATATTCATTGGATGCCTGCAGGAATCAATCTTCTCAAAAATGTAGACTGCATGAGGATGGTGTTTGCACTGCATTGACTTGGTGCTGTTTTTTTTTGTTTTTCTTTCGCTCTCAGGTGTGGGACTTGTACTTCTATCTGTCTGTAATATTCATCAACCAGCCGTGTCTTCAGCTGGAATCCTTCTCTCCTTCCAAGAAGAAGAAGATACTGGAAAAGTGAGCGCTGGTTGTTTTTGCTCCTGCACGAGACGACACACGATGAAACATATCTCCACTCACACACATGTGTCCTGCAGGACGTACCGGCTTTAACGCCTATGAATATGCCGATTGTTTTATCCTGCAGGTACGGAGACATGAGGGTGATGATGGGATGTGAGATCTTCAGCATGTGGCAGAATTTAGGTAAGGTGATAGACCTCCGTGCACGTCGTTAACGATGCTGTTTTTAGTCCTTTAATATGCGCCAGAAACTGTGAAAAACACTCAGAGCAGAGATGCAAATGTGAGTACGTTAAAGCAACTGGCTGTCCTCCTAAAAATCTGTTGATTTATTCCATCCTCTAACAAATTGGGAATACTATGGAATCATTGTCGCTGCCGCAGATCAATTCTGTTATCTCCCAGAAAACTATTTCATGGATTATTTTCATATTTTATACCCTCACAGACCTTAGTGCGAGGAAGAACTGGATCGATTTTGGGTTTTCAGGCCATAATAATAATAATAATAATAACCATGAACATCTGGTACATGCAGAATGAATCAACTTGAGTAGAACTGTCTTGTATAAAATCACATTTGACTCCAGTAGTACATATTTTGCTCACTAGAGGGAGTTTTATTACGGAAAATATACTTAATGGCAACAATGTATATGTATGAGTATATATATCGTATTTTATTTTCACTCAATAGTTCACACTCTGATTTTTCAAGAGAGTAGACCTAGTTTGTCTTATAATGGCAAAGAGGCGCAACATCAGATAATAAAAAGGCAAATAAACTCTTGAGTGTTTCCCTTTGCTTGAGCTGATAGAGAACAGAAAAAAAACTCTCAGTCCTTTCCCAATATTTGATTTCAGTAAGAAGGTCTCAGTCCTCCGGATGACAATAATGCGTTTTAAACAACACAGATGCTGTGACTGTTTGATCAGAGTGTCCTGCATCACACCAACAAATGCGAATAGTCTATAATAGTCTATGTCTTGGAGTGATGATCTGTGTTTTATTTTTTTTTCCAGGGGAGCACAAGTTGAACTTCATCCCAGCCATGATCGGTCCGTTCCTGGAGGTGACGCTGGTGCCCCAGCCTGATCTGAGGAACGTCATGATCCCCATCTTCCATGACATGATGGACTGGGAGCAGAGACGCAGTGGAAACTTCAAACAGGTACAAGGCTGGGCAAAAGAGATTCAAGTCACGACTCAAGCATGTTAATAAGTTTAATTCCTGCACAGATATGGTCTCTCCTTCGTACTAATAATAATAATAATACATTTATGTAGGTCGAAAACGTTTTGTCATTATGAATTTCCTTTTTTTGTGTGTTTTTGTTTGTTTGTTTTCATAAAACTCGGTGGGATGAAGGGTCATGGACCAGAATAGAAGATCTGATATAATATAGAAAGTTTAGAGTAGTTTAATTGTCCTGGTCAGTTTCTTCTATTACACGTGTTTAAATACGATCAAGAAACCCAACATGTCTCGTATATTGAAACAGTCCAGGATTTTAAAGTGAAACAGTCCAGGAATATAAATTAAAACGGTCGAGACTCGTGCAGTGAAACAGTCCAGGTTCATACAGTGAAATAGTCAGGGGTTCATACAGGGAAATGGTCCAGGTTCGTAAAGTGAAACAGTCCAGGTTCATACGGTAAAACAGTCTAGGTTCATACCGTGAAACAGTCCAGGTTCATACAGTGAAACAGTCCAGGTTCATGCGGTAAAACAGTCCAGGATCGTACAGTGAAACAGTCCAGGTTCATACGGTAAAACAGTCTAGGTTCATACAGTAAAACAGTCCAGGTTCATACAGTAAAACAGTCCAGGTTCATACGGTAAAACAGTCTAGGTTCATACAGTAAAACAGTCCAGGATCGTACAGTGAAACAGTCCAGGTTCATACAGTAAAACAGTCCAGGTTCGTACAGTGAAACAGTCCAGGATTGTACAGTGAAACAGTCCAGGATCGTACAGTGAAATCTCATAATAATAATAATAAATAATAATACATTTAATTCATAGTCATACACAGTCCATGTAGAGGCCTACAGGACAACGTTGTGACATTGCTTTTCTACATTCGAGCCTTTCCTGAGGAGAAGTAAGCAGCAGGTTTCACCTGCCTGTAATTGTATGTGCTTGTATCATTAGTCTCATTAAAATAGCAGATAATAAAAGATCTCCTTTGGACATTTTTCACAAACGCATCATCAAGCCCTAAAATTGAAAACATGTCAGCGCCTTTATTTGGAAACACAGCAGCCTTCAACACGTTGTGATGGGATGTGATCTGACACTCTTAGGGGGAAACCATCCATGCTGCCGGTCCTCTCCTCACAGCCCGTGTCTTCACTCGCATTTCAACTGACATCCTCTTTGACCTCTAAATGTGTTTTTTTTCTTTCTCGGCAGGTGGAGGCCAAGCTGATCGACAAGCTGGATAGCCTGATGTCCGATGGCAAAGGAGACGAGACGTACAGGGAGCTCTTCAACAGCATGTGAGTCTGAGAGCGGAGGAGTGGCAGACAGTCAGAAAAGGAGATGAGGCGCATGAGTTTGTCTGATTAGATTGGATTTTAGAGGAAAATGGAGCTCCAGCTAGATGAACTGGAGAAATGGAGATCGTTAAATAAAATAAATGGAGCTAGCTAAACTAGATAAAGGGAGCTAGCTAAACTAGATAAATGGAGCTAGCTAAACTAGATAAATGGAGCTAGCTAAACTAGATAAATGGAGCTAGCTAAACTACATAAATGGAGCTAGCTAAACTAGATAAATGGAGCTCGCTAAACGACATAAATGGAGCTAGCTAAACTACATAAATGGAGTTAGCTAAACTATATAAGTGGCGATAGCTAAACAAGATAATGAGATATAGTTATATGAGGCTGGAGCTAGCTAAATTAGATAAATGGAGCTAGCTAAGCTACATAAATGGAGCTAGCTAAACTACATAAATGGAGTTAGCTAAACTATATAAGTGGAGATAGCTTAACAAGATAATAAGATATAGTTAAATGGGGATGGAGCTAGCTAAATTAGATAAATCGAGATAGCTAACTTAGGATGGAGCTAGCTAAAATAAATTTAGCTTAAAAAAAAAAGCCCCCTTAGTGAGTGAACTAGGTCTTAGCTGTCATCCCAGAACAGAAACTGTCCTATATCAAATTTTCTACCCACATCGACCCTAATGCACGGTAGAATTAGATGGATTTTTTGGAAAGGTCGGTTGCATATTTCTGCCACTGAGGCAGGCTTTATCTCAAAACATTTTCAAGTCACAATTTCTCAACTGATGTTCCAATTCAGTCCATATTTGGTGCACGTGAATCAACTGGAGTAGTTGTTTCATTTCCTATTTTACTCTAATTGTTCATATTTTAATCACAAGGGGGAGGTTTTATTTATGAAAACCAATATTTTGGAAACATAACTTCCTAACCATTGGTCTGATATTGCTCAACTTTACTTTACCTCATATTGACCACCTCAAGGAGTTATAACTTATATTTGTTATATTTTACTTTTTGAGGATATACCTTTGCTGTCAGGGACGACAGCGTAGGCCACTGACACGAGCCGGGAAAGCTGAAAGAACTCTTAATATTATTATTATTATTATTATTATTATTATTATTATTATTATTATTATTACCTAAAGAACTTGGTGGTAGCATATTTCAAATGTTTAGATTCCCAGCCCTGTGATTAGTATGAAATAACAGGAAGTGGGTCGTACTGTAGTAGAAACTATTTATATTGAGTAGACAGAATAATGAGAGGTAAGTGCTGAGTGTTCATCTTCAATCACCTTCATCTTCACTCACCTCTGTGGCGAATCCTCCTCCACTCAGTCCTTGTGTCAAGGTTTGTGCTGCCGCATACTTAAGTGTGTCTCATTGTATCTGTGTGTGTGTGTAAGAGTGTGTGTGTGTGTTGTCTCCTTCCCCTTCTGTGTGCCTCTTCATATTTTTATGTCTTACTTTACAAACTTTTAGCAATAGCAATAGGCAACCAAAAACATATTGGCATTAAATATGGTTTTCTCATTAGCACTACATTGTATGCATTTTATTTTATTTTTTAACTTAGATATGAATTACAGTTTCACCTTGATAAGTTTTTTATAAATATGCATCCACTGCAATTCCACCTTTTTCTTTCAAAGTCATTCTGCTTCCTGCCATTATCATGTAAGAATCATTATGAAAGACATTACAACATTATTGCATATTATTACACCTATCTATCTATATAATGCAATATTATATAGACAGTATTTAAGTAGAGTTTGTATTATGATTACAGAGTAATATTTTCCTGTTTAAATGATGGTCTTGGTTTAGTTTCTTAATTGATTTTCCTCCTACTAACTCCACTAACCCCGAAAACTAACCCTGTGTTTGCATGTGTGCTAATATTAATCGTATTAATATGAATCTATTCCGCCTATGCTTCCCCGCCTGGAGTAGAATTCCTCTGTTTGGTCCGTACCCTAGGTAAGACGCCCTCCTCTTTGTTCTCTCTGTGTCGTCTGTGTGAGGGGGAACGGCGGCGAGGGTCCGTGTTGGCATCTTCAGCCACAGGCATTGTGTTAAGCAAATAAGACTATGAATATCAAACATGTTGGGATTAGTTTCTGTGTTTTGTTTTTTGTTTTTCTTTGAGCTACGTTGGGTAATATTTGGCTAACTCTCACAGGAAGTGAAAAAAGGCATTGGTCCACTCTGCTGTGATTGAGTTCGTCTTTGCTTCACCTTCTTTTCCTGTGCAGTAATTTCTCCCGCCCTCTCCCATTTCTTCTGTTTTACTACCAATCACTGCGTGTCTTCACATCTGTCCGTCTCGTCCTCCAGCCTGCTGAAGAAGATTGAGAGAGAGACCTGGAGGGAGAGCGGGATCTCTCTGATCGCCACAGTCACCCGCCTAATGGAGAGGTTGCTGGACTATCGGTGAGGCTGCACACGTTCACCCGCACAACCAGCAACACACTCCAGGTTCTTATCCCCACTTATATTGGTTCTGTCGCAGGGATTGTATGAAGCTGGGAGAAGTGGATGGGAAAAAGATCGGATGCACTGTCAGTTTACTGGTGAGTCACTCCAGGAGTCTGAAGTTTAGGCTGTGTGATTTTTATATCAGATCTACTTTCTCCAAATAATAACCATTGATTTGTGTTGTGTTTTTTTGTCCTTCACTAAATCATATCCATAAAAGAGCACCAAACAGTACAGCTTGCCCATTATCACGCGACTTCAAAGTCATCGTAGACGTCTAAGTCACATGTCATATTGATCTGGCTCCTCTCCAAGATTTAATTTTTATTTATTTAAATTTCACATCTTGTTGAATCATATGCAACACATTTGGACTAAATGGGACAAACATTTGAGAAATTGTGTCCAAAAAAAGCCAAACTAAAACGAAGAATATTAAAATGTTATTATATCCACGAAAAGTCAGACATATTATGGGATCAAAACTATTTCAGGCATAATTTCTCAAATTCTGGATAAGAAATTGATTGATTCTGGGAAAAGTCAGTTACATATTTCTGACAATAGTTCAGAATTATGCAATATCCAAAAAGTTCCAGGCCATAATTTCACAACTGCTGGTCCGATTATGTCCAAATGAAACAATTTGAGGAGATGTATTTTCTATAGATCATTTTTTACTCTTGCCATGCCTTGCTGTCAGGAACGACAGCTAAGCCAAGTGAATCTATTGAAACTATAAACTCATGCATAAGCCTCCTTCTCCTACAGACGTAGAACTTCCAGTTGTCTGCTATATTTCCCACATATAACTGCATAGAGTAACTGGATAGAGTTCTGTAGGAACAGTTGGGTGTGTCGGCAGATGGACCAGAGGTCACTGCTGAAATGTTGCATAGATTAATTTGTCTTTGTAAAAAACTATTGTCCTCATTTGCAACTCTAATTTTCTCATCCACTACCCCCCCCCTCCTCCTCCTCCTTCTTCTTCTTCTTCCCTCTCTCTCTTTTTCCCCCCACGATTCTTTTTGTCCAACACGGAAACCACCGCTGCTGCTCCGGTCAGAACTTCTACAAAACTGAGCTGAACAAAGAGGAGATGTACATCCGCTACATTCACAAACTCTACGACCTGCACCTGAAGGCACAGAACTACACAGGTACCCCCGCAGGAAGTGTCTCCACACAGTTTAGCCACCTCCATTGTGCAGCTGATTTTCAAATGAAGTCGTATCTCGTATGTTCCTGACTGTTAGTGTGTGTTTTTCTGGCAGAGGCCTCTTACACGCTGCTGCTCTATGATGAGTTGTTGGAGTGGTCCGACCGGCCGCTCAGAGAGTTCCTCAACTATCCTATGCAGAGTGAGTGGCAACGAAAGGAGTATCTACACCTCACCATCGTCCAGAACTTTGACAGGGGCAAGGTGAGCCAGAACACACACACACACACACACATTTTTACACCACGCTCTTCTTCTTTCACGTGATTTTGTTCAGAGGAAGAAACATAAAGTGTAGGTTTGAATAACTTTTCAGACACAACAATCAAGAATTGAAGTGCTGCTGTTTACTATTCAGTAACGGTCATCTCTTTATTTGTGTTTCCATGGTTACAAGTTTGTTCTGAGGAGGGAGGTCTCGTTTCCTGATCAGATGTCAAACACTTTTCACTCAGGAAACTTTCAACATTTGTATTTTTGTTCCCCCGTCTGCTGCTGCATATTATTTGTGTGTGATAACTCAGAAAACTGCTTCATGGATTTTTTCAAATGTTATTATTCCATCATGCATGAAGCAGTTGTTTGAATGTGAGGAAGAAACAAACTAATGTTGACAAAAAAAAAAACGTTTTTCATAGCAAAAACCCGTAGGCCTTGTTATTTCTGTTTTTATGGTTACAAGTTAGACTTCAAATAATTCTGAGGGTGGGCTTTGTCTGAAATGAGCAAGTATTGTTTTCCACAAACCTTAACTTCCACATGTCCCCCATGTACTGGAGAAACACCTCTTCATACTCAAGGGAATTTAAATTCCTTTATTAATTCATACATTTATCTAAAGGTGGATTTTCTTTTTCTCAGATGTGCAATATAAGCAGAAACAACTTAAATAACATATTTGCAACTGTCTTCATTCAATGAAATGGACCTGGAAGTATTTTTACGTTAAATTAAAAGTTTCTATCTCCAGGATTTGATTTTGAAAGAGAAAATATGAATTAAACAAGGTGTTTTTCTTATTTGTAAGTCAGATAAAAAACTGCCCACAGGAACAAGTGCCTCCATAACACTTCCACGTGCCAGCCAGTCTGCAATGCGACTGTAAAGACGGCGACATGTCTTATAGAGAGGACATTTCGCCACCTGGCAGCACTAGCAGCTTCTCATGCATAGTCAAAAAATTAAAATTGTGAATGTTTAATTGACACTGGACACTGAAAGGGACATTGTTTAGAATGACTAAATACTTGTAGACGAACGCAATAGGCTTTAAAACATTATGAAGAGAAGAGAAGTGGAGTTACCTGCTTGTTGCCGTGGCGACATCATTCACGTGAAATGAAATCCCTCGATAAGAGGGGGATGGAGCTGAACTGAGATCGCTCGCTGTCAGACATTTAATTTCTACCTGTTGTGAGCAACAGCAGCCGAGACGCCACCGCCGCCATTTGATCAGATGAATTTCTCCCGGCTGTTATTGAAGGAGGATCTGTATGGTCCCACAGTCAAGGCCATGATGTGATGTCATAGCAGGAAGTCACCATGGTTACGACTCCTGAGTGGCAGCGCAGTTGATATTTATCAAATGCTCAACCGTTAGAGTTCAGCCTGACACAGAGGAGAGATGGGATTGTGGGAAATGTGATCTCACACCATGGATGGATGGATGGGTGGAGGGATAAAGTTAGATGGATGGTTGGTTGGATAGAGTTAGATGGATGATAGATATAGACGGGTTAGAGAGATGGATGGATATATATAGAGGGATGGATGGATGGAGTTAGATGGATGGGTGGAGGGTTGAATATAGATGGATGGATATAGATAGAGAGATGGATGATGGATGGGTGGCTGGATATATATAGAGGGATGGATGGATGGTGTTAGATGGATGGGTGGAGGGTTGAATATAGATGGATGGATAGAGTTAGATGGGTAGAAGGATAGAGTTAGATGGGGTGGAGGGATAGTTAGATGGGGTGGAGGGATATTGAGATGGGTTTGATGGATAGAGTTAGATGGATGATAGATATTGATGGTTGAGAGAGATGGATTGATATAGATAGAGGGATGGATGGATGGTGTTAGAGGGATGGGTGGAGGGTTGACTATAGATGGATGGATAAAGTTAGATGGGGTGGAAGGATAGAGTTAGATGGATGATAGATATAGATAAAGACATGGATGGGTGGGTGGATGGATATAGATGATAGATGGATGGGTGGGTGGATTGATATAGATGATAGATGGATGGGTGGGTGGATGGATATAGATGATACATGGATGGGTGGGTGGATGGGTATAGATGATACATGGATGGGTGGGTGGATGGATATAGATGATAGATGGATGAATGAATGATAGATTGATGGATTGATAAACTGACAGATGGAGAGATAGGTAGACGGATAAATAGACAGACAGATGGACAGATGGTTAGAGGGATGGAAGGATGTATGGATGAATGATAGAAGCATAGAAACAGTTGAGCATAGAGCACAGCATCCATCAGTCGTGTTATGGGATGTAGGTGTTAAACAACAAGGCGAACAATGCGAATAAACAGCAGTACGCTAAAATATAAAACCGATTGAAGTGAAAAATGCAGATTTTATCACAGAACGTTCATTCATCAGTTCCATCTCTCCTCCTCTTGGAGAGATGGAGGACAGCAGAGACTGATGGGTGGTTTGTATTTCTACACCGGTTTAATAACGCAGTTAAGCGCAAAGAGTGAAATTGGCAGTTAAAACAGACGAATAATGAAAGTTTCCAGGTTCTGTTTCGCTGCTTTTTTACTTCTCCCTTTTTGTTTTTTTTTAGATTTCTGCACTCATTTTACCTCTCTGTTTCGACTACCTGTCTTTTCGTTCTGTGCACACTCTGGAAAAAAAATGACTACTGGAAACCTTCCAAAACCCCAAACACACACTAACACTTCAAAAAGCTTGAGCTCATGGATCTGTGGATTCATTAAAACCGCTCCACTCGTTACTCATTGTCCAATTCTCCTTCGTGTTCACGAGCTTTGTCGTATGCCAGCGCCGGCGCTCAGGGATCAGGCGGCGGCAGGAGAGGAAAGGTTTTCATTTAATTATGAAGAAGGCTGGGTGCTGGGCGAACCTGCAGCATGGAGTGCTTAGGTCTGACTCTCTATATTGTTGACTTACCAGTGCCACCCAGAGGGGAACATGTAGCTTAGCAACACCACTGCAGAGGGTTATTAAGCTTCCTGGTTTATACGCCCATCAGCCATAACATTATAACCACATGCCCAACGTTGTACCTTCAATTCATTGTTATGTTCCTCAAACTATTCCTGAACCAGGACACATCATCCTCTGAGAGAGGCTACTGTCATTGGGAAATACCATTTCGATTGAAGGGGGTACTTGGTATTACACAAGGTTACGGTTGGCAGTTTGTTTCAAAGTATCATCCATATGAATGACAGAACCTAAAATTTCCAAGTAAAACATAACTCAAAACTTTACACGGCCTCCCCTGGGTTGCCTTCTTCCCATAGTGCAACCTGGTGACATCACTACCCTATGTACCCACAGATCCTGCATAATTTGCTCTTCTGTGAGATTGGACAATACGTACGAGCCATTACTCACCGTGTGTGCCTTGAGCACCCATGACCAAGTCACTGGTCCACTGGTTGTTTCTCCATAGCCAACTTAGGTAGCTGTTAACCACTACCGACCGGAATCATCCAACAAGACCTGCGGTCCTGAAGATGCCCTGATGCACTGGTCTAGCTATAAAAAAAAAATACACCCTCGTCAAGTGTCCCCGGTTAAAGTGGCTATTGATTTAAAGTGCTTTTGGTAGAACGCTGTTCGGCAGTAGAGATCCTCACGCTTGGCATTTTTTTTATCGCTACACATGAGCTTCAGAACAAAATGTTAATTTCCTGCCTAATATATCCCATCCAGGGACATGAGGCTCTTTTTGAAGATATTTAATGTTATACACTCTGGCAGTGGTTATAATATTATGGCTTATCGTTGTCTATCCATTTTTGTCTTAAAGATTCGGTAGCAGTAGGCGGTAACGAGATTATCTATTGTATTCCATTCACCACTTCAACAATCAGCCATAAGATTATAACCACTGAAAGTGGTTATAATCTTATGGCTGATTGGTTTATACTGGCCCCAATTAAATACATCCATTCTTCCTGACTCTTTAATGAAATACGCATTATCAAGAGGCTGAACAAGCGGGTGTTTTTCTGTCCTCAGTGTTGGGAGAACGGCATCATCCTCTGCAGGGAGCTGGCCGACCAGTACGAGTCTTACTACGACTACAGGAACTTGAGCAAGATGAGGGTGAGTGATCCAGAACAAACGTGCCACAATGAAACCTCCTTAAGAGGATCGGGTCGTTTAGGAAAAATGATTAAGTTAAATGAATTCACTAATTAATGCCCAATTAAATTTTGTATTATCGGTCATTATTGATTACAGATGATGGAGGCGTCCCTCTACGACAAGATCATGGACCAGCAGCGGCTAGAACCTGAATTCTTCCGAGTGGGTTTCTACGGGAAGAAGTTTCCGTTCTTCTTGCGGGTAAAGACATTTCCATACGTCCTGTGTGTCATGAATATTAACTAGGAATATAATAATATAGTCACCTTCCTCAAAGTGAGTGAACTTTTCTTACATAAGACTTTTCCAGTGTGAGGTGACATTCAGAAACTCGTCTTCAGTGTCTTTTCATGATGTAAACGCTCCTTCCTGTCCTCGGCGGGGTCGGGGTTTGCATTGGAGGATGCAGCTGCGACGCGTGACCACTAGATGTCAAGCTAACCCCACACTGTCCTATGCTGCCCACCCTCCTCCTCCTCCTCATCCTCCTCACTCCTCTCTGCAGAATAAGGAGTTTGTGTGCCGCGGCCATGACTACGAGAGGCTGGAGGCTTTCCAGCAGCGGATGCTCAACGAGTTCCCCCACGCCATCGCCATGCAGCACGTCAACCAGCCAGATCAGACCATATACCAGGCCGACGCGCAGTGTATCCTTGGCTGCAGCAAGAACCACATGAAAAATTGACTCGCACAGGCGTGGACACGTGCTTTCTGGGCCGAGAAGACCCAGCAACACGAGCGGCACAGAACACGTACGAACACAAACAGCATGCTTCACAATTACCCATAAGGAGGCACCGTGCCTCAACATTTCTCCACCAATCTCTCTTTTGTCATCATCAAAGGGGCATTAAGAGGAAAACACAAACGTTGCCTGCAGTAAATGCAGAGGAGACTCGTAGAAGAAACACACACACAGATATATAATGATTTTGGTGCTGTGAAAAAGTATTAGACCGCCTCCTGATTCCTTCAATTATTCGGATGTATCTTAAACTAAACTGATATTCAAACTAAATTAGATATAAAACAAAGGTTACCTGAGTAAATGCAAAATGCCGGTTTGAATCAGAATCACAACGAGTACCTTCACTTTTTATGAAGCACTGATGGAAGTGATAGACGAGGAGGAAGAGCACTGGTGAAGATCTCTTTGCATTGAACGAAACTACTGCAAAGGTCTCTGACCATAGAAGAAAACTTCTGTTGAAGTTCTCTGTGCATGGAGGAATACTACTGGTAAATGTATATGAGCATGGAGGAAGACCACTGGTGAAGGTCTCTTACCATGGAGGAAATCAGTGGGGAAAGGTCTCTGACCATGGAGGAAGACCACTGGTGAAGGTCTCTGACCATGGAGGAAGACCTTCATGTGTTCTTCAATTGTAGATAATATTGTCTCATTGTGGATCTATGGTGTCGCAGATTGTAGAAATACCTTTGGAACCCTTCCCAGACTGATGTCTTTCAATTCTTCCTCATCCCCTCTGGAATATCCGTTCATTTTGGCCGGTTGTACGACTGGTGGGACCTAAAGGCCATCTTTTTGCTTCTGAAAAAGGTCTATTTAAGTGATAATTTATCCATTTAAATCGAGTATTTTCAAATATTTTTTTAGGCTTTATATGAAAATTTAATACGATTCAGTATTAGACAAAAACAGCAATAGAAAAAACCAGGAGGGGGTCCAATACTTTGTCCCAGAACTGCGAACATTTCCCCAAAACCAAGGGCTGAATTCCCACTGGGGACAGACAGTACCAATATTTTTTCACTCTTCTGCGACTTGTGCAGTTTCACTTGATTCAATGACTTAATCTCCTGAAGCAGCGTCTTCTTACGCACCATAAAACCAGATAAGAGAGGCTCTTAAAATAATAGCAAGGTTCATACTACACTCATCTGGGTCAGGCCTCACTTATTCCAATCCACTTTTGGCAACATGCGTTACAATCAGCGATGAGTGCCTCGGGATATTTTTACCCTGATGTCTCGTCTGTCAGGTCCTGGCTGCCCTTCCTGTTGATTTGTGGCGGCTGTTGGCCGCTGAGACTCAGCCGATTCTGTGTGCCGAAGTCCAACATCAATCAAAGATACGCTCCTTTAAAGTTACTAACATCATCTGTTTTATGATACTAAATATGACTTTAAGGAGGATAAGGATAGTTTTAATACAAGGATTTACACAGGCTGTGTCGTTTACAAGTCAGACCTCCATTATTATGAGCAATAACGAGTCCGATACACGTTTGACATTTGCATATATAAACACATTCGATTGAACCAACCTCAGCACCGTATGTCACTTACTGTGAGAGAGAGGTTATATATTCCATCAACAAATAAGGTTCTGATCAGCTGTTTACAACCTCTGAGCCACATAAGAACAGTTTAAAAGGCTCCAATTAAACTTCCCATAGACCTTAGTGTGAGGAAGAACTGGATTGATTTTGAGAATTTTGTAGCATATATCCAACAGTAGGAGAAGCATCGACTCAAGCAGATCTATCTTGTATATATTATATTTGACTCCAATGCGGGGGCTTTTTTCGTGTACAGCTTCCCAACCAAGTCCAATTGTGTCAAATTTAGATCAAATGAATCTGTCTGGTTTTGTTATGAAGCTCGGAACGAATAGTTTATTAAGAGGAGTACCAACAGTGGTATTGCTTGTACAACACAGGGGATCTGGGGCTTTTCAGGGACATACCCTTTCTATCGATGATAAGAGTATAGGCCTATGTGATTATTATTGTGCATTAATTTGTAGAATCTTTCCAAACCCAACGCATAGCTGACTTACTTCAGCAGAGTCGTCCAAATGTATTTCTGTTTAGGCTTAATCTTCCACAAGGGTCGCAGGTTTCTGCAGTGCTGAACTAAAATCACTCCAGAAGTCACTCCTGTAGCTCAGAACCATCTGGATTGGGATAGTAATGGGATATTATGCGGGGCGAGGACGCGTCTGTAACTTTTGGGGCCCATGCCTGGAGGAGGTGCTGAAAAGAACACCCTACCTGCAGCGAAGCATAGTGGTGGCTCGGCGGAGGTCTGGGGCCGCTTTGCTTCCTCAGACACTGGAGGTCACGAGGAACGGGTTAAGATTCCTCAGGACAGCTGGTGTCTGGCTATGAATCACATTTGCAGCCGGTCTGAAATGACTACAGACGCTGTCCATTAAGGCTTTTCAATCGTTTAGAGACTGCAGCAGTCAGTAAAAGCAGCATTTGGTGTTATATATTGTCAAATCTGTCGCACGCTGCAACTTAAACTGTCCTTTTGTGATTCGCTTATAACAATCTGAGCCGGAACACGCTGTGAAGAACAATTCCATGTCGTACCGACACTCTGACATACATGAAGTCACTACCTCCCACACGCGGAGCTCCAAGCTTCATCTGCACGCAAGCGTCTGCGAATTAAGCCAAACAGTAAGGGAGCCTCTTCAATTATTCCCTCGCACAATGTATGGGACAACCGTTGGCCTACATAGACGGGAGAGGGAGGAAAGACTTGGTGACATCATGACGTAAACACACAATGTGTTTGCTTGTTTGTGCTGAAAAGTACGGGAATGGTGGGAATCCGTACGGCAGATGTTCTGAATCCTCTATCCATCTCCGGCGCTCACACCGACGAATGTTGTGTTCCGGTTCCTGTTCCTCTCTTCAGATCTTGCGCTCCTCTGTTCTTCTGTTGCGGCTTGAGTGCGCTGATTATGTGCGAGCGCGCCTTGTGGCGTGTGTTCTTTTGTTGCTAATGTGTCCGCCTGTGTGGGGGGGTTGGCAGGAATGCCAAAGTACGGTTTATTAGCTCATTGAGAAATTGCTGCTTTCGGGTCCATTTGTTTTTCTCAATTATGGTTTATTGGGTCGACCCCTATTAGTATTTCCAAGTGTTTTGTTTCCATGTGGAGGTAAAGGAGACTAATGGATGGGGAGATGCTGCAGGAGGGAATGCATTTACCATAAACACACCCATACACACACACACACACACACCTCTTTGGTGTTTCTTTTCTTGTCTAATGCTTGCATATATGCAATTTCCCCGTTCCCCATGTAAGAAAGTCTTGTCTTTTCAATCTATCTCGTGCTTCCCTTAACCCGCGACGCTTCCAGACCTGCAGATCTACGCCGTTACCCCCATCCCAGAGAGCCAGGATGTGCTGCAGAGAGATGGGGTGCCTGACAACATCAAAAGCTTCTACAAGTTCAATCACATATGGAGGTTCAGATATGACCGGCCCTTTCACAAAGGCACCAAAGACAAGGAGAACGAGTTCAAGGTAGGTGGAAAAAAAATGAGAGGAAGACACTGGAAAGGTAGCTGGGGATGAAGATTGACAGGCAACGACACCTGGAGCCCAAAGGCTAAGTTCAAAATATGTGTCTGCGGTTCCAAGCAAATTTATAGCCTTATTATAAACCGTATATAAATCTTTTTGAAATATAGTCTTCCGGTAAAGTGGTGCCTTTTGTGTCAAGATGTTTGCATCTTTCGTAGATGTTAAGAGGACAGTGTGTCACACAGACATTTCTCTGCAATGAATGACGGATGAATTTGTATATTTTGTGAGAATGTAAATGATGAACTTCCAGTTTTTCGGAGTAGCAGCAAAATTGGATTCACTTTCAGGCTGAAACAAAATTTTCAGTGTCATAAAAATACTAGTACAAAAGAGAATTATTTCTAAATAAATAAGAATAATAAACAAATAAATACTTAATATCTCTTTCAGTATGATGGGGATTTATTTGACAGTTCTTTTAAAACACCTGCAAACAGTGAAATAGAACCTCACTTCATTAAATGCCACACAATTTAGGAGACGTACCTTTTTTTTTTTTGTCTGAAAGTAATCTTCCCAAGCATGATTTGCTTTAGAAAATTAACTTCAAAATAACAAAATATATCCAACTTTGTCTCAATAGAATATTATAGCTAATACTCAGCTAAATATAACAAGTAATTCTATTATCAGAAAGATTCTTAAAGTCAAAAAAGGGACTAAGAAACTAATCTAAAGGATTTTAAGGTTTCCACTGCTTGTCATAAACACGACTACTTCAGTTTTTCCATTTTTGTATAGTTTTTAATTTTTTTTTAGTAGATTTCTAGACTTTTAGCCGAGCATAAATTTTGGCTTTTGGCTTCTCTCTAATAAAACCTTTAGAATCATCAGCTGCATTGAAAAAGGGGAGAAAAAGAATAAAGCGGTTGACGCTTTTATTTTGTCAGATTTTCCTTTCAACTTCCTCCTCTTAAACTGTAATGCTTTTATCCTTACTTCTTTTTTCTTTTTTCTTTTTTTATAAGAGCTGTTCAGTTGGGTTTCTTGGCCTTAAAAAGCAGAAAATCAATAAAGGGCAGCTGGGATGTGAGCGAGTCGGAAAGACCCTTGCTCAACCTGAGTATTCCGGATCGATGCTGCATGTCGGCACTCATCTTCTCCGCTGGAGTGTCCTTGAGCAGGACACTCTGCTCCGAACTAAGCTTGAAAAAAATTACTGGTACTGGAGTCAGCACTTTGATCAGCACCAGGCGGCAGAGCGAGGCGAAGACAAAACGAAATCTCAAATATCATAAACATCGATTTCCGATTAATTTTTTTTCCCCACCGTTACTGCAGTTTATGACTTAGCACTTGTAAAAATGTGCAACATTCCCATAATCCTCAGCTTTTACTTTGTGTTGACTGCTAATCACATACGTGTCAGTTTGTACAAAACAGAGAGTCAACAGATCTCTGGTAGTAGAAAAAAGGTCCCAGGTGACATGAAGGTAAATATTAATGTCCATTTTCTTAGTTATTTGGCCATTTAATAGTTTCAATGAGGATGCATGGCAATGCCAATATTTGTCAGCCCAAGAATGAGGACTTATATTTGAATATTTGCTGATGCCGAGAATGGATATCCAGAACTTGGGAGTACTGCTTGGAGTACTACTGCGACAGTACATGACATTTCATGGGAGGAAGGGCATCAAGGAAGTGTAGTTAATAAGACTCTTTAAAATAAAAATACAATAAAATGACTCTTAATATAAGTGGCCTTCATCGTAGGGAAACACTCAGTCGAAGTACGACACCACGGCCTGAATTCTAATTTCTTGACGAACAATCTCACAAAAGAAAAAGAGAATAAAGCACATGGAAAAGCCTTCGGTCTCTTTTCACTCGAGGTCTGCTTCCTGGATCTTGAGTAAGAGACAGCAAGTAGAGATTTCATCCAACAACTTCAAAAAGGTCAAAAAAAACGTCTGCTGTTGGAAATCCCCACAGAAACCTCAAACCATCAACTACCATCCCTCTTTGCGTGTTTCCAGTAGTGATCGTTAAAGTAGGTGCTCCTCCACTCTGGAATACATTACTAGCCTGCAGTGAAGCCTTGAGTTTGTGCGGTTCAGCCGCTGTCAGAATGACCTTGGTGGATGTTGGCGTATTGACGGAGATATTGACTGACGGGGTGAGTGGTGGAACATGAGTGATGGTATGAGATATAAGATGGGACTCGTGACCTACACCTACAATTGATGTCAACCTAGGATACGCCCGCACCAATGTGTTGGGAACTAAATTGTCTGTCGGAGATAAAGTACATCTGGCGTAGGCACATATGGGTGGATGTCTTTGTGCGCTCAGGAGTTTGCTGTGTGTTCATGCAGAGCCTGTGGGTGGAGAGGACAACCCTGACTCTGGTCCAGAGTCTTCCAGGCATCTCCCGCTGGTTCGAGGTGGACAAGAGAGAGCTGGTGAGTCAAACACCCGGCCGTGTCGGCCGGCGGACGCTGTGACACTGTCATTCATTTTGCAGGTTGCAATTTAGAGTACGACCAGCCAATACCCGAGTATTGACCCGAGTCTTAACATTGCACTACAATAATGGCCGGGGTCATGAGATTGAAGGTACTGGACACATTTCATTTGGTCTATTTGATAAATTGGATCAATTAGATTGGACGCTTTGATTACCAACATTTTTTCTTTTTCTTTTTTTTTAAATGGATTTTTATTGATTTAGAATTTTCTTCCCCAACGCCAACCATGTTTTTGGCCCGGAATCACTTACTGCGGCGCCGTAAATCCCCTCAAAAGCTTTCCGTATTAGAGCTTCACATTCACACGTCTGAGAAAAAAGGGAGGATTTGAGACGCTGTTTTGTCCGACATATGCAAAACGCCGTCTGTCTCGATTGGTCTGAGCGCATAATCGTTAATCACATGGCTGCTGTGCAAGGTGTGAAATTGTGCTGCGCCATTCTGTGATGGTAACTCAGTGCAATAGCTCACACAAAATACACAGTGCAGAACTGGAAGACGCTCGGTTTGCCAGAGGATTAAGCTCTCTTTGAAACATAGGAAGGAGAATACAGCTCTGAAAGGAAGAACATTTTTATGCATAAAACAATGCATATGCAGAAGTTGGGTTCCTTCTATCTTATGTTTCATTAAAGACACCCCGTCAATCAACGTTCGGCTCCAATAGCCGTTTCTTTTCCTGCATCTGGCAAAAACACAGGTGGTAAACTCTCCGCAGCCTCTCGCGGCACAGCGTGAAACACGAAATGCACAGCCGTTGTGGATCAGGGCAGACTGGCGCCGTCTAATTCCCCTCACATGAAGTATATATGATGAAGACGGGTGGCTGGCAAAAAAACCCAGGTGGTAAACTCTCCACAGCTTCTCGCAGCGCAGCTTTTAACGGAGAATGTACCCTGAAACCAATGCAAATATGAGATAAGATAGGATAGAACATTATTGATACCGGGGGAAATTCTTGATAACGCCCAAAATAAAATAACAAAGAAATACAGTAAGTGAGTAAAATAAAAATAGAATAGAATATGAATGTAAGGGGAAAAACGTAAAAAGACAAATGTATCGAGAGAAATGCAAACCAGTTCCTACAAACAACAGCATTATAATAAGCGTAATAATGCACATGCTGAAAATACTTTGACTATATATACTGTAAATATATATATATATATATATAGAATTATATTTATAATTAGCATTGCTGCTAGCTAGCCAGCCGTATGAGGGTTTAGCTTCTAGCTAGCATAGCAACATAAGGTAACCTGCTGATTAATCATTTAATGAACACTATAACAACTCGATCGTATAAAACAACATTTACCACACATTAAAGAGGCGTGTCTAATCATTTGATGCTAATTGAAGTCAACTGATTGATAAATAATGTCAGAAAAAAGACAATGAACCAACCCCTTTATGTTCAAATGCACAAAATAACAACAGATTTGACGATTTATATGAATACAATTGAAAATAGTACGGTGTATAACCAAACATCCAAACAAACAGATGGTTAATAATTTAACTTAATTTCAGTGCATTGGTTTATAGTGATGAGGCGTGGAACCATTAAACAAACGTTGGAGAAACATCAGAGCTCAAGCAGTAATTAAAGTAACTTGTATATTAAAATGCTTTGTGTAAATCATATTGAGTGTCACTAGTAGTTTATTCAGAATTAACGCATTTAAGTTGTGGAAACTTACTCCAGAAAGTCAGCATTACACTTCTATAAAGTGTAATGCACACGCACACACAAAAAAAAAGTACTGGAAATGCCACTTCCCATGATGCACCACAATAGCATCTTTTGTTTCTGTTCTTTCACATTCCGACCTTGAAATCTTTTCGTAACAATCAGCGTTACTTGTTTCCTGCCTTCTCATTTTTTAATTAGAATTACCACCTGAATTCTCTCCCTACATCCTCCCCCTCCCCAGGTGGAGGTAAGCCCGCTGGAGAACGCCATCGAGGTGATCGAGAACAAGAACCTGCAGCTGCGCACATTGATCACCCAGTGTCAGAACCGGCAGATGCAGAACATCAACCCCCTCACGATGTGCCTCAACGGGGTCATCGACGCCGCTGTCAACGGCGGGCTGGCCCGCTACCAAGAGGTATGGATGGATAGACGGAGGATAAGGTTGGAGGGTTTTAGAGACGGAGGCAGCGCCGGGGAGCGATGACATATGGATCGTCTAATGATGCTTGAAGGTGGGAGATGTATGGACGGAGAGCGCTTGGCGGCGGGTAGAGCGGATGAGCAGACGGATGGATACAGGAACGGCTGAGCGAAGGCTAGGCTGATATGGAAGGACGGGATGGATAGATGTGTCGAGAGCAATAGGGCGTGGAAGAAGTAAAATAAGATGGAGGGGTGATGCCATAAAGGGTGGATGTTGGTGCGGGGGCTTGGTTGACGGATGGATGAATGGACGCGTGCAGCAGGAAGGGTCAGGTCATGGAGATTACAGAGATGGATGGTTAATGATAGTCGGATGAATTCCATTAGAGTGTTTATATTCAACACCGGAGTGGCGGCGGAGTCTGACAGATTGGTTGAACATGGACGTCTACTGCTCTCCCCGGTCTCTACTCTCTGTGTTCTCAAGAACAGTGTTCATTTCATCAAATGTTCATCAGTGACCTTTGATGATGTTACGTTTTATTTACGGGCACCTTTCAGGACACAATAAAGAGACAGAAAGTAAATATCAAGACGTTATTAAAAGAACGATGAATGACAAGAAACCTCACGGATTAAATGAAACTCAGATCAAACCTACAGTTGGAGAGAGTTGGATCAGAGCGAGGACGGGAGTAAATATCAGCGATATGGAAGGACATTCTTATTTTCTTTCCTTTAGCAATTATGCGGCAAATATTTGTTCATGTAATATTCCTTCCAATCAGAAAAATAAGTGTTTTGACTCGAGTAGATTGACCGAAATCGCAGTAATAACGGCACGCCTTAGAAAAAAATCTAAAATGTTAAGACTTTGCTTTGACTAAAACTAAACAAGATTTTTTTTCTTTGGCTTATAAACATGAATGAAATGCGAGTCAACTTTTGGTAGACTAGAAAGCAAAGGCGCCAAAATATATGAAAACCAACAAAGACTGCTGACACAGCACTAGTCCTAATACAAAAAAAAAAAAACACACAACTAAATAGCAGACAATGCAACAAAAACACTACAACCTCATTTCCCAAGCAGTTTGAGCCCAAACGAAAGAAAACTCATATCCACCAATCTACTCCAGAGAAAAAGCTTTGCAACTTCAATAAACTCTGTTGACTCAGTGTCTCGGTCATTGTTGCATAGCAACCGGCCTTTTCCGTCCAGAGAGAGTATGTGTGGTAACATGTGCATGTTTGTGCGTGTGTGTGCGTGTGTGTGCGCAGGAAGGCATGCCTCTGCTAGAAGTAGTCTACTAAAGGCATTTAGGATACTTGAAGGAGCCGCGGCGCTGAGGGTCACAGAACTGCTGCTCGCTCCGGCCGCCATCATTGTGTTTGAGAAATGGCAGCGCGGGTAATGATTTTTCTGCTTCCAATAAACTGGAGCAGCTCTTTGCTTCTACAAACACGATGAAAAAGAGAAAGGCTCAGATATATAGATGGCGTGTTCTGCAGGTGGAGATGGAGGGGCCGTCGTCCCTCGACCGTCTGGAGCTTTTACTTTCACATCCCTCACAATTGAAAGTGACACTTCTTTAAATTGTTTTGCATGAGCTGGACAGAGACGGGGCTATTTTATTTTTTTCCCAAGCAAACAAGCTAGCGCCGATCATTTTTCTTTGCGGAATATCACATTCAGCACCCGGCGGTACACGCCGGAAATCTATTAATTTTCCGGTGTAATGCCGATTGACAGCTGTGGAGGTTCGCCGGTCTCCAAATGAAGGAGAATTTGTCGTTATTAATATTCAGATTTATAGCTTTGGTTTTCTTAGAGTAGGGGAATGCCGTCTGATTTATTTCCTCCTTCCCCTCAGCACTCTATCTCTAATTGGACTTTTCTAATGATTAACTGAACCACTCCAATGGCGAGGCCTCACTCCCCCCCCCGCAGCCCGGCGAGGAATTTCCATCATTCGTAGAAGATTATTGATTGTTTTTTTCGCCGGGCTGCTCTGTCCTCTGTTGAAATGTTCCTGCTGAAGGCAGCAGCCCCTCTCCTCACAGTTAACACCTGGGCACTGTTGGAAGGTAATATGCTGTACAGATACTGTTCATCTCTCATACATCTGTGTTGTACGCATGGATTGATGAAGGAGGAGCCTCGTACCGCCGCACACCACTTCATGCAGAGATCGCCATCTGAGGATGTTTGTCTGGAGGAATAAGAATCCGTGTTTCATGGAGGATGTTGGTGCGTGTGTGTGTATGTGTGTGTGCATATATGTAGACACAGCTGTGTCCTTGAGAGAAACTGTGCTGATCTTTTTAGTGAACTCCCCCTTTACCTTTTAGTTCCCCTTTTGTCCGTGTCCCTTAGAGTTTTGAGTGTGTGTGTGTGTGCGTGTGTGGGTGGGGGTGTGTCGGTGTGTGATGTAGATATGAAAGCAGATTGCGAGCCAGTTTGGGTTTCTCTCCTCTTTGTGCGCCCCGACTCAGATTGAAGGATTTGCCACAATCTGCAGACACATCACAAGTGTTGATGGTTATATAAAGAGCCAGTATCTGACATTTTAATGTATGGATGCGACAAAAGACTCATTTCTTTCTTATCTGCTCCTTGTGTGAGTCGCCTTTCTGAAAAGAACTTCAGGGACAGAGAATAAATAATGAAGATGCGTGTTGTTTGAAGAAAAAAGTTGAAGCAAGCCGCTCGCCTGGAATCTTTTCTCTCGCTCTTCCAACATCCACTTTGATGGAGGTTTTTCTCCATTTTCCACCATTTTGCTCTTTTATTCCAGGTTTGGACTTGATTTTAGGTTCCTATCACACAGGAGTAAACAAGGGCATTAAACCCAATTTGAGCGGTGTGTTGGCGCTCTGTTTGCTTATTTACTCGCCTGGTTTGTGAAAGTTGTTTTTCTAAAGGATTCAACAAAAGGCGTGCAGATGCTAATTTACTGTGTCAGGCCATCGGGGGGTGCAGGTAACTCTGGAGAGCAGGAAGCCTACTTCTTCAGCTCCTGGTGGGCGCATAACAGATGTTCCATGTTTTGTGTTTCCACACAGGCCTTTTTCGTGAAGGACTACATTATGAATCACCCTGAAGACGGCGAGAAGATAGGACGGCTGAGAGAACTCATGTTCCAACAGGTTCGTATTGAGAGATTTTGTTTAATTTGTTTTGATTTGTTAATCAGTACAATCAGTTTTTATTGACATATTACATAATTGTTCAACTATGTTTAAATTGAGATCGTACTTTATCCTCTGGTCAATGCAGAAACTGTTTAAAACGATAAATGCATCTTTTTAATGTCCTTCTTCTTTTAAAAGGTCATCGTCTATTGAAACATTGCAAAGTAATATAACTAAACAGGATCCACTTTTAAGAATAAATTTGTCGGCCTTATTTGTACCCAGCCGATTTGGAAGTCGTGTTTATTTACGATATCCAGAGATGCAAACCGTTTTTTTCTCCTGCAGGCTCACATCCTAGAATGCGGTCTGGCCGTGCACGAGAAGTTTGTTCCCCAGGACATGAGACCGCTCCACAAGAAGCTGGTGGACCAGTTCCATCTGATGAAATCCAGTCTCGGCATACAGGTAGACCAAATATAATGTATTTGAGAGGCTTCAAATGTTCAATTTAACGCCTGCTTGAACCTTCAGGTCAAGGAGATGTTGTCTAAGCTGACGGCGGATCAATCAGTATTAGAGCGATTAAAGCGGCTCCACTTGTTGCGGTGATTTCTACTCAAATCATTACTCTCAAGTGCCTGGGAGTCCTGCATGAACGACCCCGCGGGGGAGACTCCCCCCCATTAAACACACTACCTTTATCTGCATTCGTTTTTAATTGATTCCTACCTCACGCCGGCATAGGGGAGCCGAGATGCAATCATGTGAACTTCCTCTTATGCAATTCTAACAACACAGGAGTTCCCCGCCTACGTGCGCGCCAGCCCCGTGCACTTCACCAACGGGAGCCCGCGGACCTGCAGGAACTCCGTGCCCAACATCATCAGCCCGGATGGCGGCAGGGGGCTCGCCAGGCGGAGGTGATGACGTGTTTCATGTCTGTTTTCTTTCATAGTATTTCTATCAACCCTGTGGTTATTCAAACTGAGCCTCGCCTGAACGCCACACCGAAAATAACTTTCACTTAAATCAACAACTGTCAGGTTTATTTGCATGAACTGGATGAGTGTGTACATGTAAGACATGTATGTAATATTATATTATCAGTGTCTGTAATATTGTCCTATGAGTGAGTCATCTGTGATTAACTTTAATGTCCGCAGCAAGAAAAAAGAAAAGCATAAACGGGTCCAATCAAGGGGCTTTTATTTCTCTACTCGAGACGGAGATTCAAAATGTGCTCAACCAAAGAGATGAACAGGACAGCGGGTTAAAAAAAATCCAATATTTTTTATCCTCCCCCGACTTTTTTTTAGATAAAAAAGATACACATCATTATATAACAGATAGGGATTTTGGTTGCAAAAGAACTCTTATGCATATACATAGAGTATATATACTGTATATATATATATATTAAATATTTATAAATACTAATGAATAAATTCCTGCTTCATAATGTCTTATTTGACCTCTACGCCTCTTGCAGACCTCTTTCTTAACTCTTTTTTTTCTACTGACATCTGTCCCCACCTCACCTCAAACACCACGTTCTGTCTCTCTTCCATCTGGGTTTACAGTTGGTGGGGGGGTCTGGCCCTGCACCCTCAGGGAGACCTTTGTGTGACAGCCGGCGGGCAGGCAGTGTGTACTAGTGTGTGTGTGTGTTGTGATGTGTTCACTGACCCTGCCACTCTGTCTACCTGCGACATTCTGCCTCAACTGTCCGATCCCGGGGGGCATAGCTGCAGAGAAACGGACACACATCACCTTCATCTCCCTGTGACATTTTTGGGTTTTACTTATCGAGTTGTTGTTTTTTTGTTTGGCAAACCAAATCTAGATTCGATTTTTTTTAATCTTACAATAAAAGACCCAACTTTCCTTTTAAAGAGCCTTTGTGTTTGCTCTCCAGCCTTTCATACTTTCTCCCGGTGGCAGACGAGGGCTCGATTAAATGCTGCGGTTGCTGAATCGATCATCTTCTTAATCTGACATTTTCTTCCTCTGTGTGTTTTTTTCCCCTCCCCGTCTCCCATTTGTGGGTTTCCTGATGATTTTCCTTCGGTGAGTAAAACCTACGGAAAGCTAATGAAACAATATCCTGATTTGCCCAAAAATACGCAGAACCGTTTCAATCCCGGCTTCCTCTCTTCCTCAGCGCCCTCAGCTACCCGGCGGTGAACCGCTACTCCTCATCCTCTCTGTCGTCTCAGGCCTCCAATGAAGTCAGCAACATCACAGGACAGTCGGAGAGTTCAGATGAAGTCTTCAACATGCAGGTGAGACTTCTCTCTCTGTCTGTGCCATATCTGCATACAATAATACTTATTATATTAGACTGAGTCCGTCGTATCCCAGCATGCTTCACTTGCAGTTCTTTTAAATCCCCCTCTCATTCGGTTCCACCCTCACTTCGCCCTCCTCGTCCACTCTCTCTCTCTCTGTAGTCCTTTCTGCTCGCTACGGCTTTGTCTGGCCAAGAAAATTGTCGTGATTATATCAAATAGGGGCACGGCGCTTTGTGCGGTCCATCTAGGGAGCTTTGCAGGAGCTGGGCTGTAATCTAACTGGATTTGGCCGATTCAAAAAGCTGCCGACAACTCCCGCCTAGCCGGCTGGTGCGCCCGGCCGCCACGGTATCGCATAAAGGAGGGAGAAAGGTTGATGTCACGAATCCCGCTGACCCTGTCAGAACGTTGGGTTTGAGCATCGTAGCGCTTTTATTCTCCCGGTTAAGTGCAATTCACTGATCGCTGATTCTCAAGGCCCAAGCATTATTACCGGGCAGAGGTGCAGTAAAGCTTCAGAAACTCACATTTATGGAGAGTTACAGTTTAAGAGAGAGTTTTTTATTACGCCCGCGCTCTCCGGAAAGGTCAACAAGATATTTTACAAACACAAATAGTCACATCCCAGCCGGCACAGAACGTCAGTGTAGTGGCAGTGTCTGACGGATCTAAGACTTTTGGTCGGATACTAAACATTGTGTTGATATCAAGAAATGTTGACGTTGATTTGACGACTGCCTCCAACAGACGTTGAATTTTTTGGTTAGCATTTAGGCTAAGTTAGGACAATATTAGAAGTAATTAATAATCTATATAACAGTAATGTGTAATAACAATCATATAACAATTTATAATGATAGATAATATAGTCATAAATTAAAGTGATATATTAAAAAAAAATATAAATTGTGTTCTATTGTTTTGTTTTTTATTCAAATTTCTTTATGTCTTATGAAACAACTGGAAACTCTTTTAAATCATTATTGAGTATATTAGTTACATATATGTATATTAGTTATTGAGCTTAAGCATGTTTATTTACTGAACTAGGAAATCGCAATTTGACTAAAATTGTTTAATTATTATTACCAGTAGTAGTAGTAATAATATAATTGACCACAATATACATGAACAACATTTACACTGAGTTGGAGGATCTCCATAATCTACGGTAAGCGTGAAGCGCTCAGCAGCAGCTGTTCTGCCCTGTCATCACTGTGAGGTTGCCAGGCAACAGGTGCAACTTCCAGAGAGTCACTGCCTCCTGCACATAAACCCCCCGTAAAATCAAAACAGGTTGTTCTTACCGTCTGTTGTATTTCCAAATCAAACATACCAGACAAAGCGGGTCGTAAACGAGCTTAGTAGGTGGATTTTTTGTTTCATCTGGACAGGTGAGCTCTGTCCACACTTCACGTCTGTATGCTAAGCTAAGATAAGCTGAGCTAATCGTCTAGATGCTGGGGCTTCATGTTTGAGCGAAGACATTTTTAAAGAATCCTTTAAATAGGGTTGCACCAAAACCATTTTTTGTCAGACTGTTTATGATTACTTATATTTGATCATAAAACATCTTAATGGAGCGAATGTACAGATGTCTGTGGTAGTTAGAACCAACATTGAAGAGTTTTCTGACTCTGGTCTGACTCTGACTTCCAGCATCCGGCATTAAAATCACACCTTAGAATGAAAGAAATGCTTTTATGAAGGTATTTGGAATTAGAGCATCGTGGATTTTGTAGGACCTGGATCCTCGGGTAAGGAGCTCCACAAGAGGGGGGCTTTAACTGCAAAAGAAAAAAACAGGGCACCTTTAGTCTTGATCCGGAATTCAGGAAAAAACAGCTTTGTATCTCGAACGAAAACACTTCTTATTGTTTAAATTTTCCTGTGTTTGATGTCATCCCGTCTGCAGCCCAGTCCATCTACCTCAAGCCTCAGCTCCAACCACTCTGCCTCGCCAAATGTGACCAGCTCAGCCCCGTCCAGTGCCAGAGGTGAGACCGCCTGCCGCTCTTTCTACACGACTAAACACTGCGATGATTTACCGGACACGTTAATCCAGAGTGACTCACACAGAGGAAGGAGAAGGAGGTTCAGCCGGAAAAAAACGAGCACAAGGAATGAACCCTTCCCCTTCTGATTACCCAGTGTTCTTTCAAACCACGGCCGCGTCCTGTGCGGCGAGGTCAGGCGATGAAAAGAGAGACAGCAACGAGGAGAGGGAAAGTAGAGAGAATATGAAAATGTGATGAAATCACAGATCCAGATGGTTTGACACGTAAAACACTGTTGAAGGAAACACGGTTGAAATGCAAGACGGAGCAAGAAGGGATTAAGGCTCCAGCTTAGACTGCTGTACAACCTCCGGTCCAACCCAGACCGAGCTTCCCTGATGCTTGAAAGCGAATAGCCAGAAAATTTTCTGCCTGTTCTCAAACGTGTTCCAGCCTCAAACACCATAAAACCTATAATAATGTGACGTTTATGGGGGCGAATACACTCCCCTCTGGCAAGCTGCAGGCAGCAGGTGCCACCCTTATAAAAGCGGCCTCCTTCTACCCATAAAGCCTGCGGGGAATTATTGCTGCCCCGATATCCGAATGAGCGCCAGCACTTGCGATCTCATACTCATGTGATAGACGTCCAAGTGGTTCCACATTCGGTAATGGAACAAGATGTGCACAATGCTGCTGTGAAAATGCTGTAAGTGAGTGTTTAGGTGTGTTTGTGTGGCCTTCTGTGTGTGTAACGGTTTAGCATGTGTCTGGTGTGATTGTCCAGTCTAATTGAGGAGTGTGAGTGTGTGCGTGTGTGTGTGTGTGTGTCTGCGTGTGTTGGTCAGGGGAAAGCCATTTATCACGTTGTGAGCCAGAAAGGCAGAAAGAATGGCGGAGAGGCTTGCAGGGACAAACGGAGATTGGTCTCCCTTGATTGCCAGTATTTGGGGGTAATAGTCTAACACCTTGCTGCAATTTGCTCCTTGTGCGTTTGCACTTGATCTCCTGTGTGTGTTTTTGTGTGTTACCTCCCTAACTCATCACATCGTCTGCTCAAGGTTCACCCCAGATGGCAGAGAAACACAAGCATTCCAGAGAAAACACATGTCTGTCTCCACGAGAGAGACCAGTCAGTGCCATCTTCCCCAACCCTCTGGACCCTGCGCAGGTCAACACACACACACACACACACACACACACACACACACACACACACACACACACACACACACAGACTCACATTCCTGGCCCAGGTGTGGGGGATATAATCGGCAGAAAGGCACAATAAAACCATAAATTAAATCCCAGTGGCTCTTGTTCCAGTATAATGAGGAATGAATTTTAAGATTCAACTTTATACTTTCAACCTTTAAGTGATTAGACAATAAGGACATATGTGTGCTAGGCTGAGGTAAGTTAACGAATGTGCTGGTAATCGGAATGACTCCGGGTAATTACTTTCTGTTTTGTAAAAGATGCATTGGAGGTAGTAGCTGAGGCGAATTGGACATCTGTATAAAAACGAGTTGGCAGGATAGGGCAGGGATGTGATTTTTTTGTGGACGTATCATTTATTCGACCCAGCTAGTAGCAGCCATTTCCGGCGACAGCTTTGCAGCTTTTATTTTCCTTACAGGAACGGCTAACAGCGGACTAGTTTTTAACCGTGGGAAGTTAAGGAAACATGTCGCAGCTTCAACAAAGAAGTGTTTGGACTCACTAAAACTCCACAGCGAAGATGGCTGAGGCTTTGTAGTGGTTGGAGCAGTTTGTTACAACAAACCGACGGACAGAAAATTAATCCCCTCAAAGTTAAAATAATGTAAACTGCCAAAAATATAAACTTTTAGGATCCTCTGTTTCTATGTGGAATTACATTTGGGACGTCATTAAAGGCAAATGTTGGAAATGCAACTTGGGAAATCTATCCTGTAAGCAGATGGCCGTAAATGTTGTGTTTATTTATTTCTTTCTGTATTTATTTATGAGGGTGATGGAAGTGGAACACTAATTTGTCATCTGTAGCGGCGGTTGCACTCCTGGTAATATATGGAACCTTGTTGTGGTTTACTCATCCTGGTTTCTATTTATGTCCCTGAAACAGTTGGGTATTGGGATATGATGGAATCGTCATTGTTGCCGCTGCCGTGTCCACGGATCCTTCATGTTAACACGATAACTCAAAAGCTAACACCGTCTTCAGACCCAACTTCCTAACCATTGGTCGCGCTTAGTCCAATTTGGTTGAATGGGGGGGGGCAAATAATTTTGCACACCGGCCTAGTTGGTTGCAATTGAGATGCGACATGTTTCCTAAACGTCCCCCAGTGAAAAACTAGTCCGCTGTTGACCGTTCCTGTAGAAACAATAAAAGCTGCAAGGCTGTCGCAGGAAATGGCAAAAACATTGTTGGTCTTTTTCTTCTTTTTCTATTCATATCATTCAAATTCAATGATCTAAAAAATACAGAGTTCATAAACACAACTATCATTTAAAACTTCAGTTTGAGACCCAATTTAGTATCGGATACACAAAAAAAGAGGAGAGGAGAGTTGGGCTCAGATAAGTTTCCTTCTGGGGTAGAAAACAAGGTATCCTATCTCACGTCACACCCTGTTGACATGTGATATTTTTAAGTCAGCCTCACTTTCTTTTTTAAAAACAAAATCCAGTAGAGTAGGTTACTGTTCCAGGAACTAGCAGGAACACCATGTTATGGCGGTTTCCTTCTCTAGCTCAAGGGCAAGACATAACTCAATCACACTCTCTCCTCGCGGACAAAGCTGCTCCAACAGACGGATAAAGCTTGTTTTCCATCTTTTCTAGACGGCATTGAAAGTACTTCATGTGCCGTCTGTGTTGAATGCGTTTTAGGACTTTGTGACGCTCTACAGTTAGCTGATAATGGAGTTTTTATGATTGGAAACATTGATCACTTGATTCCTTACAGGGTGAGAAAACCTCGCCATTTTCACTTTTCAGATGAAGAGTAGGACGTTTTCCAAAAATCCACTATAAACATAAAGGTCATTACAAATAAAACGCTCTCCATCTCGTCAGTCTGTGTCCGCCTGCTCTGTTAAAATTATTACGGAAAGATTTCACACCTTGATATTATTGTTCCTACTTTCCAATATCCAATTATTCCCCTGACATTTACCTGTCGTCCCAAATACTCTCGTGGTGCTTGTGTGCGTGTGCTCAATGGTGGTGTGGACTTGTGCTTTTTCTTCGTGCAGAGAGTTCCTCCTCATCAGATGGGCGACGGCACCTTACCAAGGAGTGACCCCAACCTCTCGGCACCAGATAAAGGTAAAACCTTCAGAATCTCTCACATGCTCACGATTCTCCAAATTGTCAGAAACTAGGCGAATGCCAATAGCTGCATTATTGAAAAGGTCATGTGACCTGTGTTAGGACCTGTTGTTAGGACCTGTGGTCCTAACTTTTAATTTTTTGCAGGAGAAAGCTACCTGAGTGCATATGTGTGTTATATTTGTGTAGCATGACCTTGTGTTTTTTTTGGCTGCAAGGTAAGCCCACTTAGAAAAGCATCTTCCTTATAAGGAAGGTGCCCGTAACCCCATATACTGGAAAGGGGAGGCGACGTCATATACCCTTTCGATTTTTGCCTCATCAACTGAATTCCAATGCCCAACATTTCCCACCCAAACCTCTAATCACAATTGTGATGAAGAAGATGAAATGTTGGTCGTCAGCAGGAGAAAATTAATGCCCAACAATTTGTAAAGAGAAAAATGAAGTGCAATTACTCTTTATTGTTAGAGTCATTTCCTGGCTGTCTGATAATGGATTCAAAATAAACCCCCTGCACATGGATTCAACCTGATCCAAATATGAAACAGTACCAAAGAAAAGTGATTTTAAATACCCCTCCACAGTGTGCCAGCAGAAAGAAGACTATTTAATGGACTGATGGATTTAATCCCAGATTGAGGGGCTTCACCTTCTAGAGGTTGAATTATCTTCTGCCCAGGTGTGTGTTAGTAGGCCTGTGAATTTTAAATAACATTTTATTTCTCCTATTTTGAGGGCTGCCTGCTTCACTTCATATTTTTGAATTTTCACCGTTTTAAGAAAAAAAATAATCATGCCTTTGTAGAAACTCTAGAAAAAAGCGCTGCAGACACATCCGCTCCAGAAGAATATTAGAATCAACAGATAAATTGTATAAATGTTTGTATAGAGTGTTTATTAAGTTTCCCAGCATGTGAGCATTAAGCTTTCTTCAGTGACGCGCCGTCAGGCTGCAGCAGAGACAGACATCTTATCAGTCACTCACCGATACCTCCACCGTCATCCATGTTGGCGGCCGTCTGTCCAGATATCCCGTGTGTGTGTGTGTGTGTGTGTGTGTGTGTGTGTGTGTGTGTGTGTGTGTGTGTGTGTGTGTGTGTGTGTGTGTGTGTGTGTGTGTGTGTGTCTGTGTGTGTGTACATGTGAGACCACAGAGAGAATGGAGGCATCTGTCTTCACAGAGCTGCTTCAGGGATGCACCCACTCACACAGACACACACACAAACACACACTCTGAAACACTCCATTTTCTTCCGACCCCCAACCAGACACACCATAAAGATTGCAGCATTTCATAGTCCTTCATCCTTAAAGTGTCTTGAAATGGGGGGTGCTATTCCTGCCGCGCGGATGGACGTGGGTGACATTCATATTCATTAATATGTATGATTGAATATGTATTAGTGATGCCACCTCTTTGCTGAGCCCAGGTCTAGTTGATATGCATATTTTTTGAGTTTACCGATGAAAAATAGGCCTAAAAGTTGATGTATAATAAAAAAAAACCCAGAAGAGTTAGGTCGCTTTTTTGTGCTGAACCTCTGCAAAAAACTGCGTTTCCTCCCACCGCGAGGGAAAAGAAAGCCGCTTTGAAACGCCTTTGTGAAATAATTAGGAAGGAGAGCGGATGAAAACACATTTTAAATATAAAGAGTGAGGAGTGAGTTTCCTTGTGAGCCGCGCACAAACTAGCACCTTTTCTATTTACCTCACTTGTGAGCTGTGAAGAATGCAGCGGGAGATAGATGAACCGCCACAACATGCTGACATGACACCTTCCCGCAGAACAACAATGGGGCACAGGTGCCAGGATTGACACTAAACCTCGGATTGGGTCAAAGTGCTGTTTGTTGCATCATATCGTTAACAAGGGCAGCGCTTCTTCTCATGAAGGGGTCAAATGCCGAGAAAGACGTCAGAACGTTGAGCGTGATAAGGATTCGCTTTAAATTAGTCGTGACGTCAGTGAACTTCCTGCCAGCTGACAAACTGCAGGTGTTTTCTGACATTTACTTTGGGGCGATTCATACATCTGCTCAAAACTGCAAAAAATTAGCTTTGCATTTTAAAATTTTTCCTTTTTCCACCCGACCCTGACAATGATCCACGTGTGAACGGATCCACAAACCGAACCTACATAATCAGACCTCTACGAAATACTCATCGCTGTCTTTGGCCACATTGGCAAAAAAAAACAAAATTCCTTCAAATATTTTATGTTTATGTGTTGTGTGGTCAGCATCGTTAGCAGCTGTAGTATGCATGCCAAGCCACTAGTGGGCGAGTAAAAGGGTGAGTAGAAAATTAGCGTAGCACTTTGTGGTGAACGCAGCATTTGGCCGTCCGTTAATATTCGGTACAAAGAAAAGACACGTAGGAGTATCGACGGATTGCAGGGCACTTCACAATTCAAAATCTTATTTTGTTATGTCTGAACCAGAGAGAAGACTGCAATTTTCTTTTCCATGGTCAATATAATCAGGAAAGTACTTCATGGTTACTTCAGGCAGGGGCTTGTCTGTAGTTACATAGGATTATAGTTGAAAGGCTAAAAAAGTAAAAGCAGGGCGATTTCTATAAGAAGTGCCGTCGGTTCAGCGAAGTGTATTTGTAATGTTCAGTGCGGCCTGTTTTCACACCACATGTGCAAGTGCTGCCTCGCACCGAATAATTATGCCTCGCACTTCTGTTTCCTACATCCATGAACACAGCATGGAGCCAAAATAGGGGGAAAAAAAATAGCCCGGGAAACTATGATGAAACACGGCGTAATCCTTGTACAGCAAGTAAGTCAGACGAATGTGAACTCATTACTTTTTAATGCAGAGTCGGTGACCTGCACACGTCGGATGCTTTACGCATCTAATTAGTCTAAAGAACGAGCCAAAGACGCGCCTTCGTCCGAAGGTCTGTTCTGCTGCTTGACCTTAATGTTGCTGCAGCCAAATGCCAGCGTTTCTGGGTACGAACAAAGACAATAAATGTGGAGTGAAATCGTCTGCAGTATCTGTGGAAAGGGCAGCGCAGACGAGGCGAGGAGGAAGAAAAAACGGAACAACAAAGAGCGGCGGCACGTCAAAGACTTCATCTTTTTTCGCCTAATTCAGAGAGTTTGATTTTCATGTAGTGACTAAACGAAACGGCTGATGGTCGTCCGATTGTGCTTCAAATATCTTCACATCCTGATCATCCCTTTCCCTCTCCCCCCTCGGTAAAAAATGTTCAGTCACGGTTAATGTTGGTCTCTCTTAAGAAGGGGGAATTTATTATGACCCGCCAACTATAAATCTAATTGTGACACTTTCTAAACAAACAGACGGCCAGTACTTCTCTTCTGCTTCTGAAGTCACAGCCAATCAGTGAGCCAGCTCTAACTTTATCTCTGCCTAGCAACAACAATCCCACCCCAAAAAAATCTGATTGGATAATTTTGAAGTTTTCAGGATAGTAGCTGTTTCTCTTCTGAAACAAACCTGGTAGAAATTGAGTTAGAAAGGAAATGATTATTAAATGAAAGTAAAATAATAGGACATTTTTTGAAATGTAAAGGTTATATTTGAAAATGTGAAATAATAATCACAACTAATAAGAAAGAGGGAAATCAGTCTTTCATCAATGAAACTCACAAGGCTTGTTTTTTTGTGATGAATTCAGTCCATTTCCATAAGAATCCCAATGAATAAATAAACTTAGACACTCCCCTCTTTATGAACTTACCTCAGGCCTTCATTCATGTACGCGGTCTCTCACAGGTTTGATGTGAAACCAGTATAGTCTTTCCCAGTGCTGAAACCATGTCAATCTTACTCAGCGGTTTGCATACCATCCACCTGATTCCTCTGTGTTCTCCATGTGGTTTGGTGTAATCCCATTACCTGTGAAGTGACTTGTGATGTTTCTGTCTACTCCAAGTGAGACCCACACCCAGTAGCTGGAGCCTCGACAGTGTCAAAGAGGGCGCTCCTTCCTTCTCTGACTCTGTCGGCAAAATGCTATGCCCTCCCATACCTCCTAGGCCACCGCACTCAGGTAAACCGCCCGGTCAAGGCCAACTCCCCGATGAAGAATGGTACTAATTCTCGTTCTCTGACTTTTGACACCTGGTGATTCCTCCACCATGTCTGACTCTGACATTTTCCAATCTGCGGCTTTGCGGCTGTCTCCTGGCTGGCTAACGTCACCCACACACACAAACACAGCTTTTTCTGCACTAATTGGCTCGGAATGCTGATATTTTCAGGTTTGCTTCAGAAAAGTGTGAAAATGGGGCTGACGTCAATCCCGATTGAAATTCCATTCAATTCCTGGATTTTCTATTCCTTCCAGGCCCCCTGAGAAATGCACACCATCACATCCCAACAACTGTCTTCCCCGCCATCAATCCCAGCAGTGCTTTACTTATTTACTTACAGTATTTACAGATGCAGCAGACTTGACTCATTCCCCAGTGCTTCCTGATATATTATATCGCCCAGAAGCGTAATAAGCAGATGGATTGTTTTTCCTGCCTCATTTTTCCTGTCCTCATTGCAGAAAGCCGTAGCAGCTGTTGGATGTAGAAACAGCTTAGGGCGGGCTCAAGGACCTGCAAAACATCAGCGCCTATTTGACTCATTAATGCTTTGAGCTGCCGGCCCTCTCAGCCCAGTTTATGTGTTTTTCTGACTCACGCTGTGTCATTTGGGTGAGCGGAGGAAAATTGCTCCTTAATTCTAATGTTCTCCTTCTCTCATCTGTTGTCAGCAGGTTCCTCCGCTAAAAACATGAGGTCGCTGTCCCCCGTCTCCACCTCCAGATCGCCGCAAAAGGTTGGTTCTGTTTCTGTCGGTTTTTTTTCCCTGAGTAAGCCAGACCTTGCTTAGCCTCAGCCTCAGGGGGCCTTTATCCCGCACTGCTGGCGTCCTACCGGCCAGCCCCTGGGTCTTTATCCGACTTTATGTCATCGGAAGGCCTGGGAGCTTCGTATTAGTGTTCACTGAAGCTGTTAATCGCTCCAGTGCTGCTGATTTTGTAGTTTTTTTTTATGACAGGGGTGTCACATGAGGACACAAAGCAGGGCCGGCTTTTTGTTCATAGTTGCTAAATGTGCACCTGGAGGACGGCGACCGGTGTCAGCGAGGCTGTCGCCTGGGAAATATACAAAGAACCACACGTTCCAGAGCTGCAGCAGGTTACAGTTTCATGGTAGCCCATGTAATAAAATCGAATGGTTATCACAGCCAGTAGATTCGCTTATTACAAAGATTAATATTAAAATGAAGGGAGATAATGATCCAGGCGACTAATAAATATTTGGCGGCGAAGGTAGGAAACACATCCAATATGTTCCCGTATGAATGTCATCCCTCTCTGGAGATCACAGAGGGATCTCCACGGGGTGGGGAGGGGTTTGTGTCCCGTTTATGACCTCATTCCTAACAGAGGAGATTGTGATCGTTCAACAAACAACATTCATGCGACTCAAGAGAATAAAATCATCAGTCAGTTCATTTACTACCCAAACTGAAGCTGCAGAGAAGCTGAAACTATAGAGAAACCCAAAAACTAAATAGAGGACCCGAAACTGCGGAAAAACTAAAACTAAAGAGAACCAAAAAAAGGAAGATAAAAAAGAAAAGAGGCTTGAAAACCAAAACCGCAGAGAGAAACTCAAACCATAGAGAAACTCAAACCTCACCAGTTATCAGTTAAACTTAGTATCAGTTTCTAAACAGACACTGTTTCCTCCTAATGTCTTTTCAAACAGGGCCTTGTGCCGCTTTGTTATTTCATTCCTTTTCAAAGTGATATAAGGTTTTTATAAACACTACTAAGAATAATAGTGACATACCACGATTTAGTAGTGAGATCTTCTCAGACAGTCATGACATACCTGTGAAATCTTCAGATACGGAACTCTTCACTTCTGACGCCATGAGACCTGAGCTGATCGTTCCCTTCAGAAGTTTCTGACTCTCTCCACGCTCTCGTTCCGTCTCTAGGCTATTATTTATTGTTGATGATCGCCACCCCACAAAAGCAGGCGAGCTTCCTGAAAGGTTAGCTAAACGGGGAGGGAGTTCTTAATGAGGGCAGAAACTGGCGTGTAGCTCGTCTCCCACTCACTGTTTTCTTTACGTGGCCTTGTCACCGGTTACAGCGCTAAGCCCCCTGGCTTTGTTGCGGCTGTAATGTCTCCTCCTACGTGACGACCACCAAGAATGTGCTTGTCTGTGTGTGCTAGTGTAATCTCTGGGTGAGGCGGGCGAGAGAGAGAGAGAGAGAGAGAGAGAGAGAGGCGTGAGTGACATCCTGGCGCTCCGTGTGTCCTGCCAATCACGTTTGTGTGCGTGCTCAGATGTGTGTGTTTGTGCCGTGGCAACAGAAGAGGCCTGGAGCGAAGTACCGAGCTGCCCATCACAGCACAGCCAGAGACCGCCGCGCCGCAGCTCCAGCAGGTCCTATTATCTGGCACAAGCACACACAAACGCCCGGCACACACGCCAGTCAGTGCAGTCAGGGGCCCATTAATAGGCCACAAACCCCGGGACAGAAGTGAACCTGCAGAAATCACATGGTGCCCGCCTGACAGGGCTGCACTTACTCATCCTCGGAGGAAGGAAGGATGTTTTATTTTTTTGGAGGTCACCTCTCAGACGGGGACGGAACTTTAAAGTCCCTGTCAGCGCTTCATTAAATAACCAGATGCAGGTCCCAGATGTGAAAAGGTTTCTCCGCTCACCCATTGTCAAATAGACAACTATTTTTGCTTACCTCCTGCAGCATGATCAATCGTATACTCCACCACATCCAGTTAATATTCAGCAGATGCAATGGCAGCACGGTGGAATCGCTTAGAAAAACATTTTGTTGACTGATCAGATTCTTGTGGAGGGGAGCGCGGCACATTGCGTTTTGTTTTTTTTTCATCACGGTGCACAGGGCCGTTTGATGGAGTGGGAAAACCTAGCCCCTCTCAATCTGTTCCCTGACTCCACTTCCATTCTTACAGGATTTATGGCTGCTGTGTTGTGGCCGCGTCAGCAGACGCATTGGAGGCGGCAGAATAGACGACGCATGCGGGGGTTGAACGATCAGCATAACCGGCTCACTATTTTTTTTTTAATGCAGAATTTATTATTATATGAAAGGATCAAGAGGATTTGACGACAGGATGTGGTTTATGAAGGGTTCTCCAACCAGTGGCTTAGATGCCAACTGGGCCTCAAGGTTACCCTGAGGTCATAGGAAAATGTTTTATTTTTTTTCTCCCTCTGCTGTCACTTCATGCCAGCTACAAACAGAAATTATTTGAAAAAAAGCCTTTTGAGTTTCTTGATGATACAAATGACAGCTGTGTCAAATATATATATATATATATATATATATATATATACATATATATATATATATATATATATATATATATATATATATATATGTATATATATATATATATATATATATATATATATATATGTGTATATATATATATATGTGTATATATATATATATGTATATATATATATATATATATATATATATATATATATATATGTATATATATATATATATATATATATATATATATATATATGTATATATATATATATATATGTATATATATATATATATATGTATATATATATATATATATATATATGTATGTATATATATATATATATATATATATATATATGTATATATATGTATATATATATGTATATATATATATATATGTGTATATATATGTATATATATATATATATATGTATATATATATATATGTGTATATATATGTATATATATATATATATATGTATATATATATATATATGTATATATATATATATATATATATATATGTGTATATATATATATATATGTATATGTAATTAATCAATGGATCACTGTCGGTTAATTATACACTCTTGGAATCTGCCTGCGATTATGTAGATCATTCATCCATTATCAAATTGTATACCCACATAGACTTTAGTGGGAGGAAGAACTGGATTGATTTTTGGAAAGCTCAGTTTCATATTTCTGCCACCAGGGGGAATCGGGCCATAACTTCAAAGGCTCACATCAGAGTGCGTACGGGCTTCAGTAAGAGAAGCGTATTCAACCGTGACTACAGTAAATGTTTTCCTGTCATCCTCTCTCTTCCTCCAGACCGCAGTGCCACCTTTCACCCCTTCGCCCACCGAGTGTCAGTCCACCAGCCTGGTCTCCAACTCCCCCGTCCTCTCCGGCAGCTACAGCAGCGGCATCTCCTCCCTCAGCCGCTGCAGCGTGTCGGAAGCGTCGGGCACCGAGCTGCCTGCGGGCGACCACCCTCCCTACCCGCTGCCCCCACCCACCACTTTGCCGAACTCCGTCTCCAGCAGCTCGGACGAGCCGATCCGCAGAGAGAACAAGACCCCGCCGCCGTACAGCGTGTACGAGAGGAACAATCCACGCCGGCCCGTACCGCTACCCCACAGTCTCTCCATCCCCCCGCAGTCGGACCCTCCGGCTCTGCCGCCCAAGCCTCACCAGCTGCGCACAGGCAGCATGAAGCTGGAGGGGACCTCTGACCCTCGGGTCCCCAGACCGAGACCTCTGCCCAGGAAGGTGTCCCAGCTATAGGTGCTGCATGGGGGTCCGGGTCCTGAGCTGGAGGAAACACACTGGCGTATTTTGCACTTTTCTACTGGGCCCTGAAGTGTGGCGTTCCTGAACTACTCTCCAACAAAAGACACAGGTCTCTAGAATAACAGACAGTCAAAAAAGGAAAGGAGGAACTGTCGGATAAAGAGAGCTTCTTTTTGTATCTGCTAGAGGGCATTGCATTCTGCACCTTCATCTCTCGTACGTACAATAGGTCACCACTTCTTGCACCGTGTGTTTACCAGAACAGGTTTGATAGATGTCAGAATCTGGAATATATGTATATTGGTATATACAAGGATTGTTTTTGCCTTAAGTATTGGAAACAGTCTTTTAACCCCGAGTCTTGCACGTTTTTTTTTTTTTTTTGTTCTTTTTCCAACAATTCTGTACATTTGTATACTAAATGGCTGAAAAGGTGCTAGAGGCCTCGGTGTAGTAGACCAGGCGGTGTTCTGTAGTCATATCCACTGGCACAAAAGCATCAAACGGATGCTGATGATGTTTTACTCTCGAATGAATGCTACGTTCTCCTGCGTCATACCGGATTCTAACAAGTTGACTTTGCCATTTTTTATGCAGTAATTTTAAACAGTGGTTGGTAACGGTTACTTGGGCACAGCAGTTTTAAATCAGGTTTTCGTGGTGTGGACTTGCCACCTTAACAAACCCATCTCTACACAATCTGAATGAGATCATGAGCTTGGACCAAACAGACGGAGAAGCCGGACATTTACCCCCTCCTCCACCTGCATGACACACATGACAGCAGATCTTTAGGTGGGAGTATTGCGCCAAAGGAAATGTATACAATGTGTTGTAGAGAAGCTTTATTCTTTCTAACTGGGATCTAGAATCAAGAAGTGGAAGTGGTCAGCTGAAAAGACATCTTTAAACCCAAAAGATCCCAATTAACCTGATCAGAGTTAAGTTAAGATAAGCACAAGGACTTAATCATCGGTATTAAGACCGGTACTGTTATTTCGGACTGTTTTTGAGTAATTTGAACAGATTTAAAAGGCTGACTCACAAACTAATCATGTCAAATATTTGTACAGTTGAGATTGTATTTGATTGAAAAGATGGAGTTCAGTTGGACCACAATGCATTGCTGCCGTGAATTATGTATTCTGTGGCGGGCACGTGGTTTTGTAAAAAATAGAGGAATTTTTCCTTTAAAAAAGTCATCAATCTTAAAATCTCATGGCACATTTTATTTTTCACGGGTTGGGGAAATTAGCTTTAGTATCGTTTGTACGTCCGTCTTTTTTTCTTTCCTTTTTTTTTTTTTGTATTGGCATTTTGATTTGTTGTGAATTTTTCTGAGATTAAATATTCATCTTAATCAGTTCTTGAGAGCCTGTAAATTATACGATGAGATTGATGTAAGTATGCCGACATAAAAATTCCTGTATTACGATTCATGTACATACTGTGTTTTTAACAAAATGTAGCTATAACAATTTACAGCTTTGAATGTAATGTTGAAGCAGCAAATGATTATTATTATTCTAAATGTTCAAACTTTAATGGTTTTGTGAGTGTAAAAAAACTATGGTCATGCGTGATGACGCCTAACACATTTGCAAGTTCAATAAACTGACCGTTGTACTATAAATGGACTGATTCTTAATAGACGCAGATGTTTGTGGTTCCTACGACATGTTTCGTATTCAACGATCCAAAACCTCAAGATGACGCACCTAAAGTCCCCTTTACATCACCTTCACCTCCAGTGGATTCAACCCGGCTTGGCCTCCAGCCTCCCTCCCAGCAGTTTCAAAGGGAGGGAGGCATCATGGCCGCCGAGCTGAGTTGAATCCGTCCTGATTCCATGATGTATTTTGTAATTATTACTGTGTAGTAACTGTAATAATGTAGGAGCCAGGTGAGGCATGGTCCAGGTATTTGATTGGTCCCTTATGGTGGCTCACTTGAAAAGGGTTGAGCTTCCATTATGAAAGTTTATACATCTGATTCCACCTAATCTGTGAACCCAGATATCAGACGGTTTCCTCACAGCGTCACGCCTGAACATGCGTCTACAGGAATAATAATCATAATAATAAACTCATATTGATTCTCTTCCTGCTCAGAAAAGAAGCAGGAAGTAATTTAGGGGAAGTGGAAGGAGTAGTATTTATGGTGGGCACCATGTGGGATTTGATCCATCTCAACTTGAAAGCAGAATTAATTAGTGAGAACGGTTTAGTAGAATTAATTTGTTCCATCACTACTCAGGGCCGCTTCAGCAATTTGAGCATTCTGGGTAGAACCAAACCATTTCTCTGGATTCTGTCGGGGAGAAAGTGAGAGATCTAGCCGCTGATCGGGTCTCATCAATTATTTTCTCGCCCTCTCCGGTTCCCGTTTATAGTTTTAGGAAACCGTCCAAAAGGGTCAGATGAAGCTGGGAGTAGTGGACTTCTGGTTTCATGTTAACTCCAGTACCAGCGGTGTATTTCACTCCCCACTTATTCTTAATAAGATGGGTTGAGGCCGGGTCATTGGTTGGGTAGTTAATCCGCACCTCGTCTGCTCCTTCATGCTCGGACATGCAAAGCATCGAACGTCCGTCTCCGCCTGTGTGGATGAATATTACGGATGAGGCGCTGGTGTGTGGCCAAAGTTCCTCACAGCGATTGAAAGTCTGTTTTCAGTTGTTTTGCCTTTAAAGGTGGCACAACTTTATCTACCGGTGGGGCAAAGACTCTGTCCTTCTTGAGATTTGAATATTGGATTTTATTGTTTGTTTGTTTTTGCTTTAAAGTAACTTTTTGTACAGTGTGTTTTGAGTTCACTCAGTTTGTTGTGTAAGATTTCGATTGAATATCTGACACAGTTGAGTGTAAGATCCACACAGAAATAGAAATCCGGAGGGGATGGACAAACACACAAGTACACGTAGCATTGTGTACTTACTGCGTACTGATGGACTGATTGAGCGACCAAGAAACAAACGCAAATAGAGAGTTCATTCTCTCTCCCTCTCTCTCTCTCTCTCTCCCTCTCTCTCGTCCATAACCGTAGTGTGTGCCGTGCCACAAATACACTCCACCTGTCAGATCTCATCATAACTGTTGGTGGCTGGCTGTAATTTGACAACAATCATCGGAGAAGGAATGAATGCCCGGTTAAACGCAGTCTCCTTGCAACAGGGGGGGGGGGGGCACATGCTGCCAAGACCAGACTGATGGGCCGCCGCCATCCAGAGCGCCTGAGAGAATTGTCGTCCGTCACAAAACCGCCGCGTTTTTTGTCAGTCCGCCCATTATGGCGAGAGGCGATGCATTCTGCTAGCGGGGGCTGCAAACAAAGGGCCGGTCTGGTTGACGGACAGGAGGGGGTTTAACGGGCGACACATTCCTGCTAATCCCAAACTCTGACTTTATGCATTTGTGGGAACGGAGACGTGATAACGTGTAAATATTATGAACCTGCCGAGCCGCCTGTGATTGTGTGTACATTTGTAAAAGATGCAGCGTTCATTATCGCCAGCACAACGGGGGTTTTTGTTGTTGTTGTTGTTGTTGTTGTTTTTTTAGGCATAACAGTTTATCCCCCTTTATGAAAGCCCACTTCGTTTATAGCATTCACCCGTGACGATGCACAATAATCAAAGGAGAGGCTTTGCTAGGTATTAATCTGACTTTGCCTAGGGCGAGTTTTGGAGAACACACAGCCGCGGAGAAACCCAAGGTGTTTGTCTCGCTCTGCAAAATCTCCCCAGGGGGGAAGAGAAGCCGGAGCGGTTCTGCAGGGAGCTGAAGAACCTCCGTCTCAGAAACCCACTGAAAAGGAAGTTTCAAAGGGGAATCTCGCATCCAATGGAGGACGTGCTTTATCTCCCTGCTGCACTCCTACATCTGCTGCGTTTATGGGGGATTCTCACCTCAACGCTTCAAATAGTCTTTTCTTCTTTTTTTTTTCAATGGCGCCATGAATGAAGACTCATTTTTTTCAGAGGAGAACTCAGCGGAACGGCTAGTTAGCTCCTGGTCTCAAATGTTTGGGATTCTGAGCAGAGGTCCAGGAGGGGGATGAGGTAGAGAGTGTTTACGGGGAAGTTTAATTAATTTCTACGAAAGTGCATAATGCCTTTGGAGGAAGGTGGAGAACAAGGTTCAACCTTTGCAACCTCACAATTAATAGGAGAATTATTTTTCACTTTAAAGCGTCTCACTCTTTACCAGATTTTGGGCAAATTTAATTTGACTGCGGAGCAAATGGTTTTTGGGAAAAAAAAAAAGCACTTTACTTTTTTGGGGTATAAATGATTCATTTTATTTCGGTAGAACACCTTCATAAATCCACGGAGGAAGCAAGTTTGGTTGCAATGCAATAAATACGGACTCATCCATGCGCAGCGCTAAAGACTAATACATATATGCCGCCTTTCATCGGTACTCTGGATGTGCATTGAATTTTGTAAGGGCTCAACAATTTGGCAAAAAAGTCCTGTTGCGATGATAGTGGACAATATTGCGATTTTTGCAATTTGATTATGATATAGTGATCATTAGGGAAAATTCACTCACTGAGCTCTTTAAAATGTGTATTTCTCAGTACAAACATATAAAAGTTAGACTTGCAGAGAAATATACATTTATATATATTTTCAAAATGAGATTTCGAACCATTTCCATGCAGTTGTATGTTGATATACAACAGGAGGGGGGGTTATTTATATATATATATATATATATATATATATATATATATATATATATATATATATATAAACTCTACATCCTGAGTCAATGTATCTAACAGTTTTACCTCTTTTTCCATGAATATTGTGACGTAATATGGCCTATTGATATTGAACGTATTTTTATTTTCATTTTTTATATCTTCGTTATTTTTCATCAGAAGAAAAAAAAGAAGGAGGGGGTCGGAATTTGGGGCTTTGGACAGAAACCCGTGAGTGGAAGACTCTTCAGTGGGATTGTGATCGAAGGATCTCCGCCATGAGCAGCGGACTGGAATATCCCACCTTTGGAGTCTGGATACTGGCGGTGGTGGCTGATGACTCTATTGAAGCTGGTATGATGGAGATTATCGACCATCCACGATCCGTGGATTTAAAAATCAGGGTTCGTTATTGGTCGCCAAATGTTTGTACCTTGAGGTAGTTTGCGATGACTCGTAAACTATTTGATCACATCATGATCTCCAAAGGTTTTCAGGACCATCGTTTCTCAACCGTTGGTCTGATTTAGCCCAAATTTGATGCAAATGAATCAACTTGTGAATATTTATATTAAATATCATATTTTACTGTCACAGTTCAGATTTTAATCACTAAAATTACATTAAATAAAAGTTCACACACTAAAGTTTTTGAATTTTTTACGTAAAAACCTGTTTTTTTTTTACATAAAATCACATTTGATTGGAGGAGTTCAATCACGGGGATAAGATTTCAGGATAAACCCTCAATGTGAGAGAGTACAAAGTAGGTCTGGTTTGATCTGTTTTAGATTTTACCGGGACTCCAGTATTCTTTTTATAAAGGACAGTAGGGATATTTTCGAGTATAATTATCTTCAAAGGTCTCAAAATTCACCTTGTTATGTTTCCAGAAACGCTGGAGATAACCAACTGTGTATTTTCTGCCCACTTCAATGTTATTTCAATATGATCTACCAGATATCTGTGCGAGGAAACAACAACAACAACAAACTAAGCGGTTCTGTAGGGGTCGGGTCATTATCAGCGAGATTCTCGCGGAAGCGCTCGATGAAATGATCCGGCACAGAGATGATAGAAGAAGATGGAACCATAGAGATGAAATGATCAAAGCAGAATCACCTGTGTGCTATGAAATGACCTGTGACACTTTCATCCCAAACTTTAGCCTCAGTAATGCAGTTCTCTCATCATCGTAAGACCCGCCTCCTCCTCCTCCTCCTCCTCCGAAGGTCAGCAAATGATGACCCTCTTTACTGAACTCTCCCGTCCACCAAGGGTTCTAAATGGAGGCTTCCACTCCGCAGCGCCTGTGGTCTGGCAGTCTGCAGGGCGGGAACAGAGAGCGGCTGCATCAAGACTTGCATCAGGTCAGCCATGATGAAAGGAACTCCGTTGCCCTTATCTAACCTCTCGCCGTCCCCCCGTCTCCGTCTCAGTGGGGTGTGTATGAAATTAAATGTTAGACTCTGTCCGTCTCTTCTCCCTTGGGTGATTGCCTCGGCTCTGCCTGGCTGGTTCCGCTGCGGAGACGCCTTCTTCTTGTTTCTCCTACACGCACGAATAAACATAAGGTCAGGCCAGATTTTGAAGAGTTGTCGCGATGCAAGATTCGCTGCCGAGTTAAGAAGCGGCGTAGGGGCCGCGTCAGGGCAGGAAGGACGTCAGAGGGAGGATAGAGTAGATTAATGTGGGCCTTAGTGGCACATATCAAATGATGGCGTGCAATGATGAACAAAATGCCAGCCGAGAGAATCGAGGGGCTAGCTGGAACCCCTGAGCTCCTGGTTTAACGTCCAGCCCGCGAGTGGGCTTTGTGAGAAGTGACAAAGATCTGAGCTGAGATTCAGTGACATCACCTGCTTCCTGTTTATAAGTAGGACATTCAGAGTCAGATCTTATACCTATTTGGCTGCTTTACAGAACCGACAGTAGCTATAAACTAATAAGCCATAACATTCTAACCACTGGCAGGCGACATGGGCAACATCGGTTATGTCAGTGTGTCCCAGCGTTTAAATCGTGCAGGTTGCGTCGCTCGTGGAGGCGGGATCACATCACGGACGCACGCATGTCCGAATAGATGCGACATAAGAGAGAGTGTTGATGCAGTAACATGTCGGCATGTGCCTAAAACCACCTAAAGCTAAATTCAAAAGCTGATAGCTGAATTAGAGCCATTCAGTAATCGTGTGATTTCTTTATATATATATATTTTTTTTTTCCTCTTAACCTTTATTTAACCAGGAGAGAAAAAAAAAATCCATAACCCGAATAGTCGATGAATTGTTTCAATAAGCAAAATAGTCGTTATTTGTAGCCTTACTTTATGTAACAGGAAAAGACCGGCCGATCACAAGAACACCTGAGGAGAATAACTGTATATATTCGTAAATATTTGAGTCGGGGAACCGTGTAGAGGTCCGGCAGAGAAGAAAAGGCACCAGTACCACAGGAGAATACAAGATAATCTCAGAAGTTTCATCAAATGTATTCTGGAAAAAATGAGTAAGAGGGGCCCCATACTTCGGAGAGGTTATGTCTCCAAAAACAAACGTATTATATACGTATAATATGCATTAAAAACCAGAGATGGACATTTTTTTGCGAAAATGTTGGGCTTTTTTTTTCACGATTGGTCCAGTAAACACAACTGGACCAATCGTGGTCTCACACTTTGAATATTTCTGCGTACCGTTATAACCCCGATATTAGAGCTGGGGCTGCGAAGCAAGGAGCAGAAGGTGGCGACGACTTCTCCGAAGAGTCACAAACATATATATATATATTTTCTTCACCCTTCCTCTGCTAACTTCTCACTTTGCCGCTTGTTTTCACCCTGAAACTGTAAATGATGTCTCAAAAGGAAAAACGCTGTCAGAGCTCGGCGGCCGGAGGAATGATGAAGGCTTGTGGCGGCGGGTAAGGCACGGGACGGATGACGCGCTGCCTGAACCAGGCGTGGTTTGATTGCTGCAGGAGAACGACTTAACCGGGCCGTAACCGCTTCAGCTGGAACGCAGTGAATTGTTCTTTTGTTCAGGAAGTGAGGCTCTGAGGGCGTTTTTCAATGAATTCCTATTGATTTTTCTGCTCGTGTCATCAAATTGTATGTGGCTTGAGCCGCTACTGCTGTTTTCTCAGCTGCTCCCCGAGGTGCCCCCGCTATATTAACAAAAAAAACACACACACACAAACGACGGGGGGGGGGGATGAAAGCCGGGACGGGAACGGAAAATGGAAGCCAACACAATGGGCGGACCCGCCGTTCAGTGAAGTTCCACATACGTTTCCTGCATGTCAATCCATATTTTGCGATCTTCCATATAAACATTTCATATATCGAACTCCAAATTTTTTTTTCTGTTAAGGTCTGTCAGCTAACACGTTTATTTTGTCCTCTATGAAAGACGTTAAACACATGATTTGATGTTTTTTGTTTAGGATTTTGATTTTGGGTTATCAAATTTGTAAGAAATAGGTCAGAAAATTAGGTCAGAATTCTCAGTTTAAAGACAAAGTTCCTTGGAAAAACGTAACCGTGTGAACCTGATCCTCCTCTTTACCTACCAACGTCACAAACATCTTTATGAAGTGGGTTGTTATAGGATCTATAGTTAAAAAAAAATTTTTTTCCTATTAATTTGATTTTAAGTTTGTATCCTGAGAGTAAAGTCGGAGGATTAAGTCGGAGTTCTGACTCTGTTTCCAGGTAACATTTCTTTTTTCTTTATACTTTTATAGTCAACATTCTTAAGAAGATGTCCTCTCCTGTGGCCCTTTTATTTTTTTTCTCTCTTTCCTGGATCTCAGAATTTTCCATTTAAAGACTCAAAAGATTTGAAAAAACTTCTTTTTTTTTGAAATCTTGAAAAAAGGAAAAAATATTTATAATTTCTACACAAATATTAAACATTCTGGTTTTTATGCAAATATCTTAACTTATAATAAATATATCATACAACATATTCTAGCTTCAACACATTTTGCCAACGCATGAATTTATTCATTTGAATTTTCCTCTGAATGATGATTTTAAATCGACTCTGAATTTTGTTCGTTACCGGAGGAATGAAAATGAGAAATTCAAAAGTCCTCAGCAGGGAGAGAACATTTTTTTGTTCCTCTAATGCTTGTTACCCTTTGGAGATTCATATGATCTTTAATTCAAACGACATAATAGAAATGAGGACAATAATGAGAAATTCAATGTGCCAGGAATTATAGATTTTTTAACGCTTTTTTTTTTTTTAATTAAATCTTCACCGCGACACAACGCAGTTGGAGCGTTTTAAAAAAAACAAAACAATCTGTCTCGTTTTAAATGACATTCTGAAGTTTGTTCTGAAAACATTGCACCCATCACCGCGTCCATGCATTGTCCTCTACCCCAGCTTCCCCAGGATGTATTCAGCCTACAAGCTCCTGTATGTGCGTGCATGGCTGTGTGTGTGTGCGTGTGTGTGTGTGTCAGTCAGTGTGACGCTGCAGCCATCTGTTAATGTGATGCAGTCTTAATTATGTTCACATCACACTGAGTCCATCAGAGACGTGCCAGAGCCGAATGTAAAACACCAAGCAGGGAATCTCTTCTGATCAATAGACTCCTTAAAGAGGATGCTGCAGCTTCCACGCGCCGAGGCAGGCACGGCATTGTGGGTGGGCATTGAAGGCCCACCCATAACGACAGAGACCACATATATTGTCTTGTTTTTAATTGTTACACTTACTTACGCTAAACGTGACATTCCATCAATCTATGGAGAAATGCCGTAGAATTAAAATGGCGTAAAATTTGCATGTTTTTTATTTCTTTGGAGAGCATTTATTCATTAAACAAAAAAATCTTAGACACTCTAAAATTTACCATGAAATGTCAAAACAATTTGGTCCAGCATGTGTTTAAAAATAATCAGGATTAAAAAATTCTTTAATGAGGAATTTTTGTTTTTCATACAAAATAGGCCATTTTAAATTAAATTAACTCAACGTTTGAGGGTCGGGCCCCCGGCTAACAAATACCGTCACTGGTATAGTTAACCAGCAGGGGTACCGACTTACGGTTGGAAACAAGCGATCCGCTCTGGCGATCCCAAAAGGTAGAAGCCGAAAAAAAGAAGAAGAAGAGGAGGAAGATATTGATCAGCCATTTACTGGTTCTAATGTTGTGGCTGATCACTTTGTGTGCTAGAAGTTAGGATTACATTAATGGGATCCAGAGCTGCTAATGAATGGAGTAAGTTAGAGAGTCAGTTACAGCAGATGGGAGTTAGAGCGTCTTCACATCACTTTAAACTACACTGCTAATGACGAGGGAATGGTGATGATTGACAGCTCAGTGCGTCGTTCTCTCTCCTGTTAAAAGTCAATGTAGCTCACCCCGCAATCCCTCGGTCTCACTCCCCCCAAACAGCAGAAGTAAACGTGTGAGTCGGTGTACGTTCTTCTTCATTCGGTTTGAGGTAGATAAAGATGTGATGAGCTTCTTAAACACAAGAGCCTCATATTTAACTCATTCCTGGTTTTTGCAATTTCTTTTACGGATGCTAGATTTTGATCAAAACGTCTTTTTCTTATTAACTCATCACATTTTAGAAACAATATCTTTTTTAACTCTGTCAAATGTTAAGGGTCGTCCCGGTCCAATCCAACAAAAACAACAAGAATAACGTGGACTTTGGGGTATTTCTTATCAGGGTTTCTGAGCAAAATCATTGAGTTTATTTGTTTTGGGTTTGTTTTGGACATATAACTCAGACGAGGCTCGTCTCATCAACCATTGGGTAAATGCTTGATACAGGCAAATGTGTATTGCGTGTAAATGTCTGTGTTGAAATGTCCTTTTATGCAGATATTAATGCTTCATAAAGTACCAGATGTTCTGGCTGCTGTCTAATATCAGTCATTTTCACTGGGAACTGTAAAAGGAAGGCAAAAAAAGTCCCATTACCTCATGAAACTAGGCAAACGCTGTTGGCCCCCGACGGCAGGGGCGTATTCTTGTAAAGCCCCCAGTCCCTCTGAGGGAACTTCCATGAGTCCATTCATATGCGCCAAATTTGGACTTTTCTTTTTTTGAAACTAAAGCTCCCCTAGTGTCGGAAATATGCAACTGACTTGTCCCAAAATTATTCCAGTTCTTCCCCTCACTAAGGTCTATGTGGGTCACAAATTTGAAAACGATCATTGAAACAGTTTTTGAGTTATTGCGTGAATAAAAAAAAGGATCTGCGGTGGCGGCGACGACGATTCCATAATGTCCTCGACTTTTTGGGGGGCATAATTAGTGGGCATACCCAAAAGTTGAAATCACGCCTGAGGCCTCCAGTCGCAATCGGTTTAAGTTGTGTCTTGTTCTGGTGATCTCAGGACGGTTGATGTTTTAGTCGAGGTCTGTTAGTCTGAGGATAAAAGGCGTTACATCTTATCAGCTCCTCAGCAGTCATTGAGACGCGTCTCCTCGAGACTTTTCTTTGGGCGCAGTATTAGATGCATTCTGCAAGGCGGCGTCCTGCATGACAAACAATTCTGGCGGTGCATCACAGCTGCTCCCTGTTTGGATGGCATCCATCTATAAAAGGTTATTAGAGGGAGACCAGAGCAGATGTCCTGCAGCCTCAAACCTGGAATCTCACACAAATCTAACGCTCATTTATAGCGTATTTTTACGTCACTTATGATACAGGTGAATTATATGGATTCCAGTTTTAAACCTGTTTTCTCCGCAGAAGGAGAAATTAGACATTATAGAAATAGTAGATTCAGGTCACATGCTCTTTGCCATTATCTCGTCGCATTTTTCGGACCGTATGAACCCCACTGTTCACCTCTGAAGGGTTTCACGAGGCGGGTCTACAAGCTTGCTTTGACGGTAGGGTTTCGTGCTTGTCGCTGATAAGATCCATCTCTTTGTCAAAACACAAAACAGTTTTCCAGAGACAAGTAAAAAAAAAAAAATGAGCCAAGACTTTTTCTAAAAAATGTTTTATTTATTATATTATCTTATAATATACTTTACTTTAGTTTTGGACTTTATATTCCATTTTTTTTCACCAGGATGCTCCCAATTTCTACACACTGCACCTATAATGAGCTGAATAAATGTCTCTCTTGTCGTTCATTCACCTGCACGTTTATTTCCTCATAAACTTTCCCCGTCCATCTCCCGGTTCAAGAGTTCACGTGGAAGGAGGCGGTGCACCGGACGAGAGGGGGTCCGGTCTCCCCTCTCTCTCCCTCCGAGCTCTATCGGAGGCTTGGCTCTAATCTGCCGGCTCGGGGGTGCGTTTCCTGCGTCGGGGCTGGGGCCCAATCCATCTGTCTTCATCAGTGGGCCGGCGGTGGCTGTGGGCTTCAGCCAGAAGGACCCCGCTAAGCACCAGCTGCTAGCTGCCGTTTACACTGATTCCCACCAAGTGGGACATATTTACAGTACGCCGAGCAGCTCGGGCAACAATGGACAACCTATCGGCTCTCAGCGCTTGGATTTTTACTTCCTGCTCTTGTGGCTTTGATCCAGCTCTCAGCCTCTGTTCCACATCCTGTTCTTTTATCTATTTATCAACCTCTGTGTCGATGCGTCAAACTATAGAAAACAAGTGTTTTTTTTCAGTTGACATGTCGGCCGTCATTGCCGTTATCTTAGTGTGAGTGTGTGATGGCGTCAGATGTTTCCCTTATCCATCATCATTGTGTGTACATCTGCAACGCCTCCTCCTCAACAGACACCCGAAGGAATTCAATGACCTTTCACTATTTATTACTACAGGTGTGTATCTCGTAATTCATTTCTTAGGGACGTTTGAATTTTAACATTCGGTTTGTCAACTTCTCCTCGAAAGTTGCTGGACAGAAGTAAAGAGATTTCAAATATCATTTGCGAGATTCGATAAATCTCATTAATTGGTTTCTTCAGGCCATTTTTCTTGCATTTTCAGAATTTGATCCGTCCACACCCTTAAAAAACGGAGACCCTGAATGTATCCATCTTATAATAAGCTTCTTTTTGAAAACTGTCTTTCAGGCTACATTTGGGCAGTTTTCATGTCATGACGACACAGTCAGAGAGTATTGGATTACCACATTTCTTCAAAAAAAACTGCTTGATTTGGTGAATGGTTTTCAGGGACCCTTAAAGGGTGATTGTTATTAGTATCTTCAAATTCTTTATTTTTTTCTTTTACATTAGATTTAAGGCAAATTACATTTCATTTTTCCTGCACTCTCTCTTCAAAAACCCCCTCATATAATTCTGTGATTTTTCATGGATTATTTGTTTTGTCCTGATTGGCTTCTTCAGTTTGCTCATTTTTACATTTACGTATGTACATTTGAATTTAGGAGATTTTCATGTCCTTTTGCTCGAATTCTGAGGATATTATGGAAACACACAACTTCACTGCTGGATACAATTTGATTAAGTATTACATCGTATTTGAAATTGCTTCTTTAATTTGTTTATTTTTATATTTTAAACACATTTGTGTTCACTTCTGGAGGGTATGTTATACCCACACCTCCTCCAAAACCTAAGGATAGATATAAATAATTCTTCACAAGTGTTTTGTAGGAACTTCTCAAGGTGTGTATCTCATAATTGGTCAAGCAAATTAGAATTTAGGTGATTTACATGACATTTTGCTTGCGGTCAGAATGTATGTTCTATCCATAGCTCCTCAAAAAAATCACTGGATAGCCATAAATGAAATGTCACATGTGGGTTTTAGGGATGCTGGAAGTGTGCGTCTTATAATTGCTTTCTCAAATCTCTCGATTTTTCACCTGTGATGGCGTTTTCATAGAATCAGCATTTGTGTTTTACGATGACATCGTAAAAAAAAGGCATCCTTTTTGCTGATCCCTCTTTTGTCACTTTTTTCTCCATTATCGTGTAAACTCACCACTTGGGTGTTTATTCCTCTTACACACAGAGGAAAGGCTTCTGTTAACGTAAAAAAAGAAAAGGAAAAAGCTTCAGAGACTAAAAATACGACCAGCCTGCACCTCCTCTGCTCAGCCAGTAACAGTCACAGGTGACCCTGTAGAGTGGGTCACACTGACTGGATTGATTTTGGAGGGGATGCTACTTAGCATGGCAAGGCACTAAGTTAATTACCTCCCATATAAACACCAGCCTGGCCTTTAGCTCTTATTGAATAAGGCCATGGGCTCTGAACAATGAGACAGGGTTGAGGAGGCCATGATGCCGGGGGTCCTTCCTATGGTAATCAATTTTGGTCTAAATGGCAATGAGATTAGCACAGTAATGATCTAATACTTTGATTTTCCTCTCCACCACCCCAAATGCTCCGCCTTCCTACTGAAGGAGAATTGTCGTGCGAGCAAAGGCAGATGAAGCGGTGCGTCTTCATCAGTTAGGAAGAGTGTGGAAAGGAAGAGTTGTCCCCGGAAAACGTAGGAAATCTGTTTCTTCTCAATAATGTGACCAACGCTGGCGGTTTATTAATCTCTCAGTTGATTCATTCACCTCTCCATTTCAAATACCGATATCTAGGAAGCTATCGGATGAGTTGTGTTGACACTTGCTGGAGACGTTTATCGCTTTTCTTAATGAATAGTTACTGTAAAGGACGCAGGTGATGGTGCTGGATCAATTCTAATTAGTCAAGCTCTTTAGTTAACAACCAAATATCTTGAACCATTAGACCTTCCGCCCAGTCTTCTTCAGTTGTACATTGCGTTGAGTGCTAATTAGGAATTGTTAGCATGCTAACACTTCCCAATAAACTAAGAGGGTCAGACAGTTAGCATTTAGCCAAAAGCTTGTACAGTGTATACTCACAGAGCTCATGGTGTCTCAAATCATGTACTTCCCTTAGTATACTATTGTCTTGTATACTATGTGTAAGGATTCTTGTTGGCTAATTTGTGAAATCCGACAAGAGTATTTTCCAAAAAGTGCCCAATCCCCTGCCTTGTACAAGCAGTCCATCTTATTGAACCCTTCAAATTAAATCTCAAAAAGTCCGTATTGACTCACCCTATTTCTATGAAGGCTCTAAGATAAAATCCCCCCCGGACTCAATGATGAGACAAACACACTTTATTATTTTTTCTGAGCGTAGCAATAATAGTAAATAATAATAATAGTAAATAGCAATAAAACAAGATATTGTGTAGATTCATATAAACTCAATTTGGACCCAATTGGACGAGAAATAGTTTTTCCAAAAAAAGCTCAAGTCTAGTCATCAAGTCTATTCGTATGCACGATATTTTGACTAAATCGGACCAACTTTTTGGAAGTTTGGTTGTTCGAGAAAATCTCCCGCCGCATCTTTGTGACACCTGTAGAACTTTTCTTCGGGTGTCACACTTACTCAATTAGGTCACAATAACAATTAGGTCACAATAACAGAACGTTTGAATTAGTTGGCTTTATTTTAATCAACTAGCAGAAGATGAACAGACAGGGAAAACTATAATCCTGTCACCGATTGGCTTAAAAAAAAAAAAAAAAAACACAATTCCCCACACTAGTTCTGAAAATATTTTTATTCTGTAAGCCGTTTACCTCTGCTGATTCCGATGTCCATCCTACCTCTCACCCCTCCTCCATATTTGAACATCTATGATTGTGGGTTAATTATTGAGGCCAAAACGCAGTTACTGGTTGTTGGAGCGGAAATTTACGTTTTTTCTAGTTAAAGAAAAAATGATTTTATTCTTGAGCACAAAGGTCTCTGTAGTGTTATTCTCCATGCGAGGAAAACATTTATAATAACAATCAAAACCTGTCAGTGGGAAAAACTAGCATATTCAGAGGGCATAATTTGACATATTATCCCTGTTGGTAATTTCAAGTGCAAGCCATTGCCGCTTGTTTTGCAGCTCTGGAGTTCTCGCACCAATTATTCATTTATACACCAGTGTATGAAAAGCTAGGATGCAATTTTTTTTTCATGGAGGTGCTGCATTGTTCCCTGGCAGGAGGGTAGGGCTCTCTCACTGTTCCTTTAATTATAACGCAAGAGCAGCATGTCTATATATTCCGTGTTCCGTAGCCGGTGTAGCATGGAAGTGTGAGTTATTTATTTATTTAACACATTCTTTTACTCTTCGTTTGGACCCTAATAAGCTTCCACAAGGCACTCACAAGTTTCCCTTCGAAAGGAAGGTCTAGGAAAACATTTAAAAAATATACTTTATGTAAGCGAAAGATAAAATAAAACCAAGAATATGTGATTATACTGTATGTAAAACAAGAACAAGGAAAAAAAATCAAGAAGTACACTGATCAGCCATAGCATTAAAACCAGCTGCTTAATACTGTCACATATATCACCCAGTACAAACATTCCCATATATCTTGGGTTACACACAAGTATTTAAAGGTTGTCTCCCAGCATCATCCCATTTGTCGCCTAATTTTGCGTGGCCATGAACTATCACGATCACGATCGAAATGCTCTTCCTGTTCAAATTCCATTGCAAACAAGCTGCAAAACGGCGGTTTCCTAATATAATAAGTGGATTTATTCTGCTTCACGATTGATGACACTAATGAAAGATCAATATATGTACGGATAAAACTGTCACAAAACCAGGTGAAAGGAATGATCCGGTTACAGACGCGTGATATATGTCACAAGGCATGTGCAAATAAACCAACGACTCCTCCTGATCGCGTAAATACAAGATCCTGGTCCTGTAATCACGATTGTAGATGGTGAATATTTTTCACCTTGGACAAAGGGCCAAATTGTGACGGCTGGAGGACTGGGTCAGAGCATCTTCAAACCTGCCGATCTTGTTGGGATGTTCCCGGTTGGTACGGGCTAGCATCTACCAGAGGTCTGAGGAAGATGACACCGTCATGGGATGCCCGAGTCTGATTGATGCAAGGGGGAAGTGAAAGTGAAACTAGTCAGAGCCATCGGATCCTGCAGAACAGGAAAACGTTTCTGAAAACGTTATTGCGATCTCTCATAGCAAAATACACATAAATGCATGCGCTTATAAGGCAGGTGGTTTTAATGTTATGGCTGATTGATGAATATTGCGATGCGTATTCACAATACGTCGCAATTCGAATTCACTGCAATCCCGATCCTAGCATACACCTCACTGCATCTCATACGTAACCGTGCAACCAAAGTAGTAGCTCCAGTCAAATAAATGAGCTTCCCTGAGCCACACGGCGCGGGTTTTCCTGGTCACGTAATACTTCACATGCACATATCTGAGGAGGAGGGAGATTACACGTCTTTCCGTGGCGGCGGTGAGAGCCATCATGGCCTCCCTCTCTTGGAGCGGATGCCACTAATGCTCTAAGGCACAATCAAAAATATACCTGCCGGTGTTCTTCCGTGCGCCGCTCCGGTCGGATGTTGTTGTGATGTTTTCAACAGCGAGGGATGACGGTAATGCACTCCGTAGTTGGCAGTCACGCTACAGCAGTCCGCCATGTTTGACAACAGCAGAGGTCCAATTGATACCGATGGCACAACGACATGTCTTGGCAGGCCGATAAAAGAAAAATGTCCTGCCCACCAGCTAGAGCTCTGCTCGTCCTATAGACAACGAAATGATCGCGAGAGGGGTTGACGGTTGACTGGGGACCCGTGTGTGTGTGTGTGTGTGTGTGTGTGTGTGCGTGTGTGTGTGTGTGTGCGTGTGTGGCTCAGTGCGATGCGATTTTACAGCATTTTCCTAATGCTCTGTGTGCTTCAGTGAGAGTACATCTGTGTTCCTGCGCATGAGCTAATTGCCAGGCATACAGCGTGAAGGAGGTGTCACTTTACGGCGCTCACGAGGCACCAGGAAGTGACAGGTATTTTGTAGCAGAGTCTAAGATTATGTTTCATGCACATCAACCAAATCCAGTCTAAGCTGTAAATATATTTATGGCGTAGCAAAAAAAAAAATTGTCACCTACACCATGATTTATTCAGACTTGCGGAGACTGCTTCTGTTTAATATTTCAATGTTTTTTGTTTGTTTTCTTTTGTGCTCATGTGTCAAAACACGCTCGGATGCGAGTCAAAAGAGGAGCTGCATCTGAGCAGGTGCTGCAAATCCCAGCAGCGGGGGGAGAGGTGGCACCCGGTGGGTGTAGTCGGCTCCGTGCCCGGAGGAGAACAAAAGACAGGTGGTGCCTCGTGTCTCATTCCCACACGGGCGATGGGAGACGGCACATCATCCTCTCTGCTGTCCACCCCGGTTTGTCTGGGATCGTAGGACGGTGTCGGCGACGGCGAGCAACACGGGCTAATTGTGCTGGATCCAGCCGGAGAGAAGCTCCGTCCGAGACGATGATGCCTCGTTGACACTGAACATAACAAATGCAGGCGAATGCGGCTCCGGCGTCTGATTTTTGAATATGGCGTCCTGTGAGTAGAAGAGGCGGGTGGCATAATGCAGAGGCATGGGGTACAAGTGTAACTTCTTGCAACATGGGAAAAAAACACCATCATTTACATTCCCTCTTAAACGGAGATTGATCTCATCATCGTCTTCGAGGGTAAGGCTCTCCGGGACGTTATGTTTCCGCAGTCGTTTAACGTTTACAGTTGAGTGTCTTTCTTTGATTGAGCAGCTAACTGCTACTGCTCGCTGTATTACACAGCGAGTCTTCTGGCGGCGGGCTGTATGTCTAATATATTGTGAGTATGTCAAACTAGTTCATATAGACCAATTCATCTCTATTGCTACCTCCACTTCCTTCTCAAGAGGTGGAACAAGGAGTGGCAGTGGGTCTTTCCATAATTATCTCCACATTTGTCTATTTTTCTCCCTTCCCCTGAGGTATAATCCCGGATCCCTGAGCTCATGAACAAACCAGACTATGTCAAACTCGAAAGATAAGCAGGAAGTAGCCCCGTCATGGCAGAACGGTAGAGTAGAATACTCTGCTGTGTGTGCCGTGTGAGGAATAACATGTTCCATGTTCCTCCAAGAAGACACTATCCTTAAAAATGTTAACTCTTGTTCTCCGTGCTTCATCATGGGATGTGACCTACCTTCTAAATTTAGCGTTCTTCCTGTCCCGGGCTCACTCAATTAGAGCGAAGCTAATTTATATTCAATAGTGATGGCATTAAAGACAACTCCCTACTGGATTCCATTATTATTTTAATGCCGACGCGGAGCTGAAAGCTCACCGGGAAGTGATGTATTGTGTCACTTTTGTCAGAAAGAAAGCACAGAGAGAACCCGGCAGAATCTAAAAGAAAACACGAAGGCCTCTTCTTACATGTTTTTCTTTTCCCAAATTGCTTTACTTCTTCACCCCTTCCTCTCAATCCCACTTCCATCTTGCTCAAAGACCTTCCGCGCCACCTCCGCCAGTCCTTCCTCCCTCCGTCTCTCCTCCGGCAGTTGAATTATTATGCTTGTTATTCGGCGAAGGCATCATAGCGCCACTGAAAGCAGCGTGCTGTTTGCAGAACACCAGCGGCGCCTTTGTCTGCGAGGCACGCCGCGACCAGCAGGCCTTTGGAAGCTGGCTGCCGTTCCCACTTTGAAATTTGATTGCTGCGGAGAAAAGAAACCTTCATCGTGACGCGCCTCACTTTGGGCGTTGAAATGAATATTTCCACTTCCTTTATTCACAGCTTGGCTCATCCTCCTCTCTAAAGACTGATGAACTCCAATCTGGAGGGAGTATCAGATAGAATTTGTCTTGTGTTCGGGTCATGCAGCGAGCGGTTATCGTCAATGATGCTGATTTCACACTGTCAGATTCCACTAGCCCCGGAATCATTTCTTCATTCTGCACTCTCTTCTCTCTCGTGCCTCCCCAACACCACGGATGTGCTATAAATAGCTATATTTTATTTCACCAAGAAATTGCAAATAACTGTGCCGATTGTGAAGACGTAGATGGTAATGCGGATTTTGCGGAGCCTCGCCCGACCTCGTGGTTTTGCCACGGGACCAGACAACTTTAAAGAATCAAACTCAATCATTTAGCGTGCCGTTTGCATCAAAATGGACTGATTTGCTTTGAGTGTAGCGTCCTCTCGGGCCGCTTCCTATTCATGAACCTCTCTTTTTATGACGCAGGGACCGGGATACAATATTCCTCACAGTTAAATCCAAGTATATGAGTCACTAAATTCTATCATATTCTGTTCTATTCACTGCACAGAATCCCTCTTATCGACTGTGGATTCTGTGTAATTGAGTTCTGAACCCCTTATGCTAGCAGCGCAAGAGGATAATTTATATCTATTTCATATAGATTCAAGCATGTTAGAACAAACTGCAGCTTGAAACTAGAAAAAGTACTGAGTATAAGCCGTACGTCCACCACGGCCCATAAGTCAAGATTCTGAGGTTTTCCACAATGTTAAAGAAAAATGGAAGAAAACCCATTAAAGCTCACGAACCTTTTTATCTGAATCTACTCTAAAATTCCTCATTCGTGCCCACTCTTCCTCCCCAGGTCAAACAAGACTTTTCTGGCACGGCCCGACATCGTCCAGAATCCGCCCCTTTATCTAAATCTTCCGCAAAATCCAATGTGTTCTTCCTGGCTACATTTCCAGACATTCTACCAGATTTGATCAAAATCCATTGAACGGTTTGTGTGATCCTGCCAAGAGTCGGAAACTAGGCTGACCGCCTTCGCAATGGAGATGTCCCCATTTTGTTATTGCACCTAAAACCAACACAGTGAGCAAAGCCTCATCCCGATGAAACCCAATGTGAGTGATTTTCGAGACGTCTGGAATGTATTCCTTGTGTCTTCCGATTCTTGAGATGATTTTTTTCAGTCAGTTCTCTGACTTTAAGCCATCCCCAATGGAGCAGTGGGCAGCTCCCGTTAAGCGCCCGAGGAGCATTTTGGTTTCAGGTTCTTGCTCAAGGGCCCTACGATATGTAAACTAGCTGGGGCTCGAACCGGCTACCTTCCGATCCTCCGATGTGCAGATGGCCGCTCCACACACTGAGCTAAATTAATGAAAACCGACACCTCAAAAAATTTGGGATCACGTCGGTTTAAGTCTGAGTTATTGAAAAAAAGAAAATCACTAATGACTGTTGTTGTTTTCAGGGTCTACCTCTGTAACTTTTTAAAGATTTAACAGATATAAATAGGCAAAGCTACTTAGATCAGATATTCAGAATCTGCTGGATCATTCGGCGATATCAGACTGTTGTTTTGTTGTTGCTGGACGTTAAAATCTGAATATAATGCATCCAGGTGAGGATCTCAATCACCTCCAAATGATCTGATGTGTTCTTCCACAGGGCCCAACAGCAAGGGTATATCCCAGAGAAGTCCCCAATCCCCCTGCGTTGTCCAAGCAACCCCCCCTAATTGAACTCCTCAAGTTAAATATGAAGTGATGTCGGAAGAACTTTTTGGAAAATAAGATGCCCCTAGTGAGTAAAATATGATAATTGCAAGATTTATCTCCTTGAGTCTATTCGTATGCGCCACGAGTTGGACTAATTTAATCCGGATCAACGATCGATATATTACGGCCAGAAAACTTTGGGGGATAAGTTCCCCCTAGTGTTAGAAATACCCAACTGACCTTTCCCCAACTCAACGCAGTTCCTGTTCATTTTTTTCTTGCCAATGTGGGAATACAATTCGAAAATGAACCATGAAAAATTTTTGAGCATGCGTTAACACGAAGAATCTGCCGCAGAGGCGATGATGATCCCATAATACCCCCAGCTTTTTAGTGGATACAATAAAAAACAGCTCAAAACTTAAAAGCTTAACCGACAAACTTTCTTGTTCTTTGGGTTTTTCCCTTTAGGGGTCGCCACAGCGGGTGATCTGTTTCTATCTTGTCCTGTCCTGCATCTTCCTCTGTCACACCAACCAAATGCATGTCCTCTCTCATCACATCCAGAAACCTCTTTGGTCTTCCCCTTTGTCTCCCGCCCAGCATCTCCCTCTCCAGCATCCTCCTACCGATAGATCCATTTTCCCTCCTCTTCACGTGTCCAAACCACCTCAATCGGGCCTCTCCTACTTTGTCACCAACACGTCTACCTGGGCTCTGACATGTTTCTGATCCTGTCCATCCTCATCACTCCCAAAGAATATCTGAACCTCTTCATCTCTGTCTCCTGGTCAGAGCCACCCATCTCTGAACCATCCAGCAGAGCTGCTCTCACCACCATCTTGGAAACCTTTCCCTTCACTCTTGCTGTGTCTGTTATGTCACAGATAACTCCCGACACCCTTCCCCACCCACTCCACCCTGACTGCACTCGATTCCTCACCTGACACACACAAACTGGAATGAAAAATGTTTGCCACAACAGACGCCAGCAGATACTCTGTCCCCATGGAACATATATCAAAACCATCATTTCTTTGATGCATTAAAGTGGAGATGAATAAAATGAAGACTACCTCCGCTAATTGACAAACAACTTTTTTTGAACAAATTATTTAATGTCATTTCACATCTAGCAGAGTTTGAGAGTCTTTAAATCACCAAAGTCATGTGACAACGTGACACAGTATTAACTTAAATATGTAGAGATATAGCGCCAAGTAAAGTAATGGATGAGGTTGTTTTGACAAGACAAGCATTAATTCATTAAAATTCCTAATTAATGAGGGCGGGGAATCCGGCCTGGGTTTTATTTGTGCGTAAATCCTCACAGACTTTCAACAGGGTTCTAGTAACGGGTGGCCAATTAATTTAGTTTGTGGCTGTGGGCAAACATGCTGCTACTGTTTTTCATCATGGAGCTAGTTAACGTCACTGTAGTGAGTAACACCAAACTGAATACCTCGTGAGTGAAAAAAACGGAACAGAAACTTCTCCGCAGCAGAGATGAGAGATACGGATACAGTAGGACAAACTCTACAAACGGCTTTTGCGATAAATAATGCGGCTCGGCGGAGGGAAATAATGCATGCCGGGTATTAGTTGAGCTAAACAGCTTTCACACGTTCAGCGTTATTTGCGGTCCGTGCTACTTTGATGCATATTCATCATTCCTAAGTTTTGTTATGTGTTAGGTGGATTTCGCACACCCCGCCTCGACCCTACAGGTGTTGTTTCCCTTCGGGGAGCCGAGAAATGTGGCTGTTAATTAACTGGCTGCCGATCCCACACTGGAGGCTCTCCCTCCACACTTCTTTTTCACGAACAATCTAGATGATGTGAGATGTTACGAGTTCACACTTTTGTGTGCGGGTGTGAGCGGCTGTATGCATTTTTTTCGGTGTGAAAACACGCAACGTTTCATGAGGTGGTCTAAATGAGGAAGAAAAAAAAGAAGGAAGAAGTGTACTTGTGAAAACAATTTACACGTTACCGTGTCTGCGAAAGAGCTGAAAGTCATCAAATGTGTCAGAGCGAGCGAGAGAGAGAGAGAGACTTATATACACTGGGGATAACGAGATAATGAGACACAGCTGGAAGGGAAGCACAGGTGAAGGTGATGGACAATCACCACATGAGGAGACTGGAATCACAGGGGAGACAAGAAACGAAACACAAAAATAACAGAGAATGAAATTGTAAAACTGACCGCAAACAGTCAACACAGGAAGTGCAAAGCTAACAGAAGTAAATGGAACGAAACTTTCAGAATAAAAGAGAACAGAAAGCAGATCGGGGGGAAAAAAGAAGTAAGGATAACCTTCAATATCAAATGAAAAAGAATGAATAAAAAATAAACCAAGAAACAACAGGATGAATGAAAAGAGTGATTATAGTGAAAGAAAAAACCCAATGTGGAATAACCCAAGAAATGATTCAAAGAAATAAACTAACTCGAATATGCGACTACGTCTGCTGGTTGGAGGCCCGGGATCGTCATGCAGTCAAGCTAAGATACAAAGACGGGACCTGCACCTTTCCGGACCTTTACTATCCGTGACGTGGACGCCTTGAAGATGCAACCCTGCGCCACGGATAGGAAGTTTCCATGACAACTGTCTTCACATGAAACGGTAAGCTGAAAATGCAAACTTTTGCAAATAGCTCACAGAATGTAACAATGTCAACGTGTAAACTGGCCGAATGCAGCTCTTGTAAAAACGGTGACATCACAGCCCCACTTTAATCATGGCTGTTTGAGTACCCATGCGCAGACAGAGCAACGACTGGCGTCGATTCCTCTTTGGTGTGGATTTTTTTGTTTCTAAATGACGTCGCCCCTTGTGAAGAATGTCAAAGAGATTTAAGCCTGCGTCACCTCAGATTTCTACCCCAGTAAAACATGAGGTCATGGTTCATCACTGCAGAGGTCCTACTCGAACAGATGAACCTAAAAATATGAAATAGGACTGGAAGTGAATTACTGACGCACCGGGGCGACGGCGGCTCAGTTGGTAGAGCGGTCGGTGGTTGTACCATGTATTTTACAGCGTTTGTTGAAGATGCTGTAGTGTTATTATTGGCCACAGCTTTTTTTACATCTAGTTTTGTGAGGAGAAAGTGTGTGTGTGCGCGCTGTATGTTGAAGGTCTATAAATAAAATATAAGTCTGTTTCTGCTGCTGTGAAGCTGTAGTTGATGAAGTGGACCAGGAATGACCTCCTCAGAGGCAGGATTAAAAGTAGAAATTTCTGATACTGCCGATACCTTCTTTCAAACCAGAAGTACAAGTGTCTCTGAACACTTTTCTACTGCTTCATTAGTGTTTGCTGCACAATTCATTTTACCTGTTAGTTTAAGAAACTCCAAAAAGACAATCTTTGAAGTCAAAATTTCAAATTCGGAAAGATGGGACCCCCTGAAAAATTCAAGATGGCATTCCTTTTCCAAATCTCTCTCACTAACGTCTCTGTGGACATAAAATCAAAGAAAAAGATCCATGAAGTAGTTTTTGAGTTATCGCGTCGACACAAAGAATTCTGGGGCGGACGCGACAAAAAGCAACGTCGCTGCAACTTTTTTGTTTTTTCCGCTGTTGTGTGATTTGGCTCCAGTCGTGATACTAATTGTTTGAATTGTTTGAACACACACACACACTAAGACACACACACACACACAAAAACACATGCACACACACACTTAAGAGTCTGTAGGGATTGTATGCACCATACCAGGTAGGACAAACATATAATTCTGGCAAGTTTCGTGGACATTTTCAATCAATGCCAAAAGATAAAACTGGATTTCCAAACACATATGTTCATGTCCGTCGTCTTAGAATCCTTATATTCAGATCCAGATCATAATCTTGATCAGGAACTATTCTGTTACCTCTGTCATCATTATGCAAACCACACAGAGCCAGTGGTTTCTCTCTATTCCCACTTCAAATGAATGCGATCCAAAAGGCTTGATCTGCTCCCAGGAGCGTTTACCCGTGGTCCATTGCCTTCCAGCAAATGTCCCAATGGTCCCCAGCTCTTACCATTCCCATTTATATTTGGGAAAGGGGTTAACTCAGGATACACTCATGTAGGACACATCTGCAAACACCCAGTACATTTTTCTAACATAACATGATGTCAACAATCAGACTGGCAAGCTTTGAGTCCTTTTCAGCGTTCTATAGCTCATGCATCAGTGGACAAGCTATGTGATGTTTTACTCGCTTGTTAAATTGGACTTCCACTCTGGGTTTTTGCAATATTTCATGACACAGGCTGTGAAGTGATTACTTTGTGGGGAAACGTCACTGTAAGTGATGGCTGATAGAATAGATAGATCGTCGTTTTTCTATGCAAGATCAGCCAAAGGCAATATGAGCAATCTGAGAGCAAAGACTGCTTCCTGTCGTGGTGGTTCATGTGTTTGTGGACAGTGTTTTATTAAATCAACGGGGTGTTTACCTGTGGGTCAGTAGCAAAACCCTATTTGAAGAGAAAAAAAGGATATTCTTTTCCTTTTTATTTAATTTCTGAAATACTTTTCACATTAAGGAGAGACGACTCAGGAAATGACAACTGTGCTGTCGAAACAGCTGGAAAAGTTTCAAAGTCTCAAAAGTCTAGAAAACTAGTCTAGAAGTTCTATAGAAAAAAAAGTATATCTACAAGAAAAATCTCCTGGAGTCGATTCATATGCACTAACTTTGAACTAAATCGCACCAACGAAAGAGAAATTATAGCCATAAAACTATTGCAGATAAAGCTCCCCCTAGTGTTGGAAATATGCAACTGCCGTGTCGCAAAATCAATCCACTTCTTCCTCACACTATTTAAAAATGATTCATGAAATAGCTTTTGATTTATGGCGTCAACACGGAAGAAATCGCGGACTTGGCGACGGCGGTCGATTTCATAATGTCCCGGACTTTTCTGGGATATGATGATAAAGAAGACGCGTCAGCAGATGGGGGGTGAAATAAAGCACCATCTTGATGGAACAGCTGCGTCCTCCTCATGCTGCTTCTGATTTAAGAGGCTACATGAGCCTTGAAGTGCTGTCCTGAGGAGCAGCGAGGAGCCGTGAGTCACACGTGGACTGCTTCATGACGTTTGATTGGTACAACAAGAGACTGGCAAATAGAGGTGAGGGACTAGAACACACTTTGATTGGTTTAAAGATTCTTGGCCTTCGAACAAAGACTCTCTTGCTGGAAGTCAAAGAAGTAACAACCATAAACACAAACGAACCATTTGGCTCTAACAAGTCCCTCAAGGGTGCGTCAGCATGCGCTAACTCCGCTTTTCTCATTCCACTGATGACCCTCAGCTGTATTCGCTAACTTGCAGTACACACGCTTAATGGAAAATGTTAGACGGTGAATGAAAATGGGCTTTTTATTGGGCTGCAAAATCCTCTGATGCCGTTTTGATGCTCATTCCAAGCAGATAGTTAAAGATCCCGGCATGACTTTGAAGATGAATTCTCCTTTGTGTACAATCATATATGGGTAAATGTTTCCAGGGCATTCTTGTTCAAAGCTGCCAAAATTAAGAAACATATTAACAGGAGGTTATGCCAATAACAGACACAAACTGTGGCCCGCATCACAGCTGTTACGAAAATCTGTTCTCCTGTTTTTGAGACCGTCTTTCGGTCTTTACTTACAACCTCCGTTCTTTCGGTTGGAAAAAGCCCCGAATAAATTTAACTCTAGTTAACAAGCACATCCACGTTGCACTAACCTTTCCCTAACCCTCTATATATTCTCCTTCCACACACACCTTGTTAGAAAGCTCATGGCAAAGGTCCAGAAGTAATGCGAGGGAAACATCACCCCAGTTACCCTCATTGCTAATCCTCCTGCGTTCCTGTTCTCTCTTCTTCCTTTTAAGAAACTTGCATAACCCTGCGAGACTCCACTCCAGCCGTAAGATCCTATTTGGATCTGGAATAATTTGAATGAGCACAGACCCGGAGGATAGGGTTTTGTGTGTTGCCTGATATAACAGGCTTTTATAATAGCATTGCTCGAAGAGCTAGAATATCGTCGTGGACTGACAGGTCAGGTCAGAGACTTCATGTAGCACCAGGGAAATTAATCTTTGCAAGGGTTTCCTTAAATTTAAAGAGGCCATGCTTATCGAACAACGGAAGATCAGCAATAAGTCAAAACAGGGATTTGTTTGGATTTTAGATCCGGTAAGGCTTTAAAGGAATAAACTTTAAAAGCAATATTTCACTTCTTGTCAACATTCCGTTTAAAGGTCTTTCTCACGGTGATGACCTTCTCTAGAATAAGTGTAACATCGTTCTTCTTCAGCAACGCAGAAAGAAATATTTCAGATACTACAAATTGTGCTGAGCTTGAAATGTTAGGAGGAAAATGCTCAAATATTTGTATTACAATGTAGGGAGATGTAAAGACACAACTAAAATACAGAGTGCAGATCCTTCCAAGGCCCGATTTGGTCCCAAAGAGAATACTAAAGGATTTCTTCTTATTCCGTAATAGTTTGTTGGAGGAGAACCACTTTTGAACGGAGGCAAACTCGTGTTGAAGAGATCTTTCAATTGCGGATCTGTTTGATATCAGATGCATAAATGATAGTATCGTTGGCATATAATTGTTCTTGACAATCAGAACAGCCTTTAGGAATATCAGTAATAAAACTTGAAAGAAGGAGTGCTCCCAGAGATGAGCCCTGTGTTACTCCCTTCTCAACAATGTAGTCATCGGATTGGCTTCCATTGAAACTGACACACTGGCGTCAATTAAGAAGGTCAGAGTTCAGCAAAAGTAAACTTTTGTGAGAAACACCAAAGGATTTAAGTTTAAGTGTCAAAGAGTAAATAATGATCAACAATGTTGAAACCATTCAAGAAAAATTGCAGCGGTTAGTTTGCCGTTTTCAGAAAAACTTAAGAACTTCTTAGACTTTAGCGTGAGGAAGAAATGGATTGATTTTGGAAAAGGTCAGTTGTGTAATTCTGACTTCACGATGGGGGAACTTTACCTCCAAAAGTTTTCTGCTCCATGAAATCTCATCCATTTATTTATTTATTACTTCTTTACTCTTCATCTCGGCATTTAATCAACATTCAAAATCTTCTGAGGGAGATATTTTGAAACTAGACAGCGGCTTCATCTGCAGACAGAGGAACTTTAAGAAAAAGAGTGTGCTATAGGCTGTAAGTGAGACGGTGGTAATCATATACTCCGAGCCCCCACGACTCCCCATCCCCAAAGGTTCCTCAAGCACATTCGGCACGATTCTGCTGTTTTTTTTCTTTATTCATATGATGGAATTATATGGAAGATCTAATCTCAGTGAAAAATAAGATACATGCCGACAGAATGAATGAATGATTATTTTCACTGAACAGAAATCGGCCTTCTTTTCTTTTTCTATTTTGTTAATTTGATATACAAAAATGTCAAACAGTTATTAAAAATCCTCACCACATTTTAAATCCAAGAGGTGAAATTTGAAATTCTTGCAGTATTTGAGTCCAGTCCAAACCGCGTACAGTTTTCCACTCAGAGAGATATGAAATTGTGAATAATAAATACGGTAAATAAGCGGTAAATATCCATATTTTATGAGGTAAAAGGAGCATATTTGTTGTTTGACAGTTCAATGACCTACTTATCATTATAGCAGGAACTTCTACATGAACATAACGCTGTTACTCTTCCACTTATTGTGTGTCGACCTATGAAGGTGAATTATGGTTCAGATGGTCAGCTGTCCTGCTTGACCCCCCCCCCCCCCTAACCTAGTTTAATCAGGTTTGGAGGCTTGAACATTCAACTCCAGATTAAACATCAAGTATGCATCATACAGTTTGGTTGATGAGTCATGATATGCATCTTCATACTCCTCTAACCTCAGCACCCACCTTCCCTCAAACTCCCCCTTCCCTCTGATCCCGACGGATCTGTGGCGCTTTATTTTCCTCCAAATCAAAGGAGCTCACCCACTTCAGAAAAACGCTGTCTGAATTGTTGCAATGCTATCATCTCCATTACCAGCCCAGAGGGGGCACTGTGCCCCTGTGAGGGGGATGCTGAGCCCCAGGTCAGAGAGAAATTGCAACATTTATCCCCTCTTACATCACCTCTCATCCTGACAAAGTGCACCCGGCGCTTCAGCGGCATACTAATTCACCTGATGTGTATTAGCTCCCCATATCTGCCATTCAACACTTTGACAGTCATCTTGCAGAAAGGGCGAAGCAAGAGCGGAGCATTCAGCACAAAAACTATTATTTAGCTCAAGATATTCTGCTCAAATATTCTAACCACAAATGTCATACGTGAGGAAACGTGCAGAGAAAGGACCTTGGTCATGGAATGTATAATCGGATATAGAGCTCTATTTCAAAGCAGTTCGTTTTGGCTCTAAGATCACATTAAATTAAGTACAAAAGTGGGTCAGTACAAATTGGTGTTTCACTCAGGGTTCTAGGTGTCTGATCAATTTTTGAGACATGAACAACCTAAGCCACAACTTTACAACCACTTTACTAGTATTGTGTAGGTCCCACTTTTGGCACCAGAAAACTGTTGAAGCATGAAGTCCACCAGACCTCTGAAGGTGTGCCTTGGCATCTGGCACCAAGACACAAGCAGCTGATTCTGTTCGTAAGTTGCGAGGCGACGCCTCAAGTGATCGGACTCTTTATCCAGGGTTTTTGTCTGGTGAATTTGGTGGCCAGGTCAAAACCTTGTACTTGTTGTTGTGGTTCTCAATTTTTTTGTGTGTCAGAGCGCATTATCCTGATGAAAGACAACTGCCAATATGGAATATTGTTTCCACGAAGGGGGGGACATGGACTGAAAAATGTTTAGGTAGGTGGTGTCGAAGTAACTTCACATGAATGGCAGGACCCAAGGTTTCCCAGTAGAACACTGCCCAAAGCATCAAACTGCCCTCCCCTGTTTTCCCTCTTCCCATTGTACATCCTACTGCCATTTCTTCTCCAGATAAGCAACGCACGTACTTTCTGATCATCCACATGATAAGGTAATTCCCCAGACCTGGCAATTCTCTTCTACAGTACCTCATCTTTCGGACTGGACAACACAATCAGGCCCTCGCTCCCCGCCAATGAAAGTGAAAACCTTTTGAGGACCCATTATTCTGGCACTGATTCACCGATTTTCCATCCTAACACAACTTGTTTATATATTTATTAACGGATAGGCCTTTGAGACGAACCATCTCGTTTTCAAGGGGGTCCAACAGGAAACAAACAATGTGACACAACAGACACAATCACACTTGACATACATGCATAAAAGCTCTCATTAGCCATCATTCCCATTAACCCACACCACCCACAGGAAATACATTGAATGAATACACAAAACATATAGTTTGGTAATAATTATAACGATAGTGTAGAGAAAACTGAAAAGGTAAAGAAAAGAAAGAGGCATCCAATGTTAAAGGCTCAAGAAGACATTCCCATGAAAAGCAGGAGCAGGGTGTTTTTGCGAAAGAGTAACAATGAATTCTTAAAGAGGCTTGGTGAATATATTCCAGCGAGAGGAAGCGTTGTGTTTAACGGCGCATCTGCCCAATATCCTCAGTGGTTATGGGGACAAAAAAGAAAGGTTGCTGAGTATGTCTAAGAGAGCATGAGGAAATGTGTGGTATTAGATATTGTTTTAGATAAGAGGGGCAATAAAAATGGATACATTTGGAAAGGAACTGACTCACATCCGTGATGAGTTACATGAGGACACCGTAAAATAAATCGACAGAGCTTATTGAAACGTTGACAGATTGAAGATGTGTGTCAAAGGTGTTTATTGCGTCGGCAATAACAGCCTCATCTGAATGTTGAAACAGCTTACGGAGCAGTAGAGTACACTTAGGTAGCAATTTCCTTTTTTATTATACAGGACTCTGTGCTGTTTCAAAGAAGGCACCGGGTCAATCCAGAACCCTGGTTTTTCAAAGAAGTCACTGTCAAGGGAGGATCTATCATTAAAAGAAATATTCAGATCGTAAATAACTCCAAGGCCCGACTTGGTCCCAAACAACATACTGCACGATTTCTTCTTATTCAGCAATAGTTTGTTGGATGAAAACCAATTCTGAACGGAGGCAATCCGTATTGAGGAGATCGTTCTATTACAGATCTGTTTGACATCAGATGTATAAGTGACAGTATCGTTGGCATAAAAGTGTTCTTGACAATCAGAACAGACTTTGGGAAGGTCTGTTTCTCAGTTTTTTCTCAGTAAAAACTGAGAAAAGGAGTTCTCCTAGTGATGAACCCTGTGGTACTCTGGTCTCAGCAATTGAGTCATCAGATTGACTTCCGTTGAAACTGACACACTAGTGTCTATTTAGAAGGCATGGGTTAAACCAAAGCAAACTATTCTGAGAAACATCAATGGATTTATGGTTTGTCCAAGAAAAAATAATGATCAACAATGTCAAAATTAATCAAGAAAAAATTGCACCGGTTAGTTTGCCATTTTCAGAAGTAAACACAACCTTGTTGAATTTTAAAAAAGCTGTAGTTGTGGAGAAATTGGGTCTGAAGCCGGACTGGCACGGAGATAAGATATTATAAGCAGTAACTTAGTGTGATAGTTGATTGAAAATTTGTTTCTCAAAGGTTTTAGCCACAGACTAGACGATGAAAATTAGAGGGTAATTGTTAATGTCATGGGGGTCACCACCGTTGTGGAGCGGATTAACCGCGACACATTTCCAGGTGGAAGGAAGGGGACAAATTGTGTATAGATCATGATATCAGGAGCTGACTTAATAAATTTAGCCTCAGTAGCATCTGGTTCAGTTCCACAATCTACTTTTAGTTTGTTGATAGCTAGATTTGTTTTTTTTCTTTAACGTAAAGGAACTTCTACAGTGGAGCCATTAAAAATTCATACCTTCTAGTAGGGTCAAAAGCATGACGGCTACCTGTAGAGGAAAGATGATGATTAAAAACATTTCTCTGTCATATCTCTCCGATAGTGAGATAGTAAAACTTTAAATGTGAGAATTGGTATTTCTGTTTGACTCATTGGGAACGTTATTCATTCTTCTCCAGAACTTATCCTCCAGAAATATGATGCATATTTTCAGAGATTTATTTTCTTTTGTAAAAGTCTGATCTAGAATTTTGTGTTTCCCAATCAGCAGGATCCTGTAAATCTTCCAGATTTGATCCCGTTGTTTAAAAAGACTAATTAGGTCGGAGCAAATCCTGATGTGGATGTCTGCCTTTACCGATTACTTCCCACCACGTGGCTTTACATCAATAACGTTTGTGAGTTCAGAATAATAAGAGCCCCAATCGTCTTCAACGTAATTATAAATGGAGGTCTATCAATAATGCTGATTTTTTTAACACATTCAGAAAATGATGGCGGAGTTTAGGAACGTCAGGATCAGACGCAAAGTGCCAGGCAATGTTACAACCCCACCTCCTCCACTTTTACACCTGTCTGTCCATCTAACATAGAATTATCAAGTTCATTCATTCATCAATCATTCTCACAAATTGTACTATGCAACCATGTTTCTGAGAAAGTAAGAACATCAGGTTTTTTTTATTGAGCAACACAAACTCTAATAATCCCTCTTGGGAGAAGGGTCCTTATATTCAAGTGCATCATTTTTAAGCCTTTGACTGCATCAATTATTAATCAAACTAGGAGTGTTAACAGACTAGAGTGGGGCAGGGGAAGGGTCTGAGAGAGGAGGGCAGGAGGGCCACACAACAGACAGACACACAGAGACACACACATACAGACACACATACAGACACACACAGAGACACACACAGAGACACACACATAGACACAAACATAGTAACACAGAGACAAACATATACATAGACATAGACACACACATAGACACACACAGAAACACACACACAGACAGACACACAGAGACACACACATAGAAACACATACATAAAACACAGAGACACACACATAGACACAAACATAGTAACACAGAGACACACATAGACACAAACATAGACACACACAGAGACACACACAGAGACACACAGAGACACACACATAGACACAAACATAGTAACACAGAGACACACACAGAGACACACACATAGACACACACAGAGACACACACAGAGATACATAGACACACACAGAGACACACAGAGACACACACATAGACACAAACATAGTAACACAGAGACACACACAGAGACACACACAGAGACACACACAGAGATACATAGACACACACAGAGATACATAGACACACACAGAGACACACAGAGACACACACATAGACACAAACATAGTAACACATAGACACAAACATAGACACAAACATAGACACACACAGAGACACACAGAGACACACATAGACACAAACATAGTAACACAAACATAGTAACACAGAGACACACACGGAGACACACACGGAGACACACACAGAGACACACACATAGACACAAACATAGTAACACAGAGACACACAGAGACACACACAGAGACACACACAGAGACACACACAGAGACACACACAGAGACACACACAGAGACACATAGACACACACAGAGACACACACAGAGACACACACAGAGACACACACAGAGACACACACAGAGACACACACAGAGACACACACAGAGACACACACAGAGACACACACAGAGACACACACAGAGACACACAGAGACAGAGAGCCAAGCACACACATACTCACGCTCACAGGACTGTGAAAATAAAAAAAAGCGAAACAAGCTGCGTCATAAAAAAAAGCTCAGTCTGCATTGCTCATGAATTAAAAAAAGAAAATAAAGCCCAAGGTCTATTACTGTTGAGAAAGAACATCTGGGCTTAAACAGAAGACATCCGTTATTTAAAACATTCCCTGATAAACTGGGGATGCGCCCTTCATTATTATTAATATTAATATTATTATCAGTAATAATAATATCAATATTAATAAACTGAGTGAACATCTATTTTGCATTTAAAATTCAAAGGTGTTTGTTCCCAGTGGAATCCAGTTCTCTCACATCATTGCTGTTCACTCTTGAAAGAAAAACTATTCAAAGAATAATTTTGGTAAACTTAGAAAACGTCAGACATTTTACTTACGTTTTCCGTCGGTCACCCGCCGCTTCATTAGCCAATAAGGGCCTCAGCGACTGTATCGGACTTTTTGTCATGTCGGCAGTAGGGGCCGTTACAAACCTGATTTATTTGGCATGCAGCTGTGAGCGCACACATCTGTGAGCTGCCTGTAAAACTGATTTGTGCGAGGGATCAATTTCCATCTGATGGTTCTATTCCTCTGTATTCATCAATGGAGACTATGTTGCGAAAAATGTCCAATGAGATCTCATTTTCCGCATGGATCCATCAGACGCTGCATCTGTTGGCTTGATCATTATAGCACAACCGTCTGATTTTAGTTACATCACTCTTGACAAAAAACACAAATCGAATGTTCTGCATCGCTGACGGATGCCTCGCCGCCAAACGCAGATCTAACCTCAGCGTTTTCATCTCTTTAATGTCTTGTCAAATTAGATATTCACTGTGTTGTATATTTATGCATCAGCGGCGGAGAACAAGGCAAACTAAACTTTAGAAGGGAAGTCCAAGACGGGATGGTGCATTCAAGTTCCATTTGCGACCATCTCCACGTATTAGCATCCTTCAAATGCAGCCTCCATCTCCACTTCTCTCATTCGTCTCAACTCGCTCCCTCCTCGCCGCTCAAAACGTTCGAAGGCCCACAGGCAACATCTACGACAAAAAAGAGAACACCAAAAAAACCAAGATGTCTAGTTTCCTTTTTGCTCTCAGAACATGACAGATGAAAAATGGAGGGAGAGAGAAAACATTGCAGGCAGCGGCGACAGCTTTGAAAGCCCGCTGCAACCAATCTCGGCTTCACAGGCGTGCAGTGGTGCACTGTGGGAAGCCGTGCGGTCCGCTGTGGAGAGCGAGAAGGAGAGGGAGAGAGAGAATGAGAGGGAGAGAAAATGGCAAATGAAGTTGGCGGGGTGTGGATTATTGTTCCCACCTGCTCGCAGTAATGAACAGCCCCTCCAAACAGACCCGGGGAAATTGGTCCCCGGTGGTCCCCGAGCCTCCTTCTTCTCATCCGTCATGTGTGTTCGCCACTCCGGGAAACACTCCTACCTGTGGTCCACCCTATTTGGCTGAAGATTGCTTGAAAACACCGGGGCAGTCCTTTCATTCCCTTGTGACTGCATATTCTGGGATGTTGAGCACCTCCTCAAGTTCAATTGCAAGACCTTTACGTCAGGCGTGACTTTTGAAGGCTTTCAGTTTTAGCATGTCATAGTAAGCGTCTGTTGAAGTTAGACCTTTTTTCTCCACAGGAAAAGGCATTTTGGGGGGGCTGAAAATGCGAAGTTCTGAAACTGTGTTCTGGAGTGTAATCTTTCAAAACACACACCATTACTGTTGCCTTTTTAAACTGGCAAAAACATATTTCTTGCAAAAAAACCTCTGCCTCAACTCACACAGGCATGAACAGAACAACATCAAAAATAAAGGTGGATACCGCGCACAGATCAGGGTCACTGTTACCTTTTATCCACCTGGGCTGGTTGAGAGCCGGTGTCTAATTTAGAGACTATTCTCTGCCTTTCAAGGGGCAGGAACACCGGTAATAGAGCGGAACCAAAACCTTCAGTGTCCGAAAACATGACCAAAGAAAGTTTGGTATTGATTATCGTAACCAACGAAAACTTGACACTAATTTTGAGTTCATTTTCTCCATTTTTGGTCACGTTTGTTGAAGCTTGTTGGATATAGACAAAATGGAACGGTGACAAAGAAAGAACGTAAACCCTCTATTCACAAATCACAATGTATCTAATGGCCTCATAGACAAATTCCAGCAAATCGCTGCTTCCGCTTTTGATCCTTCCAGTTAAACCTTTCTGATATCCAGTGTTTTTTATATATATATATATATATATATATATGTATATTAAAAACACTGGATATCAGAAAGATTTTACTGGAAGGATCAAAAGCGGAAGATTATAGATGTCGATCAGAGGAGCAGCATTTGTCAGAAAAGTGCTCTTAATGTGTTTGACGGGATTGACGTTGTTTGTTAGTAAAAAACTGTAGTCATGTAAACATAAAAAACCTTTAACATAAGTCTAAACTGACCATTTTGTGAGCTTTATATAATGAAGTACGAGAGAGAATCCTCAAAAATAAAAGTCATAAGAAAAACGGTATCTAAAGTATCTCAAATTTCTTTTTGAATCGACTGGACGCTGAGAGTTTCTGAATAATATCCTTAAATATTAATTAATAATAATAATAATGCATTTTATCTATAACGGACTTTGCATTTGGATCAAATGTCAAAGTGCTACAAGGTAAAAGGTAGATAAAAGCAGCAATAAAAAAAAAGAAATATATATATATATAATAGTATTACATAAATATGACCAAAAAGTAGCAATGTTAAATAAAAGTTATAGTTTCCGCTAAAGAGGGAAGTTTTAAGTAGAAATATTATCTATTATAATATATATTTGTTCAATTTATGTACTTTTTAAGGCTAGGGCAGGAAGATAAATATAAATACGTTTGGGGATTAGATATATTTATTACATAGTTGTAGTATTTAGTGTGTTTTAAAGTGCCTACACTTGTAGGTTTGATCCGTATATTCCATACAGTGTACTTGTGGGGCACTGGAGACCATTAATCAGCTAATATGCTGAATGTACTGGCCGTACGTACGAGTTACACCGCTGTGCCAGGCCAATAAAGGGTTAAATGGGCGTTTGATCCCCAGAGTGGGACGTAGATGAAGAGCGAGTGATTTACTGTTCGATGTAGATACATGTTTGGTAATAAGCTGCAGATGTAGCACATCCGCCAACGACAGCTATAAGAGTTAAAAAGTTCTTTCTTGACACGTGCCTCTCGAAGGACATTGATTTTTCCGTCTCTTCACTTTAGAGTGTTCTGTGATCATTCTGGCTGAGCTAATGCAGTTGGCCTTATCTCAGTCATGTTATTACGACAATCAAACGTGGCAGGCTTTGTTTCGCTGTCCTTTCAGGGGAAGCTACGGCGCGCTGCTACATCGTTACTGCGTTTAACGATGTTCCCGCCGTTGGAGTGTTTGTCGCTCCGGGCGTCCTCGCTGCCTTTATCTCCAACTAGAGCAGCACTAGTATAAAGTAATGTTTGATTTGTATTTTCCAGAATGGTTCTAATTACATTTCCCATCTTTAGTATTCTTTCAGGTTGTCGATTATTTGCTCTATACCACTAATTGTTTTATTTCTTTACTTTTTTCCTTCCATCCAGAAGCATAGCTTAGCCGTTTAGCAACTGAGGTGGTCCGTCATGAATAAATAAATTGAGAGATTGTCTTCCTTAACAGAATTACTGTGCTTCTTTCGTGGCATTTTGAATTCATAAAATGGACCTTCACGAAAGAAATGTTCTTTTATATCGGCCGTGTACATTTACCACACCGGGGTGAGAGATCCAGAACCTTCAGCCTGTGCAGAATCCACATCTCTCTCCAATTGTTGGCATGCAAACTTGTTATTGGCCCAGTTGTCGCCCCTCAGGCCATACAATCAGCTCAGTTAACACAAGGAGATATTAAATGATGTTTCCGACATTGAAACCTATCAAAACTGTGTGTTGTTTCATTCTGGGGCCGAAACTGTTTGTTTTTACACTTTTCTATGGATTCTAAAGGGTTTCAAATCCTAAAAATAAACAAGAGATTAATGATAATTATGATCCGAACTGATGTGAGCTGAATTCATTAAGTCAGTTAAAGTTTAACACGATATTAATATATATGATGTTTTTATGAGGGTTTCGGGTAGGGGGAGGTTTTAGGTCCTCGTCAAAGAGTTGATTTACCTCCCAGCAAAGGCAAATCCCCCAAAACCCCGCAATCCCCTGCATTGAACTCCTCAAATATGAAGTCATGTCTGAAAAACAGTATTTTCAAGAAAAAAGACTGCAGTATGAACTATGGGATTAAAATATGAAATATACGAGAGTGATCTCTTCCAGTCGGTACATATGCCTACATAGAGAAATATATATCGGCCCAAATATGTTTCCCTATACTAAACACATCCCAGGATTATGTTTGGAGAACTTCAGCTCTAAATTTTTATCACCTGCCCTCAAGAAGCTAAAAAAAATGAGATGTTTTCAATATATTTATTCCTCTTATTGGGTACTGAGTAGGGCTGCAACTAAGGACTATTTTGTTAGTCGGAGAATAGTCATTAATCGACAATGGATGGAATTGTCTCAAGCTGATGGTCACACCACATACCAGAAATATAGGGAGAGCATGAAGCTCCCTGTAAGTGATGATACCAAGCGACGAGTAGCTCTCGTCTTTTCTATGTGCTGCTGATGACCGCTGTTCCCCTCTCTGCTCACCTACGATTCTGAGGTTGATTGTTATCTGATTCTTTCTTTTCAAAAAGAGATTTGTGCTGTATTTCTCTCTGTACAATTACATTTTTATTTGTTTGGAACGACATGTTTTAAATGTTGATGATGACGAAAAATCTTCTCCTCTGATCGTTGGAGGAAAATGAATTAAATCGAGGAGTCTCAGTTGTCCTGCTTTAATATATGGGCTTATTACAGGCGGCTCTGTTATAACAGAGAAGTGTCCGGCACAGTCAAGGTGTTACTCTCATCCCGGAATCTTTCCACTTGGATCCAGCGAGACCATTATATGCGTACAATGTCAGGGCCAATCTACCGGGTCAGGATATCTAGCGTCCTTCAGTCAGAACAGGGCGCACACCATTTGCCAGACATAATATACGGAAAAGACTTCAGACTGAAGTGGGACATGGGGAATATTTTCATTTCTTTACCTGTTGACAAGTACCTCTAGCTTAGGTTCAAGCTTGAAAGGTAAAATTCTTGTCAAAGACAATGTCAGTGTTTGATAACATGAACACAATCATATAAGCCATGACAAACTACCCGCAACCAACATTTTGTAGGTTGTTTTTTTTTTTTTACCGACAAACAAACTCTTTGATGCAATTTTCAGTAATATACGCTATAATTATTCAATTATGGTATCATGACATTAGGAATAGCCTTCGATGCTTACGTGCGTAAACTAGACTTTGGCACCCAGTACTGTGTCGGTGGTTTACCAGTTGTATTCGACCACTTTGCTACATACTGCAGACCAGGAACACCAAACAAGTCCTGCAGTTCTGGAGATGGCCCGATCCAGTCATCCAGTAATAACAGTTAGAATTATTTCAGTCTCACTTAGATCCGAACACTTTCCCATGTTTCTTGCTTCCAATACATCAACTTCTAAGACAAAATGTACAATTCCAGACTAATTGGGTCGGCTGTAGCACAGGCGGTAGAGCGGCCATCTCCCGATCGAAAGGTAGACGATTTCGAATCCCACCAGGGTATTCTTGTCGTCGGGTCCTTGAGCAACACTTTGAAACCCTAGCTCCCCTGGCGCTTCAAGGGGGCCGCCCACTGCCCCCTCAGGGATTGGTCAAGCAGGGAAATGAGTTCACTATGTTGTAGTGTGTATGGCTGTATGCCATCAATAGAGGATTTCTTCTTTCTTCGTCTAATGTATCCCACCTACTGACAGGACCATTGTAATGAGATAATCAGAGATAATCAGAGCTATTCTTCACGTGTCAGTAGTTATAATGTCATGGCTGATAGGAGAAGCTCAGTTAAGGAAGGTACGGTGAATGGAGATGAGGAAGATGCAATATGAACGTGACTCACAACAGGGAGCGGACCTGACCTGGTGAGAAAATGATTTGGTCCGACCTGTGAACTGGAAAGTGTTGGTGGATAAAGCTTAGACAGCCCCAGCTTTGACCTATTCTCCAGGCCGAGACTACATCTGTTTTTTAATGGTCGTAACACAACATCTGATGTCATGTATTATCTACCGGTTATGGTTAATGCACTAACCTGAAGCACCTTTTTACAGGAGCCTACAGCATGGAGGTCGCAAACACCATAGGACATATAATGGAATCCTTCCATTCCTGTTACCCCATACTCCCTCATTTTTCAACAGTACATACTGCTGGTATTCAACCATGTTCTACTAATCTAAGCCGTGCCACTCACTCAGATACACAAGTTGACATCAGGATGTAAGCAGGAGATGGGATGCTGCCGTTATCAAAGGACTTGAGGCAATTTTCATTGTAATAACAAAGAAAAAATATGGCAGACTCCACTTTCTCACCCATGTGGTAATGGGTTCACTTTTCTCTACAGATGAGTCCCTAATATATAGAGCACAGTCTAGTGTAATTGCAACAAAACGGCAAAATCCACTTCAGTGCATTACAATTTCCAGCAGCTGTTTAACATCTGCTACGGCAAAGATTCGTATCCCTCTTTAGTTCCACAAATCCTGGCTGTACAGTAGATTGTAGTATTAGCATAAACCTGATATCTATGGACAGCTAAGACCTAAATAGTTTATTTATAGAGTCAGTTACATTGTATATGTTACTATATTTGAGTAACCTGTACTTAAACGAAAAGAAATACCAATATTTCTATCCTCACCTGCATTATAATGATGATATAGCATTTAGTCCTCTCTAGAGACGCCCTGTGCTTCACGGGGTTGTGGACCAAGAGCTGGCTGTGGTGTCGTGCTCTGCTTCCTTCTAACCTGCTAAATAATAAGCGATGTATATCCATCAGAAGGAACCTCATTACTTGTCTGCTAGATGCCACTAAATTTTACACACTGCCCCTTTAAGTGACGCTATCTGGGAGTGATGTAATGTATAAAGGGGGGAAAAAACCCCCCACCTTGATAACAATTTATAGATGGGAATTCCAGATGTACTAAAAGGAATTCTGTCTTTCCACTATGGCAGTTAAGATTTCCTATCGAGACTTTACCCCCAACCGACCCACCTACTTTGACACCCATGTGCGACATGACATAAAGCTCATGGGAGCATTGAGAAAGTTTTGGCATTCCCTCGAGGCACCAGAAGATGTAGGGTGCAAGAAGAGGAAAAATAACTGAATGAAGGTAAAATTGCGAGTCATTAAATGATCTATGACCCTCTCAGTACACAACTACTGCTCCACCGAGGACGAGAAAGAAGAAGTTGTCCTGTATCAAGAGCAAAATAATGAAAAATGGGACTTTGGGCAAGACACTCCGAGTGGCTTTTTTCCTGAAGTGTGTTGAGATGATTGAGAGAAAAGGCTCTATGGGACCAAGTTTGGTTTGGGAGTGATTTTGAGAATACTAGTCCTTATAAATAATGGGGAGAGGACACATTTTCCTCAATAACAAGAAAATAAACTAACACATTGGGATCCATCATGTACCCAGATGGATGATGGGTACATGATGAGCACATATTACAGAGAGAACATCTTGAGATCCGGGAGCGGTAGTCCACATTCCTGGATGACACGTTGAAGGGCTGACAGCTCAAGGCGAGGGTTTTCGAGTCATCAAATGAAAGTCAAAATGGGACTCCTATACTTGTTCTAATAACAAATATACTCCCATTTGATGTGATTGAAAGCTTGTCTAACATCTAGTAAGATGACTGTGTAAAAGAGGCAATATCCTGAGGGAAGCTAAGCTTATGTAGCGAATGTGCTATATGTTGTGTTGATTGAAAGCCTGCCTGATAATTATTTATTTTTTCCTAGATTAAACTCCAACGGTTTAGGATGATTTATGCAGCCACAACTGCGAGAAGACTATAACTTATGGTGGAAATTCATTTTATATTCAAACTGTTTTTATTTGATTCTTTGGAACAAAATATGAAGGACCAAGGTTAATGATTCTGAAATGAATGATGAAGTTTAAAATACGTTTAAGGTCTGGCGAACATGAGGACCATCATCCAGGAACTGCCTAGTGCTAACATACTTTGGTCACATGATGGTGAGCATTGTCCTGCACCAGAAGGAAACCAGGGTCCACTGCACCAGGGGTCCAAGGATTTCATATTCATCAGGATACCGTTGGCTAGCATGTTGTGGTCCATGAAACCCCGCAGGATACGCCTACCCAGACCGTCACCTCCTTCAGAACCATTCCCTTTTTGGTGGTTGTCTCTCTGGTGGCTCTCCTGTCCACCTGTTGTTACTTTGATTTGAACCAAAGCAGGTGAAACTGATTTGCGAACGGCCAGGTTTTCCAACTGGACCAAACGATACGATTGATTGTTCGCTTATTTCTGGAGTATATGATACCACCTCTCAGCCCGAAAGTTGCTGGTTTCTCGAGTGCCCATTGTGCACTCCCCCCCCCCCCAGAGGACCACATCTTACAGCTGTCCTCTGCCCTCTGAGTTGACCCCTTCAGGCAGACTGCACCGACCCTACCACTTTACCACTCAACAGATTCACCAGTCGGGTCTTTCCCTTCTTTGATAGCAAGGTATCATGGTCTTTGCAAGGACTGTCAATACTACTACAACGAGGAACAAATAATAATATCCGTTTGCATACATGAAGGCATTGACTGTTAGTTTTACAGTATAAATAACTAAATGCAACTATCTAAAAGAACTCTGCACCTTGAAACTTCAGACCCACTTTTTCAAAAGTTATCCTAATTTTTGTTAGGATGTATCTGCCTCTGTTATCATTGTACACAACGTGTGTGAATGGTAAAGGTAATGGCGTTACTAGCGCTCAATTGCACACAGCCCAGCCAGTTAATCTCTCTCATCTATCTTTCAAAAGATCAATTCTTAATGCAAGGCTTTCATACCAGCTTTATCCTTTAAATAGAAAAACATATTTTTTCCTGAAATGATCCATTGAAACTTAGATTGCAGTCAACCCTAGGAGGATAACTTCCAGTCATAGATGAATGCGCATGTCTTCTTAATACCTTCCAGCTCCCTAAGTACATTTTATTCATGTAATGTTGATTGAAAGGAAATTCCGGCCTTGGAAACAGTCAGTCACGACAGCGCAGGGATAAAGCTCGGATCTACGAGTCTCGAAGGAGCCGCAATCACTCAGTTTACTGCAAGAAAAAGGAGCGAAAAAATGTTCTAATGCAGAGATTAACTGATGTCATTTTCTGTAACTGTGGATCTTATGATTGCAGTAATTAAATTGCCCAATGGAGGAGTGAAAGCTTGGCCTTAACTCGCGGCGCTGTTATGTCCGCCCCCTCTTTAACATGGTGGAACAAGTCGTAGGACCTCATTACAAACCCTAATGTGTAAAAAAGAAGAAGCGTATTTCATGCAAGCCTTGACCTCTAAACCTCCATTATGGCAGCAACAACATGAGCAGAATCTAGATGTGTGAAGTGCATCTTTTTCTACCTACCTCCCTTCCGTTCTTATTGTCTATTTTCACCTGACCTCCCTGAATGTCCCGGCTTCACACCTATAACCCTCCTGTTTATTGTCAATGAAATTTTTAGTAAGAGAGGGCCGGTGTGCGCAAGCTGAAGGTTTCATTTCGCCCTTCCACAGTGTGAGTGTGTTTTGGATGCATCAGTTGTATGTGTGTGTGGGTATGGGTGTGCGTGTGTGAGTATGTGTGTTTATGTTGACTGATTTAGTAGCAGCACCTCGAGGTCCATAATCTCGATCTGTTTTCATGCCATTTCCGTGATTGGGCTCAGATGTTACTGGTTGAAATCTTAACTCTCATCTGAAACAGCTGTCAACACGTGAAGAACACGCCCGGAGGTTCCAGTGTGCCGTTTGTGGATATGGAAGATGTGGACCTGAGTGCCGTAAAAGAACTGGAATAAAAAACACATTGGCGCAAAACATGAAAGAGGCCTTTAGCTAATCTGTCATCAAAAATACGATGAAGCTCCTCGCCAAGCTCCGTGAGCCTTGTTGAGATTTCATCTTTGCCCTGATACTTTATTCAAACATGCCTGTTTAACATTAAATAAGCACTGGGAAAAATGCAATGAATGATTCATGACAAACTCAAATATAGTGATAAATGGTAGCTAGGAAAGAAGAACGCACGGACGGTCATATGTATATATATATACATATATATATACATATATATATGTATTTATAAATCTCTATATATATACAATATATAATGTCATATACAAATACATATAATGTACAGGGTATAAACATATGCAGTGTAGATAGATATAACTTATTCAATCTATATGAAAGAGGGGGTTTCTGGATTTGGTGAGAGAGGACATGCAGTTGGTTGATGTGAAAGGGTAAGTTAGAAGCCGTACAGAAAACCACACACAAGTAACACAATATATAACATCAACCCTGCTCAATCTGTAATAATATTATTAATTATAATTATATAAAGAAACAGTCATTGTTTAGGCAGGTATTTGTTGTGTATACAATGGTTGAGGATGCTTCATAAGTGGAATTCTAGTTTTGATCAACACAAACTCTTAAACGTCCTTGAGTACTCGTACGCATTTCTGAGAACTAGATCCATATCTGACATTATAGACTACTATGAACTCATTTAATGGAACGCTGACATGCCGTATATTCAATACTTCATCATTTAACGTTGACAAAGTCGAAGCAATTGACATTTTAAGAGGAACAAAGGCCTCATATAAAAACTTGGAGCATAGTCAAGAGGTAGCGGGAACACATGCCCAGGGAGACGCCAAGCAATTTAGTAGGCAGGTTTAATTAAAGTGCTGCGATGGAGGTATCGCACCGTAATAAGTTAAAGAGGCAAACCGAAGCTGGTGCGCGGGGACAACTCGGCTTCAGTAATCAGATGGAGGAGAGTAATGGCTGCAAACAGAGCGAGCGTCCATCTGTTTACGTGTCACGGGCAAATCCTGTGACTTGTATGTTTATATTCTAAGAAATGAGAGAGATGAGAGAAAAGCTGCGGAGGAGGCAGTGAATTGTTCACTGCTTGAGTTGGTCCACTAAAAATAAACTTAATCTTTTTCACTAGGTACATTTTGTCCTTTCCAGTTTCTTTTGTTGTTGTTTTCTGATAATTGTTGCTATGGTAACCTCTTTTTGGAACAGCTTTGGGTCATTTGGGTCAAATTTTACAATATGGCAATAAACTTCTGTATTCCATGTTGTCAGGCTTTTATTCCGTCATCTTGGCTTCCAAACAGATGTTGCTTTTAGATTCTTTTGAATTTGCCATTTCCCATGTTTAAAACATTATTTGTCAAATTCATGCTGTCTTAAATCCTCAAATAAAGTCCTGACAATAAATTAGTATTTGATCGTTGTAATCAGTACTGGTGCTGGTTAAAATCATAATAGAGTCAAAGTGTGACATAATATTTCATATTTATGGTTTGTTCAGTAGAGGGACAAAGATGTCGTCTCATGGGAAAAAGTTTAATACTAAACAAAATGAAAAATTGCATCTAGTTCGGAGTCATTACTAATCATTGACATATACAGCACTGAGCTAATCAGAAAAAACAATCCACTTATCCACTAATCCACTTATTTTTTAGAAAAAGAAACATCATTAAAAAGACAAATATTGTCATTTCTATTAAATTGTATTTTTTGTGAACAAAGTGGTATTTAAAGGATTTAAATCCTGAAAAAGAGATTAATATCTGATCCCCATGGTCAGGACTGATGTTTAGAAAGATTGATGGATACATAGATATATGGATGGATCGATAGAGTGATAGAGAAAAGCTCGGTTCAATTCAATTAGGAAATGATCCTAATATATATTATATTTATGGCAGTTTAAAAAAGTGGACACCTGTTACCTCAAGGTGGACATGAATCAAGTGAAGCACAAGACTTTTAAACCATCCCCATATTTATATACTATATGTTGGGCTTCAACATGCTATAAAATAGACTTGTTGCACCTTTTTCCATATTGCATTTGCAGAACTATGAACAAAAGCTGTGGTTGGTGGAAGTGCTCAGAACGATGAAAGTCTAAGCTTGGCATCCATCAATGGATTGATTTTTGACATGGCCATTGTCCAAACAAACTATTTTTCCAGCAAATCAGTTTCTCATAGCTTACTGAATTCATACCTGGGGATACTAGAATGGTGTGAAACGACATTAAATGGACAGAAGGATTCCCTCCTGGCTGAAACTAAACATAAACTGCAGAGGACTGCCTGACTTGCAGAGATGTGGAGTGGGAGAAGAAAGCCACCTGCCCATAAGCAGGCTGACCAAATGGTGAGGGGGACGGGATGGATAAGTCAAACCGTTTTAAACAGATTTGACCCTGGGGGGCCTCAGGCCCTCCATTCACTGCTCAGTCGAGTAAACTGCATCATTGTCACCCCGTGAACTGCCACCCTCACTCTCTAATGGCCCTCTAAGTGCCCACATCGCTGCCTCCCTTTGGACCACTGTGTTAGCTCTGAAGCTGGGAGCTCCGGCAGGTTCCTGACGACAAAAGAGACACGACTCATCCGGACTGCGTGGACTGGCTTGCACGGCAAGTAGTGGAACATGTGATTTGGTCCCTTTCCTTACTTTACATCCCCAGGACTGAAACAGGACTAATTTCTTTCTATTAAGTGGATCCTTGAGTCACATGTCTGCATAAATAAAACAAAAGCTATTCCTGAAACGCACCCAATCCTCATGATTTGACTCCTCATATTGAATATGCAAGTTATTTCTGAAAAACCGTGTTTTTCATTATGAAAAAAGAAATGCTCCCCCTGTTGAGTAAAATATGAACTTCTAGAGTAAAACATAGGATATTTACTTTAAAAATCTCCTCAAGTTGATCCATTCTATGAATACAAATGTGTTTTTGGGTGGAAGCGTCTCCTACTCAGTAGAACGTATTAGAGTAATATACAACATATACAAAGTAAATCTCCTTGAGTCGATTTTGGACAAAAACCAGATTAAATGTTGAGAAATGATAGCCTGAAAATCTTTTGCAGATATAGCCCCCTCCCCTAGCATCAGAAACATTATTATATTACAGTGTCACAAATTATGAAAGAGGTCATATTGAACAATAAGCCACAACATTAGAACCAGTAAATGGTAACTGGCACGGCTGCAGCCTGAGAGCAATTTGATCGTACCCCCTTAAAAGTTTGAGCACCACAGTTTGGGCGGTGACAGATTTGGAATAATTCCTCCGACTCCCCACTCCAGTCACATTCGCACTCTTAAACAGTTAAAGACAACTGCCATCGAAGTGGCATCGGCGACAGCACTAATTAGACAGCGTGGCAACTGCATTGACACACAGCCTGTGAAAAAGAGGCGCTATTACATCTCTTCATTTGCGCCACATCATTAGTTTGGATATACTGAGGATTGGCTCGATAAGAGAGGACTGTTCGCTTTTACTGTTACGGCCCAGACTTCTCTTAAAAGTAGAGAAACGGGACACATGAGTGTAGATTTATGTTTTGAATGCAGGTGGTGCAGAATACAGATGGGCCCATTTTAAGCGTGCAGAGGAGGGGAAAACATCTGTTTCAGCACCAAGGGCAATTATGAAGATTGATCAGTCAATTTGCAATGACTGAACCCCATCTCCTCTGAAAAATTGCATCAAATTGTATCAAAGTGTGCGTTTTTTTGAAACAAAAATGGCCTCTGAGGGCCTTGTCTCTGTGGCTTCATGTGCAGGTGCTTTTTGAACAAATTGCACTTTTGTGATGCGATCATTGCAGGTGTGTTCTTTTGTGCCTTGCAAACATTTGTCGGGCATTATCAGTGTCCGGGAAGCGTCAGATCTCAGGTATTTATAAGTCTTGACAGTGGAAGACGGATCACAAGCCCTCAAGCTGCCACATATCCATCCTTGTATGTGCTTCCAAAGACAGCCTTCAACACGCATTACACATGCCCATGCTGCTACTGTGGTCCAGAACGCCCTGTCTGATGCTTTCCATCGCTTCCTCCGCGCATGTTGTCGGGTTGCGTCAGCGGGAAGCGAGGTTATGGTGATGTGGCTTCAGAGGTGCAACTTTTTGTTTTCTGTGAATTCATGCTTCTTTGCCTCATGGCGCTCTGAATGACAAAGTGTACAGTGATTTCGATTTTATGCGGCGCTCAGGCTGTTTCTGCCGGTTGTCCTCGCCTCTGGTTGTTTGCATGTTTGTGTATTCTTCTTCTTTGTATGTGGTATTGCCTTTGAGTGCTGGGTTGTGTAAGTAACTTAATGGCATCCATTTTTGGAAAGAAACTGATAGCATGGACTTAACTATGATGTACGTTCATGGTATAATCACATTGGTTGGGTCAAATCTCGGGGACGAGTTTGCATAAGTACGACACTCATAAATAGCAGCAAAAATACCGCTACGATCAAAATGGTCGATTTCCTGTTAAGATAGACATCTTACATCTTTCATATTTTTCTGTGTAACAGAGAGCGAGGGCAGCTTCCTGTAAAATTTTGCAGAGGGCGCTATAGAGCCATTTTGCCACCCCCCTCCCTTAAAATCATCATCATCATCGTCTGTGTAGTGACCCCCGAAAAGTTTTGTGAATATTCCAGCCTATCAAAACGCTAAAAACCTCCTGTATAGCATAGTTAGCTGCATTGACATGGCAACACAGTTAATAAAAAGGGGGCGCTGTGGAGCCACGCTCTATGCTGTGACATCAATATTGAAGGTATTCTCTGTTCATAATAAGACTAGACGGACTCAAAGAAAGAGTATAATATCTAGCATTTGACACAAGACTAAATTAGTAGCCTATAAAAATAAAGACCTTTTTGTCGGCAGTCCTTTCACTCAGGAGCCACACTGATACACATAAGCGACAATAACCTCACAAAATCTTTTTGAAGAAGTTCCCAATCTGCAGTTTATTCACATTTGAGAGTTTTTGAGGTTACGGTTCGACAACAAAAACACATGATTTATATTCCACAGTCGTCTTGTTGTGTTCAAACTAAAAGCTTGCTCTCCCTCTCTGAACCCTCGCAGAACACGTGTTGCATACTGCAGATGTTCCTACCTCTGACACCACAACAGACACGAGATAATTGTCTATTCTACATACGTGGCTCTACCCAGGTACACCGTACAACTTCTCCCTCCTCCCTTCGGTTGCAAAAGCATTTATAAATGTGCGTACCAGCGCACATTTGAGTGTGTAGATGCTTGGAGTTCAAGATGGAGCTTGGGGACTAATTGACTTCTGGAAAAAACCTCAACAGCCATCTAATTAGTTTCCATTCCTTCATATTACATAAGATCTGAACAGCTGTGAGCCTTCCAAGGTCAGAAAAAACTCAGGGAACTAAAAAGTGAAGGTATTGTGAGAAACGGCTGGTTTACATCTGTGTTGTGTTGGAGTGTAGAGTGTAAGCTCTGGTGAAATAACGTCACAGGGGACCTTTTAGCTCTCAGTCTGAATCTGTCACTCATTGTTTCCTGCTGTAATCTCGCCTCCTCTGTGCCTGGCTGCTAAAACAGTGATGCATATTTGACACCTGCTCTTTCCAGACTCTAATGTTCAGTCAGAAGCAGTGGTTAGATGGAAACTTTTCTTCATTCCGATTCAAGATTTCAGGTCAACTGTTTGGATGGAATGATATCCAATGTTTGCATACAGCAATCGTCAGAACATCTGGGTTACGTATGTATACGGTCATCCATAATAGCTGACTGGATCATTGTAAGACTGACAATATGTACCCAAATCTGAAATGCAGTGGAGAAGGGTTTAGCTGCAGCCCAGGAGTCTGCAGTTTCAGGACTAACCCTAACCCCCTAACCCTATTTCCCACCATCCATACCCAAAGGGGAGAACACAGAATGAGTGTAAGAATGGGTATGGATGTTGAGATATAAACGAATCCAGAAGGATGTATACAGGTACAGGGATGGACCGGGTACAAGTTCTTTGTCGCTCCATTGGTACCCCAGAAAGGCACAAAAACTTTACCTCTGAACAAAGGAACATATTTATACCCATTGTACATACCTTAAAAGGCCATTTTGCACCCTCAAATGCAAATACGAACCTGTATACATTTATATATACTTTATACCATCATATAATTGGTACCTGGTGAGGTTCAGCTGGAGCATCAATTTTGACCATTTCCTATCTAAAGATATAGTTTTAGTCTTACACTTGATTAAACTTAAATCTATATATAATTCTGCTGGAACTGATTCGTCCTTAACAAGTTCCATGGTGAACGTTGTGACAAATGTCTGTTTTTCTACTATTTTAGTTCAGTAGCTATGTAAAGTAGTGTAGGCCAAAATGTAGCTCCAATCCTTCCTGCATATGGATCCCCTCAGGAACTAAACACAGTAAGCCCACTGGGATTTGAGAAATGACCACTGTTGGTTAAAATAACTATTTTAATTTATTTTGGAATGTCAGAAAGTGATCAAGAACCGCTGGAAGCGCTCCAATATTCTGCTTAATAGGCAGATATTGTTGCAGAAATACTGTCTGCAACCACTCTGTTTACAGTGGTGACTCTAAATGGACCCTAAAAGTGATTATAAGTGTGAAATGTTGTCCACCTCTGTGCGACAAACTTGGGATGTGTGCAGGGTGTACCCCACATCTTGCGCAATGCCAGCTAGGATAGGCTCCAGCCTCCGCGACCCTACAGGATAAATGGTTAAGAATAATGAATGTATGACGCCATTTTCAGAAAAATGTTAATTTTGTCTCCCTCTCTCTCTCTCTCTCTTCGCAAACACACAAGAAAATTAGTCAGTCTAAATTGCCAAATAAGACTGACCAATCAGCCAACCAGTATGGCAGCTTTTGTGTTGACATTCTGGAGCCTTCTACCAAATAGCTGTGGAGCAAAGAGGTGGATTCACCATCGTCTTAAAAGTCCAGTACATTAAAAAGACTCCCCATCACGTTGCATGATTCATTTTGAAACCCCAGACCCACCACATGACCCGACTTCATTTTCAAAGTGTCAACTTCCTCGATTGCTTTGTTACAGGAAGCTGGTGGAAACCTGATCCACTTTCGTTGTTGTTGATTTACCCGTCTAACACGTGTCTTCAGAGTTTTCCAGTGGTTTTTGCTTATGGTTTTTGCATATGATTTTTTTTCGGACATATCTTGAAATTGAATTTGAGGAGTTCAATTACGGCATTAATCGCACAAAGCAGGGGATTCAGAGCGTAAGCCTAGTTTTAGACTATCCTACCACCCGATCTTTCTTCTTGCATGTCCAGTAAGAGCACTGGGTGGTAGGATAACGTTCTTTCTGCTCGTGCACAAAGAATGCTGACAGAAAATACAACAATTCTTTATTTCGATTGGATGAGGAAAAGGTTTTTCCAAAGCATCAGCAACTAAATGAAATCGGATTTGAATTTTTAATGTGTTTAAGGTGCTTGTATTGGGTATTTTTATTCCGATTGCGCTCTTAAACGGATGTAAATATCAAAATTAGGGGCCGACCCACGACAGTCTCTTCTGCTACCTGAGTCTGCTGAGGATATCTAGAATATTTAAGACTTTAAAACCTGTTTTGCATGAAACCGAACCTTCATTCTATTGATATAAAACCATGGTGTAACCCCTTAATTAGGTAATATACAATACGTCTAGTGAATATCTCCCGGCTCTCTTAATGATGTGATATTTTTTTGTGCGAAGAAAACCAAATCATTAGGCAAAATGTTGTTGCCTCTAGAAGTTGCCAGGATTGTAGAGGGATGCCAATAAGACGCCTGACACGGGGTTTAAAAAATACATGAGAAGCGTTCTCTCTCGAATAACACCCATAAAAAAAATGTGACGTGGCCTAAAGGAAGGTGCTTAATCCTTGACTGCTACAGAAAAGCTGCTTGGTTGACGCCGCTAACTCTGAGCAGCCTGATGTGTGTTTGAATAGTCGCAGGAGCCCCCAGCAGAATGAAATCCCTCCTGAAATATAATGCTGATTGATTTATTGAGGATGGTTGTTTTCATTTGAAGTGATCTTATAGAATAAAATGTAAGGCAGACGGTATGGAACGTTGTGAGGCTTTTTTGAGTCCAAAATATCTGGCACAAGTTGGCTGTGGGTGTTGGTATTATTCCATGTGTGATGTTGTGACGGCTGACCAGATAGAACTGTGAGTAGCTTGTTAAGACTCCATACATCCCATCTGTCGCGTGGCGGAAGTAGCATCTGGTGTGTAAAAATCAGTCCAACTTCTTCTTTCTATACATTTAAGGCCTGTGCAGATCGTATGTTCTTTATTATACCTACTTTTATAAGTGAATATATCCTCCTGTTTCAAGAAGTATATGCTGACGATACATTATTTATTTGCAAAAAAAAATAATTATCTGAGCCAACTCTAAGAGGTGCATCAAATGCGTGAAATGTCACATTTAGATGAGACATAGAAAGTTTTGGGATGCTGTTCTATGGAGTGATGATAAGAGATTGTAACTTTTGGGGCGGTGTGTCTGTATGCGGGAGAGTATGGGTTCCATCAAGTAACGGCAAATAAGAAAAGAAAATGCGACGCCATGAGCAAGCTTGGGCATCATTTCACGTTCTGAAAGTCAACAATTTTTTGCCGACCTCCAGGACTTTGTTTCACAAGAATTCCCGGAACCTTCTATTGTGGCTATAATAGTTACCTGACTTGGCTCAAATTGAAAATCTCTTGTGAGATTTGGAAAAAGTTTCAGCTTGTATTCCAGGAATGGAGGCTTATGCCCCTGAGGAATGGGCTCAGATCCGTCAAGAATGCCGTCAGAAGGTGGAATCTGGTTAGGCATCAATTTTGAGATTGTAGTATTCAGTTAAAGTAAAACAGTTACATTGAGAAATTAAACCTTTTCTTATTACTATTTCCGAAAAGGATCCTTCATGTTAAGGCGATAACTAAAAATCCATTCCATTGAACATTTTCAAATTTGATACCCACTTACCCCTGAGTAAGATGAAGATGGTTTGGGGGAAATTGAATATATCCTACATCAACTTATTTGTCAGAATGAACTTCACATATATACAGCGAGAAAGAAAACAAACCGTGTTTGTGCTAAGGAACCCGATTTTGTGAATATCCCGTCTTCAGAAGACAATTTCTGTCCGAATCTCGCTTGATCCAAGACTGGATTCCAGTAAATCCTCTGAGATGCACACTCAGTTTGGCACAAACGCCAGGAGTTGTATTTCACACCGGCTGAGTCGGAAGACGCATCCTTGCACACGTGGACACAGAGTACACATACACATCAGTGTAACTGACCACGAGTTGGGTTTTCCAGCCCGTATGATGGATTGTTTCTTTCATCCTCGGGCGGTTTTGGACCTTTATTTTTGGGCCTGCTCCGCAAAAGGGAACAGCCACCAGAGACAACACTGCCTTCTCTAATCCGCCAACTTCTAAATCTCCAAATACGATTCCAGTCTCTAGGAACGATGCGCCCTGAAGCTTAGGGAGAACCGAGATGAGCTGTAGAGCGACAGGGGGACGAGAGGAAGGGAAAGGAGAGCTATTGACGGCGGCTGAGAAAGTGAACCAAATCCTTTGTGAATAAAGAATGCGGTGTTTTACAGAGATGGCATATTAGGGTTCAGAAGATGGACTTATCGCTTCAGAAGCAGTGTTTTTTCTACTGCAACACTAAAAGTGTTTGTGATTCGATTTCATGTTGAAATGCAGATTCAACCTTTTTCTGCCATTGTGTCTGACGCTTTTGTGTTAATAAGCAGCATTGTCTGCTTATTATCGTCTTCATCTGCTGGATGGAAGATGATGAAAAGATTGAAAATATAAACGCAATGTAGACTTTAAGAAAGCTTCTAAGAGACAGATATTTAGAAACACATGGGCGCCCAACGGTACCATTACCGTTGGACGTACCGTTGGACGTACCGTTGGACGTACCGTTGGACGTACCGTTGGACGTACCGTTGGACGTACCGTTGGACGTACCGTTGTGTTGTTTTTGTGTTTTCACGACACAAGATTTGTGTTGTGAACAGCACAAATCAGATTTTTTTTCATATCCGACCCAGGCCACTTTCATGATGTCGGTAGTAGGCTTTTATGGAATAAAGTGAGGGGAATCCGTTTAAACACTACATGCAACCAAGATCAAGGAAGAACATGCAAACCCTCTGGTGGGTTCAGAACACAAGAAGGAACCATCAAGATAGGTTTTCTTTATTCTGACAAGAAAAAATGTCCAAGGTTCAAACGAAGCTCCGCTGAAATGTCCTCTGGGCAGGCAAACTTTCTGGAGATATGGTGAGTCGCTTGGTGCCCTGATCAAGTCAGTATTCAGTCGAAACAATAAATCCACCTGCCTAATACTGTCTAGGTCGTCTTTTTGCTGCTAAGTAAGCATTTAGACCGCTTAAGTCTGTACTAACAGCCCGACAACACCCATTAAAGCCAGCAGTTCTTGAGATTTTGATCTTAATATAACTTTTAAGCCCTTTCAGATCCTTTTTTTTTGCCCATTTTTTCTTTCTTCCAGCACATCATCTTCACGATTATCCGCTAACTGCCTTCATGGCGGTCATTGGGTCAAATGTTGTGGCAGATAGAAGTATAATCTTTCATAGATAAAATTCACATTCAAACTTTTATCTGCAATAAAACCAACTAAATTTGATCCGTAGAATAGCACACTGACTGTTTAGCTAGGACTACGGATCTGTTTGTTTATATTTGTAAACACCAAAACAGAAAGGAGAGGAAAGTGAAGTTGGACCTCCATTTATCAGGTGGCAAGGTACTGCAGATCAGAACTTTTCTTCTGAGTATGTGCTCGATATTTACTTTCAAATAAACTTAATTTACATAGCACTTTTAATGCAAACACAACAAAATATTACAAAAAAAACAAAACAGTAAAAATTAGATAATTAAAAATCTGTAAAATTCATGGAAATATGGTCTAATAAAAGGAGTGGCTATTGGAATATAAAAATGAATAATCAGAAAGGTGAATTGGTGACTCTAAATTTACGTTCACACTGGATACATATCTGATAGTTTTCAAAGCAAACTCAGTCGGAACGGTCATGTCGCATTTCATCCGACTTTTATGCCATTGAAGTGAGACAGACGTCAGAATTCTGCGCCGGAGGATGCTGTACACGGCATTATCATATGTAAACAACTTCAAAATTGATACAAACACTCTGACATGTGTAGCATCCCTAATAACTTGCGTGAGCACAGCGTGCTGCTTGTGACGTCAAGTCTTATTGTGGTCATGCGGGTCACTTCAGGTCCGTCGACTGTTCACACTGGAGTCTGATGGCCGTCGCATTTAAATTATAATGTGATAAACACGCAAAAAAATCGGATCTCCGCGAAAAAATTTGAATTGAGCTTTAAGACCTGCAGTGTGAACGTAGCCTAAGTCACCTGTAGGAGTGAATGTGTGCATGATTTGTTGTCTGTCCCTGTGTGTCGGCCCTGTGGTGAACCGGAGACTCATCCAGAATGAACCCTGTCTCTCACCCAGTGTTGGGGATCAACTCCAACCCCCCCGCGACCCTGAACATGAGAACCGGTCACGGATAATGAATGGATAAAATAGAAACAGTGACATACATAAAAGTCAAGAGAGCAATTAAGAATGAAACTAAAATAAGATCCAGAGAAAAGAAAAGTAAAAGGAATAAAAGTATGACAGCCAAATAATAACACCAACAGCAGGAAATGACAAAATGTAGACGCCTGACTTCTTTTTAACAAGAGTGCCTTTACAAAGATTGCGATTTGCTTTATTAATGAGGTTGTAAACACTATAAATGATAAATTATACTAAACAAGTTATAACATATTATTCCACAAATGCGGGTTCACTATTTTCAAAACCTATTTACTGCTGCACTTGCATCAACAACTTAACCGGCGATAGTATTAATGTTGGGTTGCAGAGTCCTTTCAGGTATTTGAAACCACCCAGTTAACAACAAGGATGCTGGCTGACGGAGAAAACAAAGAAACCAGGAACAAACCTCAGGCTGAACAGCATAGACGAAACTGAGCTCATAATTTGGCAAGAAACAAGTCACTGCCATGCTTTTTAATCTAATGATTTATAGCTGATTATTAATGAGTTATAGAATGTTAATAACCTACTTAATAAACAGAGTATAAATAATTAATTTACCCTTTTTAGAAGGTCTTGTTCGTAAAGTCGTGCCATAAATTCTGCGTCAACGCCTGCAAGAATCAAAAAACAAACCACCGCTGCTCTGAAACAGGTGGAAATGTTCATTCCAATCTTTTTTTTGTATTAACTTTGATTTCTTTGTGGAACTGCTGCAGGGAGGTGGACCCATCGGGTTGGAGACATATCGGCTGTTTATTCGTTTGTGATGGTCCGGCAGCACCGACATACTGTGCCTGACAAATAGCTTCCAGAGTTTTTTTGTATTTTGGGGGGATTTTTTGACACAACAGGAGAAAATGAGTTATCACTGACTAAAAGATTCAATTTCACGCTGTTCAAAGGTAAGTTTATTTGTATGGCACCATCCAGACACGGTTCAAAGTGTTCCACGGACACAGAGAATGAAGTCAAAAATAATACACGAGGAACATTCAAAAGAAATTATACATGACGAGGCTGTGAAAAGACAGGACGTTAAAATAGAAGGGAATTGCATGATAAAAAAAAAAGGAGAGAGAAAAGACGAGCAAATGGAGATGAATTAAATGAAGGGATTTGAGTGAGAGCAGATACGAGGTGATGTGAATTTATGGGAGAGGTTTGGGTAAACAATCATGATTTAAGAGCTGAATCAAGTGAGCTGACAGTCTGTCAGAAATCACCGGTAGATTTTTCCTCAGACGATGAGTCTAAAATACTCAAAGCTGCAGAAGCTTGGCTCAGGTTCTGAGAACTCTGAAGCCCCTCTTCAAGTAGAAGGAACCAGGTGCTGGTTCAAAGATGAAACAGTTAAGAGCTGTTTCAAGTGAGCCTTCCAAGAACTGGGTGGGCTTTCTGCTAGTGTCATGTTATGACATCACAGAGGCGTTAGAGACACACATTTACATCACGGAGGAACTAGAGCCGGGTCATTATAACTAATACCACATCATTTCACCATAGAGCCGCGCCCATACTTCATAGAGCCTCCAGAACCAGGTGATGACGTCACAGAGATATAGAACCGTGTCTATATGTTACAGAGGCACTACACCCTCAATCATTACATCATACAGAGGTGATGGACCCAAGACATTTCATCAAAGGGGTACCACAGCCACGTCCTTGTTACAGATGCATTACAGCAATGTCATTACGTCATAGAGGCACTAAAGCCATTCATTCCATCAAAGAGGCACTAAAGCCATTCATTACATCAAAGAGGCACTAAAGCCAATTCATTATATCATAGAGGCACTAAACCCAATTCGAAGAGCCAGTCCAATAGGACTTAATGTATTTGGAAAAGGGTACTTCTCTGAATGTTCCAGGTTGTACAGATGCAAAGCCTCTCCTCATAAATGTCATAGTGAACCTGCAACTCTGTTCGCCGTACCTCTCCGTACACCCTCCTCTGAGCTCTCGCCATCGTGGAATTCCTCAAGGGTGCCGCTTCATCACTCGAGACAACTTTTGACTTCGTGGGTGGAAGTCATGCATTAACGCTCGTAACTCTAGGGGTGAGACTGTTTACAAGATCGCAGACAGGAAGTGAAGGCTGAGCTGGTGTGGGTATAAAAGTCTGCCTGAATAATGTGCGAGTGAGAAATATGTGCTTGGATATTTTTATGAAGTAATGAGTGGCCAGTTGTATCTCACGCTCTACTACTCAAATGTTCCAAGCAGGAGTTTATTGACTGTAATTGGGTGCAGAATCCCTCTAAATAGATGCCATACGTTTATTATATTATTTATATTATAAGGTTATTTAGGAAGGAGCCCAGCAGACTGTGGCAACCCTCACAGCGCCTCATTACATCCGGCGCATCACAACCTTGTTATTCTCTGTCATTTCAGAGAAAATGTACGATAAATGCACTTCCATTACCACATAGTGACCCGGAGAGTAGAAAAGATTTGGTTCATTTACTGTCAGAGACTGTAGTCGGTAAGCAGTGCTGAAGCGAGTATGTAGAGCTTTGTGTTGCTGTAAAGAGCGGTTTAGGCCTCAGTATAAATTATTCAATCTTAATACTCGAGTTGAAATACAACAAACCGTCAGCGGCTCGGCAATGGGCCTTTTAGAGCGATGCAGTTTGAGAGCTAGAAATGGAGCAACGATGCCATTCTAATATTCTCGCAGGAGCATTCTCTGAATCTGCAAACAGCCTTGAATAATGAAAACTCCTCTACCCAACAGATCCATTCAGTCCTTAAACAACAGGAAAAATGTGCCCAAGAAAGTAGAATACCTGACGGTAATGTGAGTTTGCCTCCGAATGACTTGCAGCCAGCAGCTGTAAAACGCCTGGGCGGATGATGATCGCATTGTGTGTGCCGGAACATTCAAGTGAATTTGCACGCGACAGGGGGAAAACATCTGTGATTTCAAGTGCATTCAAGAGTTTATGTGAGCGCGTGACTTATTAAAGACTTCAATGAGTCTCTGAATGTGAGAAGTGGTGATTCTTTACTTAAGCATGCCCCCTTTTGGCCCCTGAAATGTGCAAGCCTATTCCCCCATAACGGCTATATCGTGTAGCCAGCTCTCTTGGGAGCCTCGTCACTCGCCTCGCTGTGCTTAACTAACCTCCCCCTGAACAGAAGTGTGAAGGCGGGAGATGAGAAGCAGAGAATGGAGAGTGTGCTACATACAGCGCTGTGATGAGTGAACGCTTATGAGCGACATTGTTACTATGCAGAGCTTATTATTCTCTCTCGGCACTGGGGTATTGTCAGTAGCGACCGTAGCTATTCATTAAAGCTATGAAATATGACCCGGCCCTCGGTGTGTGTTCATATGTGTTTGCCTAGAGGCTATTCCAACAGATCTAACCCGGATATTTTGCATTATAGAACTCAAATTGGCTTCTAAAGCCACATATATTCACTTTGACGTTCTTTTTCGCCGCTTTGCCCATTTCTCCGACGGGGGAAAGCATTAAACAAGCTGTTAAATTTACAATCCAGTCACAGCCATTAAAAAGTAATAACTGGAATGGAAGAATTGCGTTCCCCAAACACTTTATTTTTAGAAAGTGTTAAATAAACTACAAGCACATCTACTGTATACCCCAGTGGTCACTGTAATGCATTGTTCTATTAAATATTCATCGTGCCCAAAATCACCATCGTAACCGGACCCGACAGCTCACAGCCTCAGACTTGATTTAATACATATTTAATGTTACCAACTGTTTAATTGTTTGCTCCGACAACTAAAGTCATTAAGCCCACAGTGCTGTGAAAAAGTTTCAGACCCCCTGCTGGTGTGTATATCTCAGACTAAACTGTGTGTGATTCTCAGCCCTGGATCCAACTGCAACCAAGTGCCTCTCTGACATCACTGTGCTGGAATCCTAGCCCACTCTTCTTTGCAGAACTGCTTTTTTTGCAGCCACATTGGGAAGGTCTTTGAGCATGAACCAGTCTTTGAAAGTCAAAGGGATTCAGGTCCAGGATTTGTCCAAGAGCCCCAATAAGGCTTTAATCTTTTTTAGCCTTTCATTGCTAGACTCATGCTTTGGATCATTTTCTGGTATGACTGAGTCGTGCTTATCCTCTTAGGCTGGAGACCTGACATTCTTCTTCCCAAAATCCTGGTAGAGAACAGAATCCACACCCTACAACATCACACTGCTTTCTCCATGCCAAACCGTAGGTATAATTTTCTTTTTGTGAGATAGTTCTGGCAAAAATGAGTGATGAAATAACTTTTTCGAATATTCCTGCTAGATTAAAATGAATAATTGTGTTTTCAATGGTTGTTGAAAACAATATTTTTGTAAATTTGGGAGAACATGGCTCTTTTCTTTTTTCTTTCCTCACAAAGTTGAGAGAATGTCCATCCAAACATCCATCCATCAGTTTTATTCCACTGATCCGACATCGGGTCTAAGATGGGCATTCCATTCATCCCTGTCCTCAGAAAATCTCAGTGTGAGAGCGAAGCTGACATTTATAGTCCCTCAAGCGAGTTCTGGTTCTACTCTGGAGTCTCCTCCCAGTTGGAGGTTCCTAAGGCATCTTACTCAGATGACGAAACCACCTCAACTGGCAACATTCGATACGAAGAAGCAGGGCCTCTACTCTGAGCTCCCTCTGGATGTCTGAGCTCTATATCGTATTTCTAAGGCAGAGGCCAGCCACCCTACGATGGAAGCTCATTTCATCCGCTTGTACCCTTGACCTCATTTTTTCGGTCTCTGCCAAGAGCCTTTTGACCACAGGTGAGGGTTGGAACGTAAATTTCACAGAAACGTGTTTCTACAGATTCCACAGAAACACTACTTTAAAAACTTTTCTTTGAAGTGGTTTTGGTTTGGACCAAATTTGGACCAAGCTTTTTCTAAATGAATGCTGTATTTGGTTAACATCAGATGTAACGGGATCTCTGTCTCATCCAAGCAGTTCCACTCATCAGTCCATAGAGTATTCTCCTAAAACCTCTGAGGGTCATCAAGGTATGTTCTGGCAAACGAGCTTGAATGTTCTCCTCACCACTCTCACATGGATGCCCTTCTTCCCCGGAGTCTTACGACTAGTCATACGTGTCCTTTTGTAGATCTCTGGACTTCTAGAGCTTTTGAAAGAGGCTCTGGGATTTCAGCGAACTGCTTCCTCATCTCTCAGGGAATTTATTTTTATTTCCTGTAGGGACAAGGTCGTCACCAGCTAGATCAAGCAAGAACGAAAAATTATTTAAACTCTTTCTTTTTTTTCGGAGACAACTCGAAAAAAGTTACCCTAAGGTTCTCCTCATTATGCGTATTAGATATTAGAGGAGTATTGGTCTTTGCCAAGATCTTTTGCCGTTCCAGTGCCTCACCAGTTTTGTGGCCCATTTCACGTATTAATATGACTAAAATAAAATTGTTGATTATAGCAACTTTAAGAATGCATACAAAAATGATGCACCATGCCTTTAAAACTGACCTGGCAAAACTTTCTTTGCAAACACCTGCATATATGGATAACAAATGGCTTCCTCTTTCTTGATGATATACAAGTCATCAAGATTTCTTCAGGGAAAATGTGTCATCTTGTGGAAGTAGGATGGTGAGAGAAATCCATACTATACTCCCTCTTTCATCCTCCGACCTGCTTCCACAGCTACATAAAAATAGGTCAAGGGCACTTACGCCCCAAGCAACACAGTTTCCAACCCTTTAAACCGTCCTGCCATCCCATCCTCATTACCTCCACCACACCAGGTACATTAGAGGCAAAGCCCGCCCTTTTCCTCTTTTTCCTTCCTAGCTTCCATCATCTAGGCCCTTTAGCCCTCACCCTCGGCCGACCACGTTCCCCAGCCTCGACCCACAGTCTCCTATCTGAGATGATCTTTACAGTGATTAATGCAATGGGGAGGTGGAGAGCCTTCTGCTCGCCCGTCTCTGAGACCCATTTCAAATGACTATCCTGCTGTGGCCACAGGCTGACAGGAAACTCTATTTTAGCTATTTTAGTCTCTCGTTATGGCTGTTTTTGCACCTGTCTCGCTGCAATCTACACATTAAAGCATGTTGCAGGAACACTTTCCTGAGCTCTGATGTGTTTTTAGCGGAGATGAAAATGTGAGCTATGTGAAGATACTGTCTGATGTTTAGAGCTTCTCCTACTTTGTCCAGCTCGTTGTTCTTTTTTTTTTTTAATAAAGAGCTCTTGGTAGCTATTTTCCAATCCTACAATGACCTCCATATTTTCCATTTGACCTACACAATACTTTACAGCACATAATGAAGAATGGAAATATTTGTATCCCTGAAAAGTCAGGAATATTGTGGAATAATCATGGCTGCCATTTTGTTTAACACGATAACTCAAAAAGTATTTCATGGATATAGTGATCTACAGTATCTTGTATTCTTGTATATCACATTTTTCTCTAATAACTCATATTGGAGGTTCAGCTTCATAGGCTTCAGTGTGAGAAAGAACTGGACAGATCTTTGGAAATGTCAGCTGTGTATTTTCAACACTAGGGGAACTTTAATCTCCAAAACGTTTTCGGGAAATCATTTTTCAACCGTTGGTCCTGTTTCATCCAAATGTGGTGCATATATATCATCTCTAGGAGATCTGTCGTGTATATATCATGTTTTACTCATTTATGGGAGCTTCTCTTATGAAAAACACAGTTTTTTGGGGGGATATCTTCACATTTAATTTGAGGAATTCAATCAGGGGAATGGTTTTGCACAATGCAGGATATTGGGGGCTTTTCCGGGATATACCCTGGCTGTGGAGGGCGACAGCATAGGCCTTGTTCAAATGTATGAAAATCCTTCTCTGTCTGTGATGCTGTAAAAAGGATTAGGACTTTGGAGCTCAGGGCTTTAATCACTTGTTTCCCTGCAATAAGACGCTCAGCAATGTGTTTTATGTCAAATCTATTCCACGATTTAGTTTTTGACACAAGAAAGCTCCCCCCCGCCTTTTTAAAAAAAATGTTTTATGTCAATCTTCGGATTTTCAGACTTGACTCTGGAAAATGTCCACACAGACTCAAAAGTAGTTTTCAGCCTATTTTCAGTTTCATTTTTAAACCGGTCACGGATCCACCTCATGCGTCATCTCAGGTAGGGAAGTTTGTAACAAGAGAAAAGTTCAATTACAGCAAAAATAGCCTAAAATGCTTTTATTATTCCAAGGTTTTTATTTTTCCCCTTGAATCTCATTTCGGATGTTTCTGGGCCGGTGCCGGTCCCAGGCCTCATGAATGGCCTTTTTTCAATTACGCAAATGTGACCATTTAGCCTCAAGGAACAAAATTACATTTATTTTCTCTCTTCCGAGAATAATAATTATTATTAATAATGGATATTTTGCTTAGAGGTACCAACTGAGTCTAGTCTTCTTGAAAACATCTCCTTCAAGTACCTTCAAGTCTGTAGTCTCTGTAGTCTCTTCGTAACCATGTGGTCCTTCTATCCATTGTGCTTCAGAGTGTGCGTTGTGTTTCGAGATAATGATGAAGCAGACAAGGAGAAACTGCTGCTTTGCCAGCGGGGATTTTTTCCCTCAGAGGCTGCGTGTAAAACACTATGTTATCTGTCCAACAACTTCACACCATCAAGTTTCTGCATGTGCAACTCCCCTCAGCAAGGCCTGAAGCCAACTGGCCATATGGCTGATGTGTGTCCATATTTACCGCATCCAGTCAGCCTTAACTCAATAAACCAAATACATCTCAACTATTTCCTTATACAGCGTCCATGGGTGGTTTATCATGAATATTCCTTTTAAGATCTGAGCATCCATAGAAATATTTTGATGAGAAAAGTACAATTCTATGTTCTATGAAAAGAACTGGGCCCTGCAGTCTTCCCTGACAGCAAGGATATATCGCCGAAAAGACCCCTGCATTTCACAACCAATACCCCCCTGATTGAACTCCTCAAATTGAATGTGACTCATAAATAATCTCGAAAGAGTTAATTTGAGTCAATATGGAATATTTCTCTGAAGTCCACAATCGAATCCCATAGTGACTCAATAATGAAGATGAATGCAGTTCACTATTTTTTCTAGATCTCCTCAAGTTGAGTCATATGCTCCGAATTTGAACTTAATCTGACCAACGCATTAGAAATTATGTCCGAAAGACAGTGTTCTCGTACAATAGTGAGTCAAATACGAACTATCCAAACGGCTTGTTATCGCGTTAACGAAATGATGGAAGCATCTGCCCATCCTTTGTTTCAAGGGGATTAACTCAAAAACAGTTTCATTTTTCATTTTCTCATATTACAGCCCCATTGACCTTAATGTGAGGAAGAACTGGATTGATTTTGGGAAAAGTTGATTCTATATTTCTCCCCTAGGGGGAGCTTTATCTCAACGTTTACGAGCCACAATGTCTAAACCGTCTAAAAGTTTGTGCGTATGAATAGACACAAGGAGACCTTGTATTCACTATATTCTACTGTCATAGTTCAAATGTCACTCACTAGTGGGAGCTTTTTTATGAATGACAAGGTTTATGGACAGAACTACCAAACCGTTGGGCCAATTTAGTCCAAATTTGGTGCATTTGAATTAAAAAATGACAAACGAAATAGAGCGGTACCACTAGAAATCACTGTTGCTGCTAATGAAGCAAGCCTCAACACACGTCGTCTACATCGGCTCTGTAGACGATGAAGACACGCTAATCTAGCCAGCTAACTAGCCTGCTCCATGTTAAAGGGCTTTTACTTAATGTTTCTTTTTAACGTGACTTTTGATTATATATCTATCTATATATATATATTTTATCTACCTTTTGTTATCAGAAGTGATGTGAAAGGACTAAATTACGGTTCAGTAAATACACTGTTGGTACGGCAACCTGTTTGATTTAACAGTCTGTTATAAAAGCAGTAAAGTTTATTAAAAGACATTTAGGAAAGAAGATTAAATATTTATTGTTTTTATGCTTAGTTTGCCTGTGACCAAAACAACATAAAGCTACATTCAAAAGCTGATAGCTAAATAAGATTAATTTAGTAATTGGGTATTTATTGTTACTTAACCTTTATTTAACCAGGAGAAAAAAAATATCCAAGTAATCGATCAGATATTGAAACAATTAATTTCAAAACTATCAAAATTGACGTTAGTTGCTACCCTTTACATAAAAACCACCATGTTACTGTTACGGTATCCAAAATACTGGGAAAGTAAGCTTGTCCTCCATTTTTTCATCAACATCCTACAAACATTTCACACGCATTTAGCGCCCAAATTCTTATTTTTCAACTCATTCATGTCACATCAAACACTTTAACCGGTGCAACTTTTGTATTGACTTTTTATCTAATTGCACAGCAAGAAAGTTTTCCACATTTGGGTTGAATTAAGAAGTATTCTTCGGACGGGGGAGGCAATTTGAGCGTCTCCACACACACCCGGGACAGATATTTCTGTTATCAAACCATAAAAGCTGTATTTTGCATATAATGTGATTTTTAAATGCCGTTTTACATTTCACACTGTGTTTGAATCATAAATTCAGTTTGAGTTCAAATTTAATGGCCCAAATAGAGTTTTTTCACTCTGCATCTTTCTGTGGAATCCCTGCAGATCTGAGCGACTGCTCGTCACCTCAAAAAAACTTTCAGAGGGGGCTTCAGAAATGACAGACACTTTTTTCATGTGGTTGCCAAGGTAACAGGTTGAATTGGAGAGGTGCTCACAACTGGGTGTATGAGTGTACTGTATATGTGTGTGTGTGTGTGTGTGCTGCCCACCATTTGTCAGCATAATTGAAACTGCATGATTATTAGAGGGTTTCCCAAAGACTCAAACCCTCTTGAAAGTGCATGACCTGCATTCTTTCTTTTTTACTGTAAATCCATTGAAATAGGAGGTCGGTGACTGATTGTGTTTGGATTATGACCAGAAAGATCATGCTGACATATAAGTACTTTCCTAAAGGCAGCTACGAGAAGCCTCTCTACTCAGAAACCTGCCTCACTTTTACCTGCAGCAAGATAACCTCGCCTGTTTTTATGCTCTGATTTGTTCAAGCGGGTCATTTGTTTTATTTGCAACCCTCAACCACATAGTGATGTATCATTAGTCAGACTTCTCACCCTTTTTATTTTTTTTAGTAAACTGCTCCGTGTCAGCTTTTGGGAAGTGCTTGAATGGCCTTCAGGTGCTTTCATGAAGAAGCAAGCCTTTAATTGGGGATCCAGTGATTTGATGTCCCCGGGCTACTGATTTATATTTGCATAGTTATTTGTTGATGGATAAAAAGCCAGTGGCAGGATATTGATCAAGCATACAGAGGCAGCATTGATAAGTGATGGGCCACAGGGAAGACTGAGGGATTCATGTTTCATGTACGGAATTGTTGACCAAATTAACATATTCCTTGTTAAAGCATCGCAATTTTTCAAGTCACATTGTTTTGTACATTTTTGGTTTCAACATTGTCATATGTTTCCTTTTCAAGCCCTCTCGTAACACCAAGATTGCAGCAGGTGCACACGGGGCATTTGTCTTGCATTGCAATCTATGAGGTCATGGTCTCGTTCACCAGTCAGTCAAAAATCAAAGCGCTCTGCCGGATATTGTGTGAGTTCCATTTTTGCCTCACACTGCTCTGATGCATCGCAGTGTGGACTGAACAAGATCTCTGAAGGTCTGATGTGGAATCTTTTGTCCAAGATGTTGGTAGCAGGACATTTTTGTTCAGCAGATTAGATGCGATCTGGGGAATTTTCTGGTGGGAATTTGGAGGACAAGTCAACACTTTGAACTGAATGTTGTGCTACTATGTTTGTTAAAAAATTGAAAAGAATATGATATGTGTCTCATTTAGGACCATATATGGGTGTGGTCCAACTTGGAACTGGAAAGATCCGACTCCATGGCGTTTGTGCTGTTAACACTTCCACGAAAAAATTACACATAAGCAAAATATCTGACATGGACCACATCTCTCCTGCAGTCTGAACGTAGCCGCAGAAGCTACTCCCCCCCTTTCTAGGAACAGATAACAATTATCCTTACATCATCCTAAGCTTGTAGATCAGAGTCAACATCCTGCTGGTTGAGCAGTAGAATGCCCGGTCACACTAGGGATCTGGATGGTGTTTGTGTTTACTTCTGCGTTCAGATCAATATGTTGCCAGTTTACGTTTTGTTTAACAAGTTATCAGAGCCTGACTTTGGCACATGTGGTCTGGACGGCTGAAAATGTATAGCGCTAAGGAGAGATAATGGAATCCCGCACAATCCCCCTTTCACGCTAGCACCAATGACAAAGGCTCTAAACGGATTAGTGTGGGTGATAATTGCCATTCTCACCAGTCGATAGTTTCTGTCCGTGTTGTGTGGCGTCGCCCGAGAGAAGTGTAGTGTGTGAGTGGGTTTATCCTTCCATGTTGACACCTAATGAAACAACATCCTTGCAAGTGATTTGAAGGCGCCGTCTGGTCCTGACAGAGTCATATGGTGCGAAGAAAAGTGCAAGAGGTAGGAATGGCCAGATGGCTCAGTGACATGGTTAAGGAGGCAGGGAGGACAGGAGGGAAAGGTACAAGGTGAGAGTGATTCACAGTAAAAACGACATTAGAGACCCTCCCAACAGAGACCCAAGGAAATTGCCTGTAATGAAGATGGACTCGGAAGAGATGCAGGAGGCACGGGGTAAGGCGGTGATTGTGTCGGCAGAATGCAGGGAGTCCTGACCACAGATCAGTGAGCCTAGAGGATGGATGTTGGAGAAAACAGGAGAGGGCGCGCCGGGAGATGGAGGAAGACAGACTGGGAAATGGGGAGAGACAGATGGATGGAGGTGTGAGGGAGGTGGCCGGATATCGACAGGGGAGGAATTGTGTTTCAGGAGCTCGCTGACAGAAATATGTTTCCATCATGCAGACATAGGAAGAGGAAAAACGTGGAGAGGGAGGAGAGCAACATGGAGCCGGAATAGCAGGAGGGTTATGAAAAGGTCGGAGAATATATATATTATTCTATAAATACATAGTAGAACCTCTAAGGTTAGGATTAGCCATGGCTTTTAGTGCACCGAGCATGATTAATTTTAGAATCCTTTTAGGGAGTCTCGCTCACGGCTAAATTTAATTTCAGCACCTTAAAAAATAACGGTCATCAGTCAGTCATCCACACATCCTATAAACTGTATATAATATATATTTTTAATATAGCATATCATATATTATGACAAAATATTTAATAATTAAAATAGAGTAAAATAATAACAGATAGCGTAACTGATGAAAATGTAAGATGGATCTTCTCAGTTGTGGTATTATTCATTTCATTTCTTTCTTTTTTTTTATAAGAAACCTCATTTCACATTCAAACTCTGAATGACTCTGAAAAAATCTCTACTCTAAGCAGATTCATCCTTTTATTTTTTAATACAGGAATATATTCCAGCCTCTACAGAATACTACAGGGGAATATTACATAAAATGAAATCTTTGAAGAACAGACTTCTCCGCTGAGGTAGACTCCGCCCCCTTAATGCCCTGCAATGCTCATTTTTGTGCTCGATATTAAAGTCACATACTGTAAGGAATGGGCCGTATTTGTTTGTGCAAGTTTTCAGACCGCTTACAGATACTGGCGAGACAGATGAAATGGATCTCAGGGAACAGTGTTACTACAAATGAGGCGATGCACAACAAATGTTCATGGAAACGATGAAGATGAATAAAGTAAAGTGAAAAAAGTTTGTAAAAAAAAAAAAAGAATCTCTCTCTTCATGTTTTCAATATGTTCATATAAAATTCTTGGCATATAAACAATGACCTAAAAACCAAAGTGTTATTTTCTGTTTCTCTTTCACTGAGACGTTTCATGCGGAGACAGATATTTTTTTTGCAGGAATGTAAATTCTACCTTGACGAGAAAAATATCCTTCAGTGCAGAAGAACTTAACCTGTGAATATAAAAAATGTATTCTCTGCTCAGAAAATGAAATTCCGTATTTGCTATTATCAACACGCAGTACTTCACGACAATGTTTAGACACAGTCCTTTGATCTCTCATATATCTTTTTCTCTATCCCTGGTTCGCGCTAACCGCTCCCTCCTCTTGTTGTTCGGCTCCTTCGTCCGCGTTTAAAGATGGGTCGGTTGGGTTGGCCCCCCGCCGCCACCTCCCATGCACTATCACGACAAGCAACATTTGCCGCCATTCTAAGATTAATTTCATGATTTTACATTTTATAATTTATTCAGACAGTGTTTAGTGGTCTCAGATTTCAGTGTTCCGTCTTATCTGACACAGCGATGTCAATATTTTAGTTTTTTGTGGGTGGTCAGGAACCGATGGGACATAAAACGTTTCGGGAATATAACCTTGCTGTCGGGACAATGGCGTAGGCCTGGTTAACCAAAATAAACACATTTTTTTGACAGCCCATTGTATTATATCTAATGTCATCAGACAACAGCCGAGAAGATCGTATCGTCCGACACTTTTGACTCTACTTACTCTTTACTGCCATCTAGTGGACGTTTGAATGCCACGAAAAGAAAGCAATGGAGCACGCGGCAACAGACGTGTCTATTTTTGTGATTAAATGGAATGTTATTAGCGTCTCACTGATGAACGATGCTTTCACCTTGTCGAAGGTGTTTGTTTTTTAATTATTATTATTATTAAAAGAAATCTCCAAGAAATTTTAAATTAATTTTTGTCTGTAAAAAGAAAATTTTACTTCAATTTCATGATTTGTGTTTGACAGCTGGTGCCGATCATCATTTCGCATCATTTCTTTTTTAACAAAATTTTTTTTTACACTCACTTGTGTTTGTGAGTGTGTGAATGAGTTCAATTCAAGCGCCTTGGATCTAACGGTCGAGTAAAAGTAAAACACACCGACTACGATGTCTCTGGCATTTATTTGTCGTTTATCTCCAGCAGGTCGTGGACTGCTGATTGTGTTTCTCCAGAATGAGTGCTGGGCTCAGCAGACACCCGCAAGAGCTGCATCCTCGAGGTCAGGGGAAGGGGCGTTATCCGTATCCCACACACGCACACAAACACACACACACACACACACACACACACACACACACACACACACACACACACACTACTAACACCTGACTTCCTCTTTTCATGAATCCAAACATTGTTTACTGAGCTTTTATTGCTTTCTCTCTCAACTCCCCGAGGACTGACTGCGGCGAGCATCAGGGGGCACTCCTGTGCCTCCGCCTCCTTTTGGTACCGTTTCTTTTAAGGCGTTCTAACCTGTTATCTGTTTAATTAGAAAACATCATACCAGGAGTTTACAGAGGACTACAAGTGAAAAGCAGGTCCGTTGGGGATGCCAGGCGTCACAGCAGGCGAGATGAAACAACAACGAAACTTTACTCCTCCTTTAAATGCGGTAATATCCGGAGTGGGTGAGCTGAGACGACTACAGTATGTTCTCACCGCCCGGGCTGACATTTAGAAAAAGTAGTCTTATTACGTCTCAAGCAGGATCAGGACAAGTATAATTAAAAGTACAAGCAGTATTTGTCAGATTTCACTCCACCATATATGACATGAGCCTACGTGACAGTTAATATTATCAGGCAGGACTGTTTTGTAATAAACCTAGTGAAATGGAAATTAGTGCAACTCTAACCCTAATATTCAATCTGACAGGTGAAATTAACAACCTTTTTAATCTTTTTACAAAAGCACCTTTCCCTGGGTGGGATATATTAAGTATCAAGTGAAAATAATGTCCTTGAAGTTTATGTGTTTGAGCCAGGAAAAATGAGCTAGCGTAAGAATCTGAATGACTTTCAAAACTGTGATGGCTAGATGACTGGGACAGAACATCTCCGGAACTGCAGGTCCTCCCAATCTGCAGTGGGTTGTACCTACCAAAAGTGGTCTAAAGGATACCGATGATGACCTTGGTGCTCCGGTGGCGCTGGTCGGGGTCCTTCCTGGGTCCTGGGCTTGTTCGTTGTACCTGGAGACCTGTGGTGCTGTGTGCTCTGCGTTCTGGGTTTTCCTGCGGCTTGGGGGGCTGACCAGACATTGGCTTCTGTTACCTGCTGGAGGGGGCCCTGTAGACTGTTGTGGATCTTGCTGCATAAGCCTGGCCCAACACCACAGCATATACATTGACCCGATTTACAGTGTTGATTCGGGCCACCAGTGGCAGCTGATGGCAGTGTTTGAGGTCTACGTCACGGCTTTACGTTCGGTTCTTTGGACTCTTTAGGCCCTTGGCTGGCTGCATGGATGCATGAAACGCAAACCATAATACCGCTCCTTAGCGTTACAACCTGATTGTCTCGTTTTGTGTTTATGTACAACATTTGGTGTATCACGCCCTCTTTGATGGCAAACAGGTGTTTGTTCCAAATAAAGAGCAATAAGCCATTCTTTCAAGGAGGGGAGGTGTAGGTCACAGACACACCCACACACACACACACAGAAATAGTAACTGGCTATTACGAGATCAAACTGCAAGTAATTTAAGAAATATTTTTCACCCAATCTTGGCCCAAACCACAAATTTCCATGCAGACAGATAGAAAAAGAACAAAAACAAATAATAATAATAATGAAGGGGACCGGTGACCCGGTGACAGGGTCATGGCGGACTACGGCCATCGATGAAGTGGAGACTGAAGACTATAGCTCCTGTTGTCTAATCCCACAGTCGACCTACTTTAGCACAGATTGCTGTAAAGGTTGATGTTGGTTCTGACAGAAAGGTGTCAGAACATTCAGTACAGCACAGCTTGCTGTCTGTGGGCCAGATCAGTCAGAGTGCAAATATCGACCCCTGTCTCAGCTGGAAGTGCCTACAATGTGCATTTAAGCATCCAAACTTTACCAGGAACATGACGACCTCAGATGGACGGCTGGGGGAGTGTGTGCTTCTGACCAGGTGAATATGGCATTATGGGAAGAAGGGAAGTGGGCGGAGGCAGTGCTTAGAATCCTTGAGTCCGGTCATTCATGTGGATGTTACGTTGATATGTAGGACAAACCTGAACTTTGCTACGGACAAAGTGAACCCCGTCATTGGAACAGTATTTCCTAATAGGAGTGGCGTCTTTCAGCTCAGGAATAATAATAAATAATAATGGAATGTTTTAGGAGGACAAAAAAAATTGGTGTCAAGGTCAGTTACAGAAAATGATGGAAAAGGATCCCGTAAATTGGTTGAATGCTTTACTGACTAGATGACCTCCTTCACCACCGCTCATATACTACACTGAACTGTAAAGTGTATTTGGAACATTTCCATAAAGCAGGTACCCATAAAAATAGTCATTCTCTCCGCCCAAGTGTGCCGAGCCACCATACAGTCAACTCCCTTTATGTTTTCTTCCTGACCGTTTTTACGCATGTATCCAGCCTCACAGTTTCTTCAGCTTACACGCAAGTTATAAATGAAAATGTGCAATCACTCTATCACTACCTGTTGTTATTAACAAGTAGTGGCTCGTACTGAGGAAACACCTGGAATTTCCTGCAGGAGCAGGAAAAGTCTCATGTCAAAAGACATAAAAGCTGTTCAAGCAACTTGTTAAAAACAAATTAAAGATATATATCGTGTCACAAAGACGTCACATAAATCACATTATATGTCAAAGAAAACAAGACTCATGTCAGAGGTATAAAAAAATAACATTTTATGTAAAAATACATCAAAGTCATTAGGTTACATGTCACAGTGACATTAAATACATCACATTACATGTCAAAGGCATCAAAACATACCATTAGATGTAACCGGGACATCAAAATCACCACGTTCAATGTCAAAGACATAAAAGCAATTGAACTTTATGTGTAAAGCAAATTAAAGATATGTCACAAAGACATAAAAGTCATTCAAGACTTCATATCTTTTGATTTGTGACATGATGTTTTTGTCAAGTTATATGTCACAGTTACATGTCAAAGAGACATCAAATTCATCACATCACATTTCAAAGGAAACCTGGTACAAAAAGACATAAAAGCCATGAAGTTGCTTAACGCTGAGACGTCAAATACATCAGGTCATGAGTCAAGGACAAGAAGAAATCTCACAACTTGCCATAAAAACATCAAATAAATAGAAATCAAATGTCGCAAAGACATCAAAGCCGTGAAGTTACACGTCAACAACCTCAAGTTACAAAGAAATCCAAGAATTCACTTCACACCTCCCAAAGACATCAAGTTGCGTGTCACTAAGACATCAAAGCCACACCTTTATGACATAGAGACATCAAACACATTATGTTACGTTTGATTTGAATTATTTGATGTATTTGCCACAAGTAGAAGACATCAAAGCCATCAAGTTGCATTTCACCAAGACATCCAATCACATGTCAAACGTTTTTCTGCTTTGATTGTAGTTATATCAGTACTACTATTTCTAATAGTACTTTGACTAATAAATGCCTTAAGGATTCACCCAGTGACACAATCCAGCTTCATAGATACCTGGTCAGTTTCACCATCAGAAACAAAACATCATTTTTGAGAAAGTTTCCAGAGTATGGTCTTCCCATTCGGTTGGAATCATGGTTTGTTTTAATTTCCATGCTTTAATTGTATCATCTGTCCTTAAATCTCATACTGGACCATTTGAAAATGAACGCTTAGAAAAGATAAAATAAATATGCCAGGCTGAGCCCTGTGAATGTCATTTTCAAAGGCAGTTTGGGTTTGGAGGTTTGAGAAACCATGTGCAATTTAGCATGGAGACAATTTCATACTTCCAGCAACACTTTTCCTGCCAGCCTGGAGAGGATGGCTCTAAACCTCCTGGCACATTATATGTCTAATGTGTTCACAGGCACAAATGCAAGCGGGGAAAAGAATTCTGGGCAAATTAGCTGTCAAAATGTTTGTCGCCTCCCCTTTCCTCTATTTTTCCACCATGTTGTTGCATCATTGTGTGTTGTGCCTCTCTGTTTCTTACCTTCTCCTTACTTTCCTCCATCCTCTAGCCACATGACTTTTATCAAAGTATAAAATACTATGTTAGCTCCTTCAAAATGTTGTGAACGCTTCGGTGGAGCCTCATGGATATTGCCGAGTTCAACCCCCCCCCCCAGCAGGAGCTCCCTTTTGAGGGCAGCACACACAGATTACTTTTGGCCTGCAGTTCCACTTCATGGATGGGTCTAACTTCAAAATATATCTCCTGCCCCCACAACACACAGGGTGAAAGAAACCGTTCCAGCAGCTCGTAAATATGACTGGCATATTTGGTTATTGCATTTCCTACGGATCAATCACGCTATAGAAATGTGTGGCCGATATCTAGCCGACTTTTGGTAACTCATATTTCTTATCTTATTTCAAATAAAATGCTGTTACTGTCACCAGTCCACCGAGGATTTTCAAGCTATTTATAGACATATTTGTTTTCTATATTAGTCCATACTAATTTCTTTCTTTCTATTTTTTTTGCGTATATTTCTTGCTAAACCTTGTCGGAACCTCAATCAGAATTGAACATAATGCAAAGGCAACCTGAATAAACAAAACAAATATATAACTTAAGGGAAATAAGGGAAATGATTACTTTATACCTCACTGGTTAGTTTTTGTCTACCTTTAGCAGCAACAACTGCAACCAAACACATCTGATCACCTGAGAGCTGTCTCTGACATCACTGAGGTGGAAGTTTGACCCACTGTTCTTTGCCAAAATGTAAGGTCAGGTCAATCTGCAGCCTCTCATTGGGGTTCTGGTCCAGACTTTAACCGAAACCTTTCAGAATTGGAGTAAGTCTAATTGGAGTTTGAACTACTCACCCCACTGACCTCAACACGATCCCTCCGTTCTACCCGCTCATACCGCCTCCTCCTTCCCCGGACTAAGCTCAGCACCATGGGTGATCGGGCCTTCTGTTCTGCTGCCCCTCGTCTGCGGAATGCCCTCCCTGACCATCTGAGGGATCCACAGACGACTGAGAAATTTCAAAAGGGACTTAAATCTTTCCTTTTTAGCACAACCTATAACTTTGAATTAATATTGCTGCTTTTTGTCATATTTTAATATAATTACTATTGTATTTTTTTATTGATGTTTTTATCGGATTTTCCCCTTGTAGCATTTTGAGATTTGATCCAAATGTAAAATGCGTTATAAATTAAATGTATTATTATTACTATTAGTCTTTTGCTTGGGAGAATTATCTTGCTGCATGACCCAGTTGACACTTGAGTTTCACCTCACAGAGTGACAATCCGACATTTTCTTTCAGAATGTTTGGGTAGAGAGCAGGATTCTTGTTTCCCTCAATTATGGAAACTCATCCTGACTCAAAGAACTTTTTTCAAAATTAGTTTGACATCCCTGCTGGTTCCATGGTGTGAGTGGCTCAGTCAGCAGGGTCGCTGCAGATTTCCGGCCACTGCTCCTCAGGGATGGATAAAATACAGACGACCGATTTTACTAGTACGACATGTATCGTACTTCAAAAAAAAAAAGAAGCTCAACCACTATTAAATTTTAACTTACAACTCCTAAAAACAGGGGCCTCAGATATATATATATATAATATATATATTTATATATATATATATATATATATATATATATATTCATATTTGTACCAAATTAGGGATAAATTGGACCCACAGTTGAGAAATGATGACCCAATAACTCTAATAGAGATGATGCTCCCCCTTGTGTTGAAAATATATAGCCGACATTTCCAAAAATCCATCCAGTTCTTCCTCACACTAAAGGCTGTGGTAGTAAAAAAGAAAAAGGAAAAATGCTTCAAAATGGTTTTGGTTTATCACGTTAACACGAAGGAAAGTTGTGGCGGTGGTGATGACGATTCCTTCATACCGTCGACTTTTCAGGGACATAAGAATATTGGTCCGCTGCAGAAGCACAGCACAAGGTTAAAAACAAAATACAGGAGAAACAGCCAACTAAGTTAGCACAAAATTTGTCCACACAGCACAATGGCTGCCCAGTGACACCACAGCACTCTCGAACAGGACCTTTAAAGTCCATGCCCCCATTACACAGTGGCCAATGCTGCAGAAACTCTCCCCAGCAGGTGGAAAGAAGGGAAAGAAAACTTTCACTATGTACATTCTAGTGCCGAAACATACCCTCCTATTAGAGCAAACAACTAGTTTTAGTCTATGTAATAAAGTTCTTTTTTGTGGAAAATTATCTTTAGTTTACACCGGAGTGAATGTGACCTCCTGTATTTCTAAACAGTCCAGCTTTCCTCTCATCAGTCCATCGATCCTCCTCTCCAGAGCCGATGACTCATACAAGCCATGATGCTCTTCTGGGTTAGAAGTCTCATTTTGGTCCAGAGTCTTTGCAATAGGTGCAGAATGGCCAAATGATTGTTTTCAGTGGTGTTTACTGTGGACCTGTGGAGTCCCAAAGACTTTGTACCTCTTCCCTGACTGATGTGTTTCAATCATCTTCCTCACGCTGCTGATTTTCAGATGCTCATTACATAGTTTTCTTTTCAGTTTTCTCCTAATTCTTTTAACTTATTTTTCATGCATCCTTTCTAAATTGTCATTATTATTATTCAATCAACTACATAACTGCCTGTCAGAGGAAATCTGAAGCTTGTATACCAAATTATAATGTCAATTCAAAGGTCATTTACTCATAATTTTACATAAATATTTAAGATCACGGTTATAACCTTTGATAGAAGAGGTGAAAAGTTCAAATTATATCCCAAACAGTCTCATTTTTTATATCTTTGTTTTACATTTGTCTTGTTTTAAGATAAAGCACACAAAAATGATAAAATGTTGGACTGAAACTTCAAATGTTGGTCATTCTTTGGGCCCAGCAGAACAAGGAGATGTTGTATGAGAATCTGAAATGAAGTTTGACAACCAGTCACATAAACTAGCGGGCTGTCTGGCGAGAGAGCTCTCACACCCCGCTGCGCTCAGTGAATGGACAATTGAACACAGGGCTAGCTTGTCCTTACAGATTGTCCTCACGCAAACTCTCTTTAACGCAGTTAAAGTCGGGGACAGATGGCGGCACAAACCCAGCAGGCAGAGACGCATGGAAGGATTAATGCAAAAGTTTTGATTAAAAACCAGGCCTATGCTGTCATCCCTGGTAGCAAGGGTGAATCCACGAAAGATCCCCATCCCCTGCATTATAGAAGCAATCCGCCCTAATTGAAGATCTGACTGGGGTTATGTCCTCTTCACTGGCTTGAGTCTCAGTGTTGCTAAGGTATATCCCCTTATCGACTAAAATATGATAAGGAATCCCCCCTGATTAAACTATCAACTTAAACCTAAACGTGGAATTAAATCCAAGGAACGATGCATTTCGTAAAAAACACTTCTCCTAGAGTGTAAAACGAGGACTCAACTTAGACTATATCGAACTAAAGGTTAGGAAGTTATGTCTGAAAAACAATGTTTTTTCGTTAAAAAACGTTCCCCCTAGTGCGTAAAATATGAACAATTAAAGTAAAGTTAGTCTAGTACGAGATAGATCTATTATCGCGAGTCGATTCATACGCCCCAAATGTGGATTCAATCGGTTGCAAAATGATATCCTGAAAATATTTGGATATAGCTCCCCCCTAGGGTTGGAAATATACAAGCAACCTTTCCCAACATCAGTCCACTTCTTCCTCGCACTAAGGTCTATGTGGCTTAAAATATGGAAATGATCCATGAAATGTTTTTTGATTTAACACGTTAACAAAAGGATCCGCGTCGGGCGGAAGATCACGATTCCATAATATCCCCGATTTTTCTGGGATATAATTACAAAAAACGGGTATCTGTTGGAAGCACATGTCCCGTCGTGATATTCATGACTCTGAAGATTCCATAGCAAAGCCAAAAACCCACTCTCTCCACACACCTGCCGCAGCCTCTTATACTCAAAGAGATGAATCAAGCGTAGATTCCCGTGATCGGTCAAGGACCTCGTCTCAGACGGGATGTTCTGCTCCTTCTCCGTGTTTTTCTGCAAAAATGCATGCAAAATTAGGAGGATTTGCTTGGCTGATTTGTTAATTTCATGCACACCCTGTCATGTTTGATTGTCTGAAATGTTCTTAAGAAACCGGTTTGCGATGATGCGACTGGGCAGGTGTATATGCTTGCATGAAAAGCAGGTATGATTTCTGAGCCGTCAGAAGGATAACAACTCGAGGAAAGGCATGCTTTATAATGTTACCTGTCTGCCAGCCAATACAGCATCGCCTTGGAAGAAATTTAATCAGCTTGAAATGGCAGCAGGGAGAGAAGAGACATTAAAGGAATTGAACGATAACTAGCTTTTAATCCCGTCCTGGCCAGAGAATAAAAGAGAAGGGGAGGAAAAAAAAAATCGTACTTTATCGTACAGTCATGACTTTGACAGAGGTGGATTTTCATTTAAGGTGATACGCGGCATAATTAGTGATGCACATGTGTTTACAAGATAACTAAACTACCCTCGCCCGCTTTGATGCGGAATGGAATAGTCTTTAGAAATCACTGGCTGGCAGAGCTCGGCTCGCTGAGGCAGCTTTTTACATTGTGTCCTTTAAAAGCCCAGCAGGGAGAGCTTTCAGTTTTGTTCCAGCATGGTGGGTTGCAATTGTATCCATGTTTCCCATTCTGTATGATCCCAACGCTGTGAGGGGTTTCTTGGTAAGTGTGCTGCAGTTTCCAGGTTTGTACGGAATTTCAGGTTTTTCCTAAACAACAAAATTGCACACATCTATTTTCTCTCACTGCATTTAGTCATGATTTGTTTAGATTGGATGTGTGAGTTCAGCATTTAGAGACGGGACAATTATTGTCCCATATGTTTATAGATACCGTATTTTGAAAAACATACAGTATTTGCATCTGATATGTGTCGGAGATTGCTACGAAAATGAAAACTTTATCGTCCACTATGTGGTAAATTGCATGTGGCATAATATGCAATTCATAACTCATAATAGTCTTCATCACTGCATACATATATATAGAAAATAAAATGAAATATCATATAACTAATGGCATCCCTCAGCAACAGCAAAGTCAGAGCTCCACTCCGTTCTGCTTTGACGGCATGAGGAACAAAGGTTTTCTTGTATTCGTGTTCGCCGTTGTTTACCTGTAGCACCTCCCTGAGGGTAAAAGTTCACGTTCACTATGTACCGGATGAGAGGGGTCACGGATGATTCTGAGAGCTTTGCGTATTAGAAGATCATCATACTGGTCACTGAGCTGCTTTTGTGGTTTCCCCTTAGATTTTGGAGGCCGTGTTCACGATCTCCTGCAACTTCTCCCTCAACTCCGAGTTCAAACTGCCAAACCACATGATCCTATTAAAAGATAAAGTACTTTCAATCAGGCTCTTATGCATAACTTCAAGAAATTTTAGGCCCACAACAGCTATTGCGTAGCAGGTGGAGACGTTGTGAACATTCCTTAAAAATGTGGTCGGTATTAACACTAAAGGTCAGACGGCTGTCAATATATGTACCAAGATAGTCCAAATCATCCACCGTCCCTGCAGTCTGCCTGCCAGTCTGCAATTACTGGTTGCATGAAATCTTTGATATTTTGTAAGATAAGCGCCTCCGTCTTAGTGACACTTTTCTCTACGGAGCATTTCTGAAGAGCTGACTTGAACCCTAATATATTTTCTAAATATTTGTTCGCAGTCCAACAAATCAACACTCTAAATAGTACATTTATCCACATTTCCACAAAAAACACACGAGAGAATTCAATGAGATTTTCACATGTGCTTTACTAATAGTTTTTCCTAAATGTTCTTATTTTTACATTCAACATTATTATTTTCATGGGATTTCACTCACATTCTAAGAGTGTGGTGTATCACCTCAAAAACAGTCCGGCAGAAGTCATTTATATTTCAAACATGCTTTTAAAGGCCCCTGGATGTGTGTAGCTCATAATTAGTTTCTCCAACTTTCTCATATACACTGATTTATTTCCACTTAAAAGTTAAACTAATCACATTTTCGGAACTTTGCAATAGAGATGCAGGTTATATAAGAAACTCAGGAGCCACAATATCACAATCTAATAATGTTTTATGGGGAACCCTTGGGTCTCTGGAAGCCGGCTACACCAGGGTGCTGGGCAATTACTTCCTGCCCAGTGTGCCCCTGTCAGTGCAAAATGTGAAAAATGATTTTGTCTCTATAAACAACAAGCATACATTGAGAAAGCAGAAGACCGCTGCTCGAGGCTCCGAAATTGTCCCCACGTAGTTTTGGGAATGAGATGCAGAACTCGGCAGCTTGTAGCCGGTGCTCATGTGATGCAGGTTCTTGCTCAAGGGCCCTATGACCAGTACACTGAAGGGGCAGCCCTGGGTTTGAACTACCAAACCTTCCAGGCTACAGCTCGTGGATACTAAACCAAAAACAAGCTAAAAGAAAAAGATCATAGTAGATCACTTCTGGTATATACTAATGGAGGGAACACCCATTTAAAAAAATACAAAAACTAAGTATGACTCATAAAAAGTAATGAGTGATCATCCTGCTATGCCTTTAGGGAGATATTGCCTAGTATTCTTTATAATACTTCCTAATAAACATGTGAGTTGAAATATGTTTACTGACATCCAATTGCATTATTTCCATTATTAACATTTCCCACTATGATGTCCGGCGTTGAAAATGAGTACTTCAGTTCTCCTGCTCCTCTTTTATTAATCAAACGAACAAACGCAGCAATGGGTACGGCTAATTTGAGTTCTGCACCACCTCACCATAATCAGGCAGCCTCTCGCGATCAGAGGAGACAGAACACAATACTTGTTGTGCAGCTACTGTTTCTGTGAGGAACCATTTAGGGTTCTCCTTCTTCTGGAATATTCCCTCTTAAGCACTCAGCCTGATTAGAGATCATTTATTCACAGGACTAATCAGACGGAGCGTGTTTGCATCTTCAAAATAATAACAGGAGAGAAGGCTACTTAATTGTAATGTTGTACTTCGTTTTTGCATTTGGGATTCCTGCCGGGGGAAAGCGTAGTTTAATTTGATTAGTCGGTATAACATAATTGCGTAGTAACGAACACAATGGGGGAATCATCAGATGGTTGATCTTGTTGTGCCATATATTGTGTAAGAACACACATTATGGTTGCACCGTTCTTCTGGGAGCAAGTAATAAACTAATACGAGTAAGTACCGCATAAATCTAGATTAAGTCTGGATTTGGAAGAGAGTAAACTCATTCAGAATGTATCATTTTAATCAGTGTAAACAAATCTCTATGCGAGCGTAGCACAATAATTCTATCTGTGTATGTATCCTTAGTCATACAGGAAGTGTGAATAGTCCCAACCAAAAAATGTCTATATTCCTTTATTTTCTGTGTCAATGGTTTTTTTTTAGATGTATATTTTTTTTACAGGACTTGTTCATTTCCATTATAACATTAAACATGGTTATAGAAATGCTAAGATCCATAATCTGGCCCGAACTGAAGACTGGAGACCAGAGATAAATCTGATTAATTCTGATGGGAATCCTAATAAATATTTAATTATTATTACATTAAAAAAGTCTTTTAACTGTAATTTGTCAACGCCATCGTGTTGATGGAATATAGTACCACTGTCCAGATGAACTGACATGACACCTTGTTAAGTGACAATTCTGGATTTTTTTGTTCCTACGTTTCAATTGTTTGTGTGGCAGGAGGGCTGAAAGGAAAAAAAAATACACATCGGCACATATGCTGTCTGCTGGCAAATAGTGTGCAAATGAAATTCACATTACTGTAGGTCACTGAATTCATTTCTGAAATGGCAATTGGTGTATTCCCTCTGGGGATTTGTTGTGAGAAGTGAGCCACATTTACCCAGTTACCCTTGCACCCCAGTGTAGATTAAGAAATACATTTACCCACCATCAACCCATGGACCCCAGCCCATTCGTTCCCCTCAGACGATACAGATTGAAGTGTTTGTGACTGTAGTTAATTTTAACTGGGATGCACCCGGCTGTGAAAACTGCATCAGAGGACAGGCCAGAAGCTTTTGCTGGAGAACAAACATCCTCTCTCTTATCTCATCGTTTTGCTTTTATGAAACGGTGTCTTTTGAGCTAATTAAGAGAGAATCTTGCATCCTTCAGCTTTTTCCGCTGCGATGTGAGACGTCGAGCTCAGTCATGTGGTTCAAAGTCAGCCTTTATCTGCAGGCCAGCTCTGCCAGGAATTAAGTTTTTGCTGCTACTCACTTAAAAGCTTCAGTTCCCGAACTTATATATTTATGAAGATCAAAAGTCATTACACTGAAAATAGAGATCGGACGATCGGGAACAGGACGCTTATTTTCGATGATCCCTGACTGACTGAGCCCATCTTCGTTTTTGCTGATTTCAGTCCAGTCACACAACAAGCGTTAGCTGCTACGGCTACAAACACGTCATCATCGATCGTCGCTGTGACTATATCTCACAAGGCCAATATGCACATTGGAGGAACTATCCCAAAAAATGTATAGAACTAGAAAACACAAATTGCCATATGAACAGCCACAGATCATATCTACAATCATAGCAGCGGCACAGAGCCAGACGAAAGCTCACTGCTCTCTTAATGTTTTTGGTCATGTTTTTGGATTAAATTTCACTTTCATCTTCTTTTTAATGTCATAGTCTGTAAAGCGCTTTAAATCGCTCGGCGTCTGAACATCACTGTACAAAAAAACCCTTGCCTTCACCGCTTCAGTTCTGTTTACACCTCAGAGCTACTGACCCCGGCACCACCGACCGCACACGTAGGTCATCCAACTGGTTCTTTCACGCCGTCCAAAATGATGGAACGACAGCCTGTCGAATGCTTCATGAACTCACTCCTATAAAATGTCTGTTTTAGAATGATGATGATGGTGATGAAGCACTGTACGCGTTTTAATTAGTTTTTTATGCGACCATTTCTTGTTTTGAATGGAGCGCCGTTTAGAGCGATGTGCCATAAATAAAGCTTTTGCTTAATTACTTACAAGCCGACTCCAAAGCAACAGCAATCTCCTGTTTCTGTTATGTGTTGAACCTGAATTCATTTGGAAAAGTACAAGAACTACATATATATTTGGTTTTGCTGGAGGGATGTCACATGACCTGTTACGCTTGTATCTGTATCTCTGTTTGTTAGCAGGATTAAGGCAAAAATACAGATCTGCATGAAAATTTACCCAGAGGTTGATTTTGTCATATCCTAGAGATTGACAAAAATTTTTTGACGTTATCTGCATCACAGTATATAAAAATCAAATCAAATAACTACGTGTTCTCAAACACTGTCAGTTTTGGTTTGGTGTCCATAGATGAATATAAACTGGAGGTATAGCATTTTGAGGTTATTTCTGTAACTGTCAGACATAAATGGAGAAATCTACATTTTACCTAAATAAATCGATCAATTAATTCTTATCATAATAATTGATAACTCTAACCTACTGTTGTGTCTACGTAGAGGTTTGCGCTATCTGACCCTGTTCAGACTTAGTTTTAAAAGGCAGTTTACGGCGATCGGATCACAAGCGGACAGCGAGACACATCGCCGTTTCCACGTGTGTCCAGGTTTAAAAACCACCACTTTTGTTCAGATTTTGTTGCTGCACAAAATTCACTTCTATTACAAGGTCAAAGAGCGTAGCGCGTAGGTTTCTGTCACGTTACACAGAACATACATACATACAGTACAGCCTCATGAAAGGACGATTTAGGACCCACGGCATGTTTTGTCAGGGGTTGGGCACAAACCCTGGTACCCCTGTTGAAGGGGGCGACCGCTCTACCCACTTAGCTAAAGATGTCCTTAAAGCTAGCTAGCTGGCACAACTAGGAGATGTTTCAAGAGCTTATATACAATTGTGGAATATACAGATACAATAAAAACAAATATTCCACCGAAAATTGAAGCATGTTAGAAAAGCGATTGCTTTCGCCAATGCATTGCTAACCACAGGACCGGCCCCAAGCTTACGTGTAAAAGCCACCACGGTCAGCACTGATGAAGTATTTTCCTGTTACTTCATCAGTGAAGTAACAGGAAATCGCATGGAATTTTGATTGGCTCAAAATTGTATCAGTGTGTTGGATTTTCTTAAAGTAAGCACCTCTGATTGAAACAAGGATTTCGGTGCTCGGCGAAGAAGAAGCACAGGATGTGTCTAATTTAATAAATACATTCCTGAAGAGGCTCCTGCTGCAGGACAGAATTCCCACCGCCATCTCTCTGCAGCTGGAAATTGCCTTTGTTTGCTTCCGTCTCGGAGTGACCTTCCGAAGACTCCTCTGCCTTTTTAAACCCAGAAGCTGTGTCGTTTGCTCAGCGCTGTCTCTCCCAGACCTTGTCCCCCTCATTGTTGCTGATCTTATCGTTCTGCCTATCGGAACACTAATGACCCCCGCGATCGTTGCTGACCTGCCGGGGGAATTGCAGCTGCCAAAGAGAAGGGAGGAGAGTCCATTAAAAGATTAATGTAAGGAAGTGGACACTGTCCTCCTGGACCTGTGGAGCTATGCAGCGGGAATAGGGAATTTGATTTATTGTCGACCCCCCCCTCCCGCCTCACATGCTGAATAAGCAGAGAGCGATGTGTGAGGTGAAATGGGTTCCTCCGTGAGAAGCAACTGGCCGCAGAAGCTTTAAATTTGTGTAAAATAATCGGGCCTCAATGCCAATTTATTACACATTTTTACATCAGAGTTTCCCAGCGTCAAAAACAATGTGTATAATTTATGTTTATCTTGGCATAATTAGTAATTAGTCGGCAGAAATTTAGCTTTGGAGGAAAATCAACTCCGGGGTCTGACGGGTCAATTAACCTGTGTTTTAAAAGAGAACACAGTGCCCTATTTATCATTAAACATACAGCGGAATTTTACATTCTCTTGCTTTGGCCGCCTTTTTTAAAAATTTTAATTTATCAGAGCTGAGAGAGGGAACGTGCCTCCATTACTCATGCACAGGCCATAATGCTGACATTCGAACAGGCGGGCAAAACAAGTTTCCTATTATATGCTTTTAGTATAGATTTGCTGTCAAACTCAAGGAGGCTTGTTCCCTTTCACCGAGAGCCTGAACTTTTATAATGGGCACAAGCAATGACTTCTGCTGCGCTGCATGGGTACAGGAAGAAAAGGCTTACCGCACAGAAACACACAGAGTGGGCGAAATCTTTCTTCTAGTTTTTATGTCAGGTTGCACTATTGTTGACATCTGTTCCTTTTGTTCCTTGTTTGTAACTTAGGACTTACAGTCTGCCATGGGTTACAAAGCTGTTTCCAAGGCTCTGGGACCCCACTCATTCCAACACGGTGATTTCAGAAATATTTTGTTTCTGGTTGTTGCTGTTAAAAATCACAAGTGGAGCATTGGGCAACCCAGTTGATTCACAGCACGTAGGTTCTGGGTTCAATTTCGCTTCTGGTCTTGGGGCCTTTCTGTTTGGAGATGGTTCTCTCCTTGTTTGCCTCGGTTTATCTACTTGCTTCCTAACACAGTCAAAAAAATTACACTATAGTTGAATTGATGACTCTAAATTGCCCGTTGGTGAGATAGTGAGTATGAACGGTCGTCTGTCTCTATCTGTAGGCCGGCGATGAAATGGTAACTTCTCCAGAGGGTACCCCACCCATCGCTCACTGTCAGTTGGGACTCACCACCATGACCTGGAACAGGATAGAGGAATTAGCTAAAGTGATGGATTAATGGGCCTCTACCTTTTGCAGAATCCTAGGAAAATATTCATGTTTAGTAAATTCATATTCATCAGTACAAACAAACAAGTGGCATAAAGACTTCACAGGCCAACAAAAGCTCCATCTGGCATAGGAGTGACATCACTATCAACTTGACATCCCTAAAAGAAAAGGCCAGTCTCTCAAGACTGACTGGGGGTAATCGACTTCACATTCCTTCTCCACCATCGTATCCAGGTTAAAGGTTAATTGGACAAAATCCCAGACCTGCTCTGTTTTTATGGCTCTACATCTCATTCTCTCTCTCCCTGATGTAATGGTTACAGAGCTTGAGGAGAGATGGATGATGTGATTTCCCGAACACAGCTTGGCTAAGACTCACTGTCTTCGTTCCTCAATGGATCATGACCGGCGTTCCAACCATTTAGAATGTTTGCACCATTAGCCAGTGATGACTTTGCATCCGAACCTGACTGAGTTAAGGTTGTCAGATTACAACGGATAGCCTACTAAAGCTAAGCACCTGTTGCAGTATTACAATATCAGCAGAGCCAGAGGGATGCTAATCATGCAGCAAAAAGTCAAAACAATAACTCTCAGGCACCATGTCAGCGTTTTAGAAATAACCTTCATGCTTACATTGAACAGCAGCATTAAAAAGGATTTTGATGTAATTTCGAAATGTGTCAAAACAACTGCACCTTTGTTATATAGTTTGAGCTTTTTGATTACATCCCTGTACACAAAGGGTCATTGCCACCGTCTCCGTCGCGTCCTTGGTGTAAGTGCAACGACTCAACTTGTTCATGGATCATTTTCAAAGTAAATGCCTGCATAGACCTTAGTGTGAGGAAGAAGAGGATTGATTTTGGGAAAGGTCGGTTGTATATTTCTGAAACTAGGAAGAGCTTCAAGGAGAATGTCCGGACATCAGTCATAGGTGAAGCTCAGGCACATCAGTGTTATGCAGCAAGACATTGATCTGAAATGAGAAATGTTCTTGACTCTGAAGCAAACGCCCATCAGCGGTGAGATTCTCTAATCGTCATATATCCAGTAGGACACCGATGTGGAAGTGGAGGAAGCTAATCAGAGATGTCTGTGTCTGCTTTCAAAGGTTATTAACTCAGACACGGGGACATTTAGATTGGAACAGATACCAAAAAAAAAACAGTTGATACCAAAGTAAGATTATGGAATAGAGTGTAATTCCTGAACATTTGCCAGTTCTAGAGAATGATCCCTGGTGACATAAGTGCAAGAACATTTCTTATTAATGGAGCATAAGTTTTTGAGACTCCAAATATCCACAATCAGACACACGATCTACAAATGCAGCAGCCTTTGATCAAGGCCACTTCTTGGATATCCTAGAATTGGCATGGCCTCCAGGATCCAAAGTCAACATCCAAGGAACTTCAAGCCTCTGTGGCTGTGCTATTCAAAAATGACTGTAAGCTTTTTTGAGAATATTCTATGGGCTGATGAGCGGAAGGTTACATTTTCCCAAGATAAGCTTTCAGTCCACATGAAGAATATTATATCTATTGTCAAGCAGATCATACCTTTAATGGACAGATTCAAATACAGATTCAATAAAACATTTCTTTAAAACACAATTATGCAGAAATGACTAAAGCTACCTTGACAAAACCCATAATTAAAATAGAGCCACATGAGTATTCTCAGCGTAATTTAATTATTTCTAATGACAATGCTTACTTTAACTTGATCTTACCTTGGGGCGGCTCATCCTTTAAATAATAAAAAACAAATCAGGACAGATGGTTTGTCTCGTCACACAAAAAATGAATCCCACCAGCACAAATGTCACTTAAATCGGAAAACATGCTGATAGATCATGCAGTCACCACCTGAGGGATGAAGGCACAGTGTCAGGAAAAACAGTGACAGATAAAATGAAATGGATTGTTCATTTCAGGAAGCATTTGTGATATTTATGCTCAATGTTATGGTTGATTTGGCTGCTGCAGCTGAGAGTAGAAAGCTCTTTCTTTAATTGTGAGTTATTTTCTTTTGCATTTATAGCTGTCCTTCAACCACCCAATCTAAGTGGTGGCCAGGAAAAAATGTCAGATGTCAGATGCTTTCTCTAAAATACATTTTGAAAAAACAACTAATCAAAATGACAGAAACGACTCGAGATTTAGATCAGCATTATAATAATTTAAGGTGATGCACCACTCCAAGTGCTATTTCTGTGTCTAGATGAGGAGAAGGTGAAATCATTTGGATACAAGTTGGAGTTCTCTCTGGAAATCCGCCAATCCAGCATTGTTGTATTCCAAACGTGAAGATTTGGAAACTATAGAAGTTAGAATTTGTCCAAATCACTATCCATACAGTGATTAAAATCTCAAGCAACTATTCCAGAGTCTGTATTGTGCACGCTAGAAAGGGTGACTATAATCAGAACATAAATCCTTCATTTTGATGGAAGAATGTAAGTTCTTGGCAATATGGACTTCATGAAACAGAATTGAATGGCTTTCTTTCAATATGAGGCATTATGTTGGTCTAACTCAACAGAGTTAGGCTTAACTAAATTAATCCTAGCTTACCTGTTGAGAGCAAACAATGTGAACAATGATGGAAACCTGATTGCATCAGTTTGTATCAACTTTATTGAATCTTGTCATCGATTTTTTTATTTTTTTTATTTCACGCAAGTCCTACATGATGCAAAATTGTTTATCATGCAAACATGAAAAGTATTTTAAAGAAATATATAAATATATGTTACATTTAAGTAATTCAAAAGCCAGCCCACAAATGTCCTTTTTTTTTTTGCGTGTGTACGTATTTAAAAACTGCGAAAGAATTAAGAATATTCAAAAACAGCAGAAGAAACATAGAGTGGATAAAATAATATACTGGAAATATACTGGATTCTGCTGCTTCTCGCTCCAGGAATAAAACTTTGTATAAGCCTGCACTGAGTTTGCTTGGAAAACATGAATTCTGGCCTCTGCTAGAAAATTCTGAAGTAGAATGCCAGGTCATCAGTCTGCGAGGGTTAAAAGGAATAACATTAAAGTTTAAGAGTGGCCTGGTCAGCCAAACCTGGACCTGAACCCAATTGAATGGCTGTGGTTGGAAATGAAAGATGCAGCCCATGCTCTCAAAACTTCCAATGTGGCTGCACTGAACCAATTCTGTAAGGAAGATTGGCTCGAAGATTCCAACGTGTCAGGGTCTGGTCTGGGCGATCGGACGCTTGTTGCTGCACTTGCTGCTGCAAAATGTGGCACAAATAGCTACTAAGGCAGGGGGGGGTGTGAACTTATGCGTTGTTCAAAGTTAAGGATAAAGGGTCACTCTAGCATTTCATCATTTGTCTTTCATTAGGCTGGGGGACAATCAAGAGACAGACTGTAATTTAAGTTTTACAACACACTAAATCCTACTTATGCATCTCAATGTGATTTTTCATTAGGTTCTTTCTGCTGCTCAGTGTCTTTTAACCACCAGTTTATAATACGGACTTTCTATGGGGGAAAAAATAAATTTATACAAAAAGCCTTAAGAAGAGTAAGAGACGACTGTAATGATGTCATTAGGGGTAATAACCCATTCACTCAGACTTCAGGAAACTCCGCTGGGAGCTAATATACGACTGTTGGGTGATTCTCCTTTTGATGAATCAACGGATCCTCAAAACATGGCTCTTTTAATAACAATAAATCATTTTTTCATGTTAACGTAATGTTAAAACTAATCAGAATATGCAAAAAACATCAAAATATACCGCCTCTCAGTCCAATCCATAGCCCTTATTACTCAGGAGTAAGAAAATGTCGATATACTATACAGGGTTTAGGGTTTTATCCCCCAAATACTATACATACAATAGTACTATTTCCCACTGTTTCCATATGAAGTTCGAGTAAGGTATAAGAAGTCAGACCAGTGGAACCTTGCGCCCCGGTGCGAGGGCCCGCTACGTCTGCCTGCATTCGAGTTCATCTGTTCTTCTTCTTGTGTCTTGTCATTTTTTAAATTCCATTCGTCATTCTTGTTGTTTTACCCACAGAATTGACTTTTCCGCAGACACTCTCCCAGAACACGTTTTTTTCTTTTAATATTTAAATTTCTTTGCTGTAGCTCAACCATTTGTATTTTTGTCTCTTCCACTGACAAACCGTGACGGCTGTTCTTAAATATTCGGGGACCTCATCGGAATCAGAGTTTTGGTGGACTTCGAAATCCGCATGAAGTCATTGACCCTTTGGAATCAGACCCTTTGCATCACTCGGTTCCTCCCCCAGAAAGTGCGCTGATCCATTGGCCTCAAAATTAGTATTGATTTGTCTCCTCACAGAACAGCATCCCTAAACTTCTTTGTTTTATCTGGATAGTACAGAGATACAGGAGCGACTCGTCCTCTGATTTTGGGTCAGCAATGATGAATGTCTTGGAGATAAAGCGTGGAGGCGTTATTTGAATGCAGCCAACTGAGACAGGAAGTACCAACCACATTTTACCAGCATATACACAACATGAGACATAAGTCATGATCAGACGTAAACATGAAACAAGTCATAGTCTTGCTCACCGTGTTATCCTACATTGACAAACACCTTTCAATCATATCATTAAAACCACCTGCCTAATATTGTGTATGGTGCCGCCAAAGAATCTCTGTGAAGAACTGTGTGTTCTGATACTTTTATGTCAGAAGCAGCTTCCAAAGAATCTTTCTTTTTTGTTAATCGAAAAAACTCACTGAAAAAAACTTCAGAGAGAAAAGTTCTGTATGAGTCATGAGGGCAGACCGAGAAAAAGAAGATCGGTTGGAGAACAGAGGGAAAGAACACAGCGGGTCAAGGACTCGTCGTTCTGGATCGTGGTCAGAAGCACTAAAAGCTTTATGCTTAACAGGACTGTTAGGCAGGAACCTTCAGTGCCTCATGATGCTGAGAGTGCAATCATTGGTCGGCGGGGTATTTTATCTGCAAGATGGGTAATTAAACCGGTTGGACATGTCCTGGAATCGATATGAGCCCGGTGACACATAATGTATTGCTGCCGAACCACCATGTCCATGTGTCCGTACTATGGTGTAGGCGACACAGCGAGAGTAATGGAGAAGAGGGAAGGAACACTGGAGGCGTGAAGCGAGGGTGCGGTGCAAATTGTGAGCAAAATTGTTATTATGACGGATGAGATGGGTTATTAGAATCCAGGCAAGGCTCCCTGACTGTAGATGCCATTACAGGACAAGGCTGCTTTAAATCTGGGTCACCCATCGACTTAACCTCGCATCGGGCAACGGCGGAGCCTCATTGGCGTGTAATTATGCCTGGAATAAATAGGACACTTGGCTTGTGGCGCTACACCACATAGCAGCTGGTGAAAATGGACAGTGTGGAATTCATTTGCTCCTTTTCTGTTCTTGCCTAATCCCTCGTCTCAACCTCTATTAACTCCGCAGGCTTTTTCATCCCTGCCTCTCGGCAACGTCCTATGGTTTCCAAGCCACCGTCGTTCCCCCCACTTATTCCCTGTTCTCCTCGAGCGGAAGGAGAGGGGGCAGACAGAAGGGAGGCCTCTGAAGAAATGTGCCATTAAGGTGAGAAAAAAAAAAGAAAAAAGGACTTGTTTGCAAAACACTGCTCGAACTGTAAAGCCGAGATGAGTGATTAAATTAAAGACAATCAATACAATGTGATTTGTAAACCACAGCCGCCCAATTAGGGTGCAAGAATATTCTCTTTGGATGGCAACACAAAACCTCCTTACTGTCTATTTTTGACGATATTTCGGGTGGCCATTTGTCTCCCTAACACTCGTTCAAGGCCCGATCTGAGAGCAGCACATTATTGCCTGCAGAGACATGGCTTCTAGCGCTTTTGCCACACAGCAGCACAGAAAGGAAAAAAATAAAGATAATGGGGCCCTGAGCAACACGCCGTAAGTGCTCATGCTGGTGTGTGTGTGTGTGTGTGTGTGTGTGTGTGTGTGTGTGTGTGTGTGTGTGTGTGTGTGTGTGTGTGTGTGTGTGTGTGTGTGTGTGTGTGTGTGTGTGTGTGTGTGTGTGTGTGTGTGTGTGTGTGTGTGTGTGTGTGAAGTGACAGGATCAGTAATAGGTCCTAAAGGCTTCTTTTTTATACCTGGCGGATATGACTCATCATGTCAGTGTTGTGTCTCCCTCTTCAACTCCAGTAGGCTTCATGGCCGTTTAGAGCTCATTACTAATACTTTTAAGAACCATTTAAACTGTCAAGGAACGTGAGGGGGGGGGGGGTGGCGAAAAACGGAAAGTACATTTCGTGTCATTAATTAAAAAGCAAGACTTTTGTTAGTCAAACTGAGCGAGTTATTTTCATGCACATCACAAAGAGAACAGACGCCGGCCCCTTTTTTTTTTTTTTTGCCTTCATTAGAATGAATTCCGAACAAGTTGGCTTTTATTAAAGAAAAAACAACAGGGGTTCCGGTCTCCACTTTCGCTTTCATTGTAGCTAATCTTTGCTAATTAATATGAAGGGTTCCTGATTAAAATAATAAAACCTTCGGAGGACGGTCTCTTAAGCCTCTTAAGCTGTATAGCTGTCCTGTGCAGCTGTTTGATGAGTTCGTACAAGGGACGCCCAGCAATTAAATACTTCTGAGGAAGTCTTGTGTAACATATGCACGTTTTTGCTGGATGGTCTTTAGTGAATTAATTGAGTTGACGTTGGTTTTATATATAATTTCACGGCATATGAGTTTTCGGAACATTATGTTTTGAACAATGCTATAAATTATCTTATTATATATATATATATATATATATATATATATATATATATATATATATATATATATATATATATATATATATATATATATATATATATATATATATCAAATCAATTTTCACGAGTTCTAATTCTCTCTGGAAGTTGTTGCTGTGGCTACAGTGACAACAACAATACGCCAATTCAACTCTACAACAGTCGGCTAAAATATTAAAACCATCAGCAGCTCTATTGGGGCATCAGACAGGAGCCGTTGAGCTGAAGACCAAATAGCTGGACACCAACACAGGTGAAGATCTTAACAGTGTTTCTTAGACTAGGGGGCAATAATATAGGCCGATTATTGATATCATTGCTCAAATATTGACGAGCAATGAAATTCTTCCTTCCATCTTCACTGCAAAACTTCACAAAAGGCTAATATCAGATGGAAAAGTACATAAATATCAAATTACAACAAACAACCTAGCTAATCTGCGACAATGATTTAGTGGTAGTAGTCATAGCTATTGTAATCCTGTCAATTAAATATCACTTACTTTTCAAACAGTCAGAAAATGGGACCAAATCCTCTGACTTCACACACAGTCATCACCTCCGTTGTCACTTTTGTTGTGGTTTATTTCCATTGTATCGTGACCTTTTGAAGAAGAAGCCTTTTTTTTGTCACATACAATCATACAACTTTTTTCATTTTTGTTGTGGCTTTTGCACGTGTTTTGTGGGTTTTGTATTGGCGTGAGCCATCACACACCGAACCTCTCTGAGGAACTCGGTGAGTGCTCATCTCAGGCTGACAGCAGGTAGTCCCTCCAGCATTAATGTAGTTGGCTGTGACTGATTTTGCAGAGGCAGGCAAAGCCACGGGAGGTAAATGTGCTGCTCTGCCTCACCCACTTTGATTTGTTCTATATGTGGTGCTATGTGACATTTTGACTTTTGGGTGTGCTGTCACTGATTAACACCATTGGCAATACTTATTTGCACTTAATATAACACCATTAAAGAGCAAAAGGAAGGTTCTTAAGGCTCTATAACTACAAAATTATTTTTATGTGTGCGCTCTTAGTTGACACTTGCTTTGGTTTTTAATTGTCACTAAAACCTCTAGTAACAATCTGGAAACTGCCTCTGAAAGAAGTCAGCATTCACTTGTAAAAAATAATATTCAACAACCATCAGTCATAATATTAGATGTCCTGCTTTTGTTGACAAACAGCTCTGGACCATTGAGGGATGTATCCCACATGACCTCTGAAGTTTTGCTTTGGTGTTCGGCAATAGGATGTTAGCAGCAGACCATTCAAGGGCTGGCTGGATTGCACTTATTGTCCCAAGAGATGATTGATTGGATTGAGAGCTGGTGAATTTGGAGGCACTGATATACCCTTTAACTTCTGCTCCCCTTGTTTTGTTCCTCAAATTCCTGAACCATATTTTGCAGTGTGGCGGGGCAAATGATCCTGCAGAAGAGGCCTCCCCATCATTAAATGGTTTAAGCATTTACATGAAAGGGTGTACAGCTGCAACAATGTTTAGCTTGTGGTAAATGTCAAAGTATCAAACAGAAATGGCCGAACCCAAGGTTTCCCAGCATTGCATTGCCCAAAATGATCACACTAACTGCCTCGGCCTGTCTTTTTCCCATATTGCATCGGGGTGCCGGCTCTTCCCCAATTAAGCAACATAATCATTGGTTGTCCTTCTGTAGACCACTTTTGGTAGGCACTAACCCAACAAGACCAGTAGTTTTGAAGATGTTTCGACTAAGTTGTCTAGACATCAAAATTTGTTTTGTGTCAAAATCGATAAGATGCTTATGTTAGCCCATCATTCCACCTTCCAACTCGCCAACTTCAGGAAAAAAAATCTTCCTTACTTCCCAATATGTCCCACTCACTGAGAGGTAAGAAGATAATCATTGTTACTCCCTTCACCTTGTCAGTGTATAGAATGTGATTGGTGTGCATCAGAATTGCATGTCCTCGTGTATACAGGTGTCAACTGTTAAAGAAAGGGTGAACACAGATACACAGTTCACAGAACAGCATGCGCCGTCCACTCACACCAAGCATAGAGCTACGACGGCTCCAAACATCAAAAGTAAACCCGAAACACATAAAAGCTCATAATTTGTAACAGCATCAAGGACAAAATAAGTTATCTCGTCAACCCAGGAAATGTTCGGCATAACGAGCTTATCACACACTTCAAATTTAATCACCCTGAGGAACATAGCAAGTTAAGCTAACGTGAAGAGAGCGGCTAAGGCTAGCGGGAGCTCACAGCCAGCCGTTATCCCGTTGTATGTATGTGTCTATGCTGTCGTTTATGGTTTTAAAATTTAATGACAGAAGAAACGTCAGCAGCACAAACCCGAAAACGGTCAGCGCAACCAACTAAATCATTAACTTCAAATTTGACCACCAGAAGAACATTGGAAATTGAGAAGCTAATGGCAGCAGAGCATCAATTAAGCTTCGGGATCTCAGAGACAGCCACGAGCCCTGAAGACCCTGAACAAAGCCAACATGTAATATATAATGGACTGAACAAGGCTTACAAAGTTTTATATTCACTTTGAAATGTTCAGGAAAGAACTGAATCATTTCATTTGCTCTATTGTCAGTTTGAACTATGGGAGGATGTTTGCGGTGACAGTCCGCCAATAACAGAATAGACAGTCCGGCTTAGAGTAAGAAGAGCTAGTGCGAGAGACCCAGTTTCCAAGGCGATGGTATCACCCATTATCCATCATTGAAAGCAACAAATCCAGGCTCGGCTATTTATTCTGTTGTTTTCTTAGAAATGGAGGTGACAGTGTGATGGCCGAGAGAGTACATTATTGATCAACACAAGACCCGGCTTGTCCCCATGTAAGTTTTCTGATGGCAATCCCACAGGCCTTCCACTGAGCAGAGCTGTGGGCTATCTTGTTCCATGGTGGTTTATGGGGCCTGTCATTGGGATGTGGAGGAGCATGCACCACAGCCCAGCCAACGTATTCCCCAAGGAGGGGGGAGATGTCAGAGGTCGTAGGCTGTGAGTACAACAGTATAGGGCCAGTGTGGAGAGAAGAGAGAAGTGCATGTTGTGTTTTTTATGATGTGTGAGTTAGAACACTGTAACATTCTGATGCATGTGTGGAGAGGCTGAAAGAAAAAAATAAGTTTTACGGCAGAGAGAAATTCCTGTCATTATCCAATAACACATGTTCCCATCTTTCTTTGGACTTATACCATATTAAACTAGGCTGTCGTGAAAATACTAACTAGAGCTGTAAAAACCCAACTCCTGAATGTTCTTAGTTGTAAACGGTTGATGTGTTTTAATTTGACGTGAAGGGGTTTTATTAAGCAGGGAAAAGATATAGTAGGTTATAAAATCCTCTTAAAGGTGAGACGTTTTCACTTAAATGTCAAAAAGAAAAGATTTTACATGGGAAAGTAATGGTCCCTATTTAATATTTTACTTTTTTCTTAATATGAAAGAGGAGAGGAATAAAAACTTCAGCCAAGTTTAAAGCACAGATACCCCCGCTGGAAATAAGAGCAATGTAGCGCTCCCTTTCTATGACCGGTACAAAGATGGCCTTCCTCTGTTAGGAGAGATATATGAGATGGAAGATACAAAGCCTAGGCTCTTAATAAAAATCATCAATTTTTGTCAGAGCCAGCCAGGGAAAATTTGCGGCAGTGTCAGCAGTCACCTTTTTTTCTTCTTTCTTTTTCATCTTACCCTACCACCATCTTCTCTCTCTTACTTTCACACCAAAGTACACCTAGGCACAGAGGAAGAGGGAGAGCCTCACCTTCGACTGTCGGCCTCCTAAATCACTTTGTCTCTGAAGGCTGACCTCACCACCGCACACTTTTGGGCTCTCAAGTGGAACTGAAAGTCACAATTATCACAAGGGAAGGGATGACTACAAGGCGTTCTCGGTTTTGCCCTGATGGGAGTTCATGGGTATGATTGAATTCTCCCCCTCTGCCCCTTCGTCTCCCACAAGTGAGTTCACTCTGGATAGATGTTTGAAGTCAACATACGGCTATATGAAGAGATATGTTGCAGCTGCCCCCACAGCTCCATATAATACACCACTGTACTCTTGACAGATTTTGAATTAGCCCCTGTAAATGTTGAGTCATCTGTAGTGAGGATACTGGGGGGTAAAAATGATAAGAGAGTGCATAAACACATCAGTCATAGTGGGTTTTTGCGGAGGCTGCTGATCTACCCCTGTAGGTGGGATTGTCATGCTCGGGGATGATGGCGCGACTTCTCTCCGGGAGAGCATGAAACAGGATTACCAGCACATCGGCAAACATGCAAAGCACAACCCTTGATTTGAGAAAACAACTACTTGTCAAAAATAATACGGTCGCTGACTTTCAGCTTTTTATTCCGATTCCATTCTGGTTGCTATGGTGCTCACTCTATATAAATGAAATCCCCAAAGTGAACATCCTGCAGCAACAATCCGTTTCAGTCAACGTTTGCTTTTTCTCGTATGCTTATGTGGCCATTCCACACTTGGTAACCAGCTCCCATTACAGCTGTCAGCAGCACACACCTTAACACCAGTGGTGTACGAAATATCCAGATCTTTTATTGGATTAAAGGTAATAATCCCAAACTACAAGAAACCAAATTATAATAGCCAAAATGTATAGAAACTATGATCGTAGAAGTAATCATTGTGCGGTAGAATGGTCTTTTTACGTGTTATACGATTACATTTGGATTACTGTTACTGTTGCATTGATGGGCAGGCCCACGTTACTGCTGTAGATGTAAAAATGCGAGGTAATCAAACTACTTTATGATGTCAGGGTGAATTAGTGACTCTACATTGCCCGTAGAAATGATTGAGAGCGTAAATGGTTGTCTCCCTCGACGCGTCAGTCTCGTGACGAACTGGCGACTCATCATGGGTCTGCCCCGCCTCTCGCCCAATGTCAGCTGGGATAGGCTCCAGTCCCTGGGACACTGAACATGATAAGCGGTTTTGGATAATAATCGAATGGATACTTCATGATGTACTATGATTGGTGTTCAGCATTTGACTCACCCCTGAGGGAGCAGTCAGCAGGCCCCAAAGCCGCCCAAGGATCAAATTCAGGGCTCAGTCTCCCACCACCACACGTAGACCACAGGGGCTGGGTATCGAACCACGGAGATATGTGAAATGTATTGAAAAAATGAAATCTGAAAGGTATCTCTTAACTACAGCTGTCAGATAAACGTGGCAGAGTAGAAAGTCCAATATCTCCCTCTGTGATGAAGCGAACCGGAACTATAAAGTGGAATGAAATGGAAATACTCAAGGAAAGTGCAAGTGTCTCATTTGCATTTTATTTTATTTGTTTATTTGACAGGGACAGTGCACAGCTTTTTATCCGTCCAAGGTCTGTTGTCCCTGGGCAGGAGGCAAATAAAACATCACTATCAAGACAGCTAACACAACAGTATAAAAAGACCCTTACCATAATAATGAAACTGTTATTAGTCACATCTAGTCATACAAAGTACAACACAGTGAAATTATTTCTCTGCATTTGATCCCAGAGGGAGAAGTGGGCGGCCCCTTTTAAGTGAATGGAGAGCCCATTGTTTTCAGGGTCTTGCTCAAGGACCTTACGACATGTAGACTAGCTCCCGCTACCTTCTGAACCTCTGATTGGGAGATTGCTGCTCTACCCATTGAGCAACGGCGGCCGAGAGAAAAATAAATCCATTTTTATCATAAAACAACACAAGACCTCTAAGATTTCAAGGCATATAAACATTCATGATGTGGCCATGAGTGAAGGGCGCAGGCCAGTGCATCCAAAACACACATGCAGCTTGACTCAATGGTAGAAAACACAAACACGCCTAACCTTTCTGGATCAAATATCCAAATAGCAGCAACCACACTGTTATTCAGACCTTCTTGCTATCTCGCTGTCTGAGCGCTTCTAAATTCCACCTAACCCTGTCATCGCACAGTATATGTTGAAAAATGAATGGCAGCACGCACCCTCTAATCTTGGACCATCCTCAACACAGCAACCTTTCCTTTTTTTTTTTGTTTGTATTATTTGATATGGATTCACTCTACAAAGATGCATACCCCTCCTCCTACCTCATTTTAAAAGGTTCCCCCTTTCCTTTTTTTCTCCACTCCAGCGGCCTCTGCCTTCAACGCTGTCACCAATTGCTCTTTTCCGGTCTGCGTTTAAATGACTCAGATGTCTCCCACATCTCAGCCTCGTGTTATTTTCATAAAAGGCAATCCAAATTGGAATGCATGTTAATTCAAATATGGCATCACTGTCGCTCCCAAGAGAGAGTGGATTGAAAGCAATTGCAACCCAGGACAATGGTGGACACACATGGCCCCAAATGTGTCTCCTGCCCGGCTCTAATGACAGAAAATGCATAAAATGCCAGACTCACTTAGTCAGTGCGTACTTCTCGACTTTTAAGCTACAGTACACATTTTAATTGCAATATAGTGATGCAAATTTGCATATTTTTTTCTTGGTTCTCAGAAAGTGCTGGTTGTCCTTCCGATTCTTTTCTTGATATTCATTTACAGGAAGCACAATTGAGGTAAGGAAAGTCCGGATAGAGGAACTTGCATCTTTGCTGTTTTTAGACAATGTGCTTCTGTTAAATCAACCTACACAAGCTCTAAATCTTAGGCCATGGTTCTCTGTTGGAAATTGGTCGATAGCCCTCTGAGGTTGAGAATGAGTTTCTGCCTCAAGTCAAACAGTTTAAATAGCATGGGGTGTTGTTCACAAGTTAAGGGACTGTGAGAGTGATAGGCAGTTTGGTGTGGCATCAGCAGTAAAGCAGCTGTAGTACCGGTCTGTCGCAGTGAAGACATAGTTCCCAGGCAAAGCTCTCAATTTACCAGTCAATTGATATTCCAACATATCTCACGGAAGAGCAGCTGTGGCACAAGGTGTGGAAAAAGTTAAATCTACTTCTGATAGAAAAAATTACAGAACACACGACGCATCGCAGCTCCAGGCTTATTGGGCTGAATAATCCTTCAGAGAACCCATGCTGACCTTGTCCACTGCTTAAAGTGTCTACAATGGGCACATCAGCATTAGAATCGGGCCACTGAGCAATGCAAGGAGGTGGCCTGCTCCTATGAATCATGTTTTCTTTTGCATCATGTAGACGACCATGTGTACGTGCGTCACTTACCTGGGAAGAGATAGCACCAGAATGCACTATGGGAAGAAGGCAAGCTGGGGAAGGCATTGTGATGCATGGGAAGTTTTCTGCTGGTGTTTCCACCCTTGCTTGAAATTACACCCACAGACATTGCCCCCTGCTCTCTTAGCGTAATTTTGTGTAAAATGAAGCCACATTTATGACCACTTCTGTCTTCTTTCCACAATGAGTATTCCATTATTCCTTTAGCCTGGACTGTCTCTCGCGAAAGCGTGACGTCGTTTTCCAGAGCGAGCAAAACAACAGGCAGAAGGCATCGTTAAGGGAATCGTTATGCAATAAAGCAAATGATATCCATGGGTCGAACTAGTTGGAACCAGTTTTAGATTCCCATCCCTAGGAAACAGGGAATTAAAGATGTTGACATGGCTTCTTAACTTCTCAGACGCCAGTACAATCCATCATCTGTTGGAAGTGCAAGACAAACAAGTCCAATGCATGGACTAGGAATCCATGGACAACTTCCAGGACCCAAAGGATCTTCAGCTCAACAGAGACAGGGTGTGCCTCTCGTCCTGCGGTAGGCCAGGACCATCTCTTCGGTCTTTGGTAAATGCAAAGACAGCTGGTTCTGTTGAGCCTAAAAGATGGTATTCAGCAGGTGGTTATAATGTTATGACTGACAGGATTGTAATTAACTTGGACTGATATGCACATGCATATAAGCTGGTCACACATACATTGCACACTCAGACATGACGAGCCGACACACGAGCAGGAAGGCTGTTCCTTGGTTACAGCCCTATTGATGAACATCTACATCCAATATGTTGCTCCATTGATTCTTCATTATTCCAATTCCCAGAACCATTTCTCTGTGCCACAACATCAAGACGTACACAGTTAATTTCCGCGTTCCTATTAAAACCGAGTCATTAAAAGCTTGCCGCACAACAATTTATAATTGAACCACCAGCAAAAGTGAGAGGTGAAAGTCTCATTAGTATTGTTGCCACGTTCTGTTTATTTCCATGACTAATTTGAGCGGCCTTTAGCCGCCGCTGTGATGATTTATATACTCGTGTATACGCACCTCTGTATTCATGTTTGAGTGTTTAAGAGACGGCGACAATACTGAGAAACCGTACATCTTTAATGAAATACTGGCAGGTAACATTATGGTCAATAAAATGTGCATAAAAGCATGAAAGCAGGATGTTACTCGCTTAATCATATGTTAATTAACCATTTTTTAGAGGCTCGGGTAGTTTGATTTATGTCCAAATTTCTCTGAAGTTGCTTATTGTGTGAGCATCAGCATGCTAGCGTTATCGCAGCGAGCTTGTAACACGGAACCGCTGGGACTAAATTTACATAAATAGTTAGCCCCGACATGAGAAAATCTTAATTTTCAGCACCATCAAAGTCTCATTTGCCGAGTAATATCCTCGGCCGCTGATGTTTCCCCGTCCCCATTTCAAGTGTCAGTGTTTTATCAATATCAGCATTGAGTGTACACACGCAAAGATCTACGCGGTGATAATGAGACACAATTGATTAGCTTTGCTGCTCAGATGAGCCCTTCACTAGGAAATTGAAATAACAGTCAAACCGCACAGACATGATTAATGGTAGTTGGAGATTGGAATCTGCAGGTATTTACATAATCAGCAGGTGAAAAATATCAACTTTAGTTCTGTGCTGAGTTCTACACTTATGTCAGCCAGACTGTGCTGCGTGATTTTTTTTCCTTCAAAGGCTTCATGGTGATTGCACAGACAATGGAGAAGTTGCATCAAAGTGAAAAAGACTGCGTAAAGCATTATCAATTATCACAATAAATACACACTTAATTTATGTTTTTATGTCTCCTCACAGAGAGGAGGTTCCGTGTTTCAATCCAGGTATATTGAATAAATAATAATGTGCAACATTTATTATCACTATATCGTACAACATAAGGAATTCAGTTCTCTGCATTCGATCCATTCCTAAAGGGGCTGCCAGAAGCCTCTGTGAAGTGTCCAGGCGGCAAATTGGGGTTTGTGGTCCCGGTAAATGACTCTATGACACGAGGACTGCAGGGGCAGATAGAACTCCCCCGGACTGAACCTCCTGAGCTACAGCCACCTCCAAGGTTAGATGTTTTATTATAGCCCTCTTTGCAGCCTCGGAACTCAGCAGGGGACGACGGTTGACCTACTGGACCTCTGGCACTTAAATTGAATACCCAGTATATACCGTAATATTGATTTACGGCGGTAATATAAATGATGCTGCAGCTTTTTTTCATTACTGTCAAATAAAACCTCCCCCTACAAAGCAAATACGCTGGTTTGACATTTTTTAAAGCTCATTGCGTTACGGTAAATTGAATTTCCATAGCTTATGCTACGAATAATATTACACTATAACGCTTGGACCTTTTGACATTGTACAGATAAGTGAGTGAAGAGATCATGAAAATAATTTTCAACTGGATGACAATTTATTTGTTGCATTGTTATAAATATGATATAAAAGCAATCCAGCCTCAAACCTGCGGCAGATGAAAATCATCCTTAGGCTAACTCTGGTCAAATGCATCAAATGGTAATGTTTATGTTTCATAATTTACATTATCCCTCCCCAACAAATAAAAAAATTAATAAATAAATGGGGCGGGTTTTGTATAATGAACACATCTCTCCTCTGAAATGTTTTTGTCATACATACATACATACATAGAAACATTATTTATAAATGAAGACCTTGATAGACTGTATATATATTAAATAAAGTTTGAGTTAAATTAAAAAACTAAATGGAAATGCGATTATTATTAAAGGTTTCACATGTGCCTCAATATAAAACCTGTGTGGTGAAAAATTTCTAATCAATTGAAGCAAGTTAGTGAACTTTTTACACAACTTTAAATCCAATAAAATAGTACAAAAAACAAAAAACTTTATCATCACTGAATGCAAAATGTTCAGTGCCCACCTTAAAAACTCATGCATCGATGCAACCTTGCATAAAAACCTTTGAAAATGCCCTGAGCGCAGTCTGTGGTCCAGTTATCACACATGAGCCGTGCACATACACACAGTCAGAAGCTGTTCCTACTAAAGCTACAGCGTCTCCTCCGCATGTTCCCAAAACAAAAAGGTCACTGCATGATTTATGCACTTGTTCGATGGGAGCTGGTGCTCGGGGGCCAGCTGACCGATTGAAACGTGAAATATGAAAATGAATCCTGTTCAGGCATTGATTTACAAGGTTTGGTATGTATCCCAGATGGATAAGTATATACTCTGTTTGTGTCAGTATGTGTGAAGTGCATCTGGGTCAATTCTAGCATGAATGTATGAATCTATTGAGTTTGCGGATGCCAAGCTACTGTTTGCATGCGTAGACTGATTTTTAAAAATGTTTTCCATATGGTTTTGGACATTTGTCTGCTAGCAACTTGCTAAAAAGACAGAAATTTGGTGTTTTGATCATTTTTGCCTCGGTACTTTATGCATGTTATCTATTATTCACCGCACACAGCTCGGTCGGTCCTGTATCCTGCACGACAAATTGAGGAGTTCGACACAACAGTCCTCCGACTGAAGATCAAACAAAAACAGGCTGAAATCGTACAGTTTATGCCCAGCTGAAATAGAACATCTGCAGAACTTCAGGGCCTATCTCACCTCATTAAAGGTCAGAGGTCGTGAATCCTCTATCTTACAGACTTCGGTTAACAAAAAAAAAAGAAGCATTCCATGAAGACTAGTGAGGTGAAAAACTACTGCAGATCCAGAAGAACATTAAGGCGTTGGCTGAATTTTGCCACATCCAGATGATCCATCAGCAACTGGACATCTCATTATGCTAACTACTCACATGGTCAAGAAGCTCAATTTAATGACAAGTTGGAGGGGAAATCTAGGCACAGTAGCACTGACCGAAACCGCAGCATGCTTCCAGTTTGTCTCCATTGGGGAGGTGTTGGCATAGCATTCAGCACAGCTAGTGTTAGTTTGGCACTCTGAAGGGTCTGAAGACCTCCACATTTTTATCTTTCACTCATTCCTTTGGTTTCCGGCCATAACACTCGCTCTAAACATGGCTTCTCCCTTGGTGTCCTTTGTTTGTCCATTCATCTGTCATTCAGGGCAGCTCCACTTTCTTTTTTAACCAGACTCTACTGACACACACACACACGCACACACACACACACTTCAGAGGTTACTTAACCCTGCCTCCAATCCCATCTGTGCTGTCCCCCCAAAAAAGGGCCTCCTCCATCAGCGTAACATCGCATCTAAGTGCTGGAGTGGATATCACAGTGTGTCGGTTCACCCTCTAAAGTGACAAAAAGCCCCAGCAACACATAAAAACAACATCAGCACTTTGGGCCACACTGAAGCAATTCCTGAGTAAGACCCAGGAGCAAAACTCACGGAGTGGCTGAGGATTTTGTTAAACTTAGAGTCACAACCAGACATTTTACAAACAAACAATCTACTCCAGCCCTCCCCAACTTGCATATCGTAAGAGTTGCAAGTAAGCGTTCCCACATCGAGAGTAAGAGAAGACCTCTCGATGTGGGAACGCTTAGGGATTTCTGCGTTTGCGTCAGACGCCTCTCAGGGTGAGGGCCAACATGCTGGCAGTAATTGCGTTTGATTTAATGCAGTAACATATCAACAGAAGAGTCATGCTGAACAAGCTGGTGCATACAAGCGCCCTCTATTTTCCATTTTGGCTTGAATGCATTATCTCAAATGCAATGCCTCGCCCTCCCAATCAAAAGCACCAGGGGCGTGGGAGTGATTTGGTTTCATTTAATCCTAAATCATTAACTTTCAATGTGTCCATAAATTGAGTTCATGCTCGTGTGGCAACTTCGTAGAAGCACGAGGATACAAACGCGAATATGTTTGTGTGCAGGAGTCGATAATGCATCTGGATGTTGCTTTCAGTTTGAAGTGTGCTTGAAATATCTGAGATGACACTAAAAGAGCCAACACCGATCGCCAGGGAAGATATGGTAAATAATACACTACTCATATATTATTAAAGACTTCAAAATGTACTCATCTACTGTTTTGTTCCAGGTTCACAAGGAGGCACAAACTCATTTGGAAACTTCTGCCTCTTTCTGAATGTAGGCCGCCGCTAAATTCATTTAATTATTCATTGACAAGAAAATTGGAGTTTTTATAAATAAGAACATGCAGGTGGGATGTAATTACAGCCGATATGGAGCAGCTTGTCAACTAGAATAACATCATCCCCGGCCGTCCAGAAGCATTAGGAAGTCAAACCCCATCTGGGTTTTCCTCCTGCGAGCTGCCAAGTTAAAGAATAGAGCGCCGTGGAAAAATATTAGTCTTCTTCCTCTTTCTTCCCTTCTTGCGTGTATTTCATACTCTACACTACATACATTATCTTCGTGCAGAAAGAAAGGAGACTTGAGTGAATACAAAATGCAGGTTTTAAATAAGTCATAAACGCAAAAACGTTTCATGCTTTTGTTAGTATGAAAAAGCATGAATACTTTTTCATACTATTAATCTGTAGTATGAAAAAGTATTCATCCCCCAATTTTATATCCCCTAAACTTGGAATCACCTACGTGGTGTCCAGCTCAGATAATTCGTGTAACACAAATATTTTCAGATATTAGAGCCGACATAGACCTTAGCGTGAGGAAGAATTGGAAGGATTTAGGGAAAGGACAGTTCCATATTTTTATCTCCAAATGTTTTCGGGTCATCATTTCTCAAGCGTTGGTCCAATAAAGTCCAAATTTGATGCACATAAATTGACTCGAAGAGATCCGTCTTGTATGCATCATATTTTATTTTAATAGTTCATATTCTGCTCACTAGGGGGAGCTTATTTATGAAAGCGTAGTTTTTTCAAACATAACTTCCTAAATGTTGGTCCGATTTAGTCCAAACTTGTCTCACATGAACCACCAAGAGGAAATCTAACTTATATTTATCATATTTTCACACTTCAAGTGAAAGTCAAAAACAATAGAATTTGACTGTCGCTTCCCAACAATGTTTTCCAATTTTGTCTAAATTCTGCTAAACGTTCCAATGAGGTTCAGGCTCAAGCTTTAGCTCTAATCCTTTTTGCCCACTCAGAGGTGAACTTATTCTTCTGTATGGGATCATAGTCTTACTATCTGATCCAGTTGAACTTGAAGTGCAAGGGTCAGTATCTATGACTATGAGTTCTAATAACTCAGGGAAATATACATTCAATATTTGACCAAGGGCAAAACTATAGAGCATAAAATCCTCCTAATGGTCATTAATATGTCATTAGTAGGATTTTGAGTCATTAAGCATTAAACCTTGGGGAACATGGAACCACGGGATCACAGATGTGTTTCAGGATAGCGAAGCAACAATGATCTTCTATTGTATGCAAAATCCCCTCCAGGTGAAGGAGTTTAAGTGTCTTGTTATTGAGTGATGGGCGGCGTCAGCACTAATGATGGTGCTGTATCAGTCTGTTCTGGTGAATAGGGAGCTGAATTGTGAGGCAGGGCTCTTTATTTACCAGTCCATCTACATTCCAGCCCTCACTTATGATCCGGAGATCTGGGTAGTGACAGAAGAATGAGGTCAAGGATACAAGCGGCTGAAATGAGCTTCCTCTGTAGGGTGGCTGGGCTCAGCCCTAGAGATAAGGAGCGGTGCTCTGATATCCAAAAGAAAGCTCGGAGTGGTACTGCTGCGTGTTGTTTTGTATTGATAGGAGCCAATCGCCTCACTTTGGAGGATTTCCAGTTAAATCCGACTGAGAGGAAACCCCAGGTTTGACCCATAGTTGCTACATATTAGGTCCATATATCTCAAATGGACAGGGAGCAACGTGAGTTGGAGCTTTGATGGGTAGGACGTATAGAATACCTTAGGAGCCTGAGCCACCAGGACCTAACCCTGGAAGAAAATGGAAATTGAATGTATAAAAATGAAGTATTCTGTAAAGCGGGGTATTGCTTAAATGTACATGCGTCCACTGTGTCAACTCTTCCCTGCTAATGAGATTCAACTACTGATGCCCCTCACCCGAAGCTATTCAATGACTCAGAATGTTTTGTATTCCACTTTCAATGTGAGCTGATCCTGCGCCAGCTACAATGCAATTTTGCCAATACTTTTGATGCCAAAAGTGAATAATACGTTTAGTCTTTTCTCTCATTATCTCAAAATACTACATGAACCGGGACTCTTATGGTCCGGTGTTGACTAGTTTGCCACCAGTTGGTGTCCACTGCTGTAGACCATTGAATATAATCTGCATGTGGGCTCAGCCAACCCCAACTGTACATTTAATGTTCGTCGTTTTATTTTTCTGTGCCACTTTGTTCACGCAACAGTGGATTCTGGAACACCTAGAGGCTTTAAAACAATACTCAGCAAAGGGAAAACTGTGAAAAGAAGACTTGGGAGGGTGCTATAATGACCTCTTCTAATGACTGATGATCAACCGCTCATGAGGTAATGGGTCTAATCAAAGCATGCTATAACACGGAGTTAATCCATACAATACACCGCAGGCCTCTCTCTGCATTCTCATTCCTATTTTGTACCTTTATTGATTCATCCTTTGAGGGTGTTGCTGAAGATACCGGATCGGATCAATTATGACCATTCCCACAGGTCCACTTATGTGCATTTAAATTCTGCCATTGTCCAGCGGTGGCACACCCTGTCATGTGAGACAGCAGTGACGCCAACATGTATTGAGATGTGGCCATTTGAAACAGCTGTCAGTCAAAGTTAATTAAGGGTTCAGCTTCGGCAAGAAAAGGCTATACAAATTCATAATCCGGTTGTCAAGTCAGAACATTTGATGTTTTGACATTTCACAAGTATAATTCTTGTTATCCTCAACTAGCAGTATCTTACAGCATTTGAGGATAACAGATTCCAGTAATTAAGGAGGGGTCTGCCTTTTCAATGTGGAGATTTGATGTGATACATAAATACTTTGTTACTGTAATAGTAATTGACTAACTTCATTGTTTCACAAATATCTGTACTTTATACTACTTAAAGATTCAAAAGAGGCGGCTTAATTTATTAAAAATGTTTTTTTTATTTTGCATGCTTTCCCAACATCTGGACTGATTTCAGCCTAAATGATTGATGAAAATGACAATTCCTTGTTGTAAAGATCAAAGCACCTCACTAGAAACATAACGGAAAAAACTTGATTGTGTCGAAAAGGTCTGATGTCGATGTTTTTAGAATAACTTTATTTTGGCAGCGATTCTCAAACTTTTTCCTATAATTTACCCATTCTGAATTATTTGTGCTGCCCGCTACCCTTTGGTGTGCACAGCAAAAACTTTATAGGCACATTTTCAGAAAAACATGCAAGAATTAAAGGTAACCTTGATTCTCTGCGGTGCATTGAAAAAAATTAAATACATTTTTTTCAGAGAAACAAAATAAAGGTTCAAAAAGGTCTAACTGATTTCTCATATTTCCGTCAAAAGACTACCATTCAGAGGTAAAATCATCCATGTGGCCTGAATTTTAGAATGTATATGAGATGTGGTTTATTTGGCTCGAAGTTGCATTTTTTTAATGAAATGTATTGCAGTAAAATAATTCTAGGCGTCAATCGGGAATGATATTAAATAATCACATGTAGTTCCTGCAAAAACCCATCATACCCATAGAACACATGGAGATCACAACAGTGCTTCCATTTTGACCACTTTCCAAGATGACTTTGTTATGTTAGCATTGAAATAAACAACAGAGTAATAGCAGTGGCCACTAATGTATTATTTTAAATAGCCTAAGAGATGTGATGTATTATATGATGCGTCGGCATCTGGTGTAATGTTTACACATCCATCGAGCAGTGTTGTTTGAGCAGTGCATTCACATTTAATAAAGCCAATAAATGACCTCCGTTACGTCTGTGAACTACCTCTCAAAGAACTCAAGCTTCCTCTCAAAGTCCAAAAACATGGAATCCTGGTCAACTGGTGTCTCTAAACGGTTGAGAGGTGTGAGTGGTTGCAAATCTCTATGTGCCAGCCCTCTGATGAACTGCCAACTTATTCAGGGTGTACACTGCTTGACCCGCAATGTCAGCTGGGATGGGCTCCAGCTCCCCCACGCAACCCTGAACAGGATCATCAGTTACAGAAATGGATGGATGGATTGATGGATAACTCATGCCTGTAGCTTACTTCTCTAGCTGTGGGCATCACACATAATGCACTGTCAATGTCACAATCCTCTTTCGGTTTAATCCTCTTGTTTTTTAAGCTGTACATTCACCTCTGCTACTACCTATACTGCCTTCAGTGGCCAAATGCCTCATTTAAAAGCCAAAAGTTAAAAGCCCAGCATTGAATAGGCTGTGTGAATTCAGGTATAGCAGATTGAATGTGTGATATGAAGGCAAAGCAAATGTTTCGGGCCACTTCTGTTTCCACCAAACAGAACTCAACATGGCACAAAATAAACCATTAACGTTTTGTTTTTCTGACATTTCTTATAATTAGTTGTTTATTTATGGACAGGGGACAGATCTGACAGTACGAGCAAGGAAATGACTGTAGCAAGTGACAGAAGTCATGCTGTATGAGACATCCATTACACTGATTGTCAAATAAAATTGAATTGAAACGATTTAGGAATGATCTGTAAGAAATGTTACATTCGACCCTCAATGCAATGGTATATATCGAGATCTATGTCCATTTGTCTCGTGGTTCCACTGGACTGCTTTAAGGCCTTACCCGCCTTCACGGAGTCAATAAATTGCTGTCACACTCCTCAAATGGTGTGATCGCCTGTCACAGCCCCTCAAATCAGTCTGCTTTATTGGAAGTGGCTCACGCCCCCAGATATTTATATCTTTTAACAGCTATGTACTGTAGTGGCTTTCTAAAAACAAAGAGGGGAGAAAAAGCAGTGAGGAAGAAAGAGCTCGGCAGGCGACTAGTCGTGTAATGGTGTGGAATACCGAGGAGGGATGTGTGGAGCTTTGGCTGGAGACCATCTAGATCCATCTTCCCCTGTTTAAAGCCCCGGTGCCTGGGTAATAGTCGCTCGGTGGGCGCTTTCAAAGGTTGCGGCACAGGAGATGAGGGATCTAGGAATATAAAGGCCAAACTGAGAGGTGATTTCCACAACAGAAACGTCCTCATTTCCGGCGCAGAGGGCTTGGAATTGCTGCTGCTGCTTGAAACTGTGGAAGACAAACAAATTGCTCCCCATAGAAGCAACAAACTGGATCCAGCATGATACACCTCTAGGGGGCACTTCTGTCTCTGTTCATCTGACCACATGAAACATTAATTTCCAATCCACGGTTGCATTTATCGTTATTGGTTTCCTTACTGTCATTCACCCAAAGGTGTGGACACACCTGCATGATTCCTTTAGTTGAAAAAATGCATAAAATCTAGCACTGGAACATAAAAAAGATAAATTGTCACCAACAAAATCTGCTGCCGCTCTGAACACTCTCGTTTTTCCAGGTCACTACACTGACAAGAGTAAATATGTAAAGTCCCAGACAGATGCTAAATGATATCACCCTACCGGTATGAAGGGGAATGTCTCTAAGGAGCTTTGCATGAAAAATCATGTGTTCCTTTGCTTTGGGTTTAGAGGCATGAGTTTTGAGCGTGAAAAACAACCGTGGCTAAACATTTGTTATTCACTGTGACAGAAGCGCGGGTCCTACATTAACGTCCGGGGAAGTACACTGGAAGTAGACAGGGCCCAACCGAGGTGGTCATCTTACATTGAGATCAGAGAAGGTAAAGCCTGGTGAGTGGAACAAATTAAATGCTGGCTCCTGTTTCTCTTACTGTTGCTGCACGGCTGCTATGGCTTTATCCACCAATCGGCCATAACTTTATAACTACTGACAAGGAACGTGAAAAACGATGTCGGTGGGTGGAGTATACTAGGCAGCAAGTGAACTTTTTTGTCTCGAAGTTGATTGTCGGAAGCAGGAAAAATGGGCGACATCAGGATCTGAAAGAGTTTGACAAAGGCTAAATAGTGACGGATCGACAGCTGGGTCACAGCATCTGCAAAACAGTAAGTCTTGATTGGTGATCTCACTCTGTAATACTTAGTGATCATGGGTTTGTAAGGCTCATTGATGTGCATTAGGAGTGAAGGGCAGCCTCTGTTGTTTAATCCCTGCAGAAGAGTTCCTGTAGACTGTCCTGTAAACAATATTCCCTAATGGCAGTGGCATCTGTCAGCAGGCTAATGCTCCCTTACACACTGTAAAAATGTGAGTGGTTGGAAGAACACAGCAATGAGTACAAGGCGTTGACTTGGCATTCAACATTTCCAGACATCAATACAGTCGAGCACCTTTGGGATCTGCCTGACAAACAATTTTAATCCGTGGAGGTTCCACTTTTCAGAGGTCTTCAGAGGTCTGGCGGAACCCGTGCCTCAACAGATCACTGCCAAACAGGTGGCTATAATGTTATGGCCGATCATGTATCCGCCACTTGGATATATTCACCCTATTTACCTTAATTAACTCTAGCCAACTTTAATTTATAAAAGTCTCTTTGCACCCCGGAGTACGGAGGGAGATAATTGAATTTAGCTCATCCTTCGCGCTGATTTCTCACGTCACCTAAAGCGACTTGGGGAAGAGATGCAGTCCCCGAAAAACAATCTTTTTTTTCAATTTCTTGCAAATGCTGGTCATGAAAGGGAATATGAAAGTGAGAAAGTGAGAGGGAAGAGTGAAAACATGTAGAAGGTGAGACTCTTTCTACTGCTTCTCTCTTTCTACAAATGTTGCTGAGGTACGAAGTTGTTCTTGAATTCCACGTTGCCTCTCTGAACAAATATGGCTCCTCGAAAAATAAGAATCTATTTTGTCTTCTCTGTGAGAAAATTCTACTGCGACACAACGACCCAAAGAAAGAACGTTTGATCCTGTTGAGCGCACGTAATGAACCAAAGCGTGCGCAGATTGCAGATTTGCATACAGGCAGGGGGCAGACAGGGGGCTCTCCTCTAAGACTTAAAAAAAAACTTAATCAAACACAGTTTCCAGCTCACGTTGCATAAAAATTAATCTGATTTATCCGATAATCTTTTTTATTCCCATGACAACATGGATGGCTGCCTTTTTTCTTCAATCCGTTGTATTGTGGCGGGAACTTGTATGGCGTATGGGCATTCTGTAGGACTTGACATATGACATATCAATGTTGATGAATGTATTTATAAAGTCTGTCACTATGTCCTTCCTCGGCCAAATTGCCCCCTTTAAAGCCACTTTTCGTGTCACATTGCAGCACGAGTACCATTTTGCAGCAGCTACAAACAATTGACTAGAGCGCATGAAGAACCAGCATGGTGCCAAGTTTTTGGACTCTGCTAATGCTAGCAGCTAAAACCAGTTTTGCTGTAGAAGTATTAGAAAATTTCACCCTCCGTCGATAGAAATAAGACAAGTACCTCATCAGTGTATTATTTCTGATGATCAGCCGTTATCGGTTGTAGATGACGCAGGATTGCGTCGTCCTCTCAGAACCCAAAGGCCAAAATACGAGATTCCCCTTCTGTGTGTATATAATAAATATATATATATATGTATATATAAAGAAAGAAATGACCAAATCACCATCGCAGACGTTAACCAGTATGTCTTTTTGCTCCCTTTGAACCCACCCTTCCTTATAAAAAGACCCATTTGACCACCTCCCAGATATTTCGGGCTAAAACATTGGTCTGGGTTCATTATCAGGGTAAAATATTTATTAATATATTATAACGTATCAAACCAACAGATGGAGCTCTGAACATTTAGCCATCATTAATTGATTTTACACACCAGAGGGAAATTTAAGGATAAATTAACCAACTGAAAACTTGAGTTAGAATTCCAAATTGTGAATCTCACTTTAAGAATCAGTGAAACAGCCGGGGAGCCCTGGGCTTCTCTTAACTGTGTGAAATGAATATTATATAAAGGCATAAAATGGATTTATTAGTCGTATATGAAATTGAATTACTCACCGGACAGTAATAGATTTAAAGAGACATTACATTCAATGTAAGATTCACGTGTGCACCAGAACATAGAGCAGGGGTTTTACAATAAGGACAAAAATAAAGTAAGGGGTCATCTGACAGTTATTTTTTTAATGATAAACATTCTTCCTAAAAAAAACTGTTGATTCATTCCAAATTAAAAAACCACAACTCTTTTTTTCTTTCTTGTGAAGTTTATTATTCTCGATGCACATCCATCCCTAGAATACCAAGATTATTCTCGTTATGAGGAATAACAGGGAACCTCTTTTTGCCTCAGAACCATAGAAGATGAAGGAGTAAAGCCTTTTGATAAAATTAATGGAGTAGTGTGGATATTATCAACTGCCGAGTAAGTACAATTCAATTATGAACTAAAAAAGATGTGCAGTCATTGAGAAACCCATGATGTGGAGTTCTGAAGATTGTTTAAGATTCCATCAATTTGTATTCCGGTTGTGCTATCACAGAGCATCATGGCGCTAGTGATTCTTTCAGGTGCCCGTATTTTTCCTGATCTCACTGCTGCATCCGACACGATGCATCATGAAATATCGATCTCCCATTTCCTGTTCCAGGAAAAGATCTGGAACACTTAATCTGAAGCACGTCAAAGAAAAAAACTCAGATTTCCCAGAGACTGATGTGTTATATTTCATTGTGTTATATGACAAAACAGCATATAATAAAACCACCCTTGGCCTGGGGAACGTGAGATTATCAGCACAGTGAGCTCTGCTTTTGGTACTGATTGGATCTTGGTTGCTCAAATTTGTGCTCTTCTCATTATAGTCAAGAAATCCGCTATTGGCTGGTCTGGAGATAGTTGTGTATTTCTGCAGATTTAGGGTCTCCTTAGAAAGAGACACCACAGCATTGTCCTCAGGAGTCTGCTAGAGTCCATATCATCCCACTGGTTCAGACCTGCTTCGAGGAGGACCTCTACACGATTTATGCCCCAGAAAAGCCTGGGATATCATGGAATCGCCCTCGCCACCGCAAATCCTTTGTGTTAACTCAAAAACTTTCTCACAGATCATTTTTCTAATTTGATTACCACATACCTTGGTGCGAAAACAACCTTGATTGATTTTGGGAAATGTCGGTTGCACATTTTTGTGTATATGGACAGCTTTATCTCGAAAAGTGTTTCGGCCTTAATTTCTCAAAAGTTGGTCCAGATTTGTTGCATATGGACATTCTGAAGGAGCTCTATCTCGTATATGTAATATTTAACCGTGATTATTCATATTTCACTCACTAGAGGGAGCTTTTTTTTTGTGGCAAAAAAGGCTTTTACTTTCCAACCGTATGTCCAACTGTGTCTAAATGTAGCTCTCATAAATTGGCACAAGGGAATCTGTCTTGTTTTATTACTGAGATTTGAAAAAGATTGTTAATGGAAAACTGGAATACTAATCTAAGTTTTTACTTCATTCACTTACATGTGCAGCTCTTATTGTAAAATTATTTTGAGAATTATGCATGACATTATGAAAACCCACATGTGTAATACCCTAAAGTACCCCTCGTAGTATGAATACTCCCATTTGAGAAACATTGCTTTAGGCCATCACTACATGTCCTTACATTAACGTAAGCCTCTTTATTGCTTTGACAATGCAGACCGCCTTTTTATTCTCCCATAAGAAACCTATTAAATTTCCATACGGACTTTAAAATGCAGAAAAGTTTTAAGACTCACTGGCGTTCCATAAAAGCATGCATCATTCTCATTGCAAAGCATTTTCTGTGCTTTCATAGCTTTTCAGGCTACATGCCAGCACATATGTGTTTGCAGTGTAGTACGTCAATGTAAGTGGGTGCGTGCATGAATATTTGAAATATGTCTGGCCTCATCTTACAAGCGGGGGTCTGCTGATGGGGATCTTTTTGTAAACGGTATATCTCCCAGATTGCCACACTGCTTGGCATTTAATCAGCATGGAAACTTCACAGCAATTGCAAAAGCCTGCTGCCTCCGGTACACCCTATCACATCAGTCGCTCCACTCCTGTGAAGATAGTCGACGGCTTGATGTATTTGTTTGATAGCAGGCGCCTGAGTCAGGGTGAGTGGAGCTGACACCTCTCTGAATGGGTCACGGCTCTGTTGTTGTATGTCTCCTGCCAGGAGACTTTTAAGGGTTATATTGGAAGTCTAAAAGGGACGTATTGACTGCAACCACTGACACTATGTGCACTGTGATTGCCTATATTTCACCTGACATTATAGGGGCTGTGTGTCTTAGCTGTTTGCAGCAGTTGCACCTCGACAGTCTTGAGTGACACCGGCAATGTGTGCTTACAGATCTGGACTCAGACTGAGGGGAGAGGAAGAGAGGAAGCAGCTCAGGGGTTATTCAGCACCACGGACAGCCACTGTCGGACATTTCTCCTTGCAACATTTGTTTGTTTTTTTATCTCCAGGAGATTTATCACACATAGCCGACTAAGCCAGCATTGGATAAGAACAAAATTGCGAATATACGAGAATTGTTGTCACAAGTTCTTGCATTCCATCTCACTTTTCTCAAACTTTTCACAAACTTTTTTTTCTCTCAGTCTCGCTAATGCTGCAGTATCAAACGAAAACGAGAGAGTATAACCCATTGGTAATTGTATCAGTTTTGAGCTCATTATGGAGAGAATCTGTATTTGTATTGTTTCAGTTAAATGCAGCTACAATCTCAACCTTCCTCCTTCAGCTGTGTTATTTATAGAATCTGCTACTTGACAATGGAAGCAACGCTGTCACTCCATGACAACATGTAGAAGAGTGTACCCATTGTTTGCGTGCCGAGGTATTGTATTTCAGAGTTTTTTTGTGGCAAGGACTCATTTATTAGTTGAGCTGTCGGTTTTGTGTGGATGATTGCATTTCTTACAATTTCTTATTTTTCTAATATTGTTTATTATCAGGCTTGGAGAGGAGGAGGAGTAATTGATACATAGGATACAAAAAAAAAAGAAGACTATTCCAAACAAGTTACATAGAAAAAAAAGTTGTTTTTGAAGTGGTTGGCTGGAGAGTCAGCGTCACCAAATGGAAACCATGAGTTCCCTGCTGGAATAGGGTTATTTTTTCCCTTCTGGTCAGGGAGGACTTCCTGCATTAGTTAGTGAGTTTAAGTACTTTGGCATGTTATTGATTAGTGTTGGGAAAATGGACTCAAGAATGATCAATTTGGGACAGCATCAGCATTAGTGTTGGGATTATATTATCCCAATGTATATATATTCTTCAAGGTGAGGAGTTGGCTGATAAGGCTAAGCTTTCTGTTTTACACTCACTCCACGTTCCAACCGTCACATATTATCATGAGCTCTGGGTGTGGGAAGAAGGAGAGCAGGGGTACAAAAAAAAGTGAACTCTTAGAGTGAACATATGACCATGTGCAAGATAGATCTCCTTGAGTAGATTAATATTCACTAAATCGGACGGTTGGGAAGTTTTAAAAAAAAAAAAGCTCTCCTAGTATTGGAGTAAAATATGATGCTTAAAAGATACCGTAGATCTCCTTAAGTTGATTCTTATATTCGTAAAATATGGACTAAACCAATGGCTAGAAGGATATGTTTGAAGAGTGTATTTCAAAAGAAGCTCCCCCTATTTAGACAAATAGGAATTATTAGAGTAAAAAACGACACACATAAAATAAATCTCCCGAGGCGATTCAAACGCACCAGATTTGGACTAAATTGGACCAATGGTTGAGAAATTATGATCGGAAAACTTTTGGAGTTAAGCCTCCCTTTAGTGTAGGTTACACACAACAGACCTTTCCCAAAATCAATCCAGTTCCTCCTCGCACTACGGTCTGTGGGGTTCTTTAAAATTTGGAAATAATCGATGAAAGAGTTTTTGAGTTATCGCATTAAATTGAAGGGTGTAAGATTGTTCGTGGGTATAAAAACTGTTTTTCATTAGAATAGTTTCCCCAGAGAGTAAAATATGTACTATTAGTGGAAAACATGCTGAATGCAAGATAGATCTCCTAGAGGTGATTCATATTCACCAAATCTGGACTAAATCAGACCAGAGGTGGAGAAATGATGGCCTGAAAACCTTTGGAGATAAAGCTCCCCCTACTGTTGGAAATATAACCCCGTCTCTTCTTGATCCTGAAATCTGTGCTCCACTCTTACAGGGACTACTGCTGAGCTTGTAAACATTGCTATACTCCCCTCTGCTGCACTCCGTTTGCTCCACCCGTTGATCTACAGTGAAGCTCAGTAATTCATCACAGATTTCAAATTTGACCTTGACTTGAATCCATCAAACCGACATTCCAGGCCCAACGGTAGCCTCAGAAATTGAATGATCATCTCTCCCTCCTGCTCACGGAGGGCATGATTTTCTGCACTTGGAGAATTGTAATTACAAGCTAGTTCCATTTGCACCCTCTCAGCACCTATAAAATAATATATGGAGCCAGTGAAAGCCGGCAAGACGTAATTATCATAAGAGTGCGCGGAGCAGAGCCTCGTATAGACGGTATTATAGTCCTCTCTCACTCTGTCCTCTCTCACTCTCTCTCCCTGAGTTTGTGAATCTCTTTCAACCCACAATCCAAACAGCTTTGACAGGGATTATGGAGTTTTGATGAGAGACAGAGAGAGGCTGGGACAAAGTGAGTTTGGGGTAATGAAGCAGCAATGTCAAGGAATGATTTATGAACGGCTCGTTCTTTCACTCTCCCTTCACCGAGAAGCAGTCAGCTCAAATATCGAGTCTCAGAAAAATTCAATTCTGACCATGCACAAAGTGATCAGTGTACCATTTGGAGGAATTGGATAGCATTGTTTGTTTAATATATAGTATCTAAAGCTTTCCAGAGACGTGTCAGCAATATTCCGCTCACAGGAGCAGAAGATTGCACATTCAGGGAAATATCTGAGGATTGGATTGTGGAGTTTTGGCTAAAAAGCATTTATTGGAATTCAAAATCGTTTTTTTTCTTGCTATGCAGAAGCAAGGGAATTGTGTTGTTCGTGGCCCGGGGTCGCTGCCTGAGCTAATGAAGACTTTACAGACAACAGCAGCCGCAGAGCAGACGGATCAATACAAGACATCATGCACTCCAAAATAACGAAGCCTTCAGAGCCAGATCGAGAACACTGATCCTAGACTGGAGGAAAAACGTTACCACATCTGATATAAGTAGGTTTAATTCTTCTGTCTAACGCCCAGAAAGGTTTGCTTCACATTTAGGCAGAATTAAGCTCAATGTTAGAGTAAGACATGGATGGACGTCCGAAACTTGTCTCCATGTCCTTGTCCTGAAGCTTAGAGATATGGACCAAATGGAGTGAGATCAATAGAAATTGTTGGGGGCAGTTACGCATAATTCAAGCCAAATACCTATATTCCCCGACCCCAACTCTAGACAACAATACAGTGGAAAAGTAAATTAAAAGGTAACAAATATAACTCGTAGCACGTAGCTAAGGATTTGATGGTGCTGCAGTACATAATAGTCTTCATTTGGCTGCTTTTTACTAACTACCATCCATTCTCACCACTTCTGCTTTGTAAAAACTCCTTTCTATTCACTGTCATTACCATAACTATGCAGACACAAACACACATTTACATAACTCTTATCACCAGGGGACTACTGTCCAGTACAAGCACCGAGTCAGTGCATTGAACAAGTCAACAATTGGACGTGCGAGAATTTGCCTCATGTGAACAAAGAAAAAACTGAGTTTGAAGCTTTTGGTGCCCAAATCAAAAGATTACAGGTTCAACTGTAATCTGGAATGTTAAGAAGCGCAGGATTTCACACTAAGACCAAGAAAATGGATCGTATCAGTCCAGTTCAGAGGTCTTTCCCTGGCTTCCTGTCTCTCAGAGAATTGATTTCAGAATCCTGCTGCTAGTTGACAAAGCACTAAACGTTTTAGCACCAAAATACTGGACATCTTCAACCTTCATAACCATCCAGGCCTCTCCGGTTGTCCGGATCCATTCTTCTTCGTGTCCCCAGAATCAGAACCAAACAAATGCATACAGTTTTTTATGCACCAAATATTAGGAACAAGGTTCCAGAATGCTGCAGGAGTCAAGGTTCCAAGTCTCAGTTCTTTTAAAACAAAGCCTAAAAACTGTATTTGCTGTTGCCTTCAAATTTTTAAATTATTCTTATATGGCTTTCTTATGGAGTACTGTGTAGGAAAACACAGAATTATGTCTGAAGTGGAAAAGGCTTTAAACAGTGGATTTTCTTCTATTTTAGCTTTTTTTTTTTTTCTTTTTTTAGTTATCTTTTTAATGTTTTTATAACTGTTTTTCTGTCTTGATGGTCTTTTGTACTTCGTACCAATGTTCTGATTGTCTGTGTAAAGCCTTTATAAATGCCCTCTTGCTGAAATGTTCGTCATAAATAAAGTTGCCTTGCCATCTTGTGATATCCAAGTCCAATGTAAAGGTTAAAGGGACATTAATGGATGCACCATATATTTATGTATATAAAGTATGAAGGAGACTTAATATTGTATGTTTTCAAGGCGAAAGGACTCTTTCTTGTCATTCCAAAACACTTAGCATTTGCTTTCGGACAAACAGTTCAAATGCAGAGAAGAAGACACGGTTTAACAAAATAACCATGTACATGTGAACAAGGCCTTAAGCAATAAGCGTGACATGAATCAACATACAATATCGCTGAGCAAAAAAGAAACAAAGATTGAAATTTTGACACAAACACTATCAAAAATTTCTCTCCGTCTTCTTCCGTTTCGTAATGAGACTTAAATCTCCTGATTTGTACTCAGCTAAAGGAAACAGTTAAAGTCCATAAATCATTATGAAAATGAATAACAATATTTGACATAAGACTTAATAAAAATATAGCGGATAAAGGGGTCCTCAGGGATGGGTTAAATGTAGAGAACCAATGTTGCTACGTTGTACTGCTTAAGTAACTGTATGTGACAAATAAAGGCTTCGTCTTCTTCATTTTGTTTGTTGTCAGCACAAAATGTGCCAATATAAGTGAATATTTGAGGGGCGCCCTTTCCCAAGATTTCTCTTTTACAAACTGGCACAGAGAACAGATAACCAGAGACATAAATACACAGAGCAATGAGACACAGGTGGAAGGAGGTGCACAGGTGAACATGATGGACAATCACACAAGAGGAGACTAGAGAGAGGAAAAGAGGAACGGATAGAGACAGGCGGAATAAGGAAATATACAAACATTGAACAAGGAGGTGTAAACAAAAGCAACGACACGAGGAACAGACTTTGAAAATAAAACAGGAAACATCACAACATAGAATAATCCCAATAATCCCAAGGTAAAACATAAACCAACATCAACAGAGTCATGACAATAAATCCGTCTAATTTTGGCTTCATTACTAATGTCAGAGTGTAGGCTGCTCTGACATCAATTGCCTTTCCTGGATCACAGAATTTATATTTTCCTCCCCGCCCACTGCATATTAATATATTTGACACTAAGCTGACATTTTTATCCAGCGCTTTTCTTATAATGAGTAAGCACATGGGAGATTTGGCTCCGCAACGGGCACCCAAAACAAAACCCACTATTCAGCTAAATAATACGAGAAGATATATATATATATATGTAAAAAAAAAAAAAAAAGGTAGACTTTGATGAAGCAAACAGAAATAATAGTTTAGGACTCAGTGAAGCCCAAGTGACGCCTCTTCCATCATTAGATGAAGTTTTTTTTTCAATTCTACAACAATTAACCATCCTCTTCCATTCAGAGGGATACGGTCAGATGGAGCGCGACGGTTGGGGGTCCAAAGAGTAGTGAGGATTGTGTTGTTGAATAATCAGATTATGGAATTTGTGGCCCACTGCCAAGGATGGACAGGCTCATGGACTCACTGGTAAATGTTGCCCGATGAGAACATATTCTGAACTCATTACTACATTGCTGATGTACGTGAAAAATTGACAGGCCGGTGGACTGCCAGTTGATAATCCCTGCCATAAATCTGAACAATGATCAGTGATAATGGGAAAAGAGATCAGCGTTCAAGTTCTAATTATCAATCACCCTCACAACTTCCTATACTCTCATGTAATTATTTACGTACAGATTAGGCTATTGTAACTACATTAACCATGTCAGTTGTACACACAAGGGTGGGCATTTGGGTTTACCGCTGTCTGTGAGTAGGTAATAAGGGCGTGAGACAGAATTGAAAGACATTTAAACACGCGCTCTATAAGGACCTAAAATTCTGCATCACATAACTGTTTTCTCATATTTGCTTATTTTTACACTTTAAGGAACATACAAATTTCAGTGATTTTTTTATGTTGTGTTTATCACATTTACCTAATAAAGTTATCCATGTCGGCACATTGCGGAATACCAGAAGTGTCTATTCTAGATGCTTCTGCATGCATTCCTGGAAGTGAATTCTCTCTGCTAACACAAGGGCGTTGCTACGTCTTACCTGCCTGTAATAAACTAGGCCCACGCTGACCCCCGTATGGCGGATTGTTGTCCCCAAATAGCCACAAATCACCAGTTTTGTATGAGCAAGTCCTCTTATTGAACGCATCAAAGTAAATCTGAAATAATTTTTGAAGAACTGTATTTTTGGTAAAAGAAAATAATAATAATTTTTTTTAAAAAGCTCCCCCTAGTAAGTAAGTAAAGTAAAATATGATCTATTGATTATGTAATAAATATTTCGCTGTGTCAAATCCTTTGCACCAAATTTTGATTCAATCAATTAATAAGACTAGGAATTTCTACGCATGAAAAAAAGATGCACCCCCTATCAGTTTTCAACTGACAACCTTATTTAGTGGAAAAAAGATGTTCTGCTAAGCCAATATCTGGAAAGTATTAGTTACAAATAGATGACGAGCGTACGACATGTAAAAAAACAACAAAATTCTGGGTGAAATGGGGACATCAAGAAACATGTTCCTGAAGTCTAGAAATCACTTTTATCTGTAGCGATCCAGACTCCTAATAGTGAGATATCTCTCTCCGTGAGGAACAGCCTTTAGAAAAATGTCGGCCGTAAAGTAATGGCGTGCGCTGTTTGAATTCCATTCAGAATATTTTATTTCATGGCCATGAAACACTGGTAACTTATCAAACTCCTGCGTCTAGTTTTTACGCTGCAGCGGAGTCCATGGGGAAATATCTTGTTCAGGGAGCCTCCATCTTCGGTGACATTTATACCGACTTCTGCCTGTTACAGTCGCTGTGCTGCCCTGTGCTAACCACAACGTATTATGACTTCCCATTTGTCTTCATCACCACCACCTTGCGAGGCAATCGCGGCGGCTCATCTCACCCAGAACCATGAAGGATGGCTCTGACTTTCAGCTCTGTGTTTGTCTTTCTGTACCGGTGATGTGTTACATCCGTCCGAAGTTCCTTACGTCTACCAATCAAAATGTATCACCTCATTTGACTAGATCATGTTACGACGGAACTAGGAACCACAGGCCTCTGCCGGGTCCTGACAGTCTTGACAATTTCCATCTGTCTTTGTGAGACGACTGGTTTTATTTATGAAGGCTTTGGACGAGGGTGTCTTGAAGTGTTGGCGGGGCGGAGGCGGCTTCAGGGGGAAGCTTTGATCATCACAAATGCATATCAGCAGACTATCGTTGTGGGGAACACCTGCTTTGCATGCGGGCCACGACTTCACAGGTAATCAGAAAGAACAAACTTAACCAAGCTTTAAATTGTTGTTTGTGTATCTGTCTGATGAAATTTCAATCACGCCGCGGCGTCTTCACAACATAATAGCGTATAAGTGGCATATTAACAGACTGCACTGTATATCCTCTCCAAATGGAATCGGAGATTTTTCTGCCGGAGTAGATTTCACAAAGCAATTGAGATGTAATCATTTTTAAACTCTTTGCAAACTTGAGGCGTTGAAAAGCTTAGAAAAGCAAATATCTTTCCCACAAATCCAAACAAAGAGCCGCCCCTGTAAAAACTCGCATAACCTGCTCCGAATGTTTCTGCTGAGGTGGAGGAGAACGTCAGAGTCTTCGGATAAAAGAATGGGGTTTACGATGACACTCTTTGATCGCAATGAAATTAATCTCAAGGCACTTTTGAAAAAATAGTATGTTTGTACAGCGAAAATCAACAATGCCAGCATGAACAACTCCTCGGGGACTGTGGCGAGAAGAAACGGCTTTTTAAGAGTCATGGCTTATTTTTTAAAGTTCCTTGTGTCCTTTTGTTTCACTTCGCACTTCCTGTCTTTTTTTTCTCCTTACGTCTGTCTGTGTGGGTGTGTCTCCTGACTCCTTGTGTCTCCTTGATTGTGAAAACTCTCACCTGTGCCCTATTGTCATTGTTACCTCGGCCAAGGAAGTAACGTGTTAACTCCTCTGCGTTTGTCTGTTTGATTCTTTCTTGGTGTGTCTGTTTTTGTGTTTGTGAGCAGCAGTACGGAAAAACTAAAGAAAGGATTTGCTTGAAATTTTACCCATATTCAGGTTTTGGTGTTGTTACATGTTTCGCAGCATTTAAAATAAACAAAAAAATTTACGCCATTTGAAATAGTGGCGTCAGAGTGTGGCTATTACTGCTTTTTTTCCTTTGATTCCTTTGATTTGGGGGGATTTGTTTTGGTCAAGGATGTAAATTATTATGGCTCTGAAATAATTTAAAATGTTTAAATACAGTAAAAAACCTTCCTGGCTTATATAGCGCCTCGCATAGCAGCCACTATCATCACTGTAAGCATGTTTGTGTTAATGGATGAATGCTGACTCGTGTTGTAAGAAGCACTTGGGCGAGCAGACAACAAAAGCTCTATATAAGTACAGTACATATACCATTTACCATTTTGTCATTCTAAGAGTGTTTACATCGTTTGTGGGGATGGTTGAAGGCTGACTCGTGTTTTAAAGCACTTTGCTTTTTTTCCGTAGAAATTTTCATGTCAATTAAAATACCTCACTTTAATTTGCGTTTCACACACAAATGTAAAATACCTCGAGACAAAAATCAATTCCCTGCTCAAGAAAATGGCATTTCCTCTTCTTAGCTCACTATTATCAACTATGCTATTTGTATGTGTATTTATTTTTTTCACTGCGTGTTAAATCCAAATTCAATGTAAAGTCTTGATTATTTTCGAATCTGAATTTGCACCAACATTTGTGTTACTTGTGTCAAGCAGCAGGTATTTCTCCCACTTTTAGGGGTTTTCATTTTTTTACACGTGTGATTTTTCTCTTTTGAATGAAAAGGGACAAGTTAAAGAATTTAGAATAGAATAGAAAAATATGACTTTATGGTGATTCTATCATTTAAAAATCAAACAACAGAATTCGGAGTGCTGTTTTTTGACGCAGTGCAGTAACGTTCAAGTCAAAGATAAGGATGACGGTACACATTTTTGAATAGCATGATGCAAATGACACAATTAAAGTGACTTTTTGCATTATTTTCCAAGTCAGTCATTTAATTCACTTGAACTGAAAAGTTTCAACACAAGTAAAACCTCCTTCCATGCATTGACAGGAAATCTCATCAGCATTGAGATTCTTTCAATGTCACACTTCGGGACGTCAGTTGGACGTTGATGCGGCTGTGGATGATTGTGTTCTGTATTTGTATGTATATAAAAACATTTTGCAGGAGTAAACTAGTAAAATATAATCAGAGTTTTTAAAATGTTTATGCATAATCTTATAAATTATTGGCGAAAAAGTTGTGTGTATGGAAAAGCAGGAAGTGCAATAACGTAAACATTATGTCCGATTACTTTTTTCTACAATTTTCTTTTTACAAATTATTCTTTGCCCTAATTGTCACAAATTGACAGTAATCTAATCTGACGGAAAACTGCATTAGGTAGTGGGCTCATGCCTCGTTTTCTTTTATGTTGGCATGAATTATATATTCAAGCGTTGTTTAATACCAGATTCTATCTTTTATGTATGGGCAGATCCCATTGGGGGTTTGCAGATTTTTGTACGTGTAATTATGTCCTGCTCAGAACCTGACATTAGGCATGGATACAGTTTGAGGTTCAGGAATACGTGCACATATTGACATGGATCACACACACACACACATTCCTACACACCCGGGTTCTATTGAGACCCCTCCTGAGGAAAACCATCACACTGAGACAGAAGGCTGGCAACATTTTTCCAGAAAGACCCCCGTCAGACTCCAAAAACCCACTCTGCTCTTCCTTCCAATGAAATATTGAGCAGAGATGAATTATACACAGCACCTGCTCATTTGACACGCCAAATATACGCGGCGTATGCGCTGTTACAGGAGCTTCTGCAGCGGCACACCTGTTCCCCAATGTGACAAGGCAGTGACGCCTCATTTATGTCCCCCCACTGAATCACTCTGCCTGAATGTATTATTGATAGATTTCATCTTTCATGTCACTCAGAGTTTGACCTTTCACTGCACGGATAGAGTGGACCGGTGTATCATGGAATGTACTCTTTGATTTGTCAGCGTTTAATGACTTTTAACGGAGACTAATGCGTTTTCGGAGAGAAGGGCGATGATTAAAGGTTGAACACGTTCTAATTCACTGATATATTTATACTTACAGGATTGTCATTCACATGAACTCCGAGGTGCCGTATAATGATCTGAGTTCGTGGAATGGATTTGACATTGAAGACGTAGCGAGAGACATGAAGATTCCAAAAGTTCACTTGTGTAGTGACTAGAATAACAGACTGTCTGCCTGGATTTCCAATAATCCATCCTCATTAAAGCTTTCTCAGACTAACTAGTTCACATTTTACACTAATTGTGGTTCGTAAGTGTTACATTAGTGCGATCCAAAATTCATGTATGAGATATTATGGTATTGTCAGAGAGAAATCAATCAGCAAACCCCACTATCTGTGAGAAAGCATTGGACATTCCAAAAAGCCGTGGATTCAGAAGAAGTCATGGTAAGTATGTTGAAGTGGGAAGTTTCAGTATGTAAAAGAAGGGATATTGCACAACTGTAGGACTTTTTCCATGAGGAATGGGCTAAGATTCCTCAGCAGTGCTGCTATATGCTTGTGTCTGGCTGTAATTTGCAGTAGTTCATAGCAGCAAAGTAACTGTGTGAAAGTACCAGACAAGATTGTCATCAAGGGTTGAATCCTTTGAGACATCAGTAATGAGTGAGACCTTAACATATCCTTTTCATTGAGCTGTTTAATCTGCTCTGGTTTGATTTGTTTACTGCAAATAGCTATTTAAATGTTCAGAGTTCTCCAAAAACCACTGTAGGCTGAATACCTTTCCATCTTTCCATCTAAGTACATACATCCTTCTTAGTGTGCCAAGCTGTAACACAAAATATAATCCTATTTTTAAAGAATGTCAGACTTGAAAGAACAGTTCCATTAAGTCCCAGATATTGGGTAAAACATTTCCTTTCACACGCTGTTAGTCCTTTTGTGAAGAACATTGTCAATAACTGTGGAAAGCAGGACTAGGGTTTAGAAATCCTGTAAAATGCCCCATGCTGTTATATTTAACCAGCAGTGTGTATTTATGTGTGTTTTCAGGGCATAACGTTCCTCTGAAATATGGTCCCTTACCTTATTCACAACACTCTCTAGTGGCTGCCCAATCTCTACCTCTTCACATTCATAACAGCCATGGCTCGCGGGGTGGAATGGCACAACCAAGAAGAGTACTGCCAAAAAATACCATCAAAAGGTCAGACAGGAGGGAGAGAGTGGGAGGTTGAAAGGACAGGGGGATGTAGCGCTGAATCTTAGAGCCGCTGTCCAGTAAAACAGAGTCGGGAGGCAAAGCAGGAGTGGTGAAAACAGTCTTTACAGGTCAGAAGGCATGGCTGCAGATGCAAATGAGAAAGCAGCTGAAGCTGGGAATGGATCCAGAAGGCCAAGGGAGCCAGATGGTCTTCAAAACATCTGTCATGTATATAATGAGGGTCACCACACATTGGAATGAATAGACTGAAAGTGGAAGGGTAATCCTGAGCAGTCTTCAGTAGGGATTGAAATTTAGATTTGATATGGAGAAACTTCTGCGTTTTGAAAAAGGTGAAAAAACACACCGGGGAATAGTTTTTAGGTCAATGTTCAAAGGTAGGTTTGATATCTTTGCAAAAGACCGCACTAGATTTCCTGAGCATCTCAGAATAAAGATTGACCGATGTTCCGCATCAGTTATTTTTACTTCAAAAGCTGTTATTTGAAGTCTGGAACTTTTCACAGGAAGGGAGACGATGAAGTTTAAAGTAGTCGAGTTTTTCTCCTTTTTTGTCATAAGAACAAGGAAATGGCATGCACGACCTTTTCAAATGGAGTATAAACTCTTAAAAAAGCCCCACTTCCCTCACTAACACTTAAATAGACCATTTACAGAGGCAGAAAGTTGGCTAATGGGTCTATGCACGTTACGCCAATATCATAGGAAATCCAGAGACATCTGTCTGAGAAATGTTACAGCGCTAAAAGATTCTGGGACTCCACAGTGAGACACTTCATGTACAAACGAAGAAGACTTGGAACAGTAGTGAATGTTCCCAGAGCATGGCGAAGGCTCATTCACGAAATCACAAAAGAAATCTAAGGAATTACAGTCCTCTCTTAATCCATTTTAGGTCATGTCCATGTATATGTATATGATAGACACTGGACAAAAATAGCTTCCATGGCGGAGAGGGAAGGTAAGACGTTACGACTTGATGAGGTTTTGGAAGAATTGTGGACATTCCGTCGAATATTCTTCTAAACGCTCTGGGGTCACCAAAACACGACATTTCACATATAGAACATTATGCCTACGGTCAAGCATGTGGCTGACCGTGATTTCTGGGGATATTTTGCTCCTTCAGACTGAGGACGACTCACTTTAGTCGAAGCACAGCTAGATTCTACCGTCTTCTAGAAAATTCTGAAGGAGAATGTCAGGTCATCAGTCTGTCTGAGTTCAAGTTTAAGTGCAGCTGGGTCATGCAGCAAGGCAATGATACCAAATCTGGATGCATCAAAAAAAAATGAAATTCATGTTTCGGAGTAACCTAGTAGAACACTGGACCTGAAAAGGTCAAGCCTGCTTGAACAGCTCTGTTCTTTTAAATTTAGGGAGATCTTTAAACTCCCATTGATGTCCAAAGTTTTACAAAAGTCTGTACTTGTACAATTATAGCTTATTTTAAACATACATGGCATCTTGAGGTCTTCCAGTCTGCTTTTAAACCCCTGCACAGCACAGAATCTGCACTTTTAAGAGCTTTGAATGACCTTTTATTTGTTATTGGTGATTTTGCAGTTTTAATGCTTTCAGATCTAACAGCTGCTTTTGACACAGTGGACAACAACATTCTCATCTCTCGCCTGGAGCCCTGTGTGGGTATCAGAGGCACAGCCTTACAGTGGTTCAGGTGTTATCTGTCTGGCAGAAGCTTTTATGTTAGAATAGGTGACTGTGTTTCGTCCATTGCCCCTCTTCTATGTGGACTCCCCCTAGGTTCCATTCTTGTGCCGATTCCTTTTTCGTTTGTATAAGCTCCCCTTAAGGATGATTTTAGGGAAATATGGTATCTCCTATCATTCCTATGCAGATGACTCACACTTTTACCTGCCACTGAAAATAAATGATGCCAGTTCCTTGAATCCATTGCTGGAGTGTCTGAAGGACATCAAAGCCTGAATAGCCCCTAACTTTTTCTTTTTTATAGATAGCAAAACCAAAGTCATGGTGTTGGACCTAGTGGTACCATCGATGCCTCCGCGATGGACCTGGCCTTTTAATCCAGGATAAGTGGTTGGACATTTCTTTATTTTTCTGGATTTATCACATTCCTTTGGTGTAAACCTTGTGTTTTTGTGATGTGCCTATGCTTTTTATTGAATGTACAGCACTTTGGACAACCACGTTGTAGAGAGAAACCATTGAGATGCTGAGGTGGAACCTGAAAAGAGTAGTTCGTGTTCACTAAACCTTCAATGTGATAGCAGTAAAGAAGTTGTGCAATGAGCAGTGGAATGAAACTCTTCGACAGCCATGTCACAGACTCCCCTGTATTCGGTTGCTTTTGCTTGTGATGGTGGCTGCTCTAGGTGACAAGGCAGACTACGGTAAGGTGCCATACATAGTCATTAATTTGTTTCGTGGTGCATGACTATATAGCTTGAAACATGGTTTGAAATGTCTGTGCATGCAACAGTCACGGGTGAGTTGTTGGTCCTGCTGTGCGAGTGTATCAAATGAGCATTAGTTTGCGGGGGGCGATGAGTTTCCGTGACGATCAAGCGACATCTTTTCTCCAGTTCGACTAAAAAGGGTAACCCACTGTATTAAGTAAAAAAAAAAAGTGCATTTCATGTTAACTCAGGTTGCCTTTGTATTGTGTTAAATTTAATTTAAAGGTCCAACACAGTTTAGTCTGAGTTTAGTCTTTTACAAATGAAAGAAACCAGGAGCAGGCTAATTCTTTTTTCACATCATTGTGATCATGCATATGGCTCCTCGTATTTCACTTCAGTGCTTTAAATGATAATCAATTTAGAGCAGCTCTTTAGTTGTTGTTTTTTTGAATAGTTTGAATTCAAACCACCCTTTATACATTCTGTTTGCAGCTCAGTCTGGATCTATTCGCCTCGTACAAAGAGGAGAAATGACTTCTTGGTTGTACCACATACAAATATGAATATAAACAGATCTTGATAGGTGCCTTGTGTTAAACCCGTACAACATAGATTAAGGCAGTTAGAACAACACAGAAACGCTTGCCAACAACTCACATTGAGTGTTGCGAGGGAATACAAAAGTGCAAATGTGACACATAACCTCTGAATATTGTGTAACCAGCTGATAAACTTGGCCACCGGGGAAAGGTGCCAAAAGCTATACATTTGACATTGAACTACTAGAACAAAGAGCCACTGTTCAGAGCTGATTAGATGTAATGGAGATGAAATTATATGGTCATCAAATACAGTTTATGGCCATCAATCACTTCCATTTCCGCTATGATAAGCACTAAACAGGACTTTTGTGAGTGGGTGCCTGCGGCCCCGCATACAATTCCACACTGTGGTTGTGAAAGTAAAGACGATAGCGAGGCATAATGATTCACAACTTGCTGGGGAATGATGGTCCTGCTTGATAGATAGAAAATGGGAAAATGCTGTTCCTAACTACTACATTGAATGGTTCAGAGAGTTTACAGCGAACCGCCCTCCTAATGGCCACCAGGGACTGTAACAACATCAGCATTTATGGATCAACATGGAACACGTTTAACTAGCTGTAATAGAAGCATGTATTTAAATCACATGAGTGATATAATTGCAGAGCCATATGTGCTTTACAAGAACAATTGAATGAAACAAGCAGTACTAGTGTTTTTGTGTGCACAGACACAGATGCCCCCAACTACTGCAAAAACTTAATTTGTGCTGATGTGGACAAAGCAGTGACCTCCATCATGGCAGGTTAATAGCAGAGAGGCATGAAATTGTCAGTTCAAAGGCAAACATGGGTAAAATTAAGAAACCATTATGAGTTTTATGCCTTGGGGGCCTACTCATTTAGTTATCTTATTTCCCAGTTGGCCTCTATTGGTTCTTTTATTTGTAAATGTTTTCTGTCAGTGTTGGTGTCTTCTAATTCCTGATTTTATCAGGAAAAGCACTTTGTAACTTTGTTTTGGAAAGTGCTATACAAATGGGTTTTATTATTATTATCATTATTACTCTGTCCATCGGTTTTTAAGGAGATTGAGAGAAAGCTTTCTGCCTGTCTGCTCTTGTCAGGGTTACTATGAAGAAAGATTCTATTATTTCTGACATCATAGATCAATTTGTGTTTTCGTCCGCTTATCAGGGGTTGGGTTGCAATCGCAGCAGGTTAGACTGGGTATTCCTAACATCCCTAACTCCAGCAATGATCTCCAGCTCATCCTGAGGGATCCTGAGGTCTTTCTAGGCCAGGTGAGATATGTACTACATACTTCTAATTCTGGGTCTACCCAGGGTGACCTCCCTGCCCCGAAAACCTCCAAAGGGGGACGCCATGGACAAATCCTAATCAGATACACAAAAAACCTAATCTGGTTGACATGATTGACCAGGACCTTCACTGACGGCTCCCTCTGGATTTCATAAGTACTTTAGCCTATCTCTGAAGCTGAGTCCAGCGACTCCCTACAAAGGATGTTCATTTCACTCGTTTGCATCCATGACCTCATTCTTTCAGTTACTGCATGGAGTTTCTGACCATGGATGAACGTTAAAACAAAGATCGTGTGATAGATTCATAGCCTTCCATTCCGATTTAGGTGCACTTTCACCAAAATGGAACGAAACAACTGCATTAAAACTCATGCCAAATTGATAATAATAATAATAATAATAATAAAACATTTAATAATCCATATCACAGTCCATTTACCCACCACTTAACTTAGTATTTTATATCAAAACTCAATCATGTAAAACGATGATCATAACCAGTGTCTTAAATCAGCAAAATTTAAATCGTGTCATGATCAGCAAAATTTAAATCGTGTCATGAACTTTTCACAGTGTCACAACTTCAACACATGGCTCAGCGAATGTCATAATAGTACCTGATACAACTTTCATTAACGCATCGTCAGAACATTGTGAGAGGCACACTGACCTTCCAGCAACATCTTTAAAGGCTTCAGAAACAAATAAATATGACATATCAACGACATCATCCAATCATCCAATGGTAGCCTAGCAGCGGGGTAGTAGAGGCTAGCATGAAGACAATAAGAGATAGTCTAGTGACCGCTACTTATCATATCCTGCAATCCCAACAAGTCTTGTACAAGAGTACTGGAGCTGGTCCAGAAGATTAGAGTCTCTCACTAGCCACATCCTGATTTCTACTCACCTTCCCCTTTAATGATTGAGTATTACCTCTAATTCATACATAACTACAGGCACTCCAGTTGACTGCAGCTCTAACCCAAATGATCTGGGCTCTCGGTAAGGTTGCTAGTCTATAATTTAGTGACTACGGGAGGAGCCACAAGGGCCTGTTCATTTTAGTTAACCAGAATGACCTTTAATAAGCTCGTCTTCACCAGGAATCCTTCATAACCTCTTCCTGTGCGTCTGGTATGCGGTATGAAGATATAAAATCAAGCAATGGCTCAGACCACGTAAAGGCGCTTGACAGTAAATCAGTCATCACCTGGCAGAAAAGGTCTGGATCCTTTTATTCCCTTGGAAAGTCATTACAACCAGTTCATTCTGGTGATGATGAAGAGTGCAAACGTGTCATGGAAAGACTCGCAACCGAGGTCAGGGATGAGAGGAATTTAATAAAATGTCAAAATATGACTCTGCAGAGGACTTTGCAATAGATAATGTCTATTTATGTATAATCTTATGCTCTTTTTATTGACCTGCACCATTCTTTTCCTATGATCTGCTTTTTGAGGAACATTTATTTAATTTTTTTCAAGTTTTATGGAAAAAATGCATAAGGAAAATCATATAAAGAAAATCTGAAGATCCGGAAAAAGCCCTTGAACGTGACGGCCATCAAACGGATGGCCAGACAAGCATATCCCTACCTGCCCCTTTTGCTAAAGGCATCGGAACTGTCGATCCATTTATCTACACCTAAATACCTGCTTCCAATTCTCAAAATGCAATTAGACCCACCCCCTGTGACCCTGAAGGCCTTTTAAGACGTCAGCACAAAGAGATCCCTGAGCTAAGAGAAAAGGGATGAAGGAGGAGGGTTAAGGTAAGGTTGGGTGACGGCTCTAATCTCCTACTCTGTTTGTGTGCAGGAGAGATAGGCAGCATGAAAGACGGGCTGGACACACATTCCCACGGAGGAATCGGTATTGTTTATCTCCAAACGGGACGCACAGAGACTCAGAACAGGAGCACGAGCGTATTCATACATTTTTCTCCTCTCAACCCCCCGCCTCAGCCTCTCGCTCTGAGAGGAGAGGAGGTTACACGGCGGTTGTGAAGGAGTGAAGAACCCTACTGGGATTTTTTGTTAAGCTATTTTCCCAGTGCAAAGTTCCTGATGATCTCAAACGTTGCATGCTGACCCTCGAAACAGTGAGCAGGCATCATAAAGAAGCCAAGTATTCCTCACTTTCTACACCTCGTTCTTTGGTCCTTCCTTCTGACAGAGATGCTGCACCCTGATCAGCCTCTGCCGCATCTGTTTCCTCCAGTGACGTCCTTCTGTCCTCCGGACGCTGATGAGGCACGAGCGACGATTGTACCATCCAGAAATGGAGGCAAAGAGCGTCCGCCAATCAGTGTCATGAGACACTAGGTGGGTTTAACATAACCACATTTCGGCTAAATTGGACCAACGGCAAGAAAGTTGCACTCTTGAAAAAGAGACCCTAGTTAGTAAATATGAACTATTACAGTAAGATTTTATACCCATGTATAAAAAAACTGGATTGATTTTGGAAAAGATGGGACCAATATTTACGAGACAAGGGGGAACTTTATCTGTAAAAAGTTTTTTGGTAATGATTTCTCAACGGTTAATTAATTTAGTCCAAATTTGGTTTGTATGAGTCAATTTTAATGAGATGTATCTTGTATAAATCATCTTTTACTCACTAGAGAGAGCGTTTTTACGAGAAAAAACCCCCCACTGTTTATGAACCTTACTTCATATTTAATTAGAGGAGAACCATCAGGGGGGATTTCATGGGATCGGAGGCATTTGGGGGATATAAGGTCACCATGACATCTAGACTTTCAGGGGCTGTGAGTCGATCAACCAGCACTAACCTTTGAACTTCTGGTGAGTAGATGACCCTTCTATCCTCTAAGCCGCAAGAAAGAAAAAAAATGTCCCTCCGCTTTATTGGAAACATATTGTCAAAATAATGAACTCCTTATCTGCTGTTTGCAGTAAACCAAACAAGATCAGTTTGAATGGATCAATGCAACGTGGATAACGAGGGACATCTCCCACAAATGTAACACAAGATGCTGCTGCTCCTGCAGTCTGAAAATAATTCAAACACCCGATGATGATGATGATGATGATGATGAGTGCCTCCAGTTATTTCCAGAAGCCCCTTTTGCTGCAAAAACCTGCTGCAAACATGATGAATAACCGCACACCAGCGTCTCGCAGTGTCCCTGGGGAATCTTAGCCCATTCCTCGTGGGCAAATGCCTCCAGTTCTGTAATATTCCTGGTTTACATACCTTCTTCTAAATTGGGATGTGACAGCTACTCCTTAAGCCTAGCTTTGAGGTCAGACAGGGATCTCTTCCAATGAAGCCAAAGACTCAGCTCACCTCGCTAATGGCGAGAAAGTTTTCTTTTAGGATTTCCAGATACTTGATGGAATCTGTCTTACCCTCAACATGTTACATGTTTCATGTCACATGTAGGTGTTCTCTTCAGAATGAGTTTTATTTTTCTACATCAAGACAAAGCGCTGATCGGTGGGCCCCATAAGTTTTCCCTCCTTTCACACAGCACCATCTTATACTCCTGTTTCTGATCCAGAAAAACTACTGGGGCAACTTTTGCTTTGATTTTCAGCCATCAATGTTGCACCTCTTGGAGTTTGGTTTGGAACCCTGATGTAAATTTAGGCCTGACTAGAAAAAACTGCTAAAGTAAGTGAGGGGAAAAGGGTGTTATTGCTTTCTTAAAAGCAGTTGCATTAAACTATTTGTTTATTACGGTTATTGACTGATAAGGTCTTTCCAATAGCTGTTATATTTTATATTTCATCAATAAACTGTCACGATGGGGGTGCAAACTTTTGCTGCAGCTGCAGAGTCATATTTCAACTGTGACGAAGCACTTCCTGTCTCGCTGGATGGCACTAAAACATTACATTTCTCTCACACCAACCCCGCTTTGCTAGCAGTGGTATTAAACGAAGGTGAAAATCATAAAAGGAGACCCGCTGACATGAGCCAAGTCTCCCAGGCTGCACTTCCTCCCAACCTCCCACCAAGATTGGCAGACACAGAAACCCCCGGCGGCGGCTGTAATCTTAACCTGTGAGTAAAACTCAGCCTGAGAGGCTGAAATCCCTTTACCGGGCTAGTCCTTAAACGGGGCTCTGTTCATGCTCAAATTTTACCCGCTGAACTCCTTTGGGGTGAGTCCCATTTCAGGGGCTTGAAAAAATGGGAAGCTAAGACAGAGGGACGACATTTTAGCAGCTTGGACACACATTCAGAGACAGGACAGAGTTGTCTAATGATCACAGGAAGTTGATCGGTCTAACGATGATGTGAGAGTTCCAGATGCTTCAAATAATAAATGGCTCTACATAATCTATCAACATTTGCCGTGTCCCACATTTTAGCGTCAAACATCCATGAGTGCGCAGATTAACTATGATGCCAGATGTGGTAATTAGGAGGGTCCCGGTTTAAGTTGATGGATTGATGGAATTTAAAAAATCCACCTCCATTCACTAGTCTGATAAATCCGCGTGCTTATTTGCTCCGACGTGCGTTCAATCAGCTCCATTAAGGTTGTGAAACAAGCCTGCACAGTGGTACGTATTCACATATCCGTGCATATCCAGAAATCACGAATTCATCTGTCTGCAAGATGCAGGATCTCACGTGTCTAACCTGGCGTGGTGGCCTGGACCCGGTGCCAGCCTCATAAACTTAATGGACTCTGAGCTAACCTGGGTGAGTGCATCAGGTGGCTTCATTTCACACTCCTCATATCTATGCAAATTGGGAAAGCAAGCAAAGACCGATGCCAAAAGGCGCCACCGAGAACCAGCCTAATAGACCGGCAGGTTCCTCCTATGTATCGGGTTTGCTAGAGATAACTGTGACACACGGCGCTCCCATTTAACAGTAGTCTTTTAGGCTGAGTTAGTAGTCGAAGAGGTTAGTAACAGCCATGACCTCCTCAAGAGTCGCTCTCATCATGTGACAGTATGTGTCCTGCTGGATAAATCAGTCTGTCAGGATAAGCTACCCTGTAGAAACAGCAGCTGTGAAGTCTACAGTAATTAAGTGTGTTTCTGCGCAGTAAATTAACGTAAACTAATTCACAGTTGAAAACTGAGTAACTTCGAGATTCTGGTAGTTATTCACAGTCACACAGTTAGTTATCACGTACCGTAGAAGATAACGGTAACCGTCAATCGTCTGTTGGATTTTACAGCAAACAGTGATGTACTGAAGCGAATTACAGTAGATATTCTGTATTCTGTAGAAAATCCCAATGGAAAATCATATTCTGTACGGAATTACCGTTAATTATCAGACGCTGTGTAAAATAACAGTAAGTTATTCGCGTTGCGAAAATTTTCATTAAATGATGATATTCTGTCAAAAATCACGTTGACCAGAAAAAAAGGGAATTACAGTAAATGATAAAAACTAAATAATTAATTTCCTCACTGCAAAGAATTATTGCCTCTTACCACACACTATTGAAAATAACTGTAACTATACTGTAAAGGAAAAAAATCATCCCAACTGTGGAATATTACAGTAAATTATGACAGATTGTAGAGAATTGCAGTAAATTATCATAAGCTATAAAGTAATAAAGAAGGTATGATAATATGTAGTGGATGCCATAAATTAAAACATACTGTCAAATGTCACAGTAACCAATAATGTATTGAAGAGAATTAAAGTAAATTATCCCATACTGTAAAGATATACAGTAAATTAGCGTCCAATATAAGGAAACGCAATTCATCCTCACTTTTTACAAAGATATATTTTTAGTAGTCACATTCAGAAATACTGTTAACTATCACTAGCAGTGAAAAACCATTGTAACCGATAATATACGGTATCATTTTCACTACTGTCGAACATCACGGGAACAACAACAAGAACAATAATATATTGCTCGAACATTGTCACATGCTGAAGAAAATCTTAGAAACCATGAATAAACTTTACAAAAATTACAGTAAATGATAATATGCTGTAAAAAAATCAGAGCAGCTAATAAAGTAATGTTGGAAAATAACGCAATCAGATTATGTCAATTAGAGTAAATGATCAATTATTGGAAAGAATTCCGGTGAATAGAATCTGGAAGATTGCATTAACCAAAAATATAATATACATTAGCAAATTATAATAATTAGCATAATTATAATAGCTTCAATTTAAATGGTGAGTTTTCACAGTATTGTTATTTTACATCGTATTTTATCTGTTCTCCCAATTTATACCATAAATTTTCTTTTAGGAATCTGCTGAAATCATGTCAAACATAAAATGATCAAAAGGATCAAAAGCCAATTATTCACTAATATGGGTGGAGGACGCCTCACACTAAAATCTCTCGCTCCTCCACAGGTTAGAACGCGGCGCGGCTTTTTCTCTTTACAATCTTTCCTCACAGTGACGTTCCTGTCTTTGTGTGGGTGCTGTCTATGTGCTGGGTTCTACTTTGTCCTTTCCATATTCCTCTATAACGTTCATTCTTTGGATGCTTCCCAACAACAGCAGCGGAGAAACCGCTGCTGCTTCCGAACGGCTCTGCTCTCATGCTCGTCTTCACTCGCCGAACGGCAAGTTGATTAAGATGCACCATCGTCATTAATGTCCATTTATCATCCTAATCCACCACACTTCCGATGATCTTTCCAAACCCTCTTTCACGAATCACTAATTCTCCGTTTAATTCTCGAAACACGGATAATAAGAAGGAGTTTAAAGGATGTTAAAACCGCCGCGGCGCCGGCCCATTACGTCCCGCCGCTCTCGTTTGAATTTCTGTGTTTGCTTCTGGATACAGCTTTAGTTTTGAGCTTACGAGAGGAGGGCGGTGGAGGGTGATAAATCAGAAGCGGGCTAAAGGGCCGCTGATGTTGCAGATGCTGATGCTGCTGCTTCTCCTCACAGACGCTGCAGCTGTTGAGGCTCCTCTGCCAAGATGATGGTACCCACACTCATTACTTATAGTCTGCTCCGCTCACGTCAGCCATTATCTTCAGATTTCTATTCCGCTCCTGTCCGTCCAGCGTCTCACTCCCGTCTCTGTTGGGCTTTTTTCCTGCTTCTTATTGCGAGTCTTTGACCCTCGTTCATGCTGTCAATTTAAATTTCAATGTTTTCTAGAAATTATACACAGTGCTTGGAAAAATAGTATTTTAAACCCCCGCTGGTTTTTCTTCTGTCATATGGAGTGGACCTTTTATTAAACTATCCCAGATCTTTGGTAGAAACTGAATTAGAGATAAACCAAAAAAACATCGTAATTGAACACGGTATATACGATTTTAAATGATAAATGTATTTATTGAACCTAAAAGATTATTTAATGCCAAATGGGCCTATGTGGAAAAAAGTATTTGCCCCCTTCAATTCTAAATGCAGAACATTGCCAAAATCAAAAGAAATTCCAGAACAGATGAGGGGGGGAATCATTATTATCGGTCTGGAAAGGGGTACAAGGCTAATTTTGAGGTGCTGAGACTTCACAAATCCACACTGACCACAATGGCCGACCGTCCAATGCTTCATTCAGGAAGTCATAAATGATCCAAAGAAAACACCCAAGGAGTGTCGGACCGCTGACCTCGATGAGGGTCAGAGTTGATGGCTGCTCTAATTGAACGACACGGGGCAAAAATAGTGTCCATATGAGAGTGGTGAGGCGAAAACCACTGCTAACCCAGAAGACCCACTTCTCTGAATTTTGACACACAATCACACACACAATCACACACACAACACACACAGACACACACAGACACACACAACACACACAACACCCTTTGATGGCCCTATGAGCTTTTGAGAGAAAATTCTATGGACTGATGGGACAAAAGTTGAACTGTTTGGAAGATAGCGGCCCCCTTTAAGTCTCCTGTAAACCAAACACATCATTCCACGAGAACATTATACTTTCAGACAAACATGGAGCTGGGAGAGTCCAAGACAACTACATATCCGTCACTATTGGAGGAAATATCCATTCTGCCATTGAGATCATCAGTCTGTGGATCATGCAGCAAATCCACGTCTGAATTAGATCATAATGGTTTGGCCCGGTAAGGTCTGGAAGTCCGGAACCCTATTAAAATGCTGAAAAATATGTACACGCTCACAGCGCGGCGCTTCAAATCAGTTCATGCTCAGCGTGGTGCAGCCGCTTCAATCTGGCTGCACCAAAGCTGTTCTGGAAAGAAGAGTGGGCCAAAATCCCACCAAGCAGAGACGGATCTCCAGCTAGCAGAAGTGTTGCTAGCTGGCATGAGTTATTTCTCATGCCGTTTTTTTTTATCACCTTTTTGTCGCATCGAATCAAATTTTTCATTCAAATTAGCTTTTTTTCGGTTAGTCAGGTTGTTACACTTCAAGATCCGACAGAGTTTTTAGTAGGAAACTTGGAGGGGGTCTTTTACTTTTTCGAAGCACCGTATCTGTCACGGTTCGATCTCTCTCTGATCCTTTCCTGCGATTCCCTCTTTGACAGAGATTCCTTTATCCAACAGCTTCAGGATGGATCGTCTCTACCGACTGCTTTTTTTCCAGCCGGTCAAAATAAGATTTCACCCCCCCTCCCCAGCCCTCATCCTCCCTCCTCCGCGGAACAACAGGAGGTATACCTCCATAAATGTTGAAGCGGCTCTCTGGGATTTGGGCTCATCAGAGCTGATCACAGATTTAGAGCTGGTAATTATGTGATGGAAGACATTAATGAAATTCCACATCCCCGGGGACCCTAAACCTCAGCCGCACCTACCGTTTCCATAAATTCATTTCACCCAGTGTATTTTATAGACAGATCCGTATTTGGCCCGTCACATTTCATACACTTTTTTGACGCCTGAATGAAACGCTTGTAAAACCGCCATCACTGAAAGGTGGATGTTTATTCACGGGCGTTTTACTGCGACATCACTACAAAATATCGGGCTCCGCTTCAAACTATATCAGTCAATCGGTTAAAATAGTTGCCATAAATCTCCCACCGTATTTTTCCCGCCACATAAGTAATTGACGACCTTTTGTGTAGCTTCAAACAGAATGAGTGGGGGGATTAAAAAGATGAATATTGCAAAGGTCAAGGGAGGGGTTGGGTTTAAAACTGACAGCTCACCCCCAGTGAAGTGACAAAGGAGGCACAGGCACAACGGAGAACGCCAACAGCGCCATGATAAATTGAGTAAACGAATACTTCGGCATTTCTGGCGGATATGAGGCAGAACAGCTGAAAGATTATGGAGGAGCTGACGAAGGCGGAGGATCGGTAAATTCTCATTCAGCTGAGACAAATGACATCCCAACCTGATGTTTTTTTTTATGTTTTATTATATTATCGTACAGTTCCCTCCAGAATTATTGCCAAAACATTTGTAAAAATAAAAATATTATTGTCTATATCCATAATCTTTCATTTAATTCCTCACAACATTTTTAATACATGTGACAAAATTCATATTATATTTTCACATTTTTCTCAAATGTGTGCGTTACAGTTATTGGTACCCTTGGAATTCCTCCGATTAAAAGTTAACTGAAGTCGCAAGTTCAAGTCGCAAGATGCGTGTGGAGCAGCAAAATAGAAAGCCATATAGAAAAGCACCACATCCCCTTTGTGAAGTCTGGTGGTGGATGCTGGGGGACTGTTGTTGGACTAGATCGAATATCAACAGACATTAAATGAAAACCTAATATTCCCTGCCATGAAACTAAAAGTGGGCCGTGATTGGACCTCCCAGCAGGACAATGATCTGAAGCGCACCTCTAGAAGACTTGCTCAGAGATCACAGAATAAAGGTTCTGCTACGGCCTTCCCAGTCACCTGACCTAAAGCCCACAGAACATCTATGGGATGTCTGAAGCAGTTGGGGAGTTTCTAAATGGATGAATGATCTCAGATCTTCTCCACCTTCACCTTCACCTCATCAAACATTGAGAAAGACCCTCGGGGCTGTTATTGTGGCAAAAAGGGGGCTACACAAAATATTAAATGCAGGGTGTAAATAATTATTTTTTCCTAAAGTGTTTCAGGGGAAAATATTTGTTTTACTTCAAGAATGCAATGGGGTATTATTTTGTTTGTTTACTTGGGTTACAGGCTAGATTTTTGTGTATAATTTGAACGATTGATCACGGGTATATAGACCTCATTTTCATTTTTTCAAAGGGTATCAATTATTCTGTGGGGCACCGTAGATCTCTAGATCTTTAAATAATCTACTAAAACCTTTTCGGACCCCTTGTTTTTAATCTGGCTTTGTTTGTGGCTATAAATCTGTGGCGTTTTGAAGAGCAGATAAAACCCGATGAGTGTTGGAACGACTCCACCGGCCTCAGCTGATTAATAACTGTTTGATCAGGCTTCAGCTGCTAACAGCTGCGGCCGCCTGCTCCTCATTTATATTACACGTCCATCACTTTCTCCTTGGATTTTACTTCCCCTTTTATGGGCAATCTTCTCTCGCCACTCATGCTGTACTTCCAGAACTCGCTCCTCTAAAGTCAATATATCTTTAAACTAGCTAGATATACATCCCCCTTCTTCTTCTTCTTCTTCTTCCTCTTCTTCTTCTTCTTCTTTAACTTGCAGCGACTGAACTTTTTTTTTCCAGGATTCCATCAAGTTAACATTAAGTGATACAATCGAATTTAATTAAATTATTCAAAATGTGTCCGTGTAAAAATGGGTTTCCTACAGCATTAATCAACTTTGGTTAGATAAACTCCATTTATTAAAAAAAATTGTTGGACTTATTCCAAATTGACTCAGCCGTTTAAAATAATATCGGCCAACCAAGGACAATTAATTTAGACCGGCATAATTATTTAATACTCATGGAAACTTATTTAGACATGTGGAAATTCTTTGCATGATTTTTTCAAATAGGTATTGGGATTATTATGCAAAATTGGAACAATTCTAAGGAACCAGTTGAATCAACCCTAATAGATGAAGTTGCTTCTAATCCCCTAAATGCATTTGAAAGAACACTAATTCATTAACCTCAACCATACTCAAATGAGTCGGACTTAATACTAGTAACTATGTTTAATCAACCCTAATATATGAAGATGGATCTAGTCCATACCAACTAGTTGATTCAACTCCTCTAAATTATATTGTCTCAACTCAATTTCATTATGTTAGACCAACATTATTGCTTAAGACTTAAGAAATAAAACATTTAAACATGTGGGAACTGATTGTTTTAAAATTCCTTCATAGAGCAAATTAGGAACGTACATCCGTATACATAAAATGATTTAAATGAGTTGGAAATGCCGTGTTCATTTTGTCCATCCTACTTTGTGGTCCTTCACATTTTGTTTCTAAAATAACTCACTCAAGTGTTTTGATGTTTTTCTTTTTCATACGGAAACTCAAGTGGTGCCATTTATTTTATAAGGATTGTTGTTTCATTTCCTTTTCCATTTTCATGGATTCATTTCAAACCCGGGGAGGGACCCAATAAGCAGTTCAATATTTTTCAACAAAACTTTCAGCACACAAAAACCAAACACTGAAGTGATGTCTTTCACTGTTTTTTTCTGTTGCCATGGTTATAGTCCTCTGGTAAATTTAAAACACAGAAGAAACCCTCTGCAGTGGTGCTTCTCGCTGTTGGGTTTACTCTTTGAAAGAAATTTGAGGGTTTCTGGGGCGAAACTCAAATGACCTTTTCACTTAGTTTTCTGAACGCGAAAGAATTTTTCAGACATGAAATTAACAGTAATTGTAATTAACAGGGCCAATTTAATGAACTTTTTTCCAATCGTCCTTCTTAAATGCGCCACTCCAATAGAGGAGGTGAATATTTCATGCTCGCTCTCCTTTTTACAAACGGTCTTATGGGTGGTTCAAAAAGGAATTTTGGCCCGGATGCTTCCTTGTTATAATCTTATGCCTCATGTTTAAACTGGAGAGCAGTCAGTAGGGCGCATACCTCCGCCAACACCCCTGCATAAACCTGAACAATCGGAAAGTTGTTTACAGGCTTTTGATAAAACTAAATCTGGTAAACATTGTTCCAGAAACTCGGAACAAACTCAGGACTGGTGGGGCGACAGAATTTCAGGGATGAGTTTGACTCTGGATAACGGCGTTGATGTGGTGAGTTGGCGGTCAAGACCAAATTAAAGTTTGATTTTTTGTAAAAACACAAGAATGCTTTTCATATGAAATTGCAATATTTTTTTATTCATACGTCTTATAATTATTTGATTAATTGGGACCATTAAATTCAGCCCCCCACTCCCACCCCGTTGTAGGTCTTATGTTTCGTTGTTTTTCCCCTCTCATCTTATTTTACGTTTTCCAGTAGAATTATTTTTTAGGATTTTCATGAAATCTCTTTCACAGCATTTAAAATTCTACAAAAGAAATTAGCGTTCAGAGGTTTCTCGTTGGTTTTAGGGGTTCAGATTCAGACAAAACTAGATTTAAAAAGAGGTGACTTCAGTGTCAGATTAGAGTCAGATAGGGATCATCTATGGCAGATGTTGCTGTGTTTTCATTTTGTTCTGCCGGTAATCTGGGCTATGCATGGCCGCAGAGGAGAGCTAACTTTTAAAGGTTCTGCCTGAAGACAAATTGGGTAACCTTCTTTTGTCATTACTAATACGTTTTTTCTCACTGGTGATGAAAGGGAGAGAAAGCAAAGAAGAAAAAAAAGGTGGTGGTGGTGGTGGGGTGGTTCAGGGGATGAGAGTCAGGAGGCCGTTAATTAGCCGTGAAACAAAAGCCCACTCGGCTCAGTTATGACTTGAGCTTTAAACCTTGAGCCAACTGTCCATGCCTCAGAGGCTCAGGGCGCCATGAGGGAGGGGGTTGCTGTGAGGTCTCCAGCTGAGACGCGGAGCTGGCCGTGTCTTCAATCCATCACGCGGCCTCCACACATCTGTCTCATTTGGGCCGCCTGGCAGGGAGGTGCTGCGTCTGACTCATGTCTATCCTGGGTATAATAAAGGGTCCCGAAAGAGTCAGGAGAAGAAATAACTTCAAAGAGAAAATACTTCACCGTTATGTTTGTTTGTTTGGTTGTTTGGTTGGTTTGCTGAGTAGTTCTTCCTCTGAAGTCTGAGTGTTAGATGAGAGTTTCAGCACAAATGCCATAGTTGACTTGGCACATCGGAGCTTATCTAAAGTTAGCAGAGTTGTGGCAAAAAGCGCCCTTTAAACTCAAAACTTGCAACTTCTGATTTTTGTCGGCTAAAATAAGAAATGATTTGGTCACATTTGAAACTGTGTATAGCTAGAATGACCAGCTGATTCACTATTCATACTTTTAATGCAGTGTTTGTGCATGTTATGTAGAGAAGGAACCAATTGTATCCTCTGTTGATCACATGGAGTCCTACACATAATTCTTCAGACACAGGTACACAATAATGCCCAGGCCTCGTTTCAAGAGCATTCTTCTTTTGTTAATAGCAGTTGCATAGAGGCTTCACACAGTGACAGTCCTCCTCACTACTAGGTTCCAGTGGAAATTAAGGAAACCATTCTTATCACAAATGCGAGTCATCCATACCAATCCATTTTTATTTTTTATAATATCCTAAAAACCATTGGTCATCCATAGTTGCAATCTGCAGGAGACTGGTCCTCGGTCCTTTGGTGTTGGGGATTGGGTCCCTTCCGAGCCCCAATGGAGAAGAATAGACTTAAGTCAGAATGCAGGAAGTAATACGAGTAAGAGGATATCAGCTTAACCCCAAAGAGGAAGAAGTAGAACGTGGTTGCACATCCTTTTCGCTGAAGACGCAATTGAACCGTTTTCGCTTTCCTCTTCAAAGATCCGATCCGAATACGGGTCTGAGCACAAGCAACTCTCAAACTTCCACAGCTCCTGTGTTTTCAGGCGGGGCCTTTGTTGACAGGCTGTTCATTCCAGTCTTTGTCTTGGAAGAGCTCACTGCATAATTAATGTCTCCGTGATGGATTACACGGGTGAGTTGCAACAGCTAGCAGGTCGGCAGAAAATAACAGAATTGATGCGAGGCTATTTTCCCCATCCAACACGCCTACTGTGTGCCCCTTCTGCACTTGCACCAAAATTGCTGATTAGAAAGTCACAACATTTACAGCAACGGTGACGTTAGAACAGGTGCAAGTGAAAATTAACCCCCTGTGCCTTTACCTTCCTCCTTTTTCTTGTCTCTAGTTGTGAGATGGAGTCTCCAGTCCGACAAATGATCATCTTTATTGCTATTCGCACAGGTGGAGCTGTGGGTGGGGGTGGGCCATTAATCAAAGCCGTTGTTAATGGTGCATAAAGCACCTTGGAAATTAAACCCCTTCTGTTCGCCTCCACATAATGTTGTAGGGGTCTGTGATTTCACCTGCTATGATGAAGACTGGTTTTGTGGAGTGAGATATCTTGGATGTTCTCTTTACCTTTGCCAATGACAGTTGGAGGACGTTTGGTTATTGGTGCCGTGTGTTTATGTTTGTAAACAGGATAACTCAAGGTTTCCAAATTTTAGTTTAGCTAACTATTGTCCAACTTGCCCCCACATATTTTTATATTTAGTTAAAGTCCTGACCAGAGGATATTTAAAGCAGCATTTAGTGGCAACAAGAAATGTCACATATTAATTTTCAACATACTCCTTCTAACCCATCGACCAGATTTACCTAAAAATTGGAGCAGAAACCAATACAAACACATTCTTAAATTATTAATAATTAAATTACTTAAATAATATTATTACTAAAATCAAACTAGCTTTGGGTTACAGCAAAATGCTTCCGAGATCTTACTGTCTTCAAAGACACTGAAGGGAATATATACACAAATCCATTGTCAGGAAACCCACAAACAGAAGCACTGTCCTACACACCAGAAGTTTCCCCCTGAAGTGTCTTCAAGAGAATCTGCCTTATGTCCCAGTCCCAGTGGGTGATAGACGCATCATAAAGAGGAATTGGGATGTTATTAAAAGTGATCATGTTCTAAATCAGTTCAACCTAAGGGTTCCTACAAGTGTAACCAGTGTAACCATTGTACAAATATGACACAGACAAACACTTTCATAGATGTCACATGTCAGAAGGAATATGTCATTAGTCACTTTATTAACTGTAAAACTACATTTGTCATCTACAGGCTGGAATGTCCCATTTGCGAAGTGTTTCACATTGGAAGAACACGTTTACAGGACAGGTTATCAGAACACAAGTACGCACAGGAAATGTAAATTACCCAATAGCAAGACACTATCTGAAATGTCAAAAAACTAACCCCGTCACTCTACAAGTGTGTGGCATGGACCACATTCCGTTTTCTATGAGGAAACGTGACCAAGAAAACTGAACCGAAAAGAAAGCTTTTTGGATTGGTGAATTAAAGGCTACTAAATATCCAAGTGTTAAAGAAGATTTAGATTTTACTCTCTTTTTGTTTGTTCAATCTAACCCCCTCCCTACCTCCCTACCTCAGTGGTTGTTTATTGTGTTGTATATTATGCTGATATGGTACTTTTGTGTTTTTTGGGTCAATATTCATTCTGCTGAAGGATTATTGTGTGTATACCTCCCCTCTAGGCCACACCCCTTTATGCAGGTGAACTATTCTTATTGGTTATTACAAACATAAGATGTCCTTCTTCTCCATGAGATCTGTTTTACTTCCTGATGAAGGCTTGCAGCTGAAAGACGTTGGAGTTTGTATTTTATCGCTCCAAATGACCATGTAGTTACACTAAAGGTATTTTCGCTGTTGAAGGAGAAAGCCCAGGAAGTTCTTTGTGATCTTCATTCAAGAAACCTATACCAAGCTTTTTTTTTCAGGCTAGACTTGAAGTATTCTTAATTTTTTGTCCAACAGTGGGGTTGTGGAAACCTAGCCATGAAGGAGTCACAAATCAGTGTTCTTCTGGTGCTGGTCCCATGGGGAGGGTTGTGTCCAAACGGGCGTCCGACATATAAACTTATCGCAAACAAGATCGTATTTGGCATAAGTGGTTGGAGGACAATTGTGGCTCTAGATCCAACTATGTAGTCCTTGTTCAGCTCATTGGTAGGTTGCTTGGTTTTTGTTCCTTGCAATTAGCAGGTTGGCGCTAACTTGCAGTTGGTAACAAAGTTTCCCTGTTGATTGATCTCTAAACAGGCACTTCTGGAGGGGACAAAAATAGGCTCCTGTTGAAGGCTGCAAATGGGACGGGGCGGGAAAGGCCCATGCTGTGAACCGAGGTGCTACTTCCTGCTGCTACTGCAGATAGGCTGTGTTCGATTAAGCTGATGACTCCAGTGACCAATTGCAGCTGAAAGCCGGGTCCATGGATGTTATTAGTTCCTAGGGGGGGAAACAAGGGTGGACGATGGTTATATGAGTTCATTCATCGGCATGAGGGCCACTATAATTGTAGCACCATCTACTGGAAGCAGGGAATGTAATGTTTCTTTCTGCCGAGGACATGTTCAAGGTTGCATGATGGGTACTGTTTGTTTGTCAGGGATGTGAATGGAAGCAAGAGAACTCAAAAAGTCTCAAAAGGATGTCATGGAAAAGGAAAGGCAGACCCTCAGGAAGGGTATAGATGACCAGATTTTGAGGGTTATACCGAAGAATGTATGTATGGACACAAAAGATGTCTAGAGGAAAGGCAAATTTACCTGCTGCTATGGCAATGCCATCGATAATCAACATGCTTACTCTCATTCTGTGATCCAATGAGACAAACTGACTCTGAACTAATTGAAGAATGTTGCTTCATGCATAAGAGATCAAGAGGACTCAAGTGGAATGGCATCTAATTGAAATTTCAGAGAATGTTTAATCTCAGTGTTTTCATTAATATCAATCCAGGGGAGGCCAAGTGCAATATTCTCAAGCATTCCTAGGGTTTTGGGGGAAATATAGTTTAAATTTAACAGCAGCTCAGCGTGCAAACCTGCCCCTCTTTAATCCCCGTTCCTTCCTGATGTGGATTAATCAGCGATGTCAGTCAGCTCCCTACGTCTCCAGCTCAGATAAAATTGTCTGATTCTTGCCAGCATTGCAATCTAGTGCACCGGTGGATGCAATGACGTGCTCAATTATACATTTACTTAGACAAGTAATAAACAGGCTGCCACTCTCTTGCCAAAGCTGAGGCCCGATTATAACGACTCTGCAAGCTGTTTTCCCAGCCTCCTGTTTCTCCTCTTGCTCTGATCAAGACATTCATCCCCAAAGAGATGCGCACTCATTGGAGAGACTGTATTTCCCCGTGCTGCACTCATGCACTGGCAAAATCCCCTCCCTGCTGTTTTTCCCTTCCTATGAAACATTTCCAGTTTCCGTCCTCGCGCGGAGGTACGAGAGCTCATTTTTTCCCAACATCCAAATATGATGACGCTATCAGTCCAACGCCTGAGCATGCCTCGTGTCTACAAACACGATGAGATTTATCGGGAACCCAAGGTTGTGGGTAAAAAAAGAATTCTCCCTAAGGGTATATTGACATTTCCTTATCCACCATCTGCAACAAAAAAAACTTCAAAAGCAATGATGCAATCTCATTTTAACGGAGGACAATGGAGAGCGTTTTCCCTTTTGTTTTTTGCCGCTCTTTGATGCAAGTTTTTCAAAGCTAACATGCAGGGGGGGCCGTTTGATGCAGGACGCAGAAGCGATAGAATGTCATACGTGTTTGTGATGTGCAGAAGCATGAAAGAGCATCTCTTATGAGATACAGCGCAAGTGGAAACAAAGGAAATGCTGAGTGCGTGTCGCGAAAGCATGTCCATAAAATATTTCTATTTTTATCTCATGTGGCTGCTTGTTGCTCACATTTCATCTGCAGCCCCCCGGGGTGAGGCGGTCTTCACGAGTTCTCACGGACTGGATGCGAATCAGTTTGAAGTTGTACACCTCCATTCTACCGTTTCTTTCTTGCCAAACAATTTAAAACTACCAACCGTCAGGTATAAGATCCCTCGGGAGGCCGTTTCTCCCGCCTCGCCGTGAGAGTGAGACGGACCGACAGCTCATGATTGATGTCGTTACGCAGCCGACGAAAGGCAGAATTTCTAACCTGAAGTTAACCCTTTAACTAATTGGACATGCATGAATGATCACTTTCGCAAGTTTATTTTCCTTCCCTGTAATCTCCTTCCTTTTGGCACCTATCAAACTGTTCGACACACGCTCTGCCTTGAATCTAATAATGTCACACAAGGCCATTTTGCAGCTTCTTAGAGGTAATAGTGTTGACACATTTTCAATCTTACAGCCGAAATCATTGCTAGAGGATAATAATTGAGCTTCTGTTTAACACCGCAGCGCGTTGGGGTGCAAATGATCTTTCATCACTTTGCCATAATGTGTTTTTATGGAAATTGATACCTGGAAACTCGGCACATTACGACAAAGTCATATGTAACGCTGTGCAATCTGAGAATTACACCTGCAGAAGTGAACTTATGAGAGACTTATTATTATGCCAGTGTTGAAATGTTTGACATCTTACATTACATTTTTACTTAAAGGGATACTCTTTTTCCACTTTTAACACATCCCCTCCCTAGTAGAAGTTATACGAGGCATCCTGGTTGTTGAAGATCTGATTTGACACAACCGCTGATAAGTGAGGATTGTAGCAACTTCGACAAGGATCATATCGTGGTCCGATCGCAATAAACGTATTTTAAGACCAAATCTAAACAGGGTCATTGATGCTCTTGTGTGGCGAAGGCTAGCCAGTTTTCTTTGATCCATCGGAAGAGCTATTGAAGCACAAACTCCTGGAAAAACCCATGTAATCGGTAAGTCAGCATCAGAAGTGGACCACGGATCAGTAGGGAATGAGATCATGGTTTCCTTTTACGTCATGTGGAATGCCAGGTGTGCGTGTGTGACGTACCTGAGATGGGATCAGTATGTAATGTGTGAAGAAGGCCAGCCAGGGGAGACAGTGTTATGCCTTGGACAACAGCTCGGAAATATTGGGCACTGCCATTCATATCGATGTTACTTTGACAGCCTACCTATCTTCATCATCATCATTGTTGCATTCCAAGTACATCCATTTATATAAACCCTAATAATTTCCCCTAATTAGAGTAGCCTCTTTCAGTGGGATAATCTTCTCTGACAGGAATGGTTTAAGTTACATAACAATGAGTTCAAGGTGTTTACTTCACCTCCAAACTCCCCAGACCTCAATCCAATCCATGGGATGTGCTGGACAAACAAGTCCGATCCATAGAAGAGCCACCTCTCAGCTTACAGGACTTGGTAGGATCTGCTTCCAATGTCTTGGTGCCATTCACAACAGCACACCTTCAGAGGTCTTTCAGAGTCCATGCTTCCATGAGTCAGGCCTGTTTTGGCAGCAAAAGGAGGACCACAGGCAAGTGGTATAATTTCATGGTTGATCACTGTATATCACCAATTTCAGAAATATCTTCCAGAGCATAAAACAGCCCAATTTTGTGAGAAGGCGACCTCCCATAAGGGGAAATACATCGTCTATTCCAACAACAGCAGGATGATTCAATGTGTGGTCAAACGGTCACACGCACTTAAACACGGTGGCTCGATACAAATCCTTTCCAGGTCTCTGGTTACCAGGGAAACCTGTCAGCTGTGTGTGAGTGTGTGTGTGTGTGTGTGTGTGTGTGTGTGATTACACACTTGCAGCTGGCAGCATCTGTTCGAGAGGGCGTTCGTTGATGCAGTCTTGGATGTATGGCCGGAACTGTTTTAAGCACCTGCTCCCCGATTTTGTTCTTAAAGTTGAGACGTGGCTGAGGGGTGACTGCAAACACGAACATTCAGTGGCTGTGCAATAACAGGTACAAACACGAGCATTAGTCTAAGAGTGTGATTATATAAGAGTTTTTTTTCAAACAGACAGTTTGAATGACAGCTGGAAACCATTTATCTGCCATCCTTTTTATTCAAATATCTTATATAATATAATACAATATATATATATATATATATATATATATATATATATATATATATATATATATATGTGTATATATGTGTGTGTATTTTGAAGTACAGCCATCTTTAGTGTTATTAGTGTTCTACCTGTGGTGATTGGTCAATATGTCTGCAGTGGAGGATCATCAGAGGAAGGGGCCGGATTTATTTCAGTCATGTTTGAACGATTTACATGATTTGAATGATCTGTCATCAATTATCATGACATTTTGTTTTGTTCCTGTCCCTCTCGTAGCAGCAGTGATGAGTCATCTTTTCAGCTTTCTGCTGTACTCTTCATTCATCTGCCCTGCTTTGATTTAAATGTCCTCTGAGATTTTGAATATTAATATGGCAGCAAACAGCAATTTGCCAACCTCGTGAAATGAAATTGGCTGGCTGCTACATTTACTTGAATGTATTATGTATTTTGTATGAATTAGTTTGCAAATGTAATGTGATCGAATCATGTAGGATATGAAACTCAACAACCTAGATTGTTGAAGATTCCATCGAGTTTCAACGTTTGCTCGTCTTGCTGTTATCCAACATTGATGCAGCTGCATGGAAACTTCCATTTTTTTATACTGTTTGCAATGTTTGTACGTGATTTGATAAAACAAATTATTTGGATTAATTAGATTAAATTACGAGGCTTATTTCCACATGATTAAATAAATTTATATCAGCACAAAGTAATTCTGCTGGGCCAACTTAATGTAATACAGTCAGATAAACTTTCAACCATATTCAATAGAGTTGGACGTATTTCAAGAATTTAAGTTGAATCAACCATAATAATTTATATTGACTCAACCCAAGTGCATTAAGTTACATCAAAATGTTTTGTTTTTGTTTTTTTAAATGGAAAAGAAACCCTTTTTTTTTTTTTATTGTATTCATAGAATTCAGTTGTTGAATTTACGTTCTGATATAATGTTATAATGTTTGAGCCTCAATCTGTGGGTGATTTAATCCGAGCTTAATTATTGTTTAATTCTGTTGCTACTTAAGTAAGACAACTGAGAATCCTCGAGTTTATCAGCCTTCTCCAGCCATCAGAAAAACACAAGTTCTTTCTTCATCACAAACACTCTGCTTGATATTGTGACGCCCTTTTCCTGCTAAAACAGCTCTTTGACACATTCTGACACACCGATGAGCCGCGGACGCTCGTGACCTTGAAATAGTTTGTCCATCCTCTCCATTCCTGGAGGCGCTTCATCCCAGTCGTCCTTCTTAAAGTCAAATCCTTATTCCTGCTGAATTTTCCTGCTTTCAACTTCAGGACAGCAAGTGCTGCCAAATATATTCCCTCCCACTGACACGACAAGATAATCAATGTGATTAAAATCCCTGGATCCGTGAATACAGTTTGATTCTGGAGAAGAAATGATGTGCTTGATAATTCAGTGAACTCACTCACATTGAAAATGAACCTGAAAAAATGCAAAGCAAATACTCTGTCATATCTCTGTCTCACATTCTGAGGACATACACAAGTGGCAGCCTGGAAAGATTGGGAGGCTGGAACAATAATCAGACACTCGCTGGAAATGAGTCTTACATTTATTTTTGAAGCACTTGGCCCTTCTCCTTCATGTTCTGTGCTCTCCTCACAGAGTGATGCTGATGTGAGTTGCTAATCGGATCAGGCGGAGGCTCTGGTTTTGACTTGAGGGCAAAGTCGCTGTTACCTGTTTGGATGGACCGGTGCCATACTGTGAGAAGTGACTGCTGGAGGAAGAATGTGAACCTCTCTGTCAGAGGACGATGGGGAGTCGGGTCTAATGAGGAGCGACGTTTCTGCTTTACCTCCTCCTCCTCCTCTCAGTCACAGATCAGAGGAGGTATGAAAGCTCTGATGCGTTCACACCTTCGACACTTACAGTACTCTCATTACTTACGTGCTCGTCAGCTCGTACGCCGAGAGACTGAACTCACTCAACATCCAACTTCTTTTCTCGTACTGTATATAACATGCATGGATGGGATGGGTGAGTCTGATTGGAAAGGTTTCATGCTTATTATTTTATTCCTGGCTAATTGGCTGACACCACTAGTTACTATGGTAACAGCAGATGCTGGGGTTGTTGTATGTATTGCATTTGCTGTTTTTTCTTTTCGTTTTTCATTTTGATCGTGTTTTTCCTTCAAGTTTTCTATGATCAATTTCTTTTTTGATTAATGATATGCATTAATAGTTCTCTAATGTATGCAGGGATAATGATGATATTTTCCACTATGATTGGATATTTGATCCAAATGTAAAGTGCATGATAAGTTAAATGTATTATTATTATTATTATTATTATTAAAATTGTTATAAAAGATACACTAAATAGAAACTGCTTAAAATACTGACAACCGCCAGTTAATAACAACGTTATAACATTAAGTAGATCATGTAAGAGGGTATGAGTAAAACTAGTGAGAGCTGGAACGGATTTCACTTTTGATTCACTTTGCGACTGTTTTCCGATAAATTGGGCTGTTTGTTTATTACATAAAATCTCTCAGCGGAGTGAAAGATGGTCATTCAAACCCAATGTGACAACTTCAAATTGGCTGTTTTTGTTGTCGTTGCTTCATCTATAACGGTCCACCAAAAAAATTCAATCAATGCTGCTATGTGAGACACTTAATCAATGGAATATTGGTGCATAATGACACAGAAAGAAGAAGAAGAGAATCGGCACATTTCTGTCTGTAAATGTGTGTGCGTGGAGGGAGATCTGTCGCATTCCAGCGTTGTTGTTCTGTCAGAGCCAGCAAAGTGACATTTTCAGGCAGCTGAACTCTGGGACCTTTCAATGTCACCCTCTGTTGTCATTTCTGACTGGTACAGCCCAGACAATGATGCACTCACACTGTGGGGGTGGGGGTGGAGGAGGGGGGCTGTGATGTACAGCCAACCTCAAGGTCTGCTTGGCTAAAAATTGTTTTTCCACTCCTCCATAAAACTGGCTTTTGTTGGCACAGACTACTTAATGCTGCAAAGAAAGCAAAGAAAAAAGTTTTTAGGTATATGTACCCAACAACAGAAGAAGATAAAAGTCTTTGATATTTTCAGAATTTTCTGCCTCTGATGCAAATATCAAGAATAACTGCAATACTTGCACGAATCCCAGAAAAACCATCATCATGATTCCCTCATAGTTCATCATATTACAGTTTGCAGGCCCCCATCCCGCACTGTTTAATTGCCCCTGACAAAATCAAATAGGCTTAGCTCCCATGGGAGCATATAACCGCGCGCATCTTATCCATAAATCAGCTATAGAGGGCTGATGGAAGGTGGCAGTGGCAGTTATATAGGGGATCCGGCTGAATCACGTGTCTCCCGCGAGGAAATGGACCTGTCATGAGGGCGATGAAATAGTGAGGCTGCGACGTCATTCACCGCTCTCCTCTGTGCGATGCGTGGACGAGGGTACAGGCGAAGCTCAGACAATATCTAATTTTCGACATTTGAAGATTGGAGCATATGTTCCGGCAGTCACATGCACCTGCCTGCCTCTGACAAGCTCTTTAGAACGGTCTAATTGGCTCTGAGGGGTTCAAACTCTTCCTCCCAAGACAACCCACGGCACAGTGCAGCTTAAGTGAAATAAACATCTGCTACTAAAAGAAACCTTGGCTGCATTATCCCTCACCTCACATCTACGTTCAGCCTTCTGCGAGTTCCTTCTTTAGCACTCTGAGCGCGGTGGGTTCGCTACAGTTGCCTTTAACCATGTTCTCCTTATTGATTCGACTCCGTTTGCAACTTCGTATCAGGGCCTTTGAAAGTTCTCTGCTGCATTAAGTCCTGGCTCTAATTGAAGCCTCCCAGAGGCTAACTGGCTCGATAGCTCCGACATGTCAAAAAGCATCAGTCAGTTAAATGGGGCTCGGAGATGGAGAGCCGTTATTGCTGCTACTGCTGCCGCCGCTGCTGCCGCTGCCTGCAGGCTGTGACCTTGTGATGAGACCGAGCTTGAAGTATCTCCTCTGAGCTCGCTGCTTTCCTGGGCCATCCGAGTTCTATTCTTGAAGAGAGGGATTGTGTGTATGTTTGTATGAATTCACATGATGTAGAGTGTTGTGAAGAAATATCCATTCACCTCCAGGATGGATTTCTCCTCATCTTATTTCTTTCCAATACTAAACTTCCACGTGTCTTCAAACGAAACGTCAATGAATAATGCAGTTCAATCACATCACGTAAACAGAACATTTTCAAAAACATGGCGTTTCCTTGTGGGTCCCAAAAGCAGCACATGATGCCAAAATCATTAGAAATTCCTGAAGAGATGAGGAATAAAGGGATTGAAATTAGTCTGGGACTCCGGTTCTCCAGAGATCCACAGTGAGTCACATTATGTACTGAAGAGGAAGACGCGGAAAAACCTTCTCAAAAGTGGCCCGACATCCGCTATTCCAATAGACCCTCAGATCTTCTGGGAGAACCTTCTATGGACGCAGCATTCCACGGTCAAGCAAGGAGGTGGCAGTGTGGGATGTGGTGGAGATGCACTGTTGCTTTTAGTCCAAAATGAGTTGCTATAATTCATGGAAACTACCAGAAAATTTCGAAGGAGAATGTCAGATCATCAGTTTGCGGGTTAAATTTAAGATGCAAATGGTTCATGGAACAAGAGATTGACCCCAAGAAGAGCCGAAAAGGTTAAGGTTCTGGACCTGAACACCATTGAGATGCCATACATGGCCTGAACATACAGCACTGACTCCAGAACGTTTACATAGTATTTCAGAAACGATGTCAAGTCATGATAAGCAACCTACAGCTTGTGTTCATGGGGCTTTCAAGTAACTTTACGACTAATGTGCAAAGATGCCCGCGTTCATCTGGTCCTCATAATTATCTGTAAGGAAGGAACCTTTCAAAAGGTAGAAGGTTCCATGTTTTAATATCCATAGGGAGGACGACGACATATGTTCTTTCAGCTCGTACATCTTACTCAGAGCACTCAGTCTTCCGACGATGCCGCTCTGCTGCTCGGTGTCGGCGAGGTGAATGAACCAGTCGATGAATTCACGGAGAAGCAGCTACAACATCTCTCAGAATTGATGTTCACAGGAAAGCAGGGCAGCGCCTCTGAAAAACTCACGCAGCCTTTTTAAATCAGCTGTAGCCCGTGTTGCGGGAGAGTCGGCACAGACACGAGGGAGGCAAGTGAGAATAAACAAACCGGTTTAAAAAAAAAAAAAAAAAGAGTCTGGCTGCTACAGCCTGGAGGCAGTAGGCGGGTGGAGGGTGCAAACCACACGGAAATCTTTCCTACACAAAACCATCCACTCGCTCTCCGGTGACCTGATGTCGCTGAGGGAGCGCTCCTTGCCTCTGGCTTTTGGCCCCAAGGTGCAACATGAAATGCTTCAGATGCTGTGTTACGCCAACATCAGACATTACCGTACAGGTTTTAACGGATACTCCTCCCACAGCTGCCAACAACGGGCCCCAACATCCAAAAGACTGAATGAATAGGTTCATAACTCAAAATTGACCCAAACCCAAAATAAAATATAAGTAGGGCTTGATATTGTTGGAATAATAGACACATGCCTTAAAACGTCTTGAGTTATAGTATAACCAGGGTATGTCCCCGAAAGGTCCTCAATCCCCTGCGTTTTAAAAGCAATCCTGCTGTTTAAACTCGTCAAAATCAATGTGAAGTTATGTTCACAGTATTTTTGTTTTGTTTTGTCAAAAACTTCTGTCAAGTTCGAAAAATGTGAATTATTAAATTAAACACATCAATCCAGTTCTAACTCTCACCGAGGTCTACCCGGGAATAAAATGATCCGTGAAATAGTTTTCGAGTTTTGTCTGGAAGAGTGTTTTTCGTTAAAAAATAAAAGCTCCCCCTAGTGAATCTGAAGATGGATATTAATGTGAAATGTACAACCGACAGTTGAGAAAGGATGTCTTCAAAACTTTTTGAGATAAAGCTCTCACTAGTGTCTCAAGTATGCAACCAACTTTTCAGAAAATCAATCCCGTTCTTCCCCACACTAAACTCTATGTGGGTATAAATTTGAATATGATCCATGAAATCTTTTTTCTCGTTATCGCGTTAACACAAAGGACCCGCGGCAGCGACCATGACCTTTCCGTAATATCCTGACTTTTTCGGAGATATAAGATGAAGGTGATGTTCGTGTGTTTGTTTGACCCCTCCATCCGCCCTGACCTTCTGCCTCACTGGACATTCATTCATTCATCTCTTTCATACCTGATTTCCTCCTGTAATCCCAACATAATTACAATAACACCACAACCACTGGAGGCTGCTTCCTAACAACAGACATAAAAAATTGGTCACACTAATCTGTTTGGACCGAAATTTTTGTTTTCCTTGTATTCTGGGCTGCTGCCGAGGATGCAGGCGAAGCAGGGGCACCTCTGCTTTCTATATAAACTCATAAGGGATGCATGTGCTCTCAAATCGTTTCATTCTGCACGGTCATGGAGCTCAGGTTTGTGGATGTAATGACATCACCCATAATCACTGCAGATGCTGCTCCCGCTTTTAACATCTTATTTAAGAGGTACTTTCAAAAATGACTATTGCACTTCCATAAAGTGGTCACATTTGAAGAATAATTTTGTCCCTGTGTGTCTGTGGCGATTGGTCATCCTCCAAAAACTCTTCAAACTCTTTATCCAAAGCCTCCCATGATGCAACTCATTATCATGTTTCCTTAGACTTTTCTCCCTAAGGGACCATTTACACAATGTTTTTGTTTTATATAATATCTTTTGCTTTGCTTCAATTTTTTTCACATCACAGTGCTAGTTGAGGACTTTTTGAGGGAAATGCCCTCGCTGTCAGGGACGACAGCATAGTCTTAGTTTATTTACAGAACAAATATGCACAACTGCAAACTCTTGGATGAAAACGCTTGTTGGCTAGAGAATAAAGTAAATCCTTGCCTTCCTTTTGTGATTCACTCTCAGGAACGCATCACACTTACTAGTATGTTACTTTGTAGTTTACAGAAGAAATTAAATGCAGAGGTAATGCATGCACAGCCTCCTCTAACAAATGACACTTTGATATACCGACAAATTTTGCAAGATGAAAAGGATTTTTCTCTCCTCTGATGAACAAATGGCACAAGACACAATTTGGGTTATTTATGGGCCCGTAACTGTGTGTTGAACGTGATCAAGTGAAACAATGCGCTCAAGGATGTGTGTAGCTTTCACAAATATGTAATTAATGTGGTGGAAAAGATTGAAAATGCTTGACAAAAAGATCAGATTTAATTATGGTAAAGGCGGATTTACGACAGGCAGGCAGAACTTGTATCCAACTTATTAAAGTCGCTCTCTAGGTGCGCTCGGTGACAGGCAGACATGCTGAAAAACACTTAGACCTACAATCTAAACCTGACTTATTTATACATCACCGCCACTGTAAACTTCTATAGACAAATTGTTGCAACTAAACATCAAATTAACACAGAAAGAATAATTAACCGTGCATTAAATTCAATTCTAAACGCCTGATTGACCTCCAACTTGTTTTCAATGTCTGCTGAACCATAGCGTAGATTTTCAATAATTCAGTGGTGGCCTTCATCATCTTATACGCTGTAGCGTTCTGAGGGAGCAGGCTAGAGGCTGCAGACGCTAACAGCTGCAATAAGCTCATCAGTAAAGCCGGTTCTGTCCTGGGATAGGAAGTGGACTGGTTGCTATAGTGGTCCTACCAGGGCACTGAGACCAACGAGGCCCGTCACAGGACGCCACAAGATGTCTACTCTACCAAACGGCCATGGCATTGTTTAACTCCTCCCCCTTCTATGGGAAGGACAGCCGAAACATTGGGCCTCAATACCAACACAACAGTAATACAACGATGATGTGCAACATTACTTAACAGTACTAATATCCTGAGCAATATCCTTTTTGTTTTTTTTTATGAGTTGATTCAGAAAGATCCAATTTCTTCCTGGAGGCTCCAGGAAAGACCTGGTAAACCCAAACAAGTGTTCAGGGGAAATGGGATTGTCTAGTGGAACGCCCCATCCATCAGGTCTTCAACTCACACCTCCAGAGGAACTTCTAACGTATTCCGAGGGACGACGGAGACACGGAATCCGAGTGGGCCATGTTCAAGTCCTCCATTGTGAAGGCAGTTACTAGCAGCTGTGGCCAGAGGGTTATTGGTGTCAGTCGTGGAATCGACTTGAGAACTAGCTGGTGTCCATCAGTGAAGGAAGATGTGAAGCTGAAGTAGGAGGCCTTTCGAATTTGTTTAGCCCAGAGGTCTATTGGCGCAGCAGAAAGCTACCGAGAAACCAGAAGGACCGCAGCTTTGGAAGTAGTGGAAGCAAAAACCCGGGTGTGGGAGGAGTTTGGGGAAGCAATGGAGAATGACTTTTGTTCAGCCACAAAGAAGTTCTGACAAATCGTCCAACGACTCAGGAAGGGTAGGCAGGGCTTGGCTCTGACTGTGTACAACAGGACAGGGACAGGAGAACTGCTGACCTTTACTGAAGATATCTTTGGACGGTGGGAAGAACACTTGATGGAACTTCTTAACCCGGATGACACACCCTCTTTGGTGGAGGCAGATTTAGGAAGACTCGGGGGTAGGCCCATCCATCTCCTGGCAGAGGTCACTGAGGTAGGCGCTGCCCTGAGTTTCTAACGGCTTTGGACAGTGTTGGTTTTATTATGGTTGGCACACCAATTAAATGTCACGTGGGAGAAAGGGACAGTGGCTGTGTCGCAGCAGACCGGTGGTGGTGGTCCCACTTTTTAAAAAGGGGGACCAGAGGATGTGCTGCAATTATAGGGGGATCACATTAATCAGCCTTCCTGGGAAAGTTTACTCCAGGGTTCTGGAAAGGGGACGCCATCAGATTGTTGAACCTCGGTTTCAGGAAGAAGAGTACGGATTAGGTCCTGGTTGTGCAGCGGTGGACCAACTCATGACCGTTTCCCGTGTGAGCGTGTCGGGGAGTCCTGTGGGGGGAGTACGGGATACTGAGACCATTACTACATGTCAGCCGGTCTCTATATAACCAAAGTGAGAGTTGTGTCCATATGCTCAGCAGAAAGTCAGACACTCGGGATCCCCCAGGATTAGCTGGAGAGTATCAAGAATTTACTTGTATATCAATTATATTCAATACTCTTTTGTATTTGCTCACTTATTCTATGGTTTTGTTACTGTTTTGTTACTTTGGAGCAGTCTTTGGCACAAGAATGGTTTTATCTTAAAGTATCTCTTTCCCATCCCTCCAACCTTTAAGTAAAGTTGTGTCCCCACAGCCCTGAAGACGAGCAGCGTTTACGTACTTTCTGTTTTTCCCTTCCAATCTTCCTCTTGTGTGCGTCTTAATCCAAACTTAATTGTTTTTAGCTCCTTTGGAACTTCGGGGATAGGATATGGGTAGAGGTGGGCTGAGAATTGAAATTCAAGAGTGGATGCTTGACTGACACTATCTCGAAGGTTTCTCCTTGATTGATGCTGAAGGAGTACGGCTTAATAGTCTCACCCTGTCTCCCGATGTAACCAAACTGTAGATGGAGATGCTAGAAGGGCTTTTGCTTACACACCGCTGTTTGCCTGGGACATCAATCGACACAGGCCATAAATCAATTTAATTTTTTTGTGCATCCAGTCCATCCAAGTGCCGCTAATGTTTCCTCACCTTGCTTCCTCTGTGGCTCATTTGAGGCGAGCAGCGGCGCATGAAAATGTGTTCGTAATAGGGAGGGCTTGCCGAGATCGTATTGGCAGAGGCGTGGCCTATGTTTGGAATTGCTTAACGGTGCAACTCCCTTGACCTTGTCCCAACGTGTGGCTTCAAGATGAAGTGAAGACAGAGATATAAGACGAGTAGCATACCCTCTAAATGTAAGGAAAGGTCTACTTTAACGGGTGTCCGTTGTGATGGCCATTATATTTATAATATTTCGTATTGCAAGGTTTCCACTCCTTGAGTGCTTGTGCAATTTCTCCGAAACCGTACAACATTAAGAAAAAGTTACATCTTTTGCCTTTTTTGAAGACATCATCGTTGACCCTGACCCCCGACCGTCTCCCTCCTCATCACAGTGACTCAGGCTGTTGTTGCCCTCATTGCCATTGTGTCCTGACCTTCGCTGCCTCGGCTTGTCACACTCTTATCAAACGCTATCTGATGGCACCGCAGAGCCCTGAGCAAGCAAACACTCCGATTCGATCCGTCTGGCTGGTAAAGAAGCCAGACACATTTTCTTTTCTTTTTTTTCTCCTCTTTTTTTCCTCTTCATCAACAACTGCGGGAGCTTAGTGCTCCATCTGTGTTTTCCATCCCTTTGTTTTAGTTGGTGTTTGATCAAGATTTCTGATTTTTCGATGCATTTGCAGAGTAATGGGTGCGTCTCAAGCAAATCATGCATGTGAAACATGATGATAGTCTTTCTTGCAGAGATTTGTTTTCAAGGATCGATTTTTTTTTTTTTTTGGTCTGGTTGCAAGTGACCTTACAAGAAAAGCCTCCCTGGTATCAGCACTTTCCCTCTGCATGGGAGACCAGACCCTGACTCTGTCCTGCTTTTTATTGAATTTGGTGAAGATTACACTCGAGTAGCTGCAGCGCAAACTTATTCCAAAATAGTTCTCAATTGTCCATACGCAAAAAGCCCTATCGTTTGTGAATTTAAGTAGCATTCAAGATATATCTTACCTCCTGTCCAAGCAAGTAAACAAATCAGAGAGAGTTATGTTAGATTTAATCAAGGAGACATTTATGATTAAACTCATGCATCACACTTACAAGGGCAAATGGGTTCTCCAATGCAAATCAAGTTTAGCAGAGAGGGAGCCGAGTTCTTGGCACCGGAAAGTTTCTTCAACTTACCGTGTAGTCAGGTTTGAACAAGCAAAGGGGACTTAGCAAGCAAACCAAGACCACACGAAAAGGGGAAATTAGATCCGCAGTTGACTGGATTCTAGTGAGGCCAGTAGAGCTCAATCAGACACATCTGATTTCGTTTCAGGTTGCTGCTAAATCCACATGGCGCTCCTGAACTGTGAATAAAGCAATCTAATAATGCTTCCATTCTAATTTTTTCAGCAAAAAGGTGTTTAAACAAAGGATTTTAGATGAATTAATACCATTGTTAAATGTTTTGGAATTACACTAAACTGTGTTTAGTGTATTTAAGATAATTGTGTTCAGTCATAATAACATAACTTTAGTTGTTGCATTCAACCTAGCTTTATGATGCAGAATTTAATTAATAGGTTTTTTTGACATTTGCTAAAAAGTGATGAGTAAATGTCATGGGTTTTTTTATCATTAAAACTGTGCCTTGTTTTGGATTCTTTTGATTTAGTTGTATATTTCTGACAATAGGAGGGAACCTTATCTCCAAAGATTTTCGGGCCATAGTTTCTCAACCGTTGATCCGGTCTTGTCCAAATTTGGTGCATATGAATTACCTTGAGGAACACTATCTTATATTTATCATATTTTACCCAGATAGTAGCTTGAGATTCAAGTTTCATGCCAAGTTGCTCCTGAAGTGTGTGATGGAAACTGGACAGGATTGTAAAACTGTATTGTGTGAGGCCAAAGTTCAGTTTTACCAACCATTGTGGAAAATTGAGGGCATAACATAACATAATCAAGAGTGTTTTATCTTCCTTTCATTCTTTTAACTGGTTGGATTTGCCCGTAGTATTCAGTTTGTGGTTTAAGGAGGGTTTTGTACTGCACTATTCTTTCAATTCTTGTTCTCTGCTGGGAGCAGTTAGTTCACACTTGGTCTGCGCTGTTTGTATGATGAAGTCTACACTTTTTGTTTACCTGTGTTCTATTGTTCAAAAATCAGTGTGAAAATGAAACAATCACATTTACGCATGGCTACGCGGTTATTTTACCTTTTTAAAGCAGATTTTTCTGTAAATTGTACCAAACGGAAGTCGGGAATAATTACACCCTGACAAAAGTTTTTGAGGTATTCAATAAACGATTTAAAAGACAAAAACAATGAAGAGCAATAAGGGAGTGCATCATGAGGGAGCAAGTTTATGTTGAAATGAGAAATTTCAAGTTTAAAAAAGTAAATGGAGGCTGCTGTCATCTCGTTCCCATCATTCACTCTCCGGCTTACACCGAACCACAGTCTCATAATTAAACACATCTAGACAAAGACAGCTAGTGACTGCATATCCAAAGCCTCTTTATGCTCATGTGCCTAATGTGTGTTCTTTATTTCTTGGTTTTGAGTGGAAAGTTTTGACAGTCACGGCAATTACAGTTCACTCCAAACTGATTTTATTTGACAATAAACACGATAACTCTCACCATCACTGTACTGAACGTAGACACACATTTATACATGTTGGTGTTTGTAAACTGATCAATATAGCATATTAACCACTGACCTTAGTGGTTAATGAACCTTATTAATAATCTTGTTGCAAGTCTACCTGACAGTCGACAGGAGACATTGTGCAATAAATGTATATTTGTGTTGGAATAAGCAAGAAAAATGGCGAAGTGTAAGTAGTGACTCTGACAAGGTCCAAATTGTGATGCCTTGTCAACTGGGTAAGATAAACTCCAACACTGCAGGTCTTGTTGGCTGTTCAAAGCAGTCTAATGGCGTGCAACTGCCAAACTGGCAACAGGGTCATGGGCACCCATAGTTCACCGATGTGTTTTGGGAGAAAAGGCTGATCCCACGGAGGAGCTGCCGCAGCACAAACTGCTGAAAATCTTCATGCTGGTTCTGATAGAAAGGTGTCAGAACATGCAGCGCATTCCATAACTTCTTTTTTTCTGCTAAAAGGGGACCTGCACTCTACTATGCAGGTGTTTTTTTTTATTTCATGGCTACACAGTATGTATATTTTCTTCGATTTTCTTTCTCTCTTTTTTTCTCGACATAAAGAAAATGGAAACTGTGATTAGATCCTACCTACTTAATCTGAATAAATGTATATTTATGGTTTACAAGGCTGATATGGGTGAGTGAATGCATCGTCTTAAAACAAGTCCCTACAGAACTGTGAGCGACATTATTTTACCATCGGATCACATTAAATGATGTATTTGAAATACATCTCACAACGCTCTACAAAAAATGGGCCCTGTTCAGCATACGCTGAAGAATGACTAAGTTAGAGCAACCTGTTCCTGAACAGACGATCCAGTCTGGTCATGGGGATGTGCGTCAGTTTTGAAAGGGTCATGATAACGATAGCCGGAAGAGCTGGAGATCTAAAATAGCTCCTTCCACTTGTGTTCCCTTTTTTCTGTAAGTATAATCTTCGTGTCCGCCATATTGAAGGCCGGCCAAACCGGTTCATGTTTGGCTCAGCAAATAAAAACCAAACCAAAAGCACTAAATTGATTTTGGACCATTTGGCATCATTTCAGCAATGCCAGGTTGCTCTGTAAAACACTGGGCCAGGAAGACACGACACGATAATTCAATACGACTCAAGTATGTAGTTTTGATTTGCCCGTCTGGCTGCGATGCCACGTCCTCCAGAATTCTCCTGTTTTCCCGACCGTGTGCTCATTTGACAGCAGCAAATAACAGGCTGTGAACATGCACAACATTCTCCCTTCACACACACACACACACATTGTTTTGCTTTCCCACAAGGCCTCCCACACCTGCACAAACACATGCGCTGTATTTTCTTGCTCTTTTCTTTCTACCGCCAAAATTTGGCAGAAGGCACACTGCCGGCCTCCATTAGGGGGAAAAAAAGACGAGAAAAAAATAATCCATAAAAGCAAATAAACAGGAATGGGAGCTGCTGCCAGCTTGCTTGCATTCTCTGCTCGATAATAGAAATAGAAGTATGATAAGGTTGGCGTATAACCTCCTACATGGAGGTGGTACTGGGTTGATATTCCCTTCCAGCGTTCTAGCTTTGGCAGCAGCCACTGCTATCTCCACTCAGTAGACACCAACATGCCCCCATTGTAAAGGCCAGCAGAAAGACTGCATCGTCGAGAAAAAGGTATCGAAAGTCTGAAATGTCTGGATATCTTCTACTTCACTGTTTACCTGATACTCAATGGTGTCGTATCTCAAAGCATAGAAGAATTTTGGAAGGTCTGCCTCTTTTGAGAAGGTTCACTTTTGGTTCCAACAAATGTTACCTCTATTTGCCGAATGAGTCAAGTCCAGGTGAAACTAGTTATCGGAATCCCGAAAAGTTGTTGATAGTATGGACTCGTCATCACCGCCACCACGTCATCGCCACTGCCGCTTTTTTTTATGATAAATGTTTCGGACATTAATTCACATTTAGTTTGAGGAGTTCAATAAGGAGATTGCTTGTATGACGCAGGGGATTGTGGACTTTTTGTGGACATACCCTTACTTTCGGGGATATGACCTTGCTGTCAACGGCACATGTTGGGTAAATGTTAGCAATTTTTTTTACATTCAGTGAATACAGTTATCATTAACACCTTGTATTTTGTGTTTATTGTGTTGCTCCTGTTTTATGCAAAAAAAAATTTTTTATGAAGATGTACAACTTATTTCGGGACCCGCGCAGAACAGAAGAAATCAGCAGGGGGCCAACTACTTTTTCCACAGCACTGTCTTTATCTCAGTCATTTACGTGAAAGAGTCTCACAAGAGGCTGACATAGTTTGGATAAGAACCAGGTGCAGTTTGAGCCGCCATGCAGCTGCATCAGCCTAATTTGATCGCTGAGGCGGCGCTTGCTGTCGTGAGGTAATTACACGTGCCGAATAACTATGTCATGGAATTATCAGACTAAGTTAGAGTCATCATCAATTAAGCATCTGTGAAAGTCACAGGCAGAAACAGAACATTTTATGGAGCATCCACGCTCTCGTCAACATCTAACCACAGGCTAATGCTTTGATCCGAGACTACCCGTCCATGGAAAAACTTAACTAGTCAAAGAAAGATTACTTAAACATTTAGTTTCGAAAGATCCTAGTCAAGAGCAGGACTTAAGTTCAGTGCATTTTGGGGACATCTTGACTTTGAAGTTCCTTGTTCCTTGTCTCCAGTTTACAGCCTCATCCCTAAGATGGCTGTCGGGGAGAGAAAAAGGAGCCTCTTTAAAGTTTGTCTTGTCCTCTGAATGAATAGGCTGAGAGCAACGGAGGATAATAGAATGAGCACAAAATAAAACATGAGCAGCAGGGATTATTCAGCTGAGGGTTTCACCGAGAAAGTGCTCCCTAATGACAGTGGCTTCTTTCAGCAGTACGAGGCGCAGTGCCACAATGCAAAAAAAAAAAAAAAGGGTTCAGGGATGGTTTGAGGAACAATGGGTTGACTCTCGGATCTCAATCCAATCGAGCATCTGTCATACCATTGGTCCAATTTATGGACTTGTGAGTCAAGTGTTGTGACAAAAGTAAAATGTTGTTTTTCTCTTGTTATTAGCGCTCTTGGTATCAACACATTCCTCGTGTATTAACAAACTTTAACTGATCTTATCTTTGAGGGCACAATGTCACAGTCTTCCATCTTGATCTTTCAAGATTCACCTGCCAGATTAAGCGATTATGGCGGCATAAATTCTCGCCGTGTTCTGATTGGAAAACTGGCAGTGCTACAAGTTTGCCTTCCACCGCTCATTCACGTCAAGCGATGTGATGTTGATTAGGAGGCGGGTCAACGGTACGGCTTTAGAAGCAAGTCTCTTCTATGCCGGCGATCATCTGTTCAGAGTAGAAAGAGGAAAAATTGATTGTGGACCAATTACCAGATGTCACAGAGTGAAGTTGAGAGGTGGCGTTACCACTTTCATTACATCTTTATTATTGTTTCACTTTACACTGGCGACCGTCTGGGTCTATTCACCAACCAAGTTTATGTTCAATCTGTCATACCATTGGTCAAATTCTGAATTGGTCGGTGTTCCCCTCCAACACACTGGATTAGTCCACAAGGACCAGGATGTGTTAAAATCAGGCCAGAGTCAGACAGACTGAACCCCTATAAGAGCTGCTGCTAACGTCTTGGTACCAGATATCACAACCAACCTCAGGATGTCTTGTAGAGTCCATGACAATGACAATGTGCATTAAGAATACGCTGTTTAATCATAACAATGAAACCATAGCCCTTGTTTTACTCTTGTGTAGGTCCCCTTTTTCCACTATAACATCACGTAGATGTACTCCGTGTTCTAACACTCTTATATATCTCTGGACGCTCATAAACCTATAGCCAGTGCACAGGCTGTTCTTCTGTAGAACACTTTGGTAGGTACTAACCATTAACCAGTAATTTACGATTTCCGAAGAGTTGTTATGGAGAGCCTCATACCCAATCATTGACAATGTTGCTCAGATTATATATGCATTATGTATTAAATACAACAGGTTCGAGGACTGACTTCACCTGCCAGCGGTTATAGTGTTGCAGTGATGCTGCAGTCTTAAAATTGTTTTTAAATCTATCCACAAGGATGCAGGTGAGAAGGCATTGATTGACAGCTCTAATTAGAAAAACTTCCAGGCTCTGCCTTCCAAGGTCTGCATAAGACGCAGAAACCTAAATAATACAAACTCAAAGATGTGATATGATGGACAGCATTCTCCTGCTGGCACATGAAGCACTCTGCAGTCCTCTCCCGCTGTGGAATGATGCATGGCTCACTGTTGAGCGCTGTGGACCTCGGCTGAAAAGGGACTCTTTTTTGCGGAAGAGACAGGCCCTGGGGGTAAATTGGCGGTGACATTCCAAGTGCTCATAAAACATCCTTATGGAAGGGAGTTGCACAAGCATTCCCTTTGTGTTCTCTCACTATTGTATTTAGCCTAATTAGGAGCACTCGGGTCTGTAAAGTGTTTGAGTCATTGTGGGATTACGGATGCCCGCAGGTGAAGATGGTGGGGATGAAAGGCTGCTGACAAAGAACACAAAGAGGCTCTTGAGGTGCATGCGTTGTAAGGCAGCGGTTAGTGCATCAAGGACGACGAAGCAGCGAGAGAAATAAACAAAGGAGCCCCATATAGAGACGTGGACGGGACAATGCGGTGCGGTGAAGACGGACAGAGTGAGAGAGCAAAGATGTAGTCAAATGTATGAAGGGAGGTAGCCAAGAGACTTCCTGTCACCCTCAGCTCATTTGTGCTTCGGCCGCAGAACCAGATATAGATGCTCTAATGAGCGAGTGCTCGAGTACTTCTAATGCCGCGAGCGGCGGGGCCGTGAATTCCCTTCATTAATCTCAGAGGATGTCATACGTGCCACATGCGTACACAGCCTAGCGCCGCTCCGGTGATTCAGTCCAGTGAGATCATACATTTATGGGGGGACTGTTCATCATTTGCGCTGATCTACCCGCTCCAACATGGACGGATATTAAAATGGGAAGTGGGAGGGAGTGTCAAAAATGAAATAATCCTTAACTGGCAGCTGAGAGTGAGGCAAAAGGAGAGTGACGCCGCGGCTTCTTTAATCTTCTTGTGTTTTTTTGCTGGGGGTTTTGCCGCCGTATCACTTTGAGCGGAACTTTCCGTCAAGAGGAAGTCGCATATAAATCCCTCATTATTCTGGTTCTTTGAGGTGAGGTACGCGCGTGTTTGCAATCATGAGCCATGCAATTAGTTGTTGCATGGAAGTTTGTGTGTGTGTGTATGTGTGTTTGATTCCTGTCAGTGGCACATGTTTTCAAATAGCTTCCACTACATACCCCCTGCCCAGTGGGCTGATGAGCATTGATTGGCTGAATTAAATTATCAGATCCTCCTGAAGGCCTCACCCGGCTCTCTCTCTCTCTCTCTCTCTTTATCTCTGCTTTTTAAATTACTTTTTTTTCCTTCACACTAATACCAAATATATTATAGTGTGTTTTTAGGAGTGAACGTACAGTAGATGTATTTGTTTTTGGACGTACCCCAAGGCCAGGTGACGCCTCTCTTTGCATACGCGCCTGCACCTATGCCGACGACGATGCCCTTGCAGATCACATGGGGAATGCAATCTGTGTTTAGCACACTTGCCCTTAGAGGATGGATTATGGGATAAACAGAGTGTGGGGCTTCTGTCACCACACACACACACGCACCCACACACAAACATACAATTGGAGATACTCCTGGCGGGTGCTGTGGGATGGATGCAAGGTGGCGATCAGCTGAGAGGGAGCGGTGGAAATAACGTACACCCACTGATGCTCATTTATCTGCATTTGCACATGTGCTGACTGCCTGATTAGTGAGTTGCTCACAGTTTTCACAGCTCGCGGGCTCGTGGTGGTGAAGAGTGTGAGAGCTAGCACAAGGAAGTACTTTAGTGCTTACTGTTAAATTCACGTTTAATCTTGATCGTTTTCTAAGCCGGCTTGGATTATTTACCTTAAATATGCTAATAACAATAACCCCTTTACTTTAATTTTTTTGCAGAGATTTGACAACAGCGCTGTGATGAAGACCTCGCTGCAGTTGTCGATTACAGATTTCTTTTTTTTACAACAAAACTTCTTTTAATTCTTCTCTTTTGGGGTCGCCACAGTGGGTCATCTGGTTCTGCATATTGTTTTTTGCATAGATTTTTAAGTCGACTCCCCAACCTATTTATCCAGTTTTGGGACCAGCACTAAAAGTATGCTGGCTTGAGACCCCCGCCCTAAATCTATAGTTCTATTCCAAACTATGTGTAGATCAACGTCTGCATTTTTCTTCCCTGTTGACATCGATACACCAACAGGAGTGCAGTTAAGAGTCAGAAGTGGAATTATAGGAGAAAAGATTTTTAGTTCTTATCATGGGTGCAGCCACGAGTATAAACTTATGTGATGGAGTCGTTTTCTTCTTCATCTGAACATTCACGTCAGCCATCAATCATAAACACGGTCCGAACCACAAATCTCAAAATCAAGTCAAGAATGGAACAGCTCTGCCAGTCGTTCGTTTGGCACGGTTGGTTTTTGGCGCAGCTTACACCACTATTTCGTTTTGTATCATTTTGGGCATTTGTAAGCGATTATATGTATGAGTGTGCGCTAAATACACCGGCGGACTGCGTCAGGCTTAGATTGTTGTTTTGAGGTTGTCTACGCTCCCACAGTGACTTTTACTTGGACATTAATACTCGTGTGGACATACCTGTTAAAGCTTCATTACTTAAACCACTCATCCCCTTGAAAAGATGAACAACTCGTTAACTTGTACTCACATCAGACATGACATCAAAACGACCCGCCTAATATTGTGTAGGTCCTCTTTTTGCCCTCACAGCTCTGTGATGCGCTGTGTGATCTGACACCTTGGCTGGCCTTCCTCTCCTCATGTGCATCAATGAGCCTTGGGCACCCATCAATCTGTCAGCTTGTTATTCTTCCTCAGCCTGCTGGGGGCGGTACTAACCACTGCGGACAGGGAACACCCAAGGAAACCTGCAGTTTTCTGCGTCCAACACACAAACTTAAAAACATGTTCACCTGCCCTCCCACTGATACCTGCTATTATAATGACATCATTAATGTTATTTAACTTCAACTGTCAGTGCTTATAATGTTATGATTACCTCGGCTGCCGTCTCAGAGAAAAAGCAACGGAGAGCATGAATCAACGTTTTCCTTGTGTTTATAGAGAGCCGGGATGAGGAATAAAGGTGACAGTGACACGTGTATTGCTGGGGTTAATTAAATGTGTGTGTTTTATTTTGATATTAATGGCGTTGTCAAAAAAAACATCACAGCTGCATTCATTAAATCCCTAATACACTTGAAAATGGTTTCATGAAAGGTCTCCCGCTGGTGGTCTGACCACCGGCGTAGACATGATCCATTATTAAACGATGTCAGCGGAAGGGAAAACCGGTTATCTGAAAAGTGACAAAAGCTCATTACCTAACTCACACTCGTCTTCCGTCTTTGGCCACTTTATAGCTTTTGACCTCTCATTTTCACACATCAATTAGAACGCGCCCTCGCCAGGATTCACACATTCATTCACCTAATGGTCCTCTCATGAGCCTCAAATGCACATACATCCATGTTGACGCACAGCGGCGGCACACTGCCTCACACTCCCCCGCCATCATCTCAAGGACACTCAGTCAACATTTACTGGAGCTCTGATGGTTTCACGGCCGACATATTCCCGCCTCCCTTCCGCCCCAGCCTCTCCTTCTCTTCCTCCTCCTACTGGTGTCATCAGCAAGTCTGTCTTTTGTCTCATGGTTGCAATTAAATGCACAACAGGGAGCAGCTCAGCATCCAACTTTCAGATCTGATTGGAAAGAGCAGATCCCCAGCTCCAAGCCAAAACCATCTGCTCCTTTTGTCAGACACTGAAAAAGCAGAAACTGCTTTTTTATATGTATGTAGAATTTTACCCCGTTACCGGGGCAAAAAAAATGGATTAAGAAGACATTAAGAAACATTATATCTGCTAAAAGAAAAAGAACATGCACATTTTTTGTTTTATTCCCCCTTATGTAAATGTAAATGTAAATTATGTAGCATTGAGATTTAGCTTTAGCTTTGCTCAGATGAGTATAGCCTGACACATTTCATCACAGAGTTGTATTCATGCAGAACGTGTGATATGATATCACCAGTCCGACCCAATGACCCAGACTAACCAGATAGAAAAAACCAGAAAAACCAGATTTTCTTTTGTTTTGCCTTAATGTGTAACAAATATTTAAATTTTTGTATGAATGCAATTATCCATTATTTTTTCAGATAATGATTCTGACACTATCATAAAAAGACCTGGATTGGAAAGGGATCAGATTCACCAGCAGTTTTTTTTATATTCACGTAAAGTCGGGTATATTAGGGATCCTTCATGCTAACGCGATTACTCAATATCAATTTAATGGGTCCTTTCTCATTTTAAAACCCATCGATCTTAGTGCGAGGAAGAACTGGAGAGATTTCTGGAAAGGTCGGTTGCATTTTTTCTGCCATTAGGGGGAGCTTTATCTCCAAATTTTTTCGAACCACAATTTTTCTAATATTGGTTTGATTTAGTCCAGATTTAATGTATTAAAAAAAATCTATTTGAGGATATGTTTCTTGTGTAAATCATATTCTAACAATAATAGTATAATTTTATTCACTGGGAGAGCTTTTTGTGGAAGATACAGTTTCTCTCCCAAATCAATTTGTGTTAACTCGTATGAATTGACAAAAGGAAATCTGTCTAATTCGTACTTTCAGAAAAACAAGTTAACTGTATTAATCCTCATTTTTTTACTCACTATTAGATCTAATCTCAGAACGTGTCGCTGACTTCATAGAAATAGTCACATTTAATATGCCGTATTCATTCGGTGGAATTGCTTGAAAGATACAGGGGATTGGGGTCTTTTCAGGGATATGCCCTCGCTGTTTGAGACGACTAGTTTTTTTTTCGGTGATACTTGTGTGAAACCGTATTGATGTGTGGTTGTATGCCGTTCACAAGAGCCATATTCTGATCACTGCAATGAGGAATCCTTCTTGGGGATGTCTATTTTAGGCCAAATTCGTGGGAAACTTAATTGTTGCCACAGCAATGTTAGCAACTTCCTGGACGGACTGATTCACAAATGAACAAAGAGGCTTTTCTTTCTTCTGAACATAGACTAACATTTCCCAGACTTTAATAAATGAAAGTTGTAATTTGTTAAACTGATTTATATCCACACAGAAAATAAGGTCAATGTGATGCACGCTTGGTTGGTAAAGCCATGAGAGGAGCCGCGCCCTCTCAATACAACTATTCTTCATCTTTATCTAATAGGAGCCATTTTGAGCAGCAGAGACGAATTTAGAATATCCGGAGAAAAAAAAACAATTTTCAACATGCCTGAAGGAAATGTTGCACTTCTCCATTTTTTTGATTCTTCCCTCATGCCTTTGATTTGCCACTAATTCATAAATGCTTCTTTTTTTTTTCTGCTGTGGTGAGCCGACTTTGTAGATTTGGAGAAAACACACAAAGGCGTGAAACCTATTTTTAGTTTGTTCATCACTTGAGTTGCTGAGCTAATAAAGCAGCTCAAACACGGCGAGCACTGGAGATGGTTGTGATGGAGATGGAGGATTAGTGTGGGATCAGGGCAGTCTGCTGCTGTGTTTGGTGAAATATTGCCGTGATTTAGTCGCACCAGCACAGCAACTACTAGTAAATCAGATCACACGATGGTATCCAAGCGTTTGTCCCCAGCCTCTCCTCCGCAGAGTCCTCGTGAGCCCCTTCTAATTGGCGCTGAACCTGGAGAAGAGAGGAGAAGACGGGCTACAATTTATTTAAACCCCTCCATGAATGCTGTTGTTCTCTCTCTCCCGGGGTGTTATTGAAAAGATGTTCCAGGCATTTCCCCGAGAAAAGCGCCAAGCAGAGAGGCCCCTGGGAAATATATTATTCAGGCGACGCCAAATTTCGTACTTCGCTCCGACGCAGCAGACGCGCGCATGCAAACTGCGGTTTTCATGAAAGAGGCGTCTTTGTCCTATATTTCAGTCTCGCACGCTTTCATATTCAGAAGGATGGTATTATTCAAGAGACTGTAACTTTGAAAGTTTAATTCAACCGCTTGAGCTTTAATGTTCACACTCCCAAAAATCTTCCTGCTGCAGACGTTTGTTGAAGCTGCGCCACGTTAACGTTGAGAGAGAAAATGTCTCTTAATGCATTTGTAGAAGTTTTAACACACATGAGAAACCATAACTGGCAAACTCACAGCTCCTTCATTTTCTCTAATATCACATATAATATCTTTAGTCATTACCCAGGGACTTGTGATTATGATGCTAACAAACACACACACACACACACACACACACACACACACACAAACACACGCACGGAGTCTTCACACTTTCTTCATCCTGCTTCAAACCGAGGCCCTTTCTAGAGTTAATGAATTGTAGGTCCCCTGATAATTTGTGTTTGAACATGTTTCTACTTTATACATCAGCCATTACATTGTAACCACTTGTCTAATATGGTCCATGATCCCGTTATGCCGACCGATAACTCTGATCCATCGAGGGCCCGGTGTCCACAAAGGCTGGAGGTGTGATGTTCCATCTGGTACCACAATGTTTGCAGCGGATAACTTAAGTCCTACACTCTGTCAAAATTACTACCTGAAGTAGATGATGTTTTATTTATGCTTTTAAAAACTAATGGTAGTTTTATCAGTTTTAAAAACTAAAATGTAATGATTTACTTTGCTCATTAATTTTAAGGCAATTGGTTTCCCAACTTTTTTCCAGTAAAGTCAACATATTATATTTTACAGTGTAGCCAGAGCGGCCATCCATGGATCAGACTTGTTTGTCCACTGCGAGAATGAAGTATGAATGTGCAAAACCACATCGTACATCTTGTTCAAATATGACTTACTAGCAATCTATAAAAGCGCTTTTGTACGATCAGACCACATGGTCTGGCTTTCGCGTTCCAATGAGCCTTTGGCGCCCATGATGCTGTAGCTGGTCCACCAGCTACAGTAGAACTTTTTTGAACAGACTGGGAACACCCAACAGGACTTGTGGTAATGGAGATTCTCTGATCCAGTTGTCTAGCCATAAGAACTGGATCCTAGTTAACGGCACTCCAACGACACTTAACTTCAACGAAAAAAATATTTACTTCCTGCATTAAATATCCGAATGACAGGTATTAACGAGGTAATAAAAGTTATTTTGACTTCACCAGTGAGTGTTTATAATGTTATGGCTTATCAATGGACATCTCAAGCGCTGAACATGGGTGCTGTGTTGTTTTGTTTTCTGTTGTTAACTTTAATAGTGAAAAGTGTAAATGCGATATTTCACATAATCAGCTACTGAGACCTTATTGGTTTTACTTACTGCTAACGTACTCGAAAACAACACTGTTTTATGTAAAACCACAAAAGCCTTCAACAGTCGCTTCTTTATGGCTAATCGGTGAAGGAATTTCTCTCCTAAACAGTTTGAGATACTGCCCGTCAGCAATACAGCTACTCTGCAGCTTTTATTAGCTGTTTTCTGTCTTTACTTCCTGTCTGCATGGGAAACGTAGCTCAACGGCAATGACTTAGCAGGTGAATGGAGCCTGACAAATGTGCAAATGTTCATCGTTTTGCGTGTTCTTTGAGTTCTTAATAGCAGCGTCAAGTCGGGTACTATTCCCCCAACTTGTTATTTTTGTCTTTCACAATTGGGTTTAAATAACTGGTACCAATTTGGATCTAGTTTCCTGTGCCAAAGTACCTGTATCTTCTAACAAATCCTTTGATCACCTCTTGTGTCTCACCTTGTTCTTGTGGGATACAAGCATAGAGCAATAAAGATCATTTCGAGGACACATCTTTTGCTCATCAATATGCTAATGATGCCATAACTGTTGTTCCGTGGCACCAGAGACATAGCACACACTATGGTGATGTCATCATGACGACGTCACAATACCTGGATCTACCAGGTAGCATGTACCGCCTATATGAGAATTTACAAATACTACTATGTCAGCCTGCATGACCCGCCCCGCTCAGCCTCTGATTGGCCTGCTATGACGATGACGTTTCTCCCATAGGCACTCACTGAATCATTTTCAACCGTGTGAGATTCATGATCAACGCGTGCATCGACGCTAAGAAAGGAAGTCAATAAAACAAGAATAAAACTCCTTAAACACTCAAGCTTGTGGTAAAAGCACATATGCTGATTACATCTTCTTCTTTTTTTACACACACTATCCACAAGCTCAGTTTTTCATCAATTTCAGCAGCCAGATAATTAAAACTCAAGCCATCAGTGCATCTTTTCTTAAATGCTTCATCTGTAGATGTGTAGGTTGCCTTCCCCGTTGCCCCCCTGACTGTGTTGTCCCATCCGATTATGAACGTCTTCATCTTGTAAACACCTTCCTCCCGCTGTATTTAATCTTTGCTCCTCTGTTCTCATGAGCTACTTTGTGTTTTTTTCCTCAGGTCAAACATTCCAGCATCTCCCCTAGAATGATTCCATGTGTTTCACCTATTGTTTTTAGGAACTTTGTATTCTCCTTCCTCTTGTACTTTTTCGCCCGACAGACTCCTTTTAAACGAGAATTCATGAGTCGAGCTGAAACCACAGTTTTAGTGGAAACCGTGGTTTGAATTCTTGGTTTCCAAGAATGCCGACTGGCCCCTTTATGCCAACTGCCCCAACAAGTTTTCGATCAGGTCCAGTCTGCCGAGGAAAGAAACAATTACAGAGATTTCTGCAAACATATTGATGGGACGCCTAGCATGATGGCTTCAGCAGTCATTGGTGCGTAAGAAGAATTAAAGTAGCAAGAGGATCATCTACATAAAGAGACTGCAGCATAAATGAAATGACCCCTTGACCCCGACACGTTGGAACCTTCCATTAAGAGAAACTTTTCGATAGTCTAATCACAATGTTTTCTGTACTTGAGATGTATCTTTCGATATTTCGGGAACTTTAAGCATTTCAAGATTTTTGTATTCCAGATATACAATTAAGAAGAATTGCAATCATCTTCAGTGAAATACCCCCGTCGGGGGGGGGGGGATCTCTGCTCATGCTTGTTTATTTGAGGGTCTGTTTGCTGAAACTCCAATCCACTTTGAAGTGAGTGTCACTGATTAGCATACATCAATTCTGTTTGTTGTTTTTCTACACTGCAGTTTGATTGCCGCCCGGCGACTGAGTTAGAAGGCTCTTTTGGTTGATTTGTTCATTTGTTTTGTTTTTTACTGCCGAGAGAATTAAACTCTTGGTAAAACAAATAAGAATAAAGGGTAAAACTTGGTTTCCTGCTGATAGTTGCACTTGGGCCCTCGCTGTAGTTCTAAAACATGCAAATGCTTCTCATTGAGGGTGTCTTATTCTATTAAACAACATTCCATGTGCTAGATGTTCCCCGTGTGACGGACATGTATAGTTAGAAAGAAAGAAATGTCTCGGGAGGATGTTTGCTCCTGTGGAACTTAGTAGCAATGTCAGCGGCACGCAGTAGGATTTATGAAAACCCAGGAAGTACGGAAGAGACAATATATGCTGGTGAGATCCAATACTACCATCACCATACCAATCCCATCAGAAAACCACTGCTTTAACGTTTTAGGATTTGGAATTCACTTGCCCTCTAGGTAATACATACGTACCATCTTCTAGATAAATCTCAAAATGTCACCAATGATCCACATTTATGCATAATTTCATTGAGATCCTAAAAACTTTTTGAGTTATCATGCTTGCAAACACACTCAAACAAATAAAATAGCAATCACATAATATTTTCTAACACTCGTTAGCATGCTATGCTATGCTATGATGACTGTGGCGTGGAAACCCCTTCAAGTTATGACTCCAGGGAGAATATCGGGCCATGGAGAGTGGATTCATCGCAATTTGCTGTTTAACGGCGGAACATCACATTTTTCTTGCTGAGTCATGGTACGCAATATTGTTGATGAGCCAGCAAGAATTTCTCAAACTAAAAAAACATGTAATTTCCTGTTGCCACTTGGTGCTTCTGTAGTTGAATGTTGTTTCGCAGCTGTCATCTGGTCGGGAGTCTCACCCATTATGTGAAGTTTGGGGCAGATTAGATCTTGGATTGCAGAGATATAACAACTTCCTGCCTGCACCACCGTATAAGCCTCAGCATCTAATCGCTTCATCTCCTCCCTGTAGCCCACAAGGCCACCAAAGGTCGTTCAAAACCAACCACAACTTTTTGAGTTATTCCTCTTACTAAAACGGAAACAGCACTGACCTCGTTACCTCGTCGAAATCTCGTTAACGGAGGTTATAAGCAAACTCTATAGTGGATTTTATACTTGTTTGTCTGCCCTTAACTGATTTTGAAGTCTGGATGAGAAACTAGATCTGCAGTTCCAATATGAAGGGAAATATTAGATTAAATGGTCTTCATCTTTCAGCTGTTCCCTTTCGTCACAGCAGATTACCTCTTTCCGCCCTGCCCTTTCCTCTATCACACCAACCAACTGCGTGTCCTCTCTCACCACAGCCTGGAACCTCCTCTTTGGTCTCACCCTTTTTTCTCCTGCCTGGCAGATCCATCGTCAGCATCCTTCCACTAATAATCCACATGCCCTCTTCTTCACGTGTCCTAACCTCAATCTCAATCTGGCCTCTCTAGCTTTGTCTCCAGGATGTCTAACCTGGACTGTTCCTCTGATGTGCTCGTTTCTAATCCTGTCTATCCTCACTCCAAGACAACATCTGAACACCTTCACTCTTTCTCCGAAAATTCTGTCACAGATAACTCCTGACATTCTTCTCCACCCACTCCAACCTGCCTTCACTCGCTTCTTCAACTCTTTTCCACAATCCCCGTTGCTCTGGACAGTACTTAAACCCCTGCACCTTGTTCACCTCTACTCCTTGCATCCTCACTGTTCCACCTGCTTCCCTTTCATTCACACACATGTGTTCTGTCTTCTGTGTTGCGTCCGACCTTCTTTCCTCTTTTCTCCAGTCCATTCCTTCACCTCTCAAGGTTTTCTTCCACCTGCTCCCTGCTCTCACTACAGATCACAATGTCATCCGTGAACATCGTAGTCCACGGAAGCTCCTGCTTGACCTCAGCTGTCATCCTATCCATCACCACAGTAAACAAGAAGGTGCTCAAAGCTGATCCTTGGTGGGGTCCCATTTCTGGCTTTAACCCATGCGCCCACTGCACACCTCACTTTTGTGATACAGCTCTCATACAAATCCTGTACCATGTAATTTCAGATTTCTTATGCAGTACCAAAATTCCTCCTTTAATGATGAGCATAAAATCCTCTTTCACTCCACCATAATGGGTATGAAATAAAGAAAGTCTTCCCCAATTCCATAGTATTCATTTAAGTGCTGTTGTTTTAGTGGACATGGGGCCATCTGACCTGTTGATTGGCAAGAAAACTGGGACAAATGATATCCTGAGCGGGTTAGCCGACCCATCTGCTATCAAATAGTAGAATCAGACAGCAATCATAGGTTACAAAAACCGTCACCCTCTCTGTGGAGAAATTCCAATCAGGCGGCAGACTGAGTAGGGGAAGAGGTGGATGGGGAGGAAAAAGAAGGAGAGAGTGACTGGGCTAGAAAAGTATTTTTCTTTCTGTCCAGATGGGGGTTTTTTTTACCCAAAAGCAGCCCTCGGGTGCCTGACTTATTGTGGATCACAAAATTGCTTAATGTGCTTATTTCTACTGCTAATGCATCAGGCCGGCATGTAGAGAGGAAACGGCTCTCCAAGGGAATGTGTGCAGGACAATAAGACCTGTAAGCACAATTTAAGTAATTAGATAGTGAGGCTGGAATTAAGGCTCCACAGGCGCATACTAACGCGCACACACACACACACACACACTACTTGGTGTTCAAATACACACTGCTAATAGGATAAGGACAGAACACACACACACGCATACACGCACACAAAATATTTGGTAATTTCTTCCGAAATAATTCTGGTATTTCTCCCTCTATGATAAAAAGGCGAAATAAAAGACACAATCTAGAGACTCATCCTCTCCGCAATCATCTTTTTCCTTCGGTCTCACCCTTTGACCCCTCCGCCTCAAATTTGTTTTAACGGCGAATAATAATTTGAGTATAATTTTAACACTACTATTCCTCTCGCAGTTTGAGACAAAGGATGGTGTGGTGCAAATATGGTGGAGGAATTGGGAGACCAAGAGAGAGCGGGGAGGAAAGGAGGAGGACACAAAGTAGTAGAGGAAAAGTGAAAGAAATAGAGAAATATTAAGCAGGAGGAGGAAGCAGGATGAAAAATACCGAGGGAGTTGTGGTAAGAAGGAACTAGAATGCAGGAAGAGGGGGAAGGGGTGGACAGGGCGAGGGGAAAGGAGGGAATGTAGAAAAAAATGGATAAAGAAGGGGAGACAGGATGGAAAATAGTGTGGGTGTGTGATTTATGCCTGGGGAGCTCTGTTCCTCCCGGTGAGGCTGACTTACCTGAGAGGCAGAGGGGGGGGGGGGGGGGGATTTTCATCTCCATGTATGAAAGCTTCTGTGTATCAACCAAAGACTGGAAAACAAAAACAAAAAAACAATCATGAAATTCAGACAAGTTGTGAAAATATGGGAAAAAGGTTTTTCCCACATTCAGCATAAATCCCTCACAGTCAGCCAGTTAGCATTTATCGTCAATTTGAGACTATTCTTTGCCCACAAACAATTATTCTTAGATTTTATTTGGGGGCGTAGAAGATTAAATGAATTCATCATGGACCCGCTGCGGTGTTTCTTTGAAATATTATGAAGCCGTGGAGAGGCACTCGGGGTCTCTTCTTAATTTCCCTTTATTTCAAAACTTTGTCTCACATTAGTTTTTCATTTTTAGCTCCTTCATTCTTTTTTTTTTTTAATATGACACTGTTATTAGATTTCACTTAACATAACATAGATGGCTAGTTCGAAATTTTGTGAAATAGTTTGATTGCCTTTCAAATAGTTTATAGAGAGGATTATGACACAAAATACATAACGAACTCAATAGAAACCAGAGATAAAATGTTAGAGAACAAAGAATACAAAACGGATGATAAAATGAAATAGTTTGAATAATTTAATTGAGATGAAATACCGTAGTTTTACATATATTTGTAATTTAAGAAAGAAGACAGAGTACCGTGTATGAATTGAAGTGGGGTTTTCTTCATAAGGGCACCTACATGTACTTGCATTATTACTATTACACTATTATACATCATGTCTTTAGTTTGGGAGTCTTTTAACGTCTATAGGGTAAGAGTTCTAGAGTTTACAGACAAAAACAGATGTTGGGGGGAAATAAATGTGAAAATTTCCCATAAAATTCCTTTTTTTTCCCCCACCCAATGACGCAGATAAAATTAGATAACCAAACATTTTGAAATGTTATTAAACAACTAGTCTGCCTCGGTATCCTATCCAAACTGTTTTTGCAAGTATGTCTGCCAACACCTCTAAAGTTCATGAACACTTAATAATTGTTTAAATATGAGACCAAACCACGGCGTTTTGGCTCCATCCATCAACTCTGGTCTTTGTGGTAAACTAAAATAATATCCTCTGAGAGTATATCTACATTCTGCCAGCCAACCTTACAGTTTCTTGTAATCTGAATAGCAATAGATTCATATTGTTGCTGAATTTTTTCACTCCTTATTTCCCCTTCAATGCTTGGATTTCAACCTATTTTCAATCATAAAACCCCCGACGAATCGTCCTCCGGCAAAGCAAACGTAATATTATTTTTGTTTCGCAGTTGTTTTCACAGTGTGTGCACAAATACTTAGCTGGATAGAAACACAAACACATGGTCACCACGGGACGGCACCGGGGCGACTCGCAGAAAAGGCGACGCACAAATGCTAGCAGACGCACACACACGAAGGCAAACACGCAGCATGCTGTGCGGAACCTTCTTTCAAACTTCCCTGCTAATTTCTTGGATCTAATGATCTCAAACAGATCAGAGCCGATAATGTTAGAATCCGAGCCCGACTGGGATGGAGTTTGTTTACTGAGAGCCCACAATGAGCCGTCGGAATACACACCTCCCCTACCTGCTGGGTGATCACACTCGTCGGATTTGTGCGTTGCTGTACTGACACAGTTCATTCGTGCTTGTTTTACCAGAACCCGTGCCGTCATCTGGATTATTTGCACATCTGCATTTATCAGGGCGCTGTAAGTCATTACGGTCCATGTACTGTTTGTGAGGTGGTGCCTCCTCTGTCATCCTACATTACCTATAATTACCCACAAGAAAAAGACAGCAAATATCCCCTGGGACAGATCCTCACGCATGCAGCACAAAAACAAAACAACAAAGAAAGGCGTCTATGAACATGCAGACAGCGTATAGTATTAATTACCTTCTCCTCAGATGTAGTGTAGGAAGGGAAAACACAAATTGATATAGCGACAGTCGTCTCTCTGCGGGCATTAGCATCGCCATGAGATGTGAGCGGGTTCGGTTGTGCTTATGTGAAATTTATCATCACAGAAATTACATGTAAAGTGGCGCGCTAGTGTTTTAGTATGCTAGCGTGCGTTTTTCAATAGCATGCATTTGCATTAATCGTGTCTAGAAACTCGTTTCTGGCTGTCTGCGCTGTAACTTTAATGAGATGCAGTTTACATACAGGAAGACGCAAGCAGTCTGTGAAGTTAATGTCGTATTGGCTTGAACACAAACGATATGAAAAGCTTCCGTGGTGATTTTGGCAGGAAGAGCCTCAGCAGAAGTGAAAGCAGACAGTTATATCCCCCCCAAAAAAAGCCCACATTGCCCCTGCATTGTACAAACAATGCCCCAGATTGAACTTTTCAATTTAAACGCAATGTTTAATCCCAAATGTTTATGTTTTTTTGATGAAAAAGCTCCCCCTTGTGTGTAAATTATGATAAATACAAGCTTGATCTCCTTGAGTCGATTCATACGCAGAAAATTTGGACTAAAAGAAAAGTGGGAGGAGGCTGGAGAACATGGAGGGTACTCACGCAAACACAGAAGGCCAGAGGGGGATTTGAACCCGGGACCTCCTGCTGCTACCCTCCCAACCACCCTACCGGCACATGGGCCAGAAGTATTGAACAAATTTACAATATGTGAGATTCTTTTCCAGAGTCTTCCGAGTTTGATGGAAAGGGCTGATGCACATATAGATATACAGTATGCTATAGATTATTATTAGCTATAGAAGGGAAGTAGGAAGTGACTGTGTCGGCCAAACAGTCGCGCACGACTTCTGTAAATTTGAAAAATATAAATAAAATATTCACAGACTCTAGCCCCTACGATCATCATCTTAGTAGCAAAGCAAGACCTCATTTTGCACTTTGGTAAGGTAGACAACAAGCTTACGATCTAATTTTCATCACAATGCAACATCTATCCTGTTGAAAGGACTGATTGTTCCTTATTGACATCCCAACGGTGCAAACAAACTATCACTGATATTTTGTTCGAGTTTCATTACTGAGTTTGGTATCCAGAACATTTTGTCTTCTATTGTCAAAATAACTACCAGTTTTTAGTATCCACTCCATCCACCTAACCCTCTAGATGTAAATCAGTGTCATTACTTCCAAGAGTTTTTCCCATTGTGTAAATTATTCATTTTCTTTGCTTTTGTGATCTTGTTTCCCAAAACGCTGTTATATTGTTCTTTGGTAAAAATGTTACAAATGCTTTAAATTTGTTTGGCTGCTCTGTGCCACCGTTATAATGACCCAAATAAATGCCTTGTAGAAAGAGTAAAAACAGTGACAACAACTAAAACAACCCACAATGCAACAGTTTCTATAAGGTTTTGATGTTTAGATGCTGGATATTGTGATTGTAATAGTTTGGTTTTATCTGTATGGAGATAAATGTGGTATTGAACCCACTGCATAAAAAGTTTTAAAGGATTTGCAGCTTCTGCAGGATGAAACTATTATTCGTTAATAGATTCATAGTCTTTATTACTACTTTGTTACGCAGTTATGCAACTGTAAAACTACAACACACTCAGAGAACGAAACATCAGCTAAAGTACAACTCAAGGTAGAAATTATTGCGATTATTGTGATCTCGCAATAGTTAAGACAATAGGTGGGTTTATATTACACACTTTTTTCATATCAGAACTAGACCTTTCAGAATTGCAATTTCGTTTGCCTGTTGACATGACCTGCGATCTTTTCCGACCCGGTGTTTACATGCATCAACTCATCTAATCGGAAATAGATTTCAGACATGCGCAGATGAGCCACACTCTGATTCCTAAGGTGGAGATAATGCTACGATGACCTGGGCGCCGACCGCCAACTAAGCGCCCAGAAGAAGAATACGACGAAGAGGGCATGCGTGGAAGTGAGTTTGGGTCCATCTAACCGTCTAACTACGTTAAACTCTTTCAAAGCTGCGATGAGTGAATCACTCTCCGGTGTAAGCCGGTGTACTCCAAAACCTTGCTGCAGCATTACGTCACGATGCTGGGCATGAACAGATACAACTCAAACAGAAAGCTTTCGGAAACAGCGTTTACATGCAGCGACTGGCTATCGGAAAGGCTTTCCGAAAGGACTAGGAGGGTTTTTTTCCTTTCGGGAAGGGATGTTTACACGCAGCATATTCTTTCCTACCAGACGTCTCTTCCAAATCTATTCGGAATGAGGCTGTCCATGAAACCCCGCCTACTGTGATGACAAAGGTTACCAATAGGCTTTGCTTAGAGAATGAGCTGCAAACCCCCGACAGCCCACATCCACTAGCATGCAAATTGTCCTGTACCCATTCACCCATCCTGGTACTTCTCTTTCTTTCCCTTCATCCACCCTTTCCTCTACAAGATGCCGGGTAGGTTCAGATACGCCTCTTCATAATTAGACCCACGATCAGCATGCAGCATTTAGATTCAGTTCTTCATCATCATGTGTCAAAGTATCATGTGTTAATCTTTACAATGTTGTCTTAAAAGTCGGTAAGACTGCTTTTTTCGCCCATACTATAGACAACTTAAGAAAATAGAAATATTACTGATATACCAATACAACCTTTCATGCAACGCAGCAAATATAATTAACTGCACATAAAACAGCGCCTCAGCGAATGTTTGAAATAGATTGCATTGCAACCCTAGAGCCAAGGAGACATGTTTCTGGCACTTCTTTTATTCATCTCCGTGGAGAGAAAAAAGTCTTCTCTAATTTCAGGCAAACCCACCACCAGCAATAATTTCAAAAGAGGTTCTGCAGCATGTAAATAAACCTCTTCAGATTTACTTCCTTGAGCACCATGAAGCATTTATGGTGGAATTATCCTTCACCAGTGAGTGAAAATAGTTTCCAATCCTGGGTTCGTTTTGAACAATGGCAGCCAAAATGTGAGAACAGGATTATTGATCACGATTATTAAATGCTTTAATGAAATGTCAAGCTCATGGAGGGGTCCAGTGTTCCGTTTGGCCTTAGGTCAGAGGTCGCAGAAAAGCATTCTGTATTTCGTCTCTGGGTTTTCGCAGACAGGAGAGAGGACGGCTTAACTTTTTTCCAGTGTGTTGATCATTTTCCTGACTTGCTCATCTCTCTGTTGGACTCATATCATTGGTCCAATGTTACGTGATAACGTTGGTGATCTCCGTGTGTCTTTGCGAGCTGGGTGGAGGCGGAGATTTGCAGCACGGAATCGCCATTCTACATTTCTGAGTGGAAGCTGAACAATTGACCTTAGCAACATTTTTTATTTGCCTTCATACGATCATTAGGCATCAGTTTGTGGTGATTTCAGGAAGGTGAAAAGATTAGTTGGGTAGCTTTGCGGCACAGGCACGACTCTACAGCAGTTTCTTTCTGACATCACTCGTCATATTTCATATACAATCTCCTTATGCTAATTTATTTTTAAAGATATTTTTGGGGCCCATCCGCCCTTATTAACTATATACCTATCCATCCATCTATCCATCCTTCCATCCATCCTTCCATCCATCCCCCCCCCCCTCTCTTTCTCTCTGAAATATAAAATGTCTTTATTGTCTATAATTTTAAATTCAGATTACACACAAAAATCTAACCTCTTACTCAAGTAACACAAAAGTAGCATGAAAAACATTTAATTCTCAACATAAAAAATGTATATTTTTCTCCTGCAGGAAATCCTGCTTTAGGTAAAGCGTATTACCTGTCCTACTTTATATTTTTAAGTTCCCTTGCTTGAGTAGGAACTCTGAAGTCGGAACAATCTCTTGCTCTTTTGCTGAGGTATAAATATGAGGAGACACAGGCCCAATTCTCTTTGATGTTCTTCACAACGGGAAAGACCAAAACACTGCAAAAAAATACCCATAACAATGTTTTCCCCAGCCACCTTCAAATCATGAAAATGCAAGGCAACAATAAATAAAAGAGTCCCTCCATAATTGCTTGAAATAAATTGCTGTGCAACTCACAAATGCCAGAGATATATATTTTCTGGCACCTGTGTATTTCCGCTGCAGTATTTAGGCAAACCATTTCATAATGGGATCCAAAAGGATTTTAGCATGCATCTGCAGGACCATTAAATTTAAGATCTAACGGTACTTGCAGCAGATGATAAGTGAGGCGGCTTAATATCATGCAAATGTGGCGGGGTGTCTGTTGCCTGCTTTGAAATCGAGACGGGTCTCCGGCCGCAGGATGGGGGGAATTCCAATTTTGAACTCTGAGTCACAGAATGACTTATTTTGAAATGTATTAGTGTTGAATTGCAACACGTAAACACACTTCCTGCAGAGCTTTTCCCAATCTCAGATAAGAGATAGTCGACATCTGGTGGCCTCTGATTTCCACCGATCAAACTGTCACACACTTTTGTCGTCGTCTGATGCGCGGTTCAAGGGGCGGCAGAGCTGTCTGCGCTCGTCTTCACATACATCGACCGCCGTAAACTTTGAGCTGAAAGAAATGCAGACCTCTTGATGCTCCCGTTCGCTCGGTTTCTCTTTGACACCAGGCCAAACGGACATTTGGGAGCGAGAGATCGCGACGCAGCCAGACGGCCTGGACTGGCGTCCAAACATGGTGTGGGAGGATGCAAGGAAAGTTGATAACGCTTCATTAATGGCTTGAGAATATAGGAAAGCTTGGCGCCTTAAAAGGAAGTCCAAGAAAATTGATGTAGTTTCATTAGAAAATTAGCTCCAGTGCTACAAGTGTTAACGAGTAAAAATATTTGCAACACTCATCGCAATTACTGGACCAACAACAGAGAAGCAGTTGTTCCCTAACTGCTTTTTGTGTTCCACGCCGCTTTACATCGTGTCCCGCTCGTTTACAGCATCCAAACACGTGTAATTGTTTACACCATCCAAACACGTGTAAACTGATGGACTGGCCCTCCTTCAAATAACAAGCGGATCCAAAAATTACTGAAACACATTAATTAATCAGATAATGTGAAATAATGAGGTGAATTGAATGATTTCTTAGGATTTCATTGACAATAATTTGTCAAATCACAGATGAATAGACAAACTGTTGGTGAAGGAGAGCAAGGTTAGATAGTAAGATAAGTCAGATAAGTTTAAATTTACCTTATCTGACTTATCTTGCTATCTTGTCGGTAGATATAGAATAACGCAGACATAAATGGTGAAAATGCCATGATTTTTTTCTAAACCTTGAGCACCATTGTGCCTTGTTCCTTTGATCTGATATACTGTAGAGGAACAGGAAATGACGAAACAATTTTCCTCGGCGGAGGTTTGGGCTCTCATCTTTAAGTGGACCCGCAGAATTGAACAAACGTTTTGTGACTTCCTCACCATAATACAGTAATTTATGTATAGTTGGGAGTAATGATTGACACTTCTACCTATTAGCCTCTTAGGATAATTGAGCTTGGATTGTTTCGTTAATGAGAGACACAATGAATCAATGGGACATCTCTCTCTTCCCCTCTCTCTCTCTCCATGCCCACGGTTGAATAAAAACATCTTGTTTCCTGATTGAACACTGTTCTCTGGCTCAGTCTATCGTCTGGGGTATTGGAAAATTAACACCCGTGTTTTAGAAAAACCTTTTTTATCACCAGCCGACACTGGGTGGGATCCAAGAAGACTCACTTCATCAACGACTCGTCGCTCAGCAATATCCGTCTAATTCTAACTGATGAATGGAGAAAAAAAAGCACCAATTTTTACTTTTTTAGACAAGGTGTCCTTCAGAGTGGTGGGCGTTGAGTTGTGCTGTTTTCCTCTTCCGGACTGTTTGCCTGCAGCGTTCAATCAAATAACGGGTCTTATCACCGCCTTATCAAAACTAACCGACTGAAACTTTTTTTTTTACTTGGCAGTCAAGTTTCACATACGGCATGTTTTCAACCAAATCTGGGCCCCACTCCTTCAGAATACTGAAACGTTGTGCAGAGACAGCAGCAGCATTGAACGTGTTTCTTAATGCACCACAGCAGTGTGTCGATCACCCACAGGACTCCGCTACCCTGCATATTTTGCAGACCGGAGGCGTGTGCAGCGCTTCTTTTTCAAACCCGTCAGAATTCCATTTCTAATATTTTCTTGCTGGTAAAGTCGGGAAACGGGGAAAACATGAGCGCCGACATCAGTTAGGGAAGCAGGAATGCTGAGTCTGCATTTTTTTGTTTTGTTGTCAACAGAAGTTCTATTCCCAATCAGCAGAGGAGTAAAACATTTTTTATAAAAATGGTGTGTTTACTTTACAGCTGTAAAATCAACACTGAACAGGGTTTTAAAATCAACAGTTTTCAAACATATTTTTCATTCAAATCAGCCATAACATTAAAACCACCTCCCCAGAACTGTGTAGATTTGAATTTTTGCAGCTCTGCCACTTCACTGGTTGGAAAAATAATATCAAGGTATAGATATGTAATTTGTTTTTTCGTATTTTATTTATATGTTCAGACAGAGGGGAATAATTAAAATCCAGGGAAACGGCTATCATAACCCTATCAGCCATAATATTAACACCGTTTGACCAGTATTATTGAGGTTCTTTTTTCAGCAATTTGTACTTCAGTAGTTCCTCTGTGGGATCGAACATCACAGGCTAGCATTCAATTCCCACTTGCATTAGCTTTGGGCTCCCATAACCCTGTTGCCAGTTTATCAGTTGTCAATCCTAAAACCACTTTGGAAAGTACTTAACAATGCGAACCGGGAATACCAAACCGGATCCGCAGTTCCGGAGATGCTCTGACCCAGTCGTTTAGCAATCACAATTTGGCCCTCGCCAAAGTCGCTGAGATATTTCTTTCCTGCTTCTGACACATCTTCTTTGAGGAAATGTTTTTCTGGCTGACAGCTACCACCGTAATGACATAATCAATGCAATTCTGACTTGTCACCTGTCAGCGGTTATAATGTTATGGCTGATTGAGGCAACCAAAAAAGAGCCGAAAAAATACCACATATTGGACCTAAGGGTTGTGGACACAAAGAACTTTGATCAATCAAACTTATCAGAATCTTCTTTCTACTGTTATGCAGACGATGCATTTTTCTATTGTTCTCCACCTGCAGCTGTTCAATCTTTTAAACCTCTTCAGTCGGCCGGTTTGATGTGGTCCACTCTCATTTTAACAAAACTTAAACTAGTGTTAAACTCAGACACGTCCAGGTTCATAAAAATGGCCAGGAGCAAACATCCAATGTTCCACAGATCTCGTCTGCTGAAGGAGCTGAAACTCAAACGCTCACGACATACAGATATTCTAGCATCGTTATTGATCAGAACTTCTCTTTCGAACCCCACAGTGAGACAGTGAAGGCCTCGTCCGCAAACTGAAACTTCAATTAGGTTTGTTTTTACCGGAATAAACCTTGTTTCTCCTGCCCGACAATGAAATATCTGATTTCTGCAACTTAATTGCCTTTGCTACGTTGGTTTGTTATAAATGAATGCACCTGAGCAGAACCTGAAGGGGTTGGGTACCCCACACCGATGTGATTTAGTTTTTGCTACCAGCTGTGGATATCGCGTACGCCGCTGTACTCTGTACGTCCGCAGACTCTTCCCTTGGTTTATAAATCTTTCCTCTCTCCTCTTCCTGATCATCTTCCTGTACTTACCTGTGTAAAAACCAAAAACAACAAAGTTTACACTTTCAAAAATGTTCTATAAATGACAGTCAGAACTGAACTCAGGCTTCTTCTTCCCTGAATAATCTAAAGAAGGAACCCAAACAGTTAGAACCTGTCAGTCTGGGGGGGTATTATTACTCAAGATATTACTCTTGGTCATTTTGCTTGTTTCTGAAGTCATGTAATTATTCTGGACTTGTTTTACTTCATCTTTGTATGCTCTCTGTTTTTAAGTGTGTTAGCATCCACATTAATGAGTGAAAATATTACATAAAAAGTCAAAGAGAGACTTAAATTATGATGTTCCTTCAAAACCGCCGGTGTTCGTGGAAGGGAACAGCAACAAAGGAGAGCCAAAAAGATGATTTAAACAAAACTCCACATGGTGTCGGCTTGTTCCTTCTCCAGGCTGATATTTTCTAACGACTCTAGCCCTTTGAATTAGAGACCTTTTATTTTTTTCAAACGTGCCCTCAATGTCTGGACCTGGACTTTTAATGCCCTCTTTCTGGTCATAATTCTTCTGCTCCACTTTGATTCCATAAACAGTGTTGCCAAACAGGCGCCGCAGGCTCCAGCTGTGTCGGCAGCTGATGGATATTTACGGCCCCTTCCTGCTGTACTTCACACCGAGAGATGAAAAGAAGACCACCAAAGGTAGATTGCGGAAGAGGATTGGGGCCACATGTGAAAACTTTAGGGGGAATTCTGACTTTATACTCAGAATTCTGACTTCACCCTTTAATATCCACACTTTGTTTTTAGCTCATGTTGAGTCTCTATTTGCTACTGAAAAATGTTTGTCACATGACCGAACCCGTTTATAGTATGAACCAGTGGCTGCATGTTAATGCTAAAGAGTAAGGGGCCAAGGTACCTCCCTGAGGGACGCCACCGTCCAAAGAAATTATTTTTCCACCCATTTTTTTCCCCACTGTGAAGACGTTAAATGCTTGAAATGCAGAATGCTGACATTAAACCTGTAATTCTGACTATAAACACAGAATGCCGACTTTATTCTCAGGATTCTGAATTTATTCCCTGCCCTCTGACTTTCAACTCAGAATTTTGACCTAAAATGCTGGATTCTGTCTTTATTCTGACTTTATTCTCAGAACTTTGACTTTAGGCTCAGATAAGGCTACATGATAATTTTTTTGGAATCGTGTGTTTAAAGAATTTACTTAGAATTCTAAAATTAAAGTCCGAATTCTGAGTTGAGACTAAAACTTCTGAGAATAAATTCACAATTCTGAGATTAAAGTCAGAACCAGAACCATAGAATCACGTTTTGAATGCACAAATAACAGTCTAATATTACACTATCAAACACAATATTCTTAAATATCTTTATACAACAATAATGTTAAAAGTAGTTATTTTTATTCATTAAATAGCTTACATTAAAAAGATAAGATCTGAATAGATACATTTGATTCGTTTTGAAAGTCACAATGAAAGTGATCCTAATTACATCGTTAGCCACGGTTTGTCATAATTTGAAGGATGTTTTAACAACTCTTCAATTTACACGTTACATTTGTATCACAAAGGACGTCAAAAAAGTCAAAACAGTGAAGTCCATTAATAAAGAAAAAAAAACAAATCTCCAAATAGATAAATCAAGATAATTAAGGATGAAATCAGATGTACACATACGGTTAAAGCGGATCTGCAGGGGGAGGGATGGATGTGGGGGGCCGGCTCTCAGTCGCAGGTTCAGGTGAGCTCATTTTTTGCAGCTGATTCAGATGATCGAATCACAACCAACTTTTTCTGCAGCGACCGAGGCGGCCTGACGTAGAAGGCTGATGAGGAGACAGAGAAACGTCGGCGTGGCCCATTCAGCCCAAGAAAAATTGCCTTTGTGTTGAAAAATAAAGATCATTGCCTGCAGGAACCATCTGTGCCACGAGTGCTGAAAGAAAAGCTTATAGGCTGCAGTGAGCCGTTCTACATCCCGCCTTGGGACTGACAACGAGACTGCTTGAGTGAAAATAAGATATTTACTATCGAGCTTTAGTCAAACTCAGATATACAACCGAACTTTTGGCAAAAAAAAAAACTCCCGTTCTTCCTCACACTGAGGTTCGTGTGGGTGCAAAATTTGAAAATGAACCATGAAACAGTTTTTGACAGCAGGGGGAGTTTTATCTCCATTACTGTCAGACCATAGTTTCTCAACAGTTGGTCCGATTTAGTCCAGTTGCAAATGAATCGACTCAAGGAGATTTATCTTCTAAATATCATATTTTACTGCAGTAGTTCATATTTTGATTAATTATTCACATTTTCCAAACAATCTGCTTCCGCCTCTCTACCAAACATCCCATCATCAGCTGCATTAGATTGTTTAAATTAGATAAATATTCCATGTACATTATATATTACATTATATATTGTTGTAAGAGTGTAGAGGTTTAGTTTCGAGTGTCTCTAGATTCATCGGGGTTACAAGCTGAGGGGGTGACCTGTGATCCATCTCACTTACCTGTGATCCCTGAGAAGAACCCTCGCCGCTAGCTGCATTAAGTTTGCTACACATCCCCCTTCCAGAGTTACCGCGTTATTGATTACCTGAGTGTTTAATCTCCACCAGCCGCTGAGAGCCCAAACTTAAATGGTCTTCTTCAGGGCCAAGCTGAGACAAAGTTGAGGATTTCTGTTGTTCTTAATCACGTTACAGGGTGGAGTTGGTCTCATTTTTCTGCCCAAGCCCAAGTTAGTAGGGCCAGAACCTGGCATGTATTCTTACGCTTTAGTACAAGCTGAAGCCCTGGGTTTTTACGCTGTCACTTGGTTGTTGTTGCCATGGTTACCCTTGTCAGATTACCCTGATCTGCAGTGTAAATGAGTGTAAAAGACCACCGTTTTTAGTTATATGCCCTTAAAACTGGTGGTTTTAACACATCAAACGCAAACATTACACACTGTTATCAGCAGTATTTAAGGTACTGAAATGAGAATCTTACGGTTGGAAAAACAACTTTGACCACACAAACCACCTCAAAATCAAAATCCCCCTCTTTTTAAAAGCACTGTTTCTCAGATATATCTTCCTAACCATTGTTCCAATTAAGTCCTAATTTCCATAGGAATCAAGATCAGCCTTGTATATATAATATTTTACTCTTAATATTTCATAATTTGCTCACAATGGGATCTTTTTGACGAACTACACTCTGATTCACACGAAGGACCTTGAGAATTTCCAGTTTTCAAATTGCATGATAAAACGAATCTTCGCTAAGTTCGTTAACCAACATCCCCCTCACTTTTTCGTCGCGTTAAGAGTCCTTCCATCTCACCGACCCTTGAGCCTACTGCTTGGTTAAAAGTGTGCTTTTAAGAGGTGGGTTAGGAGGAACGTCTCCTAGTGTCTTAGCTCTTCCTTCTATCTTTCAGTGGAGTTAATAGTTTCAGGCCGCGCTTGTTTCTGAAATGCTTCTACATCACAGAGGAAGGAAAACAACAAGCATGTTTTTTTTGTGACTGGAGGGGGCTGCAACATTTCCTGAGTTTCCCCTCTGTAGGGTCTCAGACGGCAACAGAGACTTGGAGAGTGGACGCCAACGAGAGAAAGGAAATGATGATAGCAAAACAAAAAACCGCAACGCTTTAAGCTTGGCGGGTAAATCAGTCTAATTAGCAGCAAAGCGCCTGAGACCTTGAGTTTTCTCAAGGGGCTCTTTCGTTCTCCTTAAATCGTCATGATGGTTTGTCTTTCCCACACCGGGTTGTCTTTGGTGTCTACGATACACAGGAGGAGGAAATGAGTAGATGGGATGGATGGACGGCGGTTGAATATTAGGACGGAGGGATGGATGGATGCTTTGGTGGGTGGCTGTAGCTCAGTTGGTTTGAGTGGTCCTATCCCAATCAGAAGATTGGCGGGTTCAATCCCAGCCTTTCACATGTCGTAAGGTCCTTGAGCAAGATCCTGAACCCCAACACTGTAAAGGTCACATTATTATTATTTGGATCGATGGATGCTTAGGTGGATGAAGCTATAAGAAGATGCATGAATATTTGGATGGATAGATACATGTATACGTGTATTAATGGATGGAAGGATGGATGAATTCTGGCTTCATGGATATTTAGATGACCCCACATATAGAATAGTTAATAGTATGTTATAGTACAGCAAGTGTTTTCTACAAAACCATATCCTTGACCTACTGCAACGAAGAACTCGTAATTTATTGCTCAACATATAGTTTATAATATATATATATATATATATATATATATATATATATATATATATATACATATATATATATATGCGTAGTGCACGTGTATTCTGTATATAGACTGTGTCTGGTTTGCTCACGGGGCAGAAGCTTCCTCCTGAAAAGCTCTTGTCACACAGAAATCGGGCAATTGAGGCTTTTTCTGCAGAATGTTTGTCTTTAAAGAGGGGCGACTTCAGCCAAAATCAATACATAAGAAGTCGGTACCATTCCAATCAGACCCATCGTATTCTCTCTGCTCACTGTAGTGTGTCTGGAGAAGACACTGAACCCGACCTCTGTAGTGCAACATCCATAACAGAAGGTGACGCGTCTCCTCTGTGACTGATTTCATGCATTTATCCACCTTCTATTTTTGACGCATTGACTGACAGAGCAAGGGGTGAGAGAACAGACTGACTGTAAGTCAAGTTCAAACTTCAACCAACTCCTCTCTCGTGTCAGTTCTTGTGTGTTATCGGTGATGGAGGAGGTGAGAACATCTGTTCAGTGAGTCTGTGGTGGCGGAGATTCATTTTTTTCGCACTAATTTTCCCTCTGAAATTACGGTTCCTGAGGATACAGAATGAGGCTTCGGCTCTAAATGTAAGGCGCCGCACCGAGCCGCTGAAATCACTGGGTGTCCACCATCTGTGTTCACGACCAGCCAAATGTCGTGTCATCATCATTTGCATCAGTCAAAGAATGTGCCAGTGTGTTTGTGCATGGTAATAAGGTGTAGTTTTTGTGCTAGTTTAGCACGTGTGACTGCAGTTCAGGACTTTTGGGGAATTATTCCACACTAGTTCAAGGAGGAAATCCTCCTGGGAAGAAGAGGTAGAAAATTTTTATTGGCTAAACAATAAGTTTAACCCTATATAAGCAATAAGTATGCCAACGAACCAAAACCCATATAGAACCTAATCTTTAAATTCACCACTAGATGTCGTTACATTTTACAAACTACACCTTTAAAGAAAACACATACAATTGTGATCGCAAATATATGAGAAGGGCCTTTTGAAATTTTCATTCTAAACAGCATTATATCTGAATCCACTTCAGCCAAGCTCAGTAATGTGAACAATAATGTCATGGGAGATTGTTGGTACTGTGTTTAGACTCAACCAGAGATCTGACTTAGCTTGGTAGGTTTTATACTATTGGGTCTTATAAATGAACACAGGTGACACCTTCCTCTGTGAGGAAGGTGTCACCTGTGATGAAGTGGTGTGACACGTGGAGTGAAGAGGCATCAGGGTGGAGGGCGAAGCATTCATGTTTACAATATCAGCATGATGAAGAAAACAAACAACGTATGTCTGCTGGGATAGGCTCCAGCTCCCCTCCATGACCCTCTGAAGGAAACTCAGTTTAAAAATATATGGATGGATGGATACTGCCAATGTAAAAGAATTATTCCAATGGATTAGAAAAAGGGGATTTTTCCAGCCATCGATCTCCCCAGCAACACTCTCCAGCTCATACTGGGTTATTCTGAGGCGTTGTTGGATAGAGATATATAGTTCCTTCAGCGAGTACCCGGCTTGGACATGCCTGGAAAACCTCAAAGGGAGGCATCTTGACCTGAACTTTTTCCAATGCCAAATAGCAGCAACTCCACCCCGGCTCCCTCTAGACTACCGAGCTCTTCATCTTATCTCTAAGGTCCAGCCTAATCTAGGTGGCATGGGTGCCATTTTTCAAGAATTTAACATGATTAAACACCATTGTTTCAACCAACAATTCATTTTATTAAAACTTAATCATTGCCTATTTTCACCCTATATATTCAGCTTTAGGCATTTTTTTCTTTATTTAATTCCAAACTTTGACAGGTCTTCGCAGAACTGCTGCTTTTGGCCGGATGCGTAGTTTGTTTCCGTCCCTGAAAGGGAGCTGACAAAAAGAGTGTATTGTAGAATAATGTTTGTCTGGTGTTTTTAACTGAGGCGTAAGTGGATCAAACATACCGGAGCTGTGAGACGGCAGGATATGAGCTCCGAATCAGATTCACCGTCTGTGCCTGTCATCGTCGTCAAGGCTCCTCAACGGATGGACAGATGAATGCTGGTTCAGCGTCATTCGCCCTCTCACACAGACTGATCACCAGGGATGTAAGAAGTATTCTGATCGCACCATTAAATGAATTTGAAAGCATACAACAGCGAGAGAATAAATGTGCCTCATCCAAAAAGTTACTTAACGCTCTAAAAACTATACAGGTGTGAATGGGGAAAACTTTGGAGCTTTGATTGTTGCCATGGCGATCGACTTCCAAATCAGTATTCAAATGAGGAGACATTGTGCACCAAAAAAAAGACGCACGAGGCTGATAAAGAGTGAAACACTGAGCTCCTGCATGAAAACCTGTGCACGTAAAAAATCCAAGCACATACATTTGATTAAAATGCACGCTCTGCCTCCACACCTGCAATCTTGACAGGAATGGGTTCAAGCAGGGATAGTAGCTGATTTCTCATTCCCTGTCCTCCTCCTTCACTTGAATCATTTTAACAGTAATACAGGAAAAGTTTGACAAAAGTGTGAATTTCTTTGACTTTTTATTCACAGTTCAAATCCACTCCGTGTTTGTATCCTTTTGGGACCGAGGTATTACAGCAGAACTGCATAGATAATTTTTACTTTGTAATAAGAGTTTTACAAAAAAACTATACATTTCAAATGTTGTGCCTTCAGCATTAAAATCCTCATTGTTTTTTTCTAATAGGAAACAAAAATGCTTAAACCACCATTCTTACAGGATTGGTGTGGAATCTGCATTTGCATATAATACAGAATTCCTTGCATTTTTTTTTTTATAAATGAATAAAAGTAGGTAAAAAATGTCTATACCCATGATCTTTATTTATGAAAATGCAATCTTTCTCTCATGTCACATAATAAAAAGCGATTACACTTTTAACATAAAACAACTTTTTCCCCAGGAAATCCTGCTATTAGAAGGTAGCTGAAGTCCTATTGTATATTTGGAGGCTCAATAGTTTGAGTAGGAACTCTTGAGAGGTGAACATAGACTTCCTGTTTTACCGGGGTATAAATATGAGGCGACAGGCCTAATTCTCTCTGACGTTCTTCACAATGGGAATGAGCAGATAACAAAGCAATTATGTTGAAAAGAAAAAAAAGGGTTTAGGGCTGCGCTAATCTGTGAATGGATACAAGAAAATCTCTCAACAGTTAAGAGACCGGAGATGTTAAAAATCAGTTTGGAAGAGGACATGTCTGCAAACTGACTCCATGCGTTATTAGATGGATGGTTCGACTCAGACGGCACCCACACCAACACAAGCTTTATGGAATTCTAGTACCCGGAAAGCCTCTTCTGTCATTAACAGACAAAGAAAAATGTCCACACATTGCCGAACACTACCGGGACTTTCAACCGGAGGAGGTCATAAGTTCGATGCCTAGATATGTGATAGGTCAGTTTCTCATCCCATATCAAAAAATGGCTTTTCATTCACGCATAAAGCATTCCTTTCCCTTTTCATGTTCATTACCATCAGTGGGTAAAAAATGCCTGTTATCACACTGCATGATGACAAACTCTAATGTCATTTTGTTAACGTTGAGGACCCCACATCCACCGTTCAGTGTTTCCTTTTTTGTATACATTACAAATGGAGGCACAACAGCCAACAAATGTTGAATCTCAGAAAAGTATGCAGGAAATGTCCTTCTGGATAGATAAAGGTATTTATGAATAACAGTCTATTTATGTCGTCTGTGTTGTTATATCAACCTTCCGACTCAAGATTCCCATTTCTAGTGAACATTTTTCAATTAAGACAACTAATAAATGGGATTATCTGATTAAATGCTTTCAAAACAAAAACAATTTCTGGAATATTGCAGGGAAGAGGATTAACAGCTCACCACAATGAAAAAGTATTAGTCTTCCTAACATGTTTTATGCAAATCAAAGCAGCATTGACCACTAATGGCTTTTTCCTATCCTCATTTCCATTTTAGATTGACACTGTTATATCATATCGCTACATTTCCACTGAGCTACTGTACCGTCTGTCCTGCCAGCTGGCGTGGGCAGTATTCAAAACCAATCTTCAAAAAACTCAATCACCTCCGTCTACGGAGTCCCTGGTGACGAGGGAGTCAGCCTTCTGGCTGTATTATTCTATTATAGCGAAGCTCATGAAAAAAACAACTTCCTCTCTGCTCATCCCCAAAATAAGATTTCGATTGATTAAATGCCACTGTTGGACGGGAGCATCATCAGATTTGGCCAAAGTCTTTCGGTGAGTTTCCACAGCTCCCGGATGGGGGGAGTTTTTTGACAAAATCTTGGACTTGAAAGATAAACGTATAGAGAGGGAGAGGTGCCTTATGAATGTGTGGACGGGGAATGGAAGGGAGGAGGCAGAGCAGGATGGAGGGGAAAGTAGGGGATAAATCGAGGGGGTGGAGGAGTGTAAAAGGGAGAAACTAGGCAAAGAGGTTTCTGTTCAATCTGCAGTAAAATGTGTGTTTAGATGAGGCGTGCTAGTGGCAGCCTGTCGTAGCAGTTCCCCGAAGCTTTGTTGTTAACTTTGATTTAATGTGTTTTTCATTTTATTAATTACTGTGTAATTTGTGAAAGTTATTCTCTATACCATTCTTCATTCATCAAATGAACCTATCTTTCAAGGACAATATGATAGACCAACGTAGGAGCTCTTTCAATAACAGACTTCCCCAACCACCATATATATATATATATATATATATATATATATATATATATATATATTAGTTTCCTCCACAAACCTGCACGGTAACTGAACGCATCCTAGTGGCTAATGTATTCATATTACCGCTGTTTTTTCTTCCTTATTCGTTGTGTTCACTGCTGTATTTGCACCACGTATGAACCTGCTGCTATCACAGCTCAACTTCCGGACAGGGATTAATAAAGTTATCCATCCATCCATCCATCCATCCATCCATCCATCCATCCATCCATCCAATGTGACTCTGTCTGGCTTGGCAAAGACATCATTGAGGAACCCCAGGTTGTCTGAGTTCACCGAGCGGCACAGGCTCCGCCACACAGCCTTCCCTCCTGCCTGTCAATTTGTATAATTTACTCCCCCACCCGAGTCTTTTCAAAAGAGCCCACTTGACCCCTGATGTGGAGGAGTCGAAAAAGTTGCGTCTAAATGAAATGGAAGGCTGAGAGACTCCCTCTGAGTGTGTAGCCAGTCAATCGCCTGGTGGGGTGATGCTGATGCTGATTCTAGGAGATGGCTTCCTGTCGGAGGAGTTGTTTAGGTATGCAGGGAGAGGAGGCGTGGGAGAAAAAGAGAGCAAGAGAGCAAGAGACATGAGAGGTGGCGTTGATGGGAAGAGAAAAGTTGAAGTGTGCCCTTCCCCGAGGTGATTTGTACGAGCGACCCCAGATTGACGGGATGCTCCGTGGCGTTCCAAACTCCTCCGACTCCGTGTGTCCTGGTCATGTTCTCCCGCCGCCATGAGGGATGGATTAACGGAGGGAGTGCGAGTGCGTGATTCGGCAGCAGAGGAGTGATTACCCAGCGTTGAGCCAAAGAGCGAGAGCACGAACGCACATTTTATTTTGTCAATTGGAGTGTGCAAATGGAAATGTCAGAGAGGCCACAAAACAAATGAATCTGATAAGAGAGATGCTGGCTCTCTCCCCGAACGCCTGATCAGTCGCCAGTGTCTTTTCTGCTTTTATGTTTGTCCTTTGTTATTTTCTGATTGTTTCTTCTGCTCGGGCCTGGCTGTTTTCACAGTCTGATTGGGAACTTTTGAGTCAAGGAAATGAAGGAATCGATCCGAGAAGAGGATCAATGTTTTCATCTGTTACTTACAAATGCGGGTCTATAAAAAGCGATTTTGTGCTAGAGTGCTGCTAACAGAGCAAAAAAGTAAAAGTGGGTGTGCCTGCCCCCTCAACATTCAACTCAGATCACAGTTTAAAACACCAATCTATCCCCGTTTGTTTCCATTTAAGGACAGATGCACACTAATCCTGACATTTCCCAAAGGCGGTGACAGAAAGCGCGTTTTGTCGCTTCAATTGAGAAAAGTTACTTATTCAACTTTGGAATTTCGTGCGTCGGTGACACAAAGTGACAGGTAAGCTCAGTTTAAATTTAGAAAGTTACATGTTTTTTTGATTCAGTGTTTTGGGGCTCTGCGTTCATCCACTCGCAATTTCCAGTCGTTTGATGAGTTTTTTGAAAGACTGCGAGTGCTTAGCAGGATTTATTCTTCTCTTCTGTTTTGACATGCAGTCTAGTTTCTGCCGAGGGTCATCAATTTTCCTGACAACTCACTGGTGGCATAAATATAGAATGGATGTCCCTTTGTTGTGCTCGGGGAGCTGAACATCTCTACGTATCAACAAAAATCACTTGGCTCCATTTGTTAGCTTGTTCAGTCAGTTTACGAAACCGACGCGGTCCCTCAGGAGCCTGTCTGTTTTCAATATCATGCATCATAAACAAAATCCAATTGGGACCGCTGAACTATGAAAATAAACTACATAGACGAGGGATGAGATTACAAGAAGTCAGCCGGCTGTATGAATGATGAGTAACAACAACGGTTTTGGGGGAACAGTACAAATCCCTATTCACAACGGAAGCTGACTCTGAACGGCTGGTCTCCCCATTTACGTACAAACCACCTCTGCAGAACCTGGAGGCATGTTGAGAAAGTTAATTCAGAGAAGATATCAGGAAAACAAATGGGCTAAATGTCATTATAGCATAAATTGTTGATAAATCAACTCAAGACATCAGTTAATTCAGAATAAGGTCGTCGGGCATCCCATAATAACCCCTGACAGGTGAAGGGAGTAACTTTAATTATCTTGTCACAGTGGTACCTGTCAGTGGGTGGGATATATTAGTCGGCAAATTAACATTTTGTCCTTGAAGTTGATTCGTTGGAAGCAGAAAAAATGCTAAGCATAGGATATGAGTGACTTTTACAAGCGTCGGATTGTGATAACTACGACTGGGTCACAATATCTCCTGGACCGCAGGTCAGCAATGGTTGGTACCTACAAAAAGGGGTCTAAGGGCAACCCAGTGATGGGGTTCTGAGCATCTAGGGAGAGAAGGCTGGCCCATGTTGTTGAATCCCACAGAAGAGCCCCTACAGCAAAATGTCTGAAATGCTTAATTCTGCTTTTAATAGAAAAGTATCAGACCCAGTCCATTGCCAAAAGCAGCTACTACACCTACAACTATGTTGGTGGGTGAGTCTCTTCTCAGAGGAAGACATGGCACCACGATCCACTATGGTAAGATGGCCAGCCAGCCCAGGCATTGAGATCCTTTTGGCAATGTTTATCTGGGAAGCTTGGGTTCTCCCATTCATGTGGATGTTACATTGACACGAACCTTGATCTTTGTTGCAGACCAAGTACGGTGGTATTCCCCAATGGTAGTTACCTCTTTCAGCGGGATAGTGCTCACTGTCACGCTGCCAAAATGATTCAGGAATGGTTTGCGGAACACACCAACAAACTGAAGGTGTGGAGTTTGCCGCCAATTTTCTCAATCCAATCCAGTATTTGTGGGATCGTCCATTACATAGAGGTTCCAATTCTTAACTTACTGGACTTACTGTATCTGCTGTTAACAATTACTCATGTGTTCTGTGAAATTAATATTACACTACCACAACACCACTTCGTATTCATTGCAAGCCATCTGATGGACTGCTAGCTCATATGTGGTGGTTCTGCAGCAACAGTCTGGACGGAAGTTTATTGTCTCAAACTCAAAGTTTAAATCTTTGGAAAGTTTTGTGAAGCGAATATGAGACTACTATTTAGGTATGGAAGAAAATCCACCTTCTGTTGAATCCTGGCTCTTGTACTTATCGAGTAACATACAGTTAAATATAATGTACTTATACTGGTACGAATGGTGGACCCTAAAAAGACAGTTATGGGAGAATGGGAGAAGATTTTACCACCTTTGCACATCAATCAGGATCTGACACTTTGACAAAGACAGAAATGTGGCAGTTAGAAAACAGGGTCAAAAGAGCCCAAAAAACAGCAGGTCTTGTTCCCTGTCCACAGTGGTTAGTGAAGGCGTGGCCATGATGTCTGATCTCACAAAAGAGCTTCTGTTTCAGTAATTGCTGATAAGCTTAATGTTGGCACTGACAAAAAGGTACTAAAACACACAGAACTGTTTGGAAACTCACTGGAGGGACTTTATATCTCGTCTTGGGGTCCTCCAGGATGAGCTGGAGCATGTTGCTGGGGAGAGGTACAGCTGGCATACTCTTCTTAGTCTGGTAGACCAACGTAGGAGCTCTTTCACTAACAGACTTCCCCAACCACCATATCTATATATATATATATATATACCCCGGATCAGCGGAAGATAATGGATGGAAATAATAAATCATCTTCTTATCTTGTGGATTCGTATTTTTCTCAGTGACATTTTCCCTTTCTTCCCTGTCTTATAATTTATAAATAAAATATGGGGAAACAAAATGAAACATATCTATACTTGGATCATGCCTTTTTTCCACATCAGCGTGTTGTACCCACGCCTGTGCCTGAATCCAACTATAAGCGAAGTCGTACATCTGTCTCCTCCTGTCTGCTCGGAGCGTCAAACCTCTTTGTTCTGAGAGCGCTCTCATTCCCTTTGATTGAACACCCCTCATTACATCATTTCCCTTTTGATTCTGATCAGGCTCAACAACTCCTCTTGCATGTCTTCACCTTACTAAGGGTCAGGGAAAGCAGTTCAGTCTCTGTACCGGCAGTTTGAGGCCACCGGGGAGGAGTCGGATACCATAGCCTCCTGGCTGCAAAGGAAAAATCCAACTGACGGACAGAAAAAGTCATTTCTAAGAGTCGGCATCCAGATTCTAAGAAGAGCCGAGCCCACTAATGGCCCAGAGAAGTGAGGGAGAGGAACCAGACCCTCGTTATCACTCATGTTCTTTTGGATTCACTTCAGAAGATATCTTTCCCTTTTTGACAAGAATTTTAGAGAGTGGTTACAAATGGCATAAATTTATACAGCCAGTCGTGCAGAAAATACATAAATTGAAGGCTTTTTGTTACATTTGTTTAGTTTCCTGGCACATTTTTCTTTACTGATCTCTACATATTCAGCCGTAGGCCCATATAAAAAAAACTGCGCGTTAGCTTTTCATTCCCCCACAGATAGCGAAAGGTCATTTTGTTACTGGGAAGTAAATGAATGTGATGGTTTTCCTCATTCTGGGGCTAATTTCAGCATTAATATAATACAATTTAATAGCTCGCTTAATTTTTCCTCTTTCATAGATGAATAGCTTTTGGTCAGCAGAAGCATCATTCTCGATGCGAATATTATGGAGGCGAGCAGATTGCCAGGCTCTTAACTACCCCACTCCCTTCATTTCAATTGCAAACAATTTGGATAAATAATTAATGCAAAACACAATCATCATCAATATGAAACGACCATTTAGTTTCGCCAAGATCCAATCCAAACTGGTGGATTTGTCTCATCCGAAGATAAGAGAGAGTGAGAGAGAGAGAGAGAGAGAACTAATATCATGAAGGAGGAATCCATCTAAAAAGATAATGAAGATCAAACACGCAGCTTCAGCTATTGTTATTCTGGTTTCCAGGGAAGCGTGTAATGAACAGAAAAAAATAAGGTTCTTTAGTGTAACCTTACTTAGAGCCGCTCCGCTGTGTGTGTGTGTGTGCGTGTGTGCGTGTGTGTGTGCATGTGTGTGTGTGTGTGTGTGTGTGTGGAACCACACAGAGACGCCATCGTCACGCATCAGGGGGGGTCGGGATGATTGATGGCCTACCACAGCTGTTTGTGTGTTCATTTGAGGAGCGAGTTTAAGATATTGGTGTAAACAACCCTGACTGACAGCAGGGAGCCGCACACAAAGGCATATTTTCCTTATTTTAGCTTGATTAGACCCGAGCAGGGGATAAAAGCCACCGCGTATGTGTGTGTGTGTGTTTGTGTGTGGGTGTATGTGTGTGGGTGTATGTGCGTGTGTATATGTGTGTGTGGGTGTATGTGTGTGTGTGTAAATACGCCTTCATTGGAGTCAGTTAATAATATTTATTTGAAACACAAGAGGTGGAGAAGTGCAGCACTCTATCTGTGTTCTTCCCCTGAGTGACCCTTATGGGCCTCCACCTCCATTTAAAAAAAAATCCATCCGCCTCTCTCCACCCAACGCTGCTGTCACTCCACCGGAGAACACGGCCGCCTGCATAGCCGTTTCATGTAGGTCACATAGGATTCCTCGCCGCGGGAGTCGTATAGAGATGAACACGTGATTGTGATGAAGACCTGAGCACAGATGTACACCGACCGGCCATAGCATTATAACCACTGACAGGTGACGTCGGAATAACACTGATTATCTTGTCAAAATGGCATCTGTCAGTGGTTGGGGTATACGCACCAGAAAAATTAACGTTTTGTCCTGCAATTGATGTGTTGGATGGAAGACAAAATAAGGATTTCAGCCACTTAGAGGAGGTACAAATTGTGATGTCTGGATGCCATCATGTCTTCTTGGATATTCTCCGTCTGCAATGGTCTGAAATAAGAGCAAAATTGACTGCATGTTGAGAAAGTGATTCTCACAGCGTTTCTTTGTACCTAAGCATACGCACTTATACATATAGACCAATTTCAAGATGATGGGACTAGCGTACGCTGATTTAAAGCACATGTATCTAAAAATTGAGAAAATAATAATCCCATCTTTATATCGTGACGCCGAGGCAAATGTAATTGCTTTTAGTCTTGCAACCCTATTTTTAAGATATCTCAGTTCTACTGAGCTAGAGAGGTAGACGTTTGTGCTTGTTTAAAGAAAGCTTGGCAAGTGAAATTTTAATGTTTTGTAGTCAGATCATTGTGCTTATTGTTGATAATATTGTCCTCATTTTACCACTTTGCTTTTGCTTTTGCACAGCTTTGTTGTGTCAGATCTATCAGGAGGAGACAAATGAAGAAAAAGCAGTAAAATTGCAACAAGATCTTTGGTGGCCATGGCTCCCTGATGTGCATGTGGACTGAGGGCCAATCTATGATGATCCCACAGATCAGCAGCTGTAGGGGGATTTACAGAACATTTGTCTAGCACCAACAGAACCCTGGTTGAGAGGTAGCATCCTTTCTAACGTGAACTTGATCTATTAATGATTCATTACCATTTATAGATTGATAAAATGGCACCGTATTGGAAGGACATTAAAATCATTCAGGCTAGCCAATTAATGGCTATGGAGACATTAATGGGACACAAATGTATCTGTAGAGGATTATAACATAAGAAACCACTGAGGAGAGACTGATTTAGGAGTCTAGTGAGTTTCGGACAGTTTGGATTGAAGGTGTTGCTTCACATGGTGTAATACAGGTGCTTTCCTCATTTCTGCTCTCTTACTGCATATTTTCCGCATGTGTTGCCATCAAAGAGTAGATTTATGTCACTAATGGGGAAACACAGAAGTCACGGGTCAGAACAAGACGTTTTCTCAGCCTTAACTGTCATGTGTGTAACAATCTACAATGCGGCTTTGCTTTGTCAGTTTTTAATAGTAGTAGTATATCTATAGATAGTCTTAAAAGTAGGAAAGCTGTTCAAAGGATGAACAGCTTTGGGGAGTCTAATGGATTTTGATGTTTCATAAATACTCGTTGATTATTGCTTTAGGTGGTTGCTGCTCTTGTGGCATGAATGAGGTCCGCATTCAGTAGTCAGGCGATGCCAGTGTGCCTGTGGGCACGTATATTTAACACCAGCAGCTGGGCTGGAGTCTTTCAGAAAACCCTGTTGAATCCTGATTGTGTTATTTACATATTATGGTATTTCTGCTTTATTGGTGGTTGTATGAGTAAATGTGACCGATTGATTAGAGTTTTATCATTTAATTATGAAAGTTAATTGAGATATAAATGTAATATTGGAACATCCTTAATGGTTTCAGTTTGTGTTTATGCAATAAGTGCTTATTCCTTATTAGTGCTGTACCTCGGTCTAACCACTTTATTCCACTAGATAACTGTTGGATTGGAGTGGTTACGTGGTCTGACAAAAAGTTGCGTGGCTGTAGTGACACAGTGAAGTTATTTCACAGGTGAAAAATCCACGGCACGCCACTGGAACTCACCTGTTCCTCTTCTACTACATCCCTCCCTCCGGTCAGCAGTCAACCTCACATTTACACTCAGCAGGAGGTACACCCTCGACTCTCTGCTGTAGACAGGCTGATAAGAAGGAGTGGAGATAAACCCACTATTTAATCCCAAAAGTTTAAAGGACATTCTCGGCTCTCCTCCGTCGTTAAATGGCTCCACGATAAGAGCCGAATCCGATGCGACTGTTGGTGTTAATTCCTCCAGAAGGTCCAGCTGTGCCCAGCTGTCTCCCCCAGAGCTCGCCCGCTCGTGGATGCTAAGCAGCAGCTGTGCCACGCCGCTAAGCCCAGTGTGTGCCTCATAACACTCTGAAGCTCCACGACACCATTTCTTGTTTTATTTCGCAAAGTAAATACTTTCAATTAACATAAATGATAAATTGTGTCAGATTACGTCCATGCTTGTCTTTGCTTTGGTCTTGCTGTAATCTTGCATTATAAGGATGCAGCTGAGTTTGGGGGGAAGAAGGAAATGGCTCAACTACGAGTGAAGATGAGCATCAGCTCAAGTGCAGATTTGGAATTCAATCTAATTTTTAATTGAGAATTGGAGGACAGCCAAACAAAAAAGCACGTCATACCCACCGTGAAGTCTTATGGTGGATCTTTGATGATGTATGGCAGTTTTTCTTCTAAATGTTGTGGACATCTTGTGCAAAGACGTGGTTCAATGGACTCCATCAAAAACCAACATTTATTATGAAAACCCCAAAATGTCTGTCAGGAAACTTAAGGCGGGTCAGTAGTTGGACCTTCCACCAGGACAATGATCTGAAGCTCAGCTGAAAATCAAACCCAAGAAGGTTCAGAGATCACAAAATAAAAGGTTTTGCCAGGAACATCCAGGTCACCTGACCAAACCCAACAGAACATCTGTGGGATGTGATGCAGAGGTATGATTAACGTTTAGAATATTTAGCTTCTGTATACTGTTGTGTAACTTTTGCATTTTGAGATACAAAATGTTAAATCTTTCATTTGTGTCTGTTACAAGAACTAAATAATCACGGATTACGTGTTGAGCATATCATTTAAATGTTATCTGGTAATAAAAAGTATTCCAAAAATAATGGTGTTACGTTTTGAGATTATTCCGTGAGGTCACAGCGGCGCCGGCTCCCCGGCACTATTACCCTCCTCTTCTTCAGACCCTCCATCTGCCTAATGGATTCTGCTGCCGGTTTTCTTTATGCGGGTCTGATTGAACGAGGCTGCGGAGAGAGGGTGGCAGTTACACAGGGGACTATAAACATAGGTGGCTTTTCCACCATTTCAAAACAGGACTTTAATGTTGGGATGATTAATGAGGTCTGCCTCGATTATCGATGACCTCTGCAGGGCTAATTATTCCGATGGTGCATCAATGCCACCAGGCTGACAACGCTTTGCAAAACCCACTTAGAAAGAGGTGTTTCGATGTGTCCTTTCATGTTTGCTTGTTAGGTGCATGCACCACCCACCACCCACCCACCCCCAATCCCAATCCATCATTAATGTGAGCACATGCATGTGAATAACTCATCAGTCCCTGCATCGATCTGACCCGCGCTCACGTCACACTTAATAGAGGAAACTGCAGTGAGACAAAGGGAGGCGGCGATCAATCTGTAGCCCAGAAAACTAATCACCCGTTAGAGAATGGGTCTTCAATTAGCGGAAAAGCCCTCTGTGGTGTGGTTTTCACCATGAGCCTGCATCTATCAATATTTTTTTGGTTACTCATAATGAGAAATGTCTTTTTTGTGTGGCCGTCTCAGTCAATGGAAATGTTCGTGTGAAAATTCAGTGACGCAGTACAACCGGAGTAAACATCCACTCTCATCCCTCAAACCAAACACGTCACGTTTACTTCACCATGTCCAACGGTCCCACAAAAGATAGGCTGAATAAATGGGGAAAAAGATTAGAATTGTTTCTAAATACTTTTCAGCAAATGTCGCCGAATCTGCTTTGCTGTCCGACGCCGTCGCCCTGACAACAAAGCCCCCGATACCCTGCGTTGTACCAGGAATCCCCCTGATTGAACTCCCCAAAGTAAATGTGACTCACTAATCATCTCAAACAGTCCACATTGACTCAACCTCACTATTTCTGTGATGTCAGCAACATGCTCCAAGATCAGATCCCATAATTAACATGAACAAAGGTAACCTTTTTATTGCCTGAGCTCGGGGATTAAAACAAGACAGATTCACAGGAGCTATATTTAAGTACTATTGGAGACAAGGTTGGGAAGGAACGGTCAAAAAAAAAAATGATTATTTTTTTTTGGGCTCTTCTTACTCTGTGAAATATGAATAATTACAGTAAAATGTGGAAAAAAACATAAGTTAAGCCTCATAAGGAGAATCTTGGGGTAAATTTGGACTATATCAGACCGACGGTTAGAAACTTATGTTCGAAATATAATGTTTGAGTAAGAAAACTCCCCCTAGTGGCAGATATACAACTATTTTCCAAAATCACTCAAGTTCTTCCTCTCACTGCGGTTTATCTGGGTATAAAATGAAGAGTTAAGAGTGCTGGGATGTAATTAAGCGCTATGATAAGGTTCTGTTTCATTTACTGAGAACAATTATGTAGTTCCAAAAACTTTTACTATTACAAAAATACAACGAAACCTCCATGTCTAAATTGTCATAGAGGAAACCATTAAGTTTTCTCCAAACAAAATAAAAAGGAATAAAATGCAAAATAACAGAAGACACTGTGAATTCAAAATGGAAGTGACAAGCGGCAGCCGTGTTTCGGTACGTCTCCCTCTCTTTTGGCGCCTTTACGTGCGCGTGGATTCGTACGCCTGTGATAATAACTGCGCTCAGCAGAGGCTGCGCGCTGCCGACGCCGCGGGACTGATGGTTATGGAAATGGAGACGGAGCAGAAATGAACACACAAACGACTTTTTGACTGGTTGCTCTTTGACGAGGCGTATCAAATCTGCTGTGACATTCTGTCTCCACTTTTCAGGAAATACACGGCAATGCATGTTCGGAATAGCGAGCGGCGCCGAACAAACTCCGGGGCCGCCGCCCATACGCGTCGTGCATGAAAAAATTCAGCCGTCATCTCTGCTAGCGTCAGCTTCAGAGTAAACACATCGGACGGTGATGAGACACAAAACAACCTCCACCTCCTGCCGACAACGCGTTTAAATTTAATTGCTATGTGTGATATTTTCTCTGAAATTACTCCAGGAGGCAGATCCATTTTTATTCTGTCATAAAAGCAATCAGTGCCGTGTTATTGCGATCCATAGGTCATCTGCTTGATCGTCCGGTGCCGGCTACAAAGGCATCTGAAAAAAAAAAACGGTAACGGCATTAAACATGGTGCCCAGCAGCGGGATTGTAAATTCAGGGTTGACATTTCACTTTTCATTGCAACGTGGCCGCCTGTAGCTACAACCGGCTGACCTACCTGGAAGTTTGTAACTTTAATAAGCTGATAATTCAAACATATAAAAGTGCTTGTGGCAGCCGGGAACATTGTTTGCTTTCCCGCAGTCCTGTAGGACGTTTTCTTTCTCTCTCGGGTCTCAGACAGAGGAGAAAAAACACACGTCTAAGTGCAGCTTAGAAGATTGAACAAAGTGTATTGAATCAGACTTAATAGCTCTGCTATTTACCGATTAGCCACAACATTATAACCACCCACAGTTTAGGTCAGAATCATATTGATTGTCGTGATACCTGGCACCTGTAAGTAGGTGGGATATATTAGGGAACATGAAAGCATTTGTGTCCTGCTGATTTCTCGGAAGAAAGACATTTGGGCAAGAATAAATATCTAAGGCTAGTGGTCCAAAAACGGATTTTTCACCTTGCGATCTCAGTCTGAACCCATGACGTCATCTTTGGTCGACTTCACGATGGCAGATGATGTTGATGACCCAAAGCTGGATCCGCCGGGAGTCATACCTCTCACTCAAAAACATGACTATAAACGCTATAAACATCACAATCGTCAATACTTTCACTACAAAGGAAAGCGTTCAAACTCATTACAGCGGCTTCAATCTTGCTCCTGTACTGACATCATGATGCGTGTGATGTTTTTTGTGAGCTGTTCATACTGGAATCTGATATATTACAAAAAAAAAAAATCCAATCTAAGAAAATAGCAGGACTGAGCTTTAAGACTGGCAGTGTGACCGTAGACTTAATGACTTTGACAAGGACCAAATTGTAAAAGCTACATGAGTGGGCCACAATATCTCCAAAACCGCAGGTCTTGTTGGGTTTCTTAAAGTGGTTAGTGCCTCCCAAAGCGATCTGACTTAAGGACGACCGGTGAACCGGTGATATGGGCGCCCAGGGCTCACTGTGGAATGTGCGGCATGGTGAGTCCGGGGCTACATGGCTGCAGGCTGGTCTAAGCGTGCTTTCGACCCCTGTCCACTGCAGAAAATGCGTTTAGTGAGCATGTCGGCATCAGAACTGGACCACAGAGCAATGGAAGGAGGCGGCCTGGTCTGATTTATTATGTTTTGTTTTTTACATCACATCAAGTGTGTCAATGCGTAACTTGGGAAGAGATTGCAGCAAGATGCACTATGGGAAGTGGGCCAGCTGATGGAGCAATGTTCTGTTGTGAAACCTTGGGTCCTGTCACTCATGAGGATGTTAAAGTGATACGTGTCACCTGACTAAACAATGTTGCAGACCACGTTCACCCTCTTTGTGGACCCTGTAATACCAAATGGAAGCAGGTTTTAGCAGGATCATTTTATCTGCAACACGCAAAAAAGGTTCAGCAGTGGTCTGAGAAACCCAACAACGTCCTAGGTGTTGACTTTACCTCCAGATTCTCCAGATCTCAAACCAATCGAGCATCTGTGGGATGTGCTGGACGGACAAATCCGATCCATGGAGACCCTCCCTCACAACTCTTAAGGATTTAGGTCAGAGGTGTTATGGCAGCACAAAAAGGATCTAGACAATATTAGATGGGTGGTTATAATGTTTTGGCTGTTTAGAAGTTTTTAAATAACATCTTCATACATACCCTGGACTCTAGGAAGAGAGTCTACTCGGGTGAACACAGGTGAACACAGGTGTATATCGCTGAGTAGAACTATAAAATGTAAACAGGGTCACAGGTTTCACATTTTCTCCATCTAATCATGAGAAAAAGGAGAAAACAGCTGCTGGCTTGATGTGTGCTGACTTCTGCCAAAAGTCAAATAAATAAAGGAATCCTTGAGTTTAAAGCTTCCCCTGATGGATTGAATAGTCAAAACTGTGACCATCAGGAGGAACATCCATCTCTAAGCCTCCACCTCCTCCTCCGCCCTTAAATATCTGCCCCAGAGCGGATCGGTCCTTGAATAGAACAAGGTGGGTTTGAATATTTGAAATATTTGATGATTCAGCGAGAAACATCATTTGCCCCCTCCTCAGTGCGGGTTAAAAACGGTGACAGCTCGCCGCTTCTTTTCATGTGGGGTTTAAGTTTAAATCCAGATGGGCTCCCTCTAATATAAGTTGCTTTGAATGTGCGAAAAAAAAAAAAAGAATTAAATTAAATGGCTGCCTGGTGAGGCAGAGTCTCCGCGGCGAGAGGGGCGAGTGAGAGAAAAGAAAGAGATCATGGAAATGCGTGAGATTGGGGCAGACAGCAGGAGAGATGAGTTTGCGGATAACATTCAGCTTATTCACTCGAGTATGTAATCAAATCATGAGTTGTGAAGAAAAAAAATAAGGAGAACAATATGGTTAATATCCATGGGGGGGGGGGGGCTGTAATCTTCAGGAACATGTTTGGTCGCTGAACTCACTGAGCTCTCCTTTTATTTGGCTGTCTTTTTTTTTTTTTCTTTCTCTGGGATGAAAGAGACTGAATCCAGCTACAAAAAATGAAATTGATACACTGTAAAAAAAAAAAAAAAATGGTTCCTAGAATTTAAGCATGAATAGAAAGTGACAATATGACAATATGTATTTACATATTTACCGTGAACAATCCCAGTTATACTGTAAAACTGTTTACCGTTTAAAAGGACTTTAGATAAAACAGCAAATCACATTCATTTCAGATTCTGTTTTTTTTTTTTAACTTGGAAGCAACATTATTTTTTATATTTACAGTTTATTTTTTATCAGTTTGTTTCTGTAGAAATAAAGGGAGGCCGTTTTTAAACGGTTAGAAATTTCAGGTACTGTAAATTTAAATGTAGAATAACCAGTGTAATACCATTCATTTGATGTTACTTACTTTTATGTGTCATGATATTACTTTCTTTTTTATTTACCAAAAATGTATATTATACTGTAAAATTCTGTGTTTTCCGCATTTCTGATCGTAATTTCATTATTTTTCTATTTCCTCTGCCTTCATTTAGAATAATTCCCCGCGTCAGCAACTCTGACGTACTGTGTGAAATTTTACAGTGTTTATCTGTTTCCGTTTACAGTTTCTTTTTTTACTGTCATTTCTACAAATATTTTACAGTGTTCCAGGCCGACCCTGCTGATCTCTACAAAAAGGGTTAAAAAGGGAGAACTTTTTAAAAGTAACGTTAGATATTGCTGCGTTTCTGCATCGACGGTTGGATGTCAGGTCAGAGGATGCAGGAATCGCCCATACAAACCTACACTGTAAAAAAAAAAATCCATACAATTAATGTTAAAATACTGGCTGCAGTGGAAGTTAGAACCTTTCCGTAAAAACTACGGTCACCATGCACAAGACATTGCCATAAAATCATCAGATCTGATGTTATACGATTTACTGTTGAATAGTTAATCGCATAAAATGACAGTATACTGCAAATAATTCAGACTTTTCATTAAAAACCTAGAAATCAACATTGCACAAATAATTTTTCAGAATCTTTTATACTGCAGGAACTATGGTATGTTCTTTCTCAATGGATAGAGTTGGTTATTTTAAGTTAAGAAGACAGAATGATAATTTTACAATAGTGATATTTTTCCGTTCATATTACAAAAAGTTTGTATTTTCACAGTAAAAATTCCGCATTTTTTCCCACCTATTGTGACCACAAGTAATGACGTTATTTGCTGTGTCTTTATTCAAGCTAATTCACCCTATCTAATATATACTCTTTAATAATAGCTTTGTTTTTTTTACAATATTTTCTACGGCCCGTGTTTACAGTGTCTGGCTGGTGGGTTGGGCTAAATGAGCCGATTCGTGCGGTTGACCTTGAGCGCTGTGTGTGTGTTTTCAGCTCGGCTGGGCGTCGTGATGCCTGAGCGTTACCTGGGGAGCATGCCGTGTCGTATTTTAACTCCCTTTGTCTTTGACAGATAGCTTTCCTCTAAAAGCCTCTGTCCATGGTGCTGAAGGCTGGGCCTGATGTATGAGCGTTAGGCGGCGCCTGATAAATCCAACATGTCACTCTGCCTCTGACAACCATTCATCACGCCCGGCTTTCTCGTTTGAAACGTTCCGTGTGCCGGATAATTCGGTGAGACAAATAAAATGTGAGTGCTAAAGCCTAGATGTGGCTCCGTCCCACCGTACTGTACTTTATCTCCGTGTCTCCGGGAGGCTGCGGCTCTCTGAGCACCGGCGGCAGCAGAGTGGCTAAAATCAGACCGGCTGAAGGACGAACAGGTTCTTAATGAAGCAGCTAATGAGTTCTGCTCTTCTGTGGCTGTTTTTTTTTTTTTTTTACGTCTTCTCAGGGTCAGGACGACCAGAGGACCATTCAGCTGGAGTCCACTGACTTTTTCCCCTCAAAGATATTTCCCTTTATTCTGAACCACTCTTTAATTATCATGTCATTTTGTTTAACATGATTTTGGTTGAAGTGTGAGCAGCTGGAGATCTCAGTGGGTCACGCCACTGACATGGGTTCAAACCCAGGCCAAAAGAGGGCGTGGTAGAAATCTAGTGCGGAACCTTAGGCAAGGTCCTTAGTGTTACCAGCCTACCAAGCCACATCTGGTACCGGCCCCAAGCCCGGGTACGTGGGAGGGGTTGTGTCTGGAAGGGCACCCCATGTAAAAACCTGTGCCGAATCAACATGCATCAACATTCCAGAAATTTTTTTTCTCGAACCACCTTTGAAAAATTTGATCTTATTTTCCCTTTTTTCTAATTTGATGATAAAAAAAATCTAATCCAGAGGAAATCCAGAAAAAAACGGTTTGTTTTTTGGTTTTCTGAGGCTGGACGTGGTCGTTGAAGAGGGAATGACGGTTTCAACATTCTTTCTGCTCCTCAACAGTAGCTGTTTCCTTCGAAGCATTATGAAGAAATTAGCGGTGGATCCTAAAGCTCATCCTGCTGGTCTTGTCTGCATCCCGTTTTAAGCTCGTTACTCTTAATATGAAATACTTCAGCAGGGATGAAATCCGATTCTTACCTCGGACACACACACTCATCAGCCTGAACATTGACACCAGTTAGCGGTTCTACTGTGTTCTAATGTTGTGGTTGATTGTCGTACATTCTACACAGCTGGAAACTGATGTCCTCCAAATGTGCGCACACGTGTCCCATAATAACCCATCAATTTTGCTGTAGTGCGTCATATCGGACTGATGATTTATGATTTGCTCTATCTGCAGACTGACAGCAGCTACTGCATGATCCGTCATGGAACCGATGAGACGCCAGTGCTTCACTAGTTTATGGTTACAATAAACAGCCCTGGTCGGGGTGGACTCCAGACCGCAGCTATACATTTTTCCTGGAACATCCAATTTAAGGCTGACATGCAATATGAAGTCCATCTTTTACTGTTTGGACTGAAAAAAAAAGAGATGTTTTGATCTTCATTGTGCATTTCAATGAGTCAGGGACTGGTTGTAATATTGTGGCTGATCGATCCGGTCTGAGGAAACGAAAAAAAACACAAACCATTATTTATTTTCTGTGTCCTTGGGATATTTATGTTTCTTATAATCCAAGTTAAAAATGAAATTCTCTAATCCCTAAAACAACTTTTTGATTTCCTGTATCTCCAAACGCAAAATTTTAAAACAGCTTGTTTTTTTTGTTTTTAGAAAAGAAATACTAAATCATCCACGGACGTTGGTGTCTCCTCCTTTATCCAGTCTTCAGCAAGGTTGTGATCAGGTAGAGGAGATCATATTGTTTTATACGTATTGCAAAACCCACTTCTAGCTCATTTATTTATGTCAATGCTTCTATCTCGGCAGCTTCCTTTTAAGGAATAGGCCAACGCCGTGATGTCACACACTCAGAGATTCTCCGCCGACAAACGTCGTTATGAAGAGACTTATCACATCAAAACAGTGAACTCTTTGATGTTTTCTTCAATTCATGCACTTATACTGTATTGAATTAATATATGAGCTAGTATTTAAAACTTAGTCCACTTCACCTAGTGCAACTTTAGGTTAGCGCCACAAAATATGATGGAAATGACAACTTTTTGGTTCTTCAGTTTGTCTTAGATTAATTCATGTAATACAGAGTTTTCATAGATAGATAGATGAATAAATTGCTGTTAAATTTATATTGTGGAGTGTTGTTAAACACGGATATAAGCGTCCAGCTAACTACAATGCTGTATTTCCCCAATACAACCATCTTGGTTGCACATAGACGTGATATTTTCCATCTAAATTTTATTGAATTATATTTATTTGACGTCTTCTCCCAATCGGAATAAAACGGTAATAACATTAATGTTCTGTTTTCGTCCTCATTTTTTTCTCCTTACAATAGTTTTTTTTTGTATGCTTCAATTATTGAATAAATGGTTTTCCTTTAATTGTAGCTTTGCAATAACTTTGAGTCATTTTCACTCAAAGTTACAGAATTTTATAAAAAAATAAAGAGAAGCATTAGAATCAATCAATATCCTGCTTAGAACATTTTCTTTAATTATATTCTATGAAGCCTTTTGTTGTAGCATTGCAACGACTTTTCAGCTGTTTTCACTCTGGATCTCCTTATATAACACAAAAAGTATGAAAAAATAATTGTGTTTGGTGCCAAAAAAAATACACAATTTCAGAAATATCACAATAGTATTTATATGATATATATAATCTCATTTGATATTTTAAACTTCAAAAGAGATTCATATGTAATAGGAGGATATATGTTACATAATACAAATAGGACATAATCAGTAAGATCATTATAATAAATATGTGTGACGCGATATAATAATACAAACTTACGTTATCACGATCATATGCAGAGGAATTAAATCAATTAGATGCAATTCTAAATTGACGACTTTCCCTTTTAATCCCCTTTAATTTGCAGTTGAGGATTTTGTGTTCACTTACTGTTTTAAATGCTGGGTCCATTGTCGGCTGCTTAACTCTCAAAGTGACGAGACTCGGGATGAGATATGGATTCCTCCTGAGGAATGCCTGTTATTATTTACCCCCCTCCTCCCTCCTCTCTGTATTTGAAATGTTTTAGGCTAACCTTGGATTTTAAATGTCATTTTACTTCTCCTGTCTTCAGAGAAGCCTGCAATGTTTTTTTTGGGTATATCCCATACCTTGGTTCTGTTCCTTTAAGTAAAAAAAAAATGTCCTTGCATTTCACCTTGAAGTATTTCCCTCAGGAATGTTATATTGCCATAGGGAGGCAATTTATCCCAAAAATGTAACTGGCTGTACATTATTTATAATGAAACTATCAGATTTATACAGTTATTGAAGGTGCTAGAATGCCATTCAGCGCCTTTTGTGCCCACTTTAACCCCTGATTATCATCATACAACCATTCCGTTCTAGTCACTCAAACCAGAAGTCTGATGACAAATAGCACAAATGAAAGGAAATAAAAAGTAGGCATCTGTTTGTAAAAGGAACAATGACATTTATTTTTTTTTTCTTAGCACTTTTCTTAATTAGTCTGTTGTGCCCCATTGATCACATATAGTACAGTAAATATAAAAATGGCTTTTTCAACTTTACACCCAAAGCAACAACGAAATGTTTCCTTAAAATATGTATGCTAAAAATACTGAGAAGGAATTTCCACTTAAAGTACTGGTAGCGTAGCTGTGATTGGGCGACGATGACGTGACCACGCGTTTCCTTCCGATCCCTCCGCTCACCTCGTGTACATAGTTCTTGTTGTAGGCACTTACCAGAGAATGACAGACCGCTTCGTGAGGAGTTGACACATCCATCGCCTCGTGTTTGGAATCAACCTGTTGTGTTTGTTTCGGTCTGGTGCGTTTGCTTCCTCGCCTCCTTGTTGCAATGAGAACGACGCAGCAGAAACAGCCATTTGCCAAATGGCCTCTCTAGGTACTCCTTCGGTAGCAGGATCTCATTAAGCTTAATGTGACGTTGTAATCAAAAGTTGTACGCTCCTTGATTTAATCCAAAACCCATTTAAACCGCTCAAATACAGGAGTCTTTGTCATTACATCAACAGAATAGAATATATAACAATATCTCCATGAAAAACCAAGAATCCGTTCTTAAATAGAAAAAGAGGGAGGGGGAGGGTATAGTTCATCAAAAGGCTTACACCATAGTCACTGTTATTTGTCTACTCTACTAAATCTCCCTTTCCCAATATAGACAGTTAGTTATGACTGTTTCTCTATCTCGTCTATGGAGGTTTGACAAAGCACAGACGGTATTGCTTGGGACCACACGGACAGTTCCACAACTCTGAACACATTTTACAGTCAATTACAATAGAGTTGACCATCATCATCATCATCATCGTCATCACCGTCATCATTACTTTCGCTTGTCTGCCTGCATTTCTGTATGACTGTTAGTGAAATATATCTTTTTGCAGTGAACGCCCCGTCACTTCCTGTTGATGTGGGCTCGGGTTGATGAGACAGTAAAAAAGCCACCACTGCAGCTTTAGGGTTTGGACTTGGAGTGAGCGTAGTCTATTATAAACCGTTTCATCCCAGTCCCATGATAGTTTTTCCAGTGACGTTAGAGCAGGGGAGGTGGGGGGGGGTGGGACCAGTGAAACAGTACTACAGATCCGTCCACCCCTTCGTCCCATGGGCTTGTCTGTTTAGTAAAGTCGTAGTATGGTACTCTACGAAACTGCGCTTCTTAAAAGGCATTTTCAGATACATTTAAGACTGTGGCTTTCACTTCCACACCACTGGGCAGCCCCCTACCCGAAACCCAGAGCTTTGTAAAGAAAGGAGATTGCATACCGGTAGCCTCCACCGGCGGCAGCAAAGCTTTGGAGTCGCAGATCATTACATCCCCTTGAAGGTGGTGGTTCCTCAGAGACACATAAATAAGCAGACATGCCACTGAAATCACAGCCAAGAAGACGCCAAAGACGGTGATCACCGCCGCATCCCATTTTTCCGTGTCCGTAGCTGCCAGCTCAAATCCCTTAGTGGTGACATTGACGCATTTGATGTCGTGGTTGTAGTGGGCGCTGCGAACATCCACACACACTCTATAGACAGTGGCCGGGCTGAGATGGGTGATGTTGTAGACCTGGATATCAGAGGGAACCCTGGTGCTAAACGCGGTGGTGGGATGGTTGGCGCCGGACACTGTGTACCACTTGATGCTTGGAGCCAGGTTGCCGGGGCCAGCTTTCCACGAAATCAAAATGGAGTTTGTCTCCACTGATTTGATTCTGACACTCAGGGAGCCATTTTCAGGCTGCGGGAAAAATCCGTTCACCTCCACCGTAACGGTTTTAAGATCGGCGCCGACCAGATTGTGAGCCACGCAGGTGTAAAGACCAGCTTCGTTTTCTGTCACATCATAAATGTCGAACGTTCCCTCTGGGTGCATGTAGAACTTTTCAGACACAGTATTAGGCAGGACCCTGATTCCAGACGGGGTGATCCAATAGATGTCTGGCTCTGGTTCTGCAAAGGCCCGGCAATGCAGTGACACCGAGCTCCCATTCTGCGCCTTAATATGCCCAGGCATGCTTTCAGGAGAAATGAGTGGCAGACAAATCTCCATCATCTCCCTGAAGTGAACCTGTCGGACATGCTGGCCCTCGTACTCAGGGGGCTCCACGCAGTAGAGAGAATCGGGCTCCATGAAGCGAAGGTTGGTCTTGTTCATGTTCATCCAGCGGACCACGCAGTCACATCGGATAGGGTTGCTATGCATGCTGACCTCTCTGAGATTTGGGAGGGACTCGACAGTAATCCTGTGGAGTGCGCTGAGTGCATTGCCATTTAGCATTAGGGTTTCCAGACGGGGGAGTTTGTAGAAAGCATTAGGATGAATATAGGAGAGTTTTGGATTGTTAGTGGCTTCTATTTTGGTCAGTTCAGGGAGGTTATTAAGGGCAAAGCTATCAATGGAAACTAGCTCGGGCATGCTGTTGATCCCCAGCTCTTTCAGATGCAGCATATCCAAAAAGTCCCCCCTCTGTATCCTCGCGATGGGGTTTTTATTTAGGTCCAAAAACTTGAGATTCTTTGCGTTTCTCAAGGCGGAATGAGGAACCTCAGGGAAAATATTATCATAGAAAGAGATGCTTTCTAAACTATCGAGTCCGACCAGTGCATCGTCAGGAAGCTGAGACAGATTCATTCTGGTGAGAACGAGGCTGCGCAGGTTACCGAGAGGTTTGAAGCTCATATCATCAATGGAGACAACAGGGTTCTCGCCAATCATCAGGATCTCCAGGTTCGGAATGGGATCAAACCACTCTCTTTCAATGACCTTCAGCTTGTTGGAGTTCAGGTGGAGGCGCACAAGGTTGCTGAGACCCTGGAAAGCCAACGGGGAAATGGAGGAGATGAGGTTATGATTCATGTAGAGCTCCTGCAGGTTAGCCACCTCAGCAAGACATCGCTCAGGCAGGTCTCGTATCCAGTTCTCCTCCATGTGAAGGGATAGCAGCTTAACAAGATTCCCCAGATGGACGTCGTTGATGGAGGATAAGTTGTTTTGGGATAAATCAATCTCTGTGATGTTTGTCAGATAATCCAGGGGATGGTCGATCTTTGCGACATTGTTTGTTTGCATTAATAGTACTTGTGTGCCCACCGGGAATTTATCTGGCAGGCTAAATAGTCCCAAGTCATTACAGTCCACTGTCTGCGCCTCCATGTACACAGAATTCGGAGAGAACCAGGGTCTAATCTCGCATACACAGAGCTTTGGGCAATCCGGCCTCTGCTCCATTGCCACTACAAAAGAGGCCATGGCCAAGCCAACAAAGAGATCCACAAATGACACGTCCTTCATATTGGACTGATTCTCTCCAGTCAGAAATTGGTCCTTGTAGATTAAGTAGACTGAGGCGTTAACTTCACAAATAATGAATCATTTGCTACAGCGGCAGAGGCGATTGACTCACCGCCCTTACCGCCACCAGCTGCAGCAGGGCTCCCTCGGGTTTTCTTTGTCTTGCTGCGTAGACGCCCTTGGATGTAATGGCCAATCACTCAACGTCGCCGGCTTTTGTCGGGTTTTGGGACTGAGGTTGCAGTCAGGCGGATCAAACAAGGTGGGCGAGGGGGGGGGAAGAAAAAAGGATGGGACTGCTTTTATAGCTCAAATGACTTATATTGAGCACATTTATCGTCGTCCATAAAAAGTTGCTCTTTAAAATGGGACGTCCTCATTGATGGTTGTTAATGCCTTCCAGAGTCCACAGCCCGGTCCATTCCTTCCTGTGTAAAACAAACAGACAGCGAGGAGAGGCATGAGTATCAGATGATCATCAGAGTAGTACACTCAAAAAAGAAAAAAAGACTGGCTTGCTCCATGTGCTTAAATGTAATGTGTAGTTTCTCATGAAATGGTTTCATTTTTACAATGTAAACGTGATAACATCATCAATTCAGCCACTTCACTTCAAACTCAAGGTGACATTATCTGATACAATTTTGGATCAACCATATTAAATATTAATTTTCTTCCACTTATACGACGGTCAAAGTGGCAGAAGGCTGAGATCAAGATGCCCTCTTCCGAGCAACATCCAGCTTATCCTGAGGAATCCTGACGTTTCCAGGCCAGATCAGATATCAAGTCTCTCTGGCAATTTCTGGGTCTACCCCGGCGTCTCTTTCCAGTATGATGTGACAGGAAACCGTCCAAAGAGAGGAGTCCTGGAGGCCTCCTGATCAAACGCACGAAACACCTCATTTGGCTCCTTTTGACACGACTGAGTGTAGCCTGGTAAATTGACCACCTGTCCATCTCACAGTCCATTTACCATCACTCCAAAAAATACTCCAACTCTTTTGTATCAAATACTGTTGAAACTAATCCAAGTACCCTAATCAAAATAACTGCATTGAATCGCCCCTAATGAATTACGTTGACCCTTATCGAAGTAACTAAGTTGAATCAGCTCTAATGATTTACGTTAGACTTAATCAAAGTAACTAAGTTGAATCAACTCTAATGAATTACGTTGAATCATCTGAGTTGGTAAATTATACATTGACCCAACCCAAGTCCTTTAAGTCAGTTCAACATAAGTCTAAATACTGTAAGAAACTCATTTAATCATGAAACACTTCACATGATTTTTTTGAAGTTCATTCAAATAGTTATTTTTTAGAGTGTAAGGGAGTGTCATAGAGAAAAGGGTTTGGTCATTTGACATTTGTTTTGGCCACACTGATGCGTGCTGACATTTATAGAAGCTTCCTTCAAGACGTAGAAGCGTGGATTTACATCAGGTTGACCTTCTAGACTTCATTCGGGGGAGTTAACCGACGTGACCCCTCCAATATGAGTTTGAGTCCTGATGTCAGCAGAGTCGCTCTGTTATTGGTTAAGGAGAGGCTTTATTAAGACTTTTCAATGGCAGACATTCTAAGGCTTACGTATTAGCCTTTAGGGCAGGCTGCTTAAAGACACTGGAATATGTCAGTCACTATGGCAACGAGTAAACCGGCAGCCAATACCAGTCAGCACAGAGAGAGGCAGCAAGGCCGAAGCATTTCACTCGAATCACAGCCACAAAATGAGAACATACGAATATACTGATGCATTTCATTGTGTGAGCAATGATGTTTGCTTGAAAACGCATGTCAGTTCAATATGGACCATGTGTGGTAAAGAGCTATGCAGACACACACACACACACACACACACACACTCACTCACACACACTCACACTCGACTTTAAGGGAAAACACATTGTGATTATTCTATGGTCACACACTTTTATATTCAAGTAAGAAATAGCCGATCAATAGATCTTATCGGTGTTTTTCTTAAATTGCTGTACATCTCTCACCTAGATATTACATTCTGTTTAGTCTTTTCTCCGGTGAGCAGAGAGAGCTAGGAATCAAAGGCATACTTGTGTTATTACTGATAAAATAATATATTTATGTGCCTGATTTCTGAAACCAATGGGATTCTTTTTAAGAATTTAAATATTTATAAAATGTCAAGGTGACATTTCTGCATATTATGTATTTATCAGAAAGTTTCCAGGACGGGTTTCACGGATGACCAATGTCAAATTTTTAGGTCCATTTTATGCCTCAGTGCTGTCATGAAATGTGTTCACCGATCAACCATAACATTGAAACCACCCGCCTAAAATTGTGTCGGCCCCTTTTCTCTGTGATGCACCCGTCTACCGGAACCAGCGTGTTCAGCGACTTGTGCTACAGCAGCTCTTCTGCGGGTTCGGACTAATTTATGGGAAGTATAACCGGAACCGAGGGGTATGATCACATCGCTCCTGCTTTAGCCTCTTTCCACAGACTCCCATCGAGTTTAAGCATAGATTTGACGATGTGGTAGATCATGTATATGGCTCCACATGGCCTCTCGCCCATCCACGTATATCTCTGACCTTTAACTACCGTACACACAAACGCGTACCGGGTGATCCTCAGAGGTAGGTCAATTATCTGTCTCAAGGGCCCGGCTATGAACTAAAGCAGTCGGAGTGTTTGCAATCGGGATGTTACAGCTCCGGAACAATCTGCGTCAGGAAATCAGGTCATCAGAGTCATAGATCTCTTTAAAGTCCATTCTTGAAGCCTACCGTTATCGGAGAGGCTTTCCCGATTTTACTTGAAGCTTTTTTTTTCATTTTAACTGCACAGATATATGTATAAATATATTATTTAGCTGCCCTTATGAAGCACTTTATCACATGCTTTTGAAAAGTAGTCTATACATAAAATTACAGTCGCAATAAAAAAAAAAATATATATATATATATATATATATATATATATATATTAGAATATAAATAGAAATATGTACTTACATATTTAAATAAACTATAAAGAAAAATACAATTTCAGGTATGAATGCAGGATAAATATGTGGACAAAGTCCAGACCCCACATATGAAAGGGATTATCATTATTATTATTACTATTACTATCATTATTATTGGACAACATAGGCGAGCATCAATAAACCTCTGACCCTGTCATCGGTTCACCAGTTGTTCTTCCTTGGACTTTTGAAGATACTAAGCGTTGCACTGCTTGACCATTTTTCTTACTTTCAATCCTCGACTTTGACAGGTTCCACTTTAACGAGATAGTCAGTGTTATTCACTTCACCTGTCTGTGGTTATAATGTTATGGCTGGTTCAGTTATAGCGTACAAGACGTGATACGGTTGTTTCAACCCCTTCAGCAACACACATATCGATCGAATTGTCTGGGAACATGATAATAAACAAGCTTGACAGTTATCAAACACAGCAGGACTACCATGCATCTTTTTTTCTCATAGCGACTCTCTCGCCATCTTTCGACTCGTGTCGCCGCCGTCGCCTGCTGTTCCAGCTGAGACGCCACAGCTGAAGTGTAGCATGTAATTTGTCTTAACTGCCTCTTACTGAACAGATGGGTTTGATGGTGCTCATGATATTTTAGGCCGATAGGAACATGAACCACATCATGGGAGAAGTGGAGAGAGAGACGTGGGGGATGAGATGGAAAGAATCAAGAGGCGAGGTGTGACGGCAGCGGCCGCCGCAGAGCGAGAGCAAAGAACAAGAGGAATGGTTTCATTTCATCGCCCTCGCTGCTTTCCAGCTCGGTGGCCACGGGGGAGATGTGTGTGTGTGTGTGTGTGTGTGTGTGTGTGTGTGTGTGTTTGGGGGGGGGGGGGGAATAAAATAAATAAATGAATATGAAACCTTCTAAAGGCAACAGAAACGCTGCAGTTAGCCCAGTTTGCCCCACCACCACCACCGCTGCTGAGGGTTCATTCCTGCTGGAGTCTGGTTTTAGAGGGGTGAGGGAGAGGGGAAGGCAGACACGGAGAGAGTGGAAGCAGAGTGAGGGAGGGGGAAGGAGGGGGGAGTCTTTCTCAAAGCAACCTGGACTCTTAATAAGCTGCATCCTACATCCAGAGCATTCTGATAAACGGGCTTCAGCTCCTCTCCCTCAGCACCAGCTCCTTCCTCTCCGTTGGTCATAGAGTCGGCCTCCGTCGCTCAGGTCTCACCTCTGCCTCTCCTCGCTAATCACCCTTTGACCAGCAGAGTAATGTTATGGAGGGGGGGGAGATTACTGTGAGTAAAGAAGCGTAGAAAAGTAAGAGATGGAGGATCATAATTGTCTTTAGTTGAATATTCATGTTTTCCCACATCAGCCAATATAAAATGGGATTAAAAAGGCTTTACTGGACAATTTGGGAAATGGCCAGGCCAGCAGATGCTACACATTTACCTGGTGATTAACAAGGATAACATGGTAATCCAACACGTGGTTCATGAAAATCTGGATTTCACTAGCGGGGTTTTTCTCAGTTATTGATTCATTGTGACCCAGAAAAGACGGGGATATTTTGCATCGTCTTCATCGCATCGCTAGATCCTTACTGTTAACGCGACAACCCAAAAGGTATTTTACGGATCATTTGTAAATTGTTTACCCACATAGACCTTATTTTGAGGAAGAACTGCATTGATTTTGGATAAAGTGGGTGGTAGATTTCGGAAAAAAAGACGCGTACAAATGTGTTCAAAGAAAGGTAAAACTAGGTTGTAAAAGGAGTAATACATTTGCAGTGAATTTTATGTTTGAAAATTTGCATGAATGATTAGAGTGATTGTCAAAGTCGTTGGAGGATAATTTCCTGTTCCGCAAATCAATTAATCATCAGCTTATCACTTCAGCCTCTAGTTGGACTTAAGTTATGAGAGTAATTACTGGGTTTAAAGTTAAGTTTTCCTAAATTTCTACATCTAAGTACAAAGGCCTTGTAGAGAACTGCTATACATCGATCAGCCAAAAGATGAAAAACCACCTGAACTATTGTGTAGGACCCACAGAACCAGAATCAACTCATTGAGCAACACCACACTTCTGCTTCAGTTGCTGATGTTTGGGATCAGACAACCGGGGCTAGCCTTCACTGTCTGAACGCATCGATGGGCCTCAGGCATCCTTGAGATGTAACGCAAAAAAAAAAAGGACACATAAGAGGCATTCAACAGATAACACTACAGGTGGTGCCAAAAAAGAAATATAGTCAAATCAAAAACAAACAGCTGACTAGAAAAATGAAATCAAACCAGCTAAAAAAACACAGCAGACTCTGCTGCCATTGTATAATGAAGAACAGAGTAGCAACACAAAGTGACTGGTCTACATAGATATACGCGGGATCCTCCATGATGAGCTGGAGAGTGTTGCTGGGGAGAGAAATGTCTGAGATACCCTTCTAAGTCAGCTGCCGACGCGGCACGACCCCGCATAAGCAGAAGAAAATAGATGGGTGGATGGATAGGTAGAATCTTGCTGATGTATGTACTGTAAAACCCAAATCCCTAAATGTCCCTAAATATTCAAGTACTTCTCCCAAAGTGGGTAAACCGGTTTGTATTCCTACATTACACATAAGGTACTCGTTTCTGTTTGTCATTTCCAGCAAACCCATAAAATCATTAATAATTAAACAAAAGGTTTATCATAAAAATGGGCCTACAGGCCTAAACAGCATCTAGTGTATCGACACAGAAATACAGCATTATGTAATAATGTGATACATTTGGACTTCATTACGTAACAATGCTGCATTTTGTCGTATCAATCCTGTCAACAATATGTAATACATTATAATACACCAACTTTTGAATTATCTTACCACATACTGCGGTGTTTGAAACAAAATGTGGGCGTTGTATTTTTTTTAATCAACTTGTACAAACATGAATAATTGATCTCTGTACATGTTATGTTGTAATTTATGTAATCCTGATTGCACGTGTGTATGTCTCCTGACATTCCTTTGCACCAGTAATGAATGTGGAACACTCATGCGGGGAAGTTTCTATGTCTCAAATGAAATCCCTCTGGAGAACCAGGTTTGCCCGTGCGACTTGGGACTAAGGAAGCCGCCTTGCGACGATAACACATCAACTGAAGGACAATCTAGACGCACATCTCGGTGGCCCTGACCCACCAACGGGCGCCATTTTTAACCAGATAATACATTCTATTCTGACTCCAGCTGTCAATGTTTATAAGGTTCTGGCTAATCAATGTATGCTTCAAGCCTTTTGTGGCTCCAGAGGGAACATCATGAATGAGGTAATTATTATGGGTAATGTTTTTGGTTCCGCTGCATCCTTTCTTCAATGCACTGGCCCTGTAATGAACCGTCCACAGAGAACCCCGTCTCTCACTGAGTGTCTGCTGGGAAACTCTCCCGCCCTCCTCCCCCCCCCCCCCGTGACCCTGCAAAGGATCATGGGTGGATGGAGACATCCATTTTGATCCTTTTGCCAGTGTGAATATATTCCTCGTACTCTAAATCCCCCGCTCCATTCCCACACGCTCTACAAACGGAATGAATTCTCTTGATGAAATAGGCTCAAACAAATTCACTAGATCTCCTCTCTCCAACGGTTCATTTCCTGCTCGGCTCAGTTTGTTAGAAATAATGTTACGTTATGTTGTTCGACCGAGGAAAAACCAAAACCAAACCGAGAACAAAGCAACAGATATCTACAGTATTTCAAAAAGTGAAGAATCCCTGAACCCCCCGAAACGAATTCATACAACGGAGATTTGCTTCTGGGGTGAATGAAGGGGTTTTCTGTGGTGTTTCATAACTTGTGATTTTTGGAAATTATTCAAATAATAGTTTAACGACAGCAAAAAAAGACACAAGTTTAAATAGTATAGCCCTCAAACGTATTATTTTTGGTGCCATAGAGGAACTTAAGGCCAATGATTTGCTCTTCCCACACATTCTTTTATTATCCATAATTATGGTTACGTACTTCCATACTGAGATTCTGCTTTACTCCCTGAGGTTAAAGAGATCCTAAAGTACCAGGGATGTTGTGTATTTCTGGAGGCAGACCTCTCCAATCAACTGTTTTAATGTGTATATTTTATTGTAAATCAATTTTTTCTTTGTATAGTTACTTTACTTTCTCTGTGTAAATATGATGTAGTTATTACATTGTTATTACAAAGCAATAATATTAATAATGTTAAATCTGCTTCATATGCCGGTGAGAAAAACCCAGAAACATAAATAATATAAAAAATATAATCCATTTAAAATAAAAAAGAAATGAAAAAAAGATAACTATATAGTTGAATGGTTATTCATGAACCGTTTTCTTCTATTGTATCAAATTATATGGGCTTTTTTTTAATGTACATTGGCATATTTACACTAGAGCATAAACCTTCCGTATACTACGATTACGCTGGAATTAACCCTAACCTTATCTGTTATTTGATCCAGCATGCAAACACGGTATGTTAAAAGGAATAATTGTGCAAGTTCTGAATAAAAGTAATAGACTTGTCTCTCAAAGAGGGCTGGTGAAAACCAAAACCAACACACACACACACAAAAAGCAGAAACCCTTATGTGCTGCAGGATCAAATTGCATGTACTATTAAGAAATAGTTTCTATGTATTTGGCACTAACCATAAATATATGTTCAGACAGGCTAAATTAAAAAAAAAGAATAAATAAGAAATTATTGTCATATAGGTTATGTTGTCCTGAAAAATGTCAAAATAACAAAACCCTGACTCGAGGAACATTATTCATTGTGATATATAGTATAAAAGCTTTGGGTTAGAGTTAATGCCAAAATGGTCCCTGACCTCAGAGGGTCGCTTCTCCAGCCTTAATAATAAAACTGTGTCCCCATTCAGAGGCGTCGTCCTTTTGAAGGACTCGGTTTTTAAAGGCGTGTCCTCTGTTGGCCAAGGCCACCCTGGACACACTGGTTAAATGAGATGTGGTCTACACAGAATTTCACCCGATCATCATCTCTCTTTTAGCCTAACACCAATAACAGCTAGAGTTTATTATTAGTTGATAATTACTCATAGTTATAGTGTAATAATACTGTAATAAAGGTTGTCCAGTAGAGGTATTCATAGTTAATGCTGTAGTGGTAGCGCTAAAATTCACTTAGTGTACTTACTAGTTAAAAAATTGTTGTTGTAGTCACTTGGGATTCTTCATTTAACGATCAATGTAAGCATTATGTTTTTGGATTAATATCAAGGATATTTTTCAATTGGTCGATTAATCTTTTGCAGAGTTTACCGATTGAAAACACTTTATTCATCCCAAAGGGAAATTGCACAAAAATACACAATAGGCAAAATAGACACCTGCCATGAAATATAAGAGAGGAAAGAATACTAGACTGTGGCAAAAATGTGCAACCAACCTATCACAAAATCAACCCAGTTCTTCCTCACACGAAGGTCTACTGGAGAATTTATTTTGAAAATGAGGCATAAAACGGTTTTTGATTGATCACGTTAACACGAAGGATTTGCAGCGGCGGACGCAGCGGCGATGATGATTCTATCATATCCCCAACTTTTCAGGGATATAATAATGATAATTAATGCTTCTACATAATATACGCCTCTTGAAACAACACATACTGTATATCACACGTTTGACTCTGGGTTAAAAACTGCATGACTTCCATTCTTTAAATGGTCTTTATGAATGAATGTAAATCAGGGTTTCAGTCTGGCGGACGTCCGCGGGGAAACATTTGGAGTCATCCGTACGACGACGGCGACTAAATAGGAGATGACATTCTGTTTGTCAATGTGGCAAAACGTTCTGAGTCTTGAGGCAATCTTGCTGCCTGAGCAAATCAGCGTGGAGTCAACGACTCACTGACATAATAAAAGAGTCGGAATAGAGACAAAGGAGGACTGAGGCAAGATGGCCGCGTAATATAACTGAGAAAAATGTTTAGAGAATGCAGATGAACTGAGTGCAAACGAGGAGTTCAGCATCCTCGCGGCTCTTTATTCTTCATCAAGGTGCGTTAACATCGGGGGAAAAAATGATCAGCCTTCATCAACGCAGCCTCCATTAGGACAGAAGGCTCGCCAGGAGAGTCTTTAATTGGATTTTGTTACACTTTGATACAAACTATAGGAAAATATACAGACATTCATCATCCTTAGGCGGTTCGGCGGCTGATTTGGTACCGTGTGCATCCTTTATGTGACGCTTAAAGAAGAGGCAATGCACGAGAACATGACATAATGACCACTGACAGGTGAAGTCTGAATAACATTGATTACCTCGTTACAATGACATCTGTCGGTGGGTGGGATATAATTGGCTGCAAATGAACATGTGGGTTGGCAGAAGGATTCTGGAGAGTGAGTTACCAGGAAGGAGGAAAAGGGGAAGATTCTGGATGTGTTGGGAGAGGACGTGCAGTCGGTTGGTGGCACAAAGGAAGTTGCAGTAGACGGGGGGGGGAGATAGAAACAGATGATCCCCTCTGGCGACACCTAAAGTGAAGAGGCAAAGTAGAAAGGAGCAAGAGGAGGAGGAGGATGAAGTGTTACTGTCTGGTCTGTGTGCACCAATCAGATTCTCCAGAACTGCAGGTTTTTGTTGGGTTTGCCCGGTCTGCAGCGGTTCGTACCTACCAAAAAGTGATCTGAATAAGGAAAAACGGTGAACCGGCGACAGGATCATAGCCACCAAAAGCTCACTGATGAGCATGGTAGTGAAAGGCTAACAGGAAAATTCCGGTTCTGATAGAAAAATGTCAGAACAAAGAGCTGTTTTTCGGGCTAAAAGGGGGGCTACGTTGTCAGAGGCAGGTGGCTCTAATGTTAAGGCTGATCCGTGGGGACTTGCACCATGACTGCACCGCTTGTTCTAACCTATTAGTAAGGGGTCCAGTAAATGTGGGGGTACGCAGATGCAGAACCCCCACATCCACAGTCTGCTGCTTGGTGACCGGCAGGTAATTGTCGTTGATTGAGGGTGGCGGGGGATTTTTGGGAGAAAATTTGTCCTTTGAACTTGTCCTTGTATCAATTGTGATGTATTAACCCCTGGTGACCCCTAGATTGCTGTCATAGCAGGAAATAATAACCATGGCGGAACCATGAAGCAGTGGAATAATCCGAAACCCGGTTAGGGATAGATAAAAAAGATGGACTTTCACAATAAAGGCAAGCCTTACTTGGCGACTGGGCTTTTGGACAAAGAGAAATGTGACGAATGCATCTGTGGCAAATAGAATTCAAAGACAAACGCCGCTAATCTCTGACTGGAGAAGCCCTTTGGAAACCCTGAGCAGAGAGGCGTAATCTACGGCGGATAATTTAACCAAGCTTGAAATGGGATCCTGGAACCAAATGTCTGACTGCACCGACGGATTGAGACTCCACTTTGACATTTGCACAGGGAGCCTATTATAGGTCACGCCAAAGCTTCATGGAGCACGTTCCCCGGTGACAGAGGAAGGAGGAAGGAGGAAGGGGGGGGGGCAATCGTTCAAGTCATGGTCTCCTAACTACCTCCATTACAGTAGCAGCTGACACTTCAGCCAACGGGCTTTTCACTTTTGCTTTGTCAATGCTGACGGTGAGCAACACAGCAAACTGGCGCCTGGTGTCTGGTTTGATTCAACTGAGTTAAATACAGCTGGGTTTGTTCGTCGCCGTAAAAATCTAACCTCCAGGAAGGTATCAATGTTTGATGTTAATGTTGAGAATTGGTTAGCGTTCGTACCACTTTATCACAAGAGTTATGTTTCCGGCCACATGGACTCGTTCTTTCTGCCCTAGTTTGGTCTCCGCTGTCTCCTCAGGCTAAGATCCGGCTTCATCGGGTTGTTGCTCATTTCGCAGTTTGGTTTCGACGCTGGGAGCTGAAAGCTGAGCAGAACTACACAGTAGGGTTGAAGCGGTGTGAGATTTTCACAGTTTGATAATCATCTCAGTATTCCCAAGGTTGTTATTATTATTAGAGGGGTTTTGAAGAGGTTCAATTTAAACCCCTTTAAAGGACCATTTTAATTTGGAAACCTATTTCACGTCCAGACTGGCCAAAAATGATGCCCCGTATTAAGGAATGTCTGAGTCACAGTTTTATTCACAGACTGTGTGTACGTGATAGTGTGGTCGCGAGAGAGTGTTCAAATAATATGTATATATAATGAAACACGACGTAAACATTTAAGTGAGTACAGTTTAAATAATGTTAAACGAACATTAACATATTTAAGACCTAGTACATAACAAATTAACATATTTTTTAGACTTTGAAGGCATAAAATGAAGGCATGGTCAAACCCATGCATAATAACTAGAAAGCACTCAAATCTCCATCACGGCACCACAGAACCCAAGGTAGACATTGTTGTAATGGAGATCCAGCGAAAGTTCAATCAGAAAGACTATCCTGTGGTACACCAGGGCCACAGTTCACCAGTCCATCCATCTAGTTTTTGCATGCTGCTGGTTGGCGCGCCCCCCACACCACCCCGTCTCCGCCTAGTCCTCCGAGATCCAGCCTCTACAGAGTCATCAGCCACCACCACCAGTATCCAGACTCCAGAGGGGAGACCCTTGGACCACAATCTCCCTGAAGAGTATGAGCGCCAAAGACTTTTGTAATAGACTCACTATCACACATCTGCTGTTGTTATACGTCATTCCAATTTTAGGACATCTCGTCTTCTCTGCTTGAAATCAGAATCAATTAGACGGCTTTATTTAGGATATTTTCTAATTACCGAACCCAACTAAATAACAGAACTCCCTGCAGATATAAAGTTATATCCGTTTGTACAATGGGCGCTTTATGATTTTGTCTATTTACCTGAGGGGTTCATTTGTCCAGTGGCAGTTATTTACTTGTGTCTGGTGTGGGTCCCTCATCAGACACCATCAGCGTAATTGCGTTTTATGAATCCAAGTTGGTAGGACAAGACATAACGTCAACAAACTGTAATCATATCTAGAATACGTCTAGAGAAAACCTACCACTTGGCAAAATCTCATGCAAATCCGTCAATGAGCTTTTCTGTAATCTTTCTACCAAACAGGCAAACACAGGCGGAGGTAATAATAATCTGTTGATGTTGAACTACTGGTGATGAATAGAGACGCGGAGAGAAAAGCCCAGAAACGCAGAAGAACAAGTTCTGGTGGGTTATTCAACTCACCATGAAAATTAAAGGTTATTAAATGTTAGATTATATAAAATCGTTCATTCATAGCCATACATTTTCACACACCAGTATATTGTGAAACCTTTGTAAAGGTGCAACCCTGTTACTAATTGTTTTAGCCCAACAGACTGTGGGTTGACCTGAACAGGATGGACCCGTCCTCTGGACCAGTGTGAGCTGGGATAGGCGTCAGGCGCCGTTACCCTGTACGAAGTTATAGAAAGAGGGATGGATGGATAATATGTTGAATCGAGAAAAATATTATACCTATAAATCAGGGCTTTTATTTTTTTACATATATGATACAAACGGTTTACTATTGTTTTCTAATAGATTTATTTTAAATTATTTATTTTTATTGATACATTTTCTTATTATTTCATTTATTTATTTAACTATTTGTTTTTCATGTATCCCATTATCTATTTATTTTACTAGTTTATCTATGTATATTTATTCATTTATGACTCTTACTGATGAGTGCAGGAGGATTTTTTTTTTATCTGTGTCAGCATAATTTGTTTACTTATTTATTTGATTGATGTGTGTGGTTATGTTTACTCCTCTCATTATGGTATTTCATTTTTTTTTACAACCGTGTGGGAGTTGTTTCGTAATTTGCTCTTCTTTTTTGTAGTTTTTTTTAAATAAAGAAAAAGGAGATTTGTTCTGTAATATTTCATGGCATTCAGATGAAAACAATAAAGATTTTGTTAAAAAAAAAATAACAGCATTTTAAAGGTAGGACTGTTCAACCATTTTTAGGTAACAGTATGAAAGTAAGAAAATGAAAGTACATCTGTACTACCGTGCAGTGAATTGGTCCTTCTCAGTGTTTTTATATATTTTCATTTTATATATATATGTTTTCACATCTTACCAGTTTAGACGTTAAAGGTTGTAAGTAATCTAACTACTTTATCGGCTGTGAAGTCACCAAATAAAGAAAGAATATCATGGCTTTTATACAGAATGGCTGTTTCTGCGAGAGCCACTTAAACAGAAAAAGTCGACTCGTCTTCAGTCCAGCCTGTTTTGAACTGTTTGAAATGTTTTTTGAGTTGGAAGGCATTTTTTTATTAGTCATTTTCTAAGAATTAGTAGAATTTCCTTTTCCCCCAATAAAGAAATGCTGAATATTATTTTTAGTTAACAAACGTTCCGGATCAATACTCAAACTTTTTATCCAACTCAAGGAAGAGTGAAATAAAACGGGGAGAAGACAGATTGTCCTGTCGAGCGGAGCCGCCTCCTAACCGAGGAGGTAAACGTAATTTTGTTGTTTACAAAGCGTTGAGATGCAGACGCTATTATATTCATGGCTCCTTTTTTTCACGTGGGACACGAGCGTGCTGTTTGAGAGAAAAAAACGTCTTTTTTTCCCATCACTGACGGTGTCTACGGCATTGAAATACAATGCGATGAAGGAGCGAGGGTCTCTGCCGCTGCACGACGGCCCCTGTGCTTCAATTTTCCTGCGCTGCAATTTCCTGTCGCATATCAACCAGCATGGAGAGAGAGCGAGTGTATCTGCTGAAATCATATCTGCTGATAAAACCAGTGGGGCCACTTTACTGGTGTGGCTCTTCTTAATATGTGTGTTTTTGTCACCTCGAAAGACCCCTCTAAAATTATCCTCCCCTAGTGAAAAGTATCAACTAAAGCCACGTAAACATATTTCCCTGTTGGTTTTTCAATCCGGCACCTTTTTTTTTTTTGCTCCCTCACTGTTGAAAGTGGCCTTCCTGTTCGTAAGTCGATGACATTTGACATCAGTGGGTAAAACTATAAGTTTTCTCCTCATTAAAATGAGGCAGATTGAAGTTGTTGCTAGGCAGAACTTGTAAGATTCTTTTATTTTTTAGCAAGCACGTTGAGTTTTAAGTCACCATCAGGTTTTAGTTCCTGGATTTGTATCTATTATCCACAGAATTAAAAATAAGAAATAAAGTTAGAGACACTTTTCACACTATCACACTTCACCTTGTCAGGAGATAAATTATAAATTAAATGTATTATTATTATTATTAAAGTGAGACGAAACAGTTTTGGCCGTCCATTTGTAAAAATGAACAGAACTATTCCGGCAGATTTAGTTTCAGTGTGAAGTGTTCAACTTCAGATTCCGATTAAAGACTTGGGGTTTAACGTTTTATCTTTGTATGCATAAATTGCATTAAGCTCTTCCTTTTTTTTTCTTTCAAAATTTAGATTGAATACGTTGATTTACCTTTAACTGTTGGGTTTAATATTTAGCATTTAGAGTGAACAATTAGCTTCTATCTTATTTAATATAATTCATGGGAAAGATAAATATGAAATCGTTCAAAAGTTTTGCTCTAAATATGATAATATGATATAAAAAAATTGAGGCTGATCTGAGTGTTGATACAATTTCTAATTTTTTTTTCACTTTCACACCAGAGAGCAGTTTTTGGATTGACGGATAGATTGATTGTTTTTATCTTTATATATTCTTTCGTTTTTGCAGCGTTTTACGGGCGTTATAACCCATTGCTTACGGCTGTTTTCTCGTTTTTGACCTCGTCTGAATCTCGCCACTGCTCTCTTATTGTGCGTTCCTCAAACTTCTCAATCCCACGCCAACCTCCAGGCCATCTCACGATGTGCTGGAGTGTAACTGGTGGGTGGAAAGTCATGGTTGCTGTGGAGGCGGTGGTATTAACAAAAAAGCGTCCTCCACCGGCCTCTCGCCCTGCTGTTGGGAAAAAGGAATTTCGGAACACTTTCTAAAACAAACTGCTGACGAAGAAAAGAAGGGGAGAGCGACGAAGGCAGGGCCAGGAGAGCTGGTGTGAGTTTTGTTAAGAGAACTACTGGGAATAGAAGGGAAGAAGATTAAAGTATTTTGTGAGTACACACCATCTCTCCCTGCACACAAACACACACACACCACAACTTTAACACACGACCGGCCAAATGGACGAACTGAAGACACTCGTTTTTCCAAAATGCCCCCTTTTAGTTAGAATGTCCCTCTCTTATGGAGATTGCAGCGGAGTAATAATGATGACAGACCCAAACTGGGCCGTTCTAGATTTCCCCTCCCGTCACACTGAAAAGCGTTTCCATTCAGAACTTGGCAATGCCTCGTATTAACTTCCCCTCCAGGCCATCTCCGTTATACTAACTCTGCGGCCGGTCCGGACAGTAATGGCCCGACTGCAGTTGGATTAGAGACCAGTGAGATATGACCACTTTGAATTTATGAGTGTGCACAGCAGGGACAGAAAGCGCTGGTTCAGGCCGGCCGGACCTCTGAGCCGGGTAGAGCCGTTTGTTTTCTGCTGTATATTGAAATGCGTTATAAATCCTCTCCCTCACTTCAAACCTCTCGGAGTGTGGACGTTGGGATGATGATTGCTCCGTTGACGCTCGAGCGCTCGCGGATGGCCTTCGCGGGCGAAAGGTTAAGTCAGAGTTCACGGACAAATAAGGTGATTGATGGTGCAAAACTCAATCTATGGAATAAGTCTGGATCTACGTTTCCATGGAGGGAACACTGACCCCTGGAGAGATGATTAGGACTCCGGCAAAGGTTTGAGGTAAGGCATCTGGTGAGTGTTAGACATCACACTTACTCTGCTTAAATGGGTGGAGGACATAAAGGTCAGACATAAGTGGAAAGTAGGGCGGAGTTGAATTGCCTCCTCTTTCAGGAGAATAGCCTGTGTATTATAGAAATTGTTCGGCAGGAGTTTTGATCCATTGGTAATAAGCTCCGCAAGGCATGCTTCAAGTCACTCCTCCATCCCGCTGCACCTCACTCCCTCTCTCTCTCTCTCTTTCTCTCTCTCTCTTTCGTTCCATCTCCTTCTCCTTCCTCTGTTGCTTTTGGATAATCCGCCATTTTTTATAAGCGTTGTCCTTTTCATTTTTTTCTCAGCCCTCCTTCAAAGTCTGTTTCCCTTTTGCATCAAGTTGCAGCCAAACATTTGACGACAGGGAAAGCAGGTGTTTATTTTGGTCTCCGTGAACGCACCGGTTCCACTCCTCCTATCCGGGCGTCCTGCTTTCACGTTTGCCTATTACTGTCAGACTAATTGCCTTCTCAATATTTGTCACACGGCCGAGCCAAATTTAGTCTATCTGCAACACCGTCTGACCGCCTCTCTCGGCAAATGCTATTTCCGAATTATGAATGTCCTTGCCTGCATGGTGTTTTTTTTTTTTATGGCAGTGTTCCACCCACTGCGTCAACGTCCATCACAAACAAGCGGTGCTATCCTTAGTCGGAGCTTAAATGCTCTTTGTATCCGCCCGGTACATTTCTGCAGGACTCGTTTCTGTCTCTGGCATCACTTACGAACATCACTGCCGTACATCAATTGTCATTTTTCAACTATTAGCGACACCAAGGAGATTACCTGTTGTACGGCATTCCTCGGAATTACACAAAAACTAATAAAGGACCCAGCTGACGGAGAACATCAATCAAACGGCAAACGAAACTGGTGTTGACGTCTGATCATTAGGTTGACTGGAAATGAACCACCGACAGACGTTTGGTTGGACTTCAAAGTCCGATATCTGTTAAAACCCAACATCCATCTGTTTTCATTGGGTTAGTCTCCATTGGCCGATGATCTGCTGTCATAACTGTTTTCATTTTCAAATAAAAAAAGGTCTGTTGAGTGTAAGAGTCCGGTATCTTTCTGACGTTACGACAGACGTCCTGTGCCATTTTGGAGTAGATCGAGATAAAGGGGCAGAGATGGAAATGCTTATTAAGCTTAAACTACTTCCTGGATTTTGATTAAATTTGGCGGAAGGACTGGGCATCTGGCAAAGAATAACCAGTTGAACTTTGGCAAAGATCCAAAGAAAGGGGCGGAGTCTGGAATGTTGGTCTCACTTGACTTTATCAATGGCAGATAGGGCTTTTCCCAACCACTTATCCATGCATTCGATGTGTTAAAACTCCTGTTGGGTCACTAATGACTGCACATTATAAACTAGTATTTTATGTATTTGTTGGCAGAAGTGCCTTTGCTATTCCAGTAAATTAAAAGGTGCCACTGTCAAAATCAAATTCTTCTCCAACGTTTTTGGTTTTCAGTTGAACTAAAACCATTTAGATCTAATTTTGATGTCATGAGAAATGAACTTTAATAAAACTAAAAAGAAGGCATCTTCACTTATTAGTCAAGATGCTCACCCATAAGATTTTTATAAATTCTTGGGAAAATGTTTTTCGACTTTCTTAACTGTAACAAAAAAAAATAACACATGCAGAAAAGTTTGAACTAAACCCTTAAAGTGTCCAAAGCTGGATTAAGTAGGATAAATCATCAAGTAAAAGGATCTCCTGTGGGTCTGATACACATCATATGATAATGACGATTGCCCAAATAATTTACCAATTTGTTAAATCCAGCGAGATTTACTTAAGACTAGACATTTTTTTAGCTGGAGAGGAGTAAAAATGTGTAATATACAAGGTTTTCATGCAGGGTTTATGCTGTATGAAATAGAGAACAGATTGTCTTTAGAGCGGATTTCCCATTCTGGGATTAATAATTAATGTTGAGGTAAATAAAAGGACCCGCTCTAAGTCTTTCTTTAACACCTCCAATAGATTCTAGGCCCGTGGTGGGCATCTATTGCAGCTAAGACGCAAGCCAGTCCACCGGTGATAGACATTCTGGGTAAGCCCCTCAGTGGGTTGTTGCCTCTGGAAGGGTTTAGTGTCCCTCCTTCTGCCCTTCACCTCATTGATTTACTATTACACTTTCTCCAAGGTAAGGGAGAGTCCATTAAAGGAGGGCCCTCTATGCAATGTTTATGCATAATGAGGCTTCCTGTACGGATGCGAGAGGATGAAGAGCATGAATGGCGATGAATCCGCAGAAAGTGGACTGTTAATGCATAATCAATGCTCCAAATTAACCACAGGACCCCGGACTCTCCGTCTCTCCATCTCCATCCCCTTTCAGGGGAAACGTGCCCTTGGGCCCGGCGAGGGATAACACACAGGCAGCACTATTGAACACTGTCACGCCTCCCCACACGAACAAACACAAAACTAAAAAAAAATACTCTTGCATTTGCAGACACACGCAACTGAGCCGTGATGGAGCTCGGGAAGATCATGATATCAAACATGCCCGAGCTCATTTGCATAATACATGCATAGCACTTGGGCAGGGAGAAAGAACACAGCCAGGTCCCCTCGTTTAATTCACAACGTGCTGCATTTATTAAAATTAAGCCAAGGTATCCGGCTTAAGGCTGCCGCTGATAAGGTCAAAGGGGTAGCGAACATTCCAACACTCATCTCTCCCCCTACATAATCGCACTCACTCTTGACAAAAAAAATCTGCAAAGTGTTCCGGTGTGTAGCTGCTAGTCAGAATAAAAGCGGGAGACGAGCGGAGGGACGGGTTAGTACCAGCGGCGTATCCCTCAAAGTCAGAGCTAAATTGAATCTGCGGGTGCAAATGTGGCGTGTGTGCTCCGGCTACGATCTGCAGCTATCTATATTTGTATGAATAATATATAGCTGGTCAAGGGGCCACATGCCTGCTGGGACTAAGTTCCTACAGTAGATGGAATCAATCATTATTCGCCACTGGAATGCATTTATCGCCAGCTTGGACCCCTTTATTATTATTTCATAGGGTTTGATATGAGCTTTCTCTTCCTGCTTTCATTTTCTGCTACCCCTTCCTCAAACACAAACAGAGGAGAGATGGACTGCGTTTGAGAAAATGCGCACAGGCTTTGTGTTTATTCAGAGGCTTATTCCTGGACAGTGATTGCGATTTGCGCAAACCCGCGTCTATCCATATACACGCGTGGATATCTCTATGGATTTGGACCTTCATGTGTCCCTGAGCTCTTAGTTATGGGCTCAGAATGCAGCCTCCACCAAGCTTTCATTAGCGCATAGAGGCCCTACATATATATATCAATCTGAATGTCGAACAGATGGACGGCACAGCAGTAGCCCTTAGATGTTTTCCTGCATGTCCGCCCATGTTTGAAACCGCAATATGGGCATATGTCCTCATCGGGTCCGGCTCTGATATGAGTCGGTTGCACTGCAGCGTAATTAGTGTTTAATGGCTTTGATTGTTTTGGCGCGCGTGGGTGTAAACATCAGTCCACCTGACATTTACAGATGACGCCATATCGTTTTTAGTGCCACCGTTTGTTAAAGCTGCGTGGGTCCGCCACTCTTAAATCACTGCGCCCACACGCTCCAGGAACATGTGGCAGCTAAATAACTGAAATGCTAATGTAAAAAGTAAAGGTCAATGGATACAAATGAAGTGTGACATCCCATGCTGACCTTTTGATACGGACTGAAAAACAGCAAAATTTCATGAATGCTGCCATCAAAGCGTGTCTTTTGTTCCTATCTTGGGTCTTTTCATTTAATTCATGTCTGCTACAGACACTGGAGGGTCTGGGTTTTTTACTCAGAGGGGTCAAATATATGTCCTACATCCATTCACACTTTGTTGAAGACGATATATATACACATTTCAACAGTTCCTCCTTGTTGTGCTTTAAGCTTTGGGCGAAGACACACTCAAATTGAATATAAAATGCAAAAAACTCGTGACCTTTCCAAGAAGACGGGACTAAGAATCAACACTGCCAAGACAGAAACAATGGTTATTGGACTCAAAGCTGTCTTTTCTCATTAAAATGGTTTAAATATAACCAGTGTGGCCCATTTAAAATACCTCAGCAGTTGTTACCAATTACTGCTAAATGAGAAAGCTGACATGAACTCGTTTTCAGGCACCATTTTGTGCCTTTGGCAGGCTACAGCCACAAGTGTTGACTCCAGATCTTTAACCCTTCATCAAATAAGATGACTCAGCACAGTAAGACCCATTGTGGGAATATTCTGAAAAATAGCTTTGGATGATTTGTTTCAAGGTTCTGAGAGGAACCGGTAGAGGCGGTCCAGGCATCTGATTAGGATGCAACCAGTGAGCCTCCTTTTAAAGGTTTTACAGGCACTCCAAGTGGGAAATCGCCCCGGGGTTGACCCAGAACTCGCTGGAGTAACACCTCGGGCTCTCCCAATACGAGCTGGAGAGCATCACTGGGGAGAGGAACATCTAGCATATCCTGCTCCACCTGTTGCCACAATGACCCGACCCCGGATAAGTAAAAAGAAGAAGGGTAGGTGGATGGAGCTGGGATGAATACATGAACAAAGATGTTCCTACCAGAGAAGGTTGTGGGGATACTGAGCTCCACCTAGTCTGACCTCATCCTTGATGTTTGGGTCATGTCACAGTTAAACATTTAAGTCTCTAGTCTACGGTGAATTGTATTGGATGACCGCATCTTAGAATCAGAGACTCTTGGAAAGTGTTTTTGAATGCTTTGGTTTTCTTAATCAATGAAGAACCAAAGCAGAGAGACGCCCGGTGTCGAGGAGAGGGATCCACAACACATAGAAAAGGCAAATTAGAAGAGATTCAATGAGGAGGAGGAGCTGAAAGATAGAACTGGACCGACAAAGACACACACACACACACACCAGTCACTCTATAACGATTAACGTTAACGATTGGGTTTTATTGACAATATTGTGTAGATTAAAAAAAAAAGGCCCAGGAAAAAAAACATTTTTAGTTTTCATTTTATTACGATTTAAAAAAAGGTAATGCACTAGAAACAAATATATACTAAATAGTTCTACATGCATCAGGTGAGAAGATGCGCCAAATAAGATTGTAAAGCGTTCTATTACAACATTTCCTCCCATTCCATGACGTATATATATATATATATATATATATATATATATGACATTTGACTCATCAGAAAGTCCAAACTCAGAAGTCAAGGATGTGTGGAGAATATCAGCGCTGATGACCTTTTGCGTCGCACAACTTTTGTCAAATGGGTGGACAACGTTCTAACTTTAGAGAAGGACGGGAGACGTGGAGCCTGAATGGGGTGGATTCTACCTTATTCACATCGGGCGGAGGGAATTTGTGTGTTGTGACTTGTCTAATCCTCATAAATGTATGTTGTGTTCCGTGTGAATCCAGCGTTTCTACAACAATGTTTTTTTTTTCCATGAAATCATAAGCTCTCTTAATTATGGCCGAAACAATGGCGGACGGTTAATTGTTGTTTGTGCTGTGGATTCTGCTCAGTGCCTTTACGCGTCTCCATCAAACCACGGTTGCAGCGGAGACAAAACGCGTACGCTGTCTTCTTCGGTGGTGCTGAAGTCACACAGTAACAGCACCAACTACTGGCCCGACAAGAACGCCACAGTGTTTTCAGAGGGGAGGGATCGTTCTTCTTCACATCATCGCGCCAACGCTGAACTTCTTTCCAGATCGAAAAAAGGAAAATCTGTCCTATTTTCCATCTAAAGCGGTGTCGTATAATGGCAACCTGAGATAAACATTCCACATCACTCTTCTCCAGAACATGTTCCCGTTGCCTTCAGTCCCTCTGTTTATTACATTTTAATGGGAGCCTGTGTTTGTTTGGGAACACAATGCTATCAGAAAGCCTACGCTTGGCTGCACAGGCTCAGACCCTGCAGCCGTTCTTGTGAATATGTTTACATGCATTTCGCTCAGGAGCTCCGATAGATCCGGGGGCATCTCGTTACCCACATTATTGAAGGAGGAAAAAAATCTGGAGATGAAGGTGATGTTGATGGCGGTAATGGCGCAGCCTTCCCTGAACCCAACTCTGACTCTGAGCCAGGTGCAGTGTTTTTGCACCCACTCATCCTCTCACCTTGCGGGAACCTGCCGCCTGCCTGTAAAGAAAAATGAATATGGAGCACCCACACTGTGTAGCCCGTCACTCTCTCCAAGCCTCCACGGGGCCACTGCAGGCTTCTCCACCCCACTCACCTCCGAGCCCCCCCGCACTGCTTCTCACTCTTTCACACGCAGATCAATAGGCAATTCGCAAAGCCACTCACTTTAAGCGCATGACTTAGTGTGGACGTGTTCTATTGATTTGTTTCGAACAAATGTGACCAAATTAATAAAGCAGCCCATTAACGCTTTGCTTTACTGTTTGGATCAGCATGGGGGGGGGGGGTTTAAAATCCACCGGGGGACATGGCGCCTTTTATGGGGAGTGTGAAAGCTCTGCCTGTTTTTGCGTGGATTCTCCTCACAATGCAAAAGGAGGTTAATTAGTGACTTTAAATTGCCCTTAATGTGAAAGTGAGCTATTCTCTCTCTGTGTGTTGGCCCCGAGATGAACTGTCGACTTACTCTGGGCGTACCTCACCTCCCGCCCCAATGCCAGCTTAGAAAGGCTCAAGGCCCATGTGATCCCGCCTGGATGGTCTGGATGGATCGATGCTGCAGACCACAGATAATTCAACATCGGAACCAGGCGTAAGAGTGTGGGCTTAAGTTTTCTCGTTATATTTCATGTGAGGGCACAACGTCTCTCCTGTGGCATTTCATAGTGAGCAGCTGCCTCGGGTGAGTCACTCACACTGTGGAGGCCAAAACCGATTGTGTCCATTGCAGGGAACAACCACACACACACACATATATGCATACACCAGAGCGGATCTCCACAAATCACATTCTGCAGCCCCCTTGGTGAAAATCACATTTATTATTATCAGCCATTATCGTTTTATCTGCCGCTGAAATATTCATAAGTAATACATCTGCTGGATGGCGTCCACTTTGGACACGGGAGGGAGGGAGAGAGAGAGAGAGAGAGAGAGAGAGAGAGAGAGAGAGAGAGAGAGAGAGAGAGAGAGAGAGAGAGAGAGAGAGAGAGAGAGAGAGAGAGAGAGAGAGAGAGAGAGAGAGAGAGAGAGAGGCCCCAATGCAGTTAAAAGCATTAGTAAATACTCTCTCTCTCTCACCCCCCACATCCATGGAGGAGTGTGTTTGGGTACAAGGAGGTGAAGTGGTGGTGGTGAATGCGCACCACTCTCAGCGTCTGTTATAATTGCGCAAAAGCTCGAGATGCTGCGACTGAGGTGAACGCAAAGAATCCACTCTGTTCCAGGTTGGAGTGTCTCTGAGTGTGTGTCTGGATGGGATTTGCGCGTTTCTGTGTTGAATTATTAATTGTTAAAAAATGTCACATGCACTACATCCACTGCGTGTGTCTGGTAACCACTCCTGTGCCTGCAACAGGGAGATTTTAAGGAGAGGGTGAGGAGGAGAGGAGGGAGGGTGGCCACCATTCTCTGGGTTTCTTCTTGACGTGTCTGGTGTGCGCGCACTAAGCAGGACCCTGGGAAATGAAACTGTCACTCTTCACACTCCCAACACACACAAGCCTGGCTTGAATTTGCTTAAGTAATTTGTCTTTTTGTGTGTGTGTGTGTGTGTGTGTGTGTGTGTGTGTGTGTGTGTGTGTGTGTGTGTCTAAGCTGAGCCTGGCTATGTTGAGTCACATCCTGCACAAATGCGCAAAAAGCACATCTCCACTGCAAGTGAGAATTCGGGGCTGGTCATCAGTATAACAATATCCTGATATATTTACACCGACAAATGCAAATGCGCATGAGTGATTGCAGATCATTTCATTTGCAACACAGCAGGTGCGGCATGATATCCCCCGATGACTTGATTTCGAGCCTTTTTTCTATAAGTTGCGTTAAACGGAAGCAGCCGTGCGTTTGGTATGAAATAGCTGAAATGATATTCCAACAGCAAACTTACCATCACAGCCCCTGGAAACCAGCGCGTTCTCTATATTCCCATCATGTGCGCCGCTCCAATGACGAGAAAGCTCCAGCGAGCGACAAAAAGAAAAGCCCGTCAACAATGTGTGGTCTTCTTCTTTTTTTCACGCAGCTGACGAGAAATCAGTTTCTAGCTTCTCTTCCGCAAAGAAAAAAAAATGCAGTCCAGAATTAAGATGTTGATCTTGAGAGTACAGATGAGATTTTTTTGTGTTATTCTTCTCCTCACAGCGTCGGTTGAAGGCTCATCTCTCCCCTCGATCAGGTGTCAGCCGGACCACAGAGATGCGCCGCCGTCTCCTCCTCAGCAGTCATTAATATGAGAACAAGACCCGGCTCACCAAAAAATCAGCCAATAGCGTCAGAGACGGAGGCGGGGCGCTGGCAGAATCCTTACTTTGATTGGCTAAAAGGAGCGGTCACTCAAAACCCACAAGCCTATTCTCATCTATCGCTTCTGCTGGAGGAGAAACCCGCTGTAAAAAATATCACCGTTAAAAAGTCCGCCGGTGTAAAAGATTGCGGAGGTTTGAAACAAAAATAATAATAATTCTGTTTTTAACTCTTACAATTCTGACTTTAATCAAGGGAATAAAGCCAAAATTCTGTGTATTTCATTGTTTAAAAAAAAAAAAAAAACTTTTTTTGTCATAATTCTCTGTGAATTATGTCAATAAAAATTATGACTGGGAATTTTTGTCATAATTCAAGTGTTTTCTATACAGATAATAAAAAAATTTAATTCTTATTTCAAGACTTAACATTTTTTTTAATCATTTAAGAATCATGACTGAGAATTCTGAATTCAAGGTCAAATATGAGAGAATTCTGACTTTTTCAAGAATTATTACTTAGGAATCATTTTTAATTTTAAGTCAGAATTCAAAAATAAAGTCAGCTCTCTCAATTCTTTCATAAGTTTTTAATTTGTTTTTGGTTTTTTTCAGAGAAAAAAGTCATAATTGTGAGAATAAAGTCTGAACTCTGAATAGTGGTCAAATTCAAAAATGAAAGCGTGAGATTTAGAATTTTAGATTTAGTTTCAGAATTTATACTCTATTCTATTCAATTTCAATGTTTTGTATTTCTGACCAATCCTGGCTTTAAACAATTTAATCAAGATTTCTCACTATATTTTCAAATAAATTGAATTTGTTCATTCTGAGAATGAAGTCAACATTTTGAAAAAAAATAATAATAATCCCGCCATAATCGCCATTCTTGAAAAGTGTTGAATAAGAAACTCAAATATGACTATCTTCAGAACTCCACCCACAAAATGATGTTGATGGATAATCTCTGAATCATCCAGTACAGGAGATGTGTTTGACTTTCTTACATTACATTTTGATTTGTTTGGCAGCAGGAAACCACGGGCCGAACCAGAACTATCAGCGTGTATTGATTTCTGTGCTCTGAGGTCAGATATGTGGGAGGCAGACATCATGAGTCACTGTAACGAAACACTCTGAGATGACCTTCTCAAGAGTCCAGGAACCTGTGGCTGAAAAAAGTCTTCGGTAAAGTAACAATGTCCAAATGTCAAACATGAGTATCAAATCAAATCAAATGCAACTTTTTATTATACACATTTTAGGAAATTTTAACATATGTATTTCCAGGAGTCAATTTCAGAAAATACTCCTGTGAAATTTTAGGCTATGTCTACATCTACGAAATGTAAAATTGTTTAATTTTTTACATACAGTTATTTATGATATTATTTTTTCCTTTTGAAAAAGTCATATGTGAAATTTGTCCTTTCACATCTGAAAATCTCAAATTCATTAGAGTTCTATGTGTTTTCAAATGTTATCGGCCGTCTCATGTTTTGTATGTGACCTAAAATTTCAGAATTCCACCTTTAACATTTTTTTGTTAATTTAAATTTTAGTTGTGAAAATTAAATTAAAAAAGAAAAACGCATTTCAACTTTTTCTTTTCTTTTTTTTTTACAAGTGCTTTTTTCATAGATGACATGTGCCTCCACCTCTCATGTGAAATGATGTTTGTGGAGTTCATATGTGGGAAAACAGACATGAACAACGCATCTTAATAGCAAGAGTTGAAATATTTTGTTTAAAAAAAACATATGCGGAACAATACGCATGTACCAAAAAACATTTGTGGAACAATACGCATGTACCAAAAAAAAACATGTGGAAATTTGTACAATTCTATAGCCCACATATAGAGTGTAAAAGCAGCCTGTAAAACATTACGCATGTACCAAAAAACATTTGTGGAACAATACGCATGTACCAAAAAACATTTGTGGAACAATACACTTGTCCAATAAACTAGTCTGGAATATACAAACAGTGAAAAAGCACATGTGGAACAATAAACATGTACAAAAAACCCACATGCGGAAAACAACGCATGTACCAAAAAACCCATGTGAAATATTGTACATGTCCAAAGACCACATGTAGAGTGTAAAAGCAGCATGTAGAACAATACGCATGTACTAAGAACATATGTGGAACGATACGCATGTTCAAAAAAATCACATTTGGAACAATACGCGTGTCCAATAAACTACTCTGGAAAATACAAACAGCGAAAAAGCACATGTGGATCGATATACATGTACAAAAAAAACACGTGTGGAACAAAACACATGTACCAAAAACCACACATGGAACAAAACACATGTACAAAAAAATCGCTTGTGGAACAACACACATTTGTCCAATAAACTATTGAGGAAAATACAAACAGTGAAAAAGCAGATGTGAAAAAGGAATGTGGCCAATAGATACATGCGTACTCAGAACACACGTGAATTTTCAAATGTGGTATTTCCCATGTTGAAAAATGTTTCTAATTTCCTTGTTTAAAGAACCTCAATGTGGATGTGGGGGGGTTGGAGTCCAGCTGACATCAGGCAGGAGGCGGGCACCGTCATGGACAGGCTGCCAGCTCATCCTCACGCCTACGGGCAATTTCTATCCTGCTGTCTGGCATGTTTCTGTTTCTGCTGTGGGAGGAAGCTGGAGCACCCAGAGGGAACCCACACACATGTGGAGAACATTCCAACCACAAATAAAGGCTCCGGTTTAGGATCGTTAGCCGGAAACTTCTTGCTGTGAGGTGACAGTGCTAACAACTATACCACCACATAGACACTGAGCAGCCATTACATTAAAACCAGTCAGCCTAACATCCATTTTTTTTTTAACTTTTAACAATTTGAAACATGTGTGAGACACATTTCCGTCCAAACCAGTATTAACTTTTCAACAATTGTGTTTCTGTCAGATTGGGCAGCATTAATGGGCTTTGGGTGCCAATGACTTTGTTACTGGTTCGCCAGTTCCCCTGTGTCTGACTGATCTGGTAGGTACTAACCACTGCAGACAGGAATACAAACAAGACCTGCCCTCCTGGAGATGCTCGGAACCAGTTGTCTAGCCATCACATTTTGTCTCAGATCCTTAAGCCCAATTTTTAATCTTTCCAACCCATCAGTTTCACAACAAAATTGTCCATTTTCAAACCAAATCATCCCCAAACTCTGACAGGTGCCATCGCAACAAGACGTTTCCGGCAAAGTGACTTTATCTGCGGGTGGTTATAACGATGTGGCTGATTGTCGTAAATACTGCATATGAGATAATAACATTTGTTCCAAATACTCCATTCCTTTAGCGAGTATTCGCAAAATGACTTCTCCCTCTAGATGAAAAATCCAGCCACCATAAATATGCAACACCTGTTTTATTCCAAAATCCTGACCCCCAGACGTCTCCTAGGAGAATTCTCTCTCTTCTGCAAGTCGCAAATTTAACCATCATCTGTTGTTGTTTTGCAAAATACTGCTCCTTCAACTTGTTTCAACTAGAAACATTTTCTTGTGTATCATATGAAATTAGGACTGTGACAACACATGAAATTTCAGCCGATGATTAACTACTGTATAAATAATTGCAATTGGTTGGATTGTCTTCCTCTGTCTATTTTATTCCACCCGGTTGTTGTGGGAAATGACGTGGAATAGTAACGGAAATTGGTCTCGTCGGACATCGTTCCCAGATGAATGGAGACGATTCCAACTGATTGCTTCTGAACATTTAAATAATTTTACTATGATAGGATAAACCAAATTTTATATCCAGTATTCCTATTTATTATTTATTTCCCTGAAATCCGTGTCTCCTGCAGATCCTTCGTGTTAACGCTAAAACTCTTCAAAATGTTATACCAGCCTCAGTGAGGAAGAAGTGGATTGATTTTTTGGTTGATAAAACGCCAAAGGTTTTCGGCCATAATTACCCGAGAAAGAAAAAAATCAACAGGAATTCCTGGTTGAAACGTAGCATCAATTCAGAAAAAGTCAAGAGCCATCAAAATTCAAAAAGTCAGTTCAGTTGCAATTCCAATGATCTTTAATTCTAATGCTGCACAAATAATTGTTTTTGGTGTGTTATGAATCTTATGTTGATTGTAAACCTGAGAAATGTAGAATGTTCCTTTTTTGTCAGAAACCAAACTGTTTCAATCGGAAACTGCTGACTAAGCGCCGTCTTTGTGAATGCACTTTTATTTTTTTAATCTACCAATCATTTTTTACTGATCTTTGCAATATTCTGCAAAAGGTTATTGAAAAAAGACTGTAGTCTATGATGACACCATCAGGTTTTATGTTTAATCTCTCTAAACTAGACTATCACTGCAGAATCTCGTCTCCCAGCGGGAAAGTAAGGTCTAAATGTCAATCCAGTTAGGACGGCAGCCCAGCACAATTTATATCTGCTTTCATGCCTTCATTATTGACTTCAACAAAAAATGAAATACTCCCTTGGCTTGGGTTGTAACTAGTCTTTATTCTGTTCTTTTCTGTTTGAGACGGTGACGTCCAAAATAAAGCAGGAACATTTTGGCAGGTTTATCTTGCTACACCTGTACCGCTACAATCAAATGGAATAACTCAAACTGTAAATATTCTTTCTCCCTGATTTAAGTGAGGGTATTTCAGCCATTAACTGTTATAATTTGCCGCTTCTTACACTGATCAGCCATAACATTATAACCAATGACAGACGAGTTCATGATAACGTTATCTTACAATGACCAAATGTTGATGGCTGCACTGCTAGGACAGTGCCTCTTTAGAAGTGATGGGTATTCCTGGTCTGCAGTGGTTCCAGATCTACAGGAAGGACAACAGTTGGACTGGTGACACTGGTACAAACAAGGCTTCCCAGAAAAGATGCTGTAAAATTTCTGAAAAGGTTAATGTCTGTATAGACTTTAGCGATGCTTAGTGACAAAAAGGCAGAGCAACCCAACATTTTGCAAGGTGGTTTTAATGTTATGGCCGATTGGTTTATTTGGCTAGTATGGACCGGTGATTGAATACACAACGCGCCGCAGAAGTGTTTCAGTGGAAAGAAGCAGACTTATACCTTATTATGCAGCTGGTTGTAATGTTATGGCTGATGGGTGTAGTTTGCCTGTCAGGGTTAAACTGTCACATAAAGATATTGTGTATTATATTATAATACTCCACCAGGTCGTGGCACATTCAGTCAAAGCGTCGCCGTCATCAGTCAGAGCTGAATTCATGGCGGCCGGCGCCGCTGCTGCCACTTTCTGTCTGCCAGCGCATTTGTGACGGACATTTTTTGCAGTGCAGAGGAAAGAGGAAGAAGACGAAGGCGGGGAAGAAAATGGATATCTGTACGTATTAGCTCCAGATCTCCAGACTCAGATCCCAGGAGGCTTTCTAACACATTGTTCTACAAACTGATGTTCCTGGAGGTCAGGCGGGGTTATCCACATCCATGAGGAGGGAGACCCGGTTCATCGCTCTGAGTTCTGGTCCAAACGGAGGCTGTTTTTTTTTACCCCCGCCTGAGTCCGACTGCACCGCGTCCAGGTCTTAATGAATCCCCCCGAAGGCTGTCTTTTATCTGTTTGCTGGAGTTCCTGTAAAGCCTTGAAGATTCGGGGAGATCTGCATGGTCAATATCCCCCCCCCCCCGTTACCATCTCAAGGAATTATTCAAATGCGATGCAAATTGCGTGAAATGATATATTTTGAAAGATTATCCGTAAAGTTCATTCATTTACGAGGCTTTGAGTTTATTTAGGCCGTTTCCTCTAATGAGAAGCGGAGGAGTTCGCATTTTCCCAGCTGCTGCTCTCTCAAACACAACACATGGTTTTTCTATTTAGTTTTCTGCATTTGTGATTTGCGTGCGCCTCTGAATTTCAAACTGCTATCTTGCTTCAAGAAAGGCAGCCATATCATTATGACCACTTGCCTGTGAGAACCACGTTAAAGGTCACGTTTTCATTGGATGAGGCTGTTTTCAGATGATACATGATTATTATTGATCTTAATTAGCTGGAGAATTCTTTCAGCCCAGAAAGAAACCTTTCAGTTTCCAACAAACACCGCTGCCCACACACGCTTGATTGCTTTGAAATCCGTGGGTTTTCGAGGTCAAGTCAACACTTTGAAGTCATGGTCGTGTTCCTCGAACCATTACTGAAATATTATATAGATATTATATTGCATTACTGAAAGATTAGAACTATATTACAACTAAATATTAGAAGTGATCAGGATTTCCTGGCACATAAAACTGGAAGGAAAACTCCACAATTCATGTCACCTGGCCTTGGGGACGTCTCAGGATCCCCTTGGTTATGCTAAGGTTTGCTCCCCACACTCATCAATGAAGTATATATATATATATATATATATATATATATATATATATATATATATATATATATATATATATATACCCCTCCGCCTCCTACAACACGATAATTAATGTTATTTACTTCACCCTCAGCTGCCATTAAGGACTTGATGGCCCAGAAGAACCTACAACTACATCCTGACGTAACAGAGCTCCTCATTATCGGCCCGGAGAACGCAGCTAAAGAGGTTCTAAAGGACATGGGTCCTCTTCCTCCTGCGTTTCACCCTCGTGACAAAAACCCACAGTCTCTCATTTGATCACTACGTTGATAAACTAATTCAATGCTGCTACTTTCAGACGAAAAACATCATCAAAACAAAAACCTTTACTTTCGACCCCACTGACCTTGAAGGCATCATTCACACCTTCGTTGTGTTCTGACACTTGTGTGGTTGACGTTACTTGTTTCACAATTTCCTTTTTACTTCTTTCTTTATGTTTTTTCTTATCCTTGCTAAACACTTTTGATCTTCTGACGCTTTGTAACCTCTGTTACCGAAAGGCTTGTTTAAATAAAGCTTTACTTACTTACCTGTCGAAGGTCATAATATTATGGCTGATGGTTGAATGCCTTTGGATAATGATGGCAAAAAATAACTGCCTGTTTTTTTAAAAATCAGTACAGGTTTAATAATAACGGTATGTTTTTACTTTTGTCACATGATGTCACTTTGTTCACTGAACTAAACTGACATGCGCGCGTTTAATGAGCGGCGCTCGTCTCCTCGGCGTCCGATGAAACGCAAGTCAATTACTTCTGCTGAAATTGTCCATTTGTCAACCCTTTTTATTGTCTCGCCCGTGTGCCGGCGTCAGGAATAGGATGCTATCTGACAGCCTGATGGATTTTTGTTTTCATCAAATTGTATGTTAAAAATAGACAGAACGCACGAACACAGAAATACGCTACGCATTTCTTTCCCGCTGTCAGAAAGTCAGTGTACATCCAGCTTCAAAAATGTCAACCAGTTCTTTCAACTATATTGTTTTTGCCAATAAAAGCATGCTTGTTGCCTATCTTAAACAAACCCCACCCCCTCCCCCCATAGAAGTGTGTTTGTAATTACTATGTAATTACTGCATTATTCATGACGGGAGGGGGTTCTGTTTTTTTTATGCATGTTATTCTTTCCTACACAATATGACAACATGGATACATGAGTTAACATGCAGTTTGCACCAGGAAAATCATTCTAATTCGATAATTCTAACATGCATTCATATTATTTATCAGTATTATGTATGTGTCTTTATTATTTATCAAAAATAAAGACATATCGATGATAAAAAAAACTAATATTTAGTAGGCACCTATATAACCAGTCTGGTGAAGTAGCGAGGCTCCACAGGGATTTTTAAACTAAGGTGGGTTCAAGAAGCTTTTACCAGGCGACACGTTTTGAAGCACCTCTCGATCTTTTTTTTTTTTTTTTTTAATTGCTTTTGTTTAATCATTTTATCCGTTGATTATTTTAATGGTTGAAAGTTCGACAACGGTTCTACACAAATGCGTACGGCAGACATTCTGTGTGCCTGGTGTGCAAAACCAAAAACCCATGGAAACTATTCTTTTTTTCGTAAACACAGCTGGTTCCGTCAATGTCTTTGTCAATTTGTCCATGAGTGGCTGCAAAAAACCTAGTAGCAATGTGCGAAGTGGAGCCATGTTGTCACAGTTTCTATTAAATCTTGTTTTTAAACGAAAAACACTTTTTTTGGACATTGCTTTGATTGGAGGGACTTCTGCGACATTGCTTGTACAATGCAGGAGATCTGGGGCTTTTTGAGGACACACCCTTGCAGTCGGCAACGACAGCTTGAGCCTGGTTTGTATTTGATATGTAGAACGTAACTCCTTACCGAAGAGATGCTTCATTTTAAGGTCACGTTACGTCTTCAACCTGCAATGTAGGCCTTCAGAATCAATTATTGTTTCTTTGGTTTCTGCAAAGGCAATTTAAAAAAAAAAAAACAAGCACTTATGTAAGATTAGTACATGTCACGCACAGCTGGACATCGCCGGATTTTATTCCAGTGTGGCGTACAGCAGCTGACAGAGACACGGAAAAACACTCTGGCAGGGGGCCGACGGCGTGTTTAACCTCCTACACCATGAATTCGGTCACACGCTATATTCACTAATGCTTGAAAAGCGGATTATCAACACTTGAAAACATTTTTTCTTATGGTTTTGAAAAAACCTGAATTCAGCTTTAAATTTAAAAGAAGAAAAAATGAGTGAAATCAGAAAAAACAAAACAGCGATGGATTAAAAAAAAACAAAAAACAAAGACATCTCACACTAGACGTTTTTTTTAAAGACATAAGATATTTTATATGCTATTGTAGCTACTATAAAGAAATTCGGTTTGGTCTCACAACAATTACCTAAAATATAAATCAATCAAAAGGAAGGTATCGATAAAACAATGGAAAAAAGAAATTAGGTAGTGATTCATGCAGGCTGTGTAGGACAACAGTGCAGATCAAAGTGTTCAGTCGACTACAGCAGCGACTTAAGGGAGGGAGGGTATGACGCGTTTGTGTCCCTAGGGACATTTTTGTCCTTTAAATGACATTTAATGTTCGCTAAGGAGATCCCAGGGTTTCTTCTGTTCTCGTTTTTTAAATCTCATAGTGAACAAATTCAAAAAAAAATCCATCTAAATCAGGGTTATCGGTAATCGTAGGCTTATGCCTAATATTTATGCGTTTATGTATTTTATTTTGTGATTTGAAATACAGGGACATAATGTAAAACAGAAAGCGTATTTAAAGAGTTAAAATCCTGAGGGGACATTCATATCTCCTGTTCATGATCCGGATTGATTTAATTAATCAATTAAAATCACACGGAAAACGTGTAAAATAATATTAATACGTAATATTCTACAGCAGTTTCAGGGAAGGGGACATTTTATATCCCAGAAGGTGATCAAAGTGTGATTTTTTTTTTTTTTTTTTGTGTGTTTTTGTCAGTGTAAGTAATTCATCAAAGTGATGCTTAAAGGGTTAAATCCTGACTGTAAATCAACATTAGATAGTTATGATTCGGATTTATGGCGGTTAAAAACCCTTAATTGGTGAAAATAGAAAAATGTTTTCCGCCCCTCGCATTGGTCCCCCGTTTGAATGTTGACCTCTTTTTGGCTTTTTTTAAAAAAGCAAAACACGTAAATTATTTTCAATTTGTGCGTTATACCATATCAGCCAACATCGTTCCATCTCAATACCACAGCGTTTTCATATGAATGTAATTCATCATCAATTAACCGCATTTATATGAAATGAAACCTCGTTCTTTAAAAGAAAAAAGGAGAAATTATGAATTATTTCAACTAGAGTTAGAGGTTTTTCACAGATCTTGTCTCCCTAGATCAGAGTAGATGCTATACGTTTCAATAAAACTCCCATGACTCAATGACAGTAGCAGTCATTAATCTTGATTGTGAAGAGCATAGTAAGGGAACTATCCGTCTTATTTTCACGCATGGCAATTCAAAGACATTTTAAAATGGGTCAAATTTGATCAGAAGACAATAGGAAAGTTGGAGTTTAACATCTGAAGGCAGTTGGAAGAAGCAGACATTTTGGTCGCCAAAAGACGATGAGAGTGAAAAATATTGAATTCAAGAACGAAGGTTAGGTCAGGTTATGTCACCGGCTGAATTTGAGAGTGGTGGAATTACACCTCTAAACCATTACACCTGCGCTGTATAAGTTGACCTCTGTGGAGTGCTGACCTCATGAAGCCGGTCAAGGAGAGCATCATAAAAGCTCTCCTACACAGCAGAGAGGTGACAAGGATTCTTAATAGACGGAAAAATAAAACAGGACATTACCCCGCCGAGGAAAATGTGCATCAAATTTCAAAGCAATGAAAGATTAATTTAAGGCAAAACCCCCGAGGAGCTCACAATTTGAATGATTTTTCTCTCTCGCGCTCACGCTTGATTCCATAAACGGACTTTTATGGGATATTCCAAAGGCGTTTCATTGTGACATTTTGCGATGTGTTCCGCCGAGGGGGGGGGGGAAGGCCGCAGAGGGCAGTAGAATTTATTGACTGGATTTCACAGTTATAAATGGGTCTTTACAAGTGACATAAAGAAAAGGATTTGTTCTGTGCTGAGAGGCGGATGGACGTCCGTAAACTTGCGTCTGTGCGTCGAGCAGCAGTCACGGCCGTGTCGCTGAAGTTTCCTTCAGCGTAGGTTTTGAGCAACAGTAGGTATGAAAATCAAAAGGAAAAGTATTTGAAACACCTTCACCTTCATTTCGCCTGAATGAAGGCGCGCATCCCCTCCGCGAGAATTCTGTTCACTCTCCTTTGGTGTACTGGTTTATGTTTGCTTCAAAACTTACAATTTCTCCGGAGGAATAATCATCTGTGGAGGAAAGAGACTAATGTCTATCCTCTACAGTGTCACTCAAATAATCCATATCCCTCACAAAACCAGCCCAAGGCATTCTTATCTCTTCCCTCAGAGCGGAGACTGTACGGAAAATACAGCTGAATTACAAACTGTTTTGTAGTCAAGCAATTTCTGCAACAAAAAAAAAGAAGAAGAAAAAAAAAAGAAAACAGTCTTAAATCATTTATTTTTTTCTGCAAAGTTGCAAACCTACGCCAGCAAATAAACAACTTGCCGGGTTTGGAAGGGAAACTTCGGTGACGACGTTCCTGAAAGAGAAGCATCGGCCCTTTTTTCTTTTTGTTCCCCTTTTAAGTCAAATGACTGAAGAGAACTCCTGGAGCAGGCTCCCTGCTCAGATGTTGATTCTGTTTCCCTGAAACAATGGGGCAAACAGAACTCACACACCTTCCCTTTGCTTTAGAGAAGGTTGTAGCAGGCTGGGGAAATGTTCTTGTATAAATGTCAGAGCTATTATCTGCAAAACATGTCTGTGCCGCAGTGAGTTCAAGAGGACTGGACTGCTTTAAAAGACTTCAGGCCATCCATTAACGACCCCTCAAACTTTGCATTTTTGCAGTTAAACACTTAATATATAGGGAACATTAAGTTCATTCATCCATTTTCCACCACTTACATTGTGCACGGTGCTGAAGCTAATTCCACCGGACATTTGACAAATAATCAAAAATCATCACAGAGCTGGGACACATAACATAGTGTTTTTACAAATCCAAAGTGACTGAAAGTGACTAAGACTCATTTTAAAACCAAGTCTAAACAGCGTCAAAGCGACAAATAACCACCTGAGAGTAATTTGGAGTAACTAACTCAGCTGAATTGCGGCTATAATGTCGTTACTTTGGTGATTCTCAACTTCTCCTGTCACACCAACATTAAGGCGAACATTTACTTTAATGGGTCCGTGCAATGATTTGCAACCATTAACCTTCAAAATAATTCTGCCGCACAATCCAACTCGTCGCTTGCTTGCGACAATGAGAAGCCATCCTCCATAGGATGTACCGGAACATCTGTCATCAACCACAAGCATGAATATATAGATGGAGGACTTACATACATTGAACAACAACTACTTGTATGTCAGTGTACATCTGGAGCTCAAGCATGTTTTTGCTCCATATTTATCCATCACAAGAAAAGCCTATAAGTTAAGCAGTTAAAAGAACCAAATGTTGAATGGCATTCATGGTTCATTCCCAAATATTTACTTCAATCAGAATAGCCTGAGAATGAAGAGAAGATGGATGATGTATTAAAGAAGATGAGGTGTGATAATTAACCTATTAGAAACCTTTTGGCGCTCAGGCTCTTCAGGGAGACTGAGATCAAAGGGTCTCTGCCCTGAGCACCATGGAATGCTCCCGCTTTGGAGTCTGGATACTGGTGGAGGTGGCTGATGACTCTGCTGAGGCTGACGGATGATGAATCGGATGGATCTGTAAGGACTTAGTGGAGATGTGGAGGTTTGATCTTGAACCAGCAGCCTGATAAAACTAGGTGAATAGAGAGAGAGACGAGAGTATATAAAGAAAAGCAGCTGATGATGATGAGTGGAGCATGCCGGTGTGACACGGTGTTTGGACCGATGAAGCTACCTGACTGAGTCAAGCTGAGATCAAACGATTCCCCAGACCGTGAAGCAGGTAATTGAGATTAAGTATGCGAGAACGGTGAGTATAATAGTGTTTTACGAGAGGTACTGAAGCCCGAGTGTGCGGGAGGATAGTCTTTCTGACAGAACTTTAGATAAATCTCCATTTTTAAATAACACCACATCCAAAAATTTCTCATGGAGCTTTCTAAAAAAAAGAGCAGGTCTTTTCTATGTTCTTTATTCTACAGATATCCAGCAATTCCCGAGTTACTTTGTACAGTGTATGTCAATTATCGTCGCCATCTTAAGGCATCATCATCATCATCAGTGGGCGTCTACCAGGTCCTCAGCAGTAGGTCCCATAATGGTCCATGGGAGCGTTGAGGATAAGAGAGCACAAAGATTCTGAGGGAGAAGTCAAGTTAGTAACATGTATTTATGAGACATGAATGTGTAACGGAGAGAGAAAGGAGGAAGGAGAAGCTGGGTGCATCATGGGAAGTCAATAGTAGCATGACTAAGAGAGAGAGCCGACACCAGCCTTAATTACAAGCTTAGTTTTAAACATACTTCTTTTCGATGAAAATAGTATCCATCTATAAATAAATGTGCATATTGAGTAGAAACAGGCTCGCAATGGATTCTTTGTCAATATGTAAATAATTTTAATTACACATACTAACAATAGTGGATATGTCATATATAGCATTTAACTCCAGACACGATGTCAAAAATACAAACCTTACACAGGTCACTTTTGTGGCTGCATCCAAAATGTAAAATAACTTAAGTAGATGCTAATAACGAAAGAATTCCGAACCTAATGGCGTCAAGATCGCAAAGAATTCATGCACACACACGGCGCAGATAAATAGAATTCCCAAAGAAAGACAGTGTGTTGGAACTGGAGTTTTCTGATATGTGTACACAATCAAATACTCACTGTGAAAATCACAGTAATTTACTTGCGGCCTTTGAGGAGTTACTGTAATACGAGAGGACACTATTAGTTACGTGGGGAGCTAAGAGGTAATTAGGTGTATTTCTCTAAAGTGTGCGTTAATTTACTATAATTTCCCACAGCATATTATCAGCTACTGCGTATTCAACATTGTCTGATGATTCACTGATACTCCATGCAGAATATTTCTGATTACTGTATTATCAGTGGCATTATCCTCAATTAAAGTCGTTTCCAACATTTTATGATCCTTAACTGTATAACTACAGTATGGTATCGGTTACTGGCGTTTTCTACAGTATGCAAAAAATAACTGTAATTTTCTACAGTAGGGATAACTGTGGTTTGATTATCGTTTACTGTAGTTCACTTTAATATGTAATCAAATACTGTGATTCTCTAAATATACTGTTTCTGTTTGCGTTTATTCTACTACACACAATACAAGTTTTGTAATCCACCACAGTACGTGGTAAAGTAATATTTAACTGTAGTTCATAACCGTGATTTTCTACAATATGCCTTAATTTACTGTCATTTATGCTAATATAATATATTATTTGTTGTGGAGCCTTTCCTACTATATGAAATCATTTTTACTTTAGTTCAGTATTTGTTGATTTAATGTAACCCTTAAATGTTCTTTTAAGGGTGATTTCTGCAGCCTGCAATTATTTACGGTATTTCTCCGTAGTATTACTCTGTTCCTACAGAATAAAAACTCATTCGCTAATAATATAAGGTATATAATTGTTTAACGTAATTTTTTATGGGGCATTACTGGTTATTTAGATTTTAAACATTGTGTACTGGCTTAAACAGTTCATAACTTACTATTAATTTCTACAGTAGTGATTTTATTACCTTGATTTCCGCTGTAAATCTTTCATTAATGTCATTTTCGACTGAATACAAAAACTTTCTTTGTGAATAAACGGTAAATTACGGAGGACTCTTTTTAAGGATGTAAATTGTGTTGGTGTAAATTAATCATCTGTGCGGGCGGGCTGTATCAGCTCGTACTTTCCGATGCTGAGATTTGACTCCTTATTTATTCGGCCTTAGTTTATTTTTCTAAATGGTTACTTATGGAAACCATTTTATGTACACCAGGAAGTAACAGAATAAGAAAACATAAAATAGTCTGTGTGTTTTCAATTCAGTGGCAGAACATAAGAAACCTGCATGAAAATACCGAACCTCCACTGAGAAGTTATTTATTCATATTCTTCATTTCCGGAGGCTCAGTTCAGCAATCAGGCTCCCTGAAGATGTCAAACCTCGGCCCTCATTCCCAGACTATTTCTAGCCAATCACACCCACAACAGTGACGCTGACGTCAAAGCGTCGGCTCTCATGGGTGCTTCCTTAAATAATAGCTGCGACTCGTTGCAGGTTTTTGGGCTCACGGCACCTATCTATCTAAGACAGAACCCAACAGGCGGCTTATGCTCTGGCTGAAGCCCAGACGAAATGACAAAACATATGGATTCGAGCAGCCTCTGAATATCAGGTCTCACAATTCTAATTATGGATTTTATTCTCTCGATATTTGCTTTGAGAATAAAAAAAGAGCGAAAAAATGTTGCGGGGCCCGTTTTGTTGCCCTTTTTCGGTAATCTGCTGCGTCTCGCTTAATGAAACCTACCGTCCTTTATAAACAACCGAGAGGAAAACATCATTTCCTTCCTTACCATCATACTTGTAGGCGAAAAGGCAACATTGCATATTCACACGCATGGGATGGAAAACAGGTTGATCCAATTTACTTCCCGTAGTGAAGAGAAAGCGAAATGTCATCTTTGTCAATCTGCATCTTGTTGGTCGTATGCAAATAGACGCGTCTAATGATATGACGGACGGATGCTCGGAGTCGGCATCCAGGACGCTGAGTGAATCATTATGTCACAGTATGCGATGACCTACTTCACATTAAAGGACGCTCTCGCTCTTGTTCGGCGGGCCAATTTACTTCATAATGACGACGGAAGAAGAGAGAGTGACAGGGAGTACTAGAACGAGGGAGAGAGGGAGAGAAGTGTCATGTTAACTTCATAGACCTTGTTCTTCTAAAGCAGTCAAAATGCCTCCCATGAACCCACTCATCTCTCTAAACCTCCCACACACAGTCAGACGCACTTCACAGCCTCAAGTATGATCCAAGTGTGGTTTTAATAAAAAGCCTACTTCATGTGGTGATCAATATGCAGGAGATTTAACCATTGACGTAAAACAAATCATTAAAATACCAATTCAAGGGAATGTGGCTAAAGGTCTATTGGCAATGCCCCGCCCTAGAGTGAGGTGTTGTCATACCTGTCAATTAACAACACAGGGTTTTACTCTTATTCTCAAACCAGCAAGGATAGTTTGAGAATAACCCAGTGGGGGAATACTTTGAAGGGTGTATTTAAAGAGTGAAAGGGTCACAGCAATGCAGCAAGACCTTTTATATTTCAAAGACTACTTCTACTTGGACGGCTGGAACTCCGGAGGTAGAGTGGGCCCAATTGGAAGACCGGTCATTGAATCCGCTGTAACCTCAAGTCATAGCTAGGCCTACGTTGTCATTCCGTTCAGCAAAGATACTCTATTTTTTCTACAAAAAAGGGAAGAAAAAACACAGCCTAGTGTCTTTGTGAGTAAAATATGATTTGTTAGAATAGAATAGGATATATAGAAGATAGATCTCGATCCAATATTCTCCAAATCTGGACTATATCGGACCAATAGCTACGAAGTTATGTCCGAAAACATTGGTTTTTCGTAAAAAAAAAACACACCTTAGTGAAATAAATATGAGCTGTTATAGTAAAATACAATCTATACAAGATAGTTCTCCTTGAGTCGATTCATAAGTAAATTTTCTTTTGACAAAATCGGATTGATAAATTATGACCTGAATACCTCATATGGATAAAGCTCCCCCTATTGACCGACATATGCAACTGACCTTTCACAAAATCTCTCCGGTTCTTCCTTGCACAAAGTTTTATGTGAGTATAAAATTTGAAAATGGTCCATGAAAGAGTTTTTGAGATATTGCAATAACACGAAGGATCTGTGGCTGTGAGGGCGATTTCAATTCTATATTATCTCTTACTTTTCAGTGAAGGGTTCACGTTATAATTATAAAACGGGTTAAAAAAAAATAGTCATAGTACACCACAGCTTTCACTTTAATTCATTTAACTATGACTTCTAAAAGACACCTGACAACAAATCATCCCACTGTAGCCAGCAGGCAGTGAAGGATTCTATTCGCTTGAGTAAGAGAGAGATGGGGATGACGAAGTGTGTAAAAGTAGAATAGAACGATTTTTCCGGTGCTGGCACAAGGGGAACTGGCAGAGACGACTGACTTCAAAAATTTTCAAGAGGAAGTTTGGTATCATTGGAGGTGGAGAATGTAATAGTCTCAAGTAACTCACTAGCTGCTGCTACTACTGCTGACATGTTTGTGCGAACTGAGCCTTTAGAGCCTAACGTACAGCAGAAACAAGTACAGGGAGCGACGGAGGGCTGTTGAACGGTGGCTCCATGTCTGCATCGAATCCTTTACTTTCAGAGTAGTGTCAAGGCTCAGGTTTCCCACTCTTAGTAAGTCACATTCAACCCCCGCTCTTTTCTCGCTCGCATAATTTTAAAATATATTTTAGGTTCAGGTGACAACAGGTGACTGAACAACAAATAAATGAGAAAGGCTGTGCTGCAATATGATTGGACAACCAACATGATTTCATCATGCTAGCATGCGGCCAACAAAGTACGAATAATATCAACGGGATTCATCCACTCAGCAGGAAATTGCAGTTAGAAAACCAATAACGCTCAAAAGGGAGAACTGGTGTGAAACAAACACTTCCTGGAATGATGTTAAAAGTATCATTAAAGACAGACACTAATTATGTGCACTAACTTTGCTATAATTAACTTAATTAGCAAGTTGTTCATTGTTACTTTTGACCCTATTACAAAGGACAAAAGATGTTAACTCAATGATGGGAACTTGATTTGTTTAGATTATTCTTTTTGTAAATGTTATATCTGACAACGAAGGTTAATAAAGTATTCAGATCCTTTACTTGAGTAAACGTAGTAATACTAGACTTTGAAAATACGCCACTATAACTGAAGCGCCGGCATTCCAAACAGCAAAGGTTTGAGTAGTATTAGCAGCAAAACATGCTTAAAAGTATGGAATCCCTCATTAGGCAGTAGGATGAGGTGATTCCAACTACTTTATATGCAGTCGAGTAGTTTATCCTATAAGATATTCATAGCCTGTTTACAGTCTCAGTCTCCTGTGAGAATTGCAAATCTCGCCTTTTCATAAGTCCAGCCTGTTTCCAGCTTTGAGACATTTTCCTGATAATCCAAGATGGCTTATAAAGTAGGAGAATTTTCTTGACGCCAACTAACTTTAAATCCTTGAGGTTGTCGTCAACCTTGAAAAGCAGTCCATTGGGAGATATATGTTATATATGCTGTTGTGTTTCTCAAACAGTTTTTGAACCATTTTCCTGCTAAAACAGGCCAGCGTCATCAGGGAATACTTTTTCCATTGAAGGGGTGGACTTGGTCTGCAACAATGTTTTGGTAGGCGGTGTCACCACACACCAACACAGGTTCTGACACCATTCTATCGGGATGCTTTTCAGCAATTTGGGCAACAGTAGCTCTTCTCTTAAATCAGGCGTTGGAGAGCTAGACATGAACCGGTTTAAGAGGTTGTTCTTCCATGGACACCTTTGGCAGCGGTGGCGTAGTCATTGACTTAATAACGCTCAAGATTACTTAACAACATTCTTTCAGTCATAAATTCAACCTGTACTTCTGGCTGTACCTATCATCCAGACCCGGACCTCTTTTTTTTTTTCTTTCTGAGATGCCTTAAAAGCATCCACTTTGAATCTTACACGATATAGTTGAAAGTCAAGATGATTTATTTCCTTGATTGAGTGCCATCGTTGTTGGTTGTGAATGTGTGTGTACGGGGCCGGAGTGAATCATCTTGACCTCAGCTCTTTGTCACTTCTGAGATGACAGAAACAAACCGGACAGTCATCTTCATCCACCGGAGAGTAGTGAGACAGTAAGTACAAAAGTTAACTAGTGGACTGCTGGTAGTTAAATGTCCTTCTTCTCACGATATCATCTGATGAATTGCTCTTGCTGCGCTTCCTGCTACCTTAAACACATCGTTAACGAAGCCAGCTGGTCGACTTGGATTAATTAGCTAGCTTGTTAGCTAACATTAACACCCGCAGCGCCTGTGTTTACTTTCTGCTCTGACGCAGACAGAAATGAAAAGACTGAAACAACCAGAGCTTTGAGAGAATTGATGACGGAGGACAGGAGGAGACGAGAGGAACAGAAAGAGAAGGTGATGAGGAGAAGACAAAGAGCAGGTACTGTCTACTTTGCACTGAACTCTGTTCCATAAAGCTAGCCTGCCCACTAACTGATCCAGGCTTTTCCCTCCCAGTTAGTCTGACTTATTTTCAAGTTATTAACTTCATTAAAATAAGTTCAAAGTTTACGTTCTTTATTATTCACCAACAGTTAAAAACATGAGGGAAAGTTAACTTAAATAAATCTTAAAAATGGATGTATTCAATTAATGGTCCAATGAATACATACAGACCCACTATTTATACATATGTGTTTAATTTGATAACTCTGATGAAGAGGATGGTTTGTTAAAAGTTACCTGATAGTTACAATGATGCTATCATCGTACCTGGTCAGTCAAAGTCACCTATAACTGGATTATTTGGTATATTAAATAGTATCTAGAACTAGCTAACTTCACTAATTTGAAGTTTGATTGATAAATGAATGCAGGTCAAAGGGAAAGAGATACTTCTCCTGTGCACGTTAGCCCCCTACAGTAATCAAAGGAATACAATGAATTTGTCCACTGTACATGATATACAATGAGATAAGTTACAGTACACGCCCTTGTGAGTAGAACTGGACTGGGTCAGCCTCGTGGAATGACTGTCAGGCTAGGGAATCTAAAAACAGGTAAATTAGATCCAACATGCAAAGCAGGTATAAACCATTTAAACAGATAGAAGTTAATTATTATATGCAAGTGCAGTAATTCCAGACATTTAACGTATTAAATTACTATTTGATATGTTAGACATCAACAGTTCTCACTTAATTAGAGTGTCTCATTTTCTTGCATTTGTTAGCCATGGTGTTAAGATTATAAACAGTTCATTAAATACTTTTGAGTAGAGTTTGGTCTTAATGTTAATTTGGATACGAAGAAGGAGTACTTGTATGATGATGCAAATTAGTTATGGTTTCAGAAGATTAGTGAACAGGCTAATTTAAAGTGTATTTTTGCTGGTGAAGGTATACAGCACTTTCTGTGCCTCGCTGATAAGTTTATAATATTCTGTTGAGTGTTTGTCACAAAGCTTCAGCGAAATATTCATTATTAATACAGCTATAAAACCGATAAGCCTATTCAGCTTTCTAATAGTTTTTCACTCATGTATGTGCATTGAAAATGGCCAGCTGTTTAACTTGTACTCTTGGGACTGTATTCATAGCACATCTGGGGCTAAAAGTAACTCTTCACCGGCTGAGTGAGATGGTAAATAACACTTAACAGTAGAAAATAAGTCCAGTCTCCTCAGCTGTAAATGTCCTACGTTGCTTAGTATAAAATTACATGTGGTATGTGAATTTATGAAATATCGCAGTCTTTCAGACTACTCTTAAAGATGTTTGGATGCATACAGTGTGGGTTAATGAGCGTGGTGGTGTTTATGTGGGATTGCCTGGGGACGAGTTTCACTCCGGTAAGAGTATTTACGAGGCGGGATTCGGGCCTGGATTCTAAAGTGCGCGGAAAATCAAAGTGACATACGGAAATCCAGGCTGCTCTTTAGATCACAACAACTCCTAATGTGTCTCAGGAGTGTGTTGGATCTCCATATGACCGTAGGCCCTCCTGACAACATCTGGGCATGCTCCAGATGAGATGATGGATAGTGTCCTGGGTGAACTCCTTTGGAATTGAATCAAGGTATCAGTGGGCTCCTGGACAGTCTGTGCTGCATGGCGGCAGTGTCGGTTGCTGCGATACATCCCAGAGGAGGTCAATTGGATTAAAGTCTGGGGAACGTGAGTGCAAATCAATAGCATAAATACCTTCACCATTTGGGACCTGCCTACACACTCTGAACACATGAGGGCATTGTCCTGCACCAGAAAGAACCCACAGTCCTCTGCACTAGTGGAAGGTCTGACAATGGGTCTGAGGATTTTATCCTGTACCTAACAGCAGTCCATTGCCTATGATAAGGAGGTCTGGGACACCCTCCAAAGATACGGCAGCATAATGTTCCCCATGGTGCCTCCAGACTGTTTCACATCTGTCACATGAGCTCAGTGTGAACATGCTCTCATTTGAAGACAACGGGGCACCAGTGGTGAAGTTGCCAATTCTGGTTTTCTCTGGTAAAGACCGATGGAACTGCACCCTCCACTAGAGGACGCTGGGCCCTGAAATTACCCCAATATCCCGATGGGGGTCAACTTGAAGGGCGCTGGCAGTGCTTCTTCTAATTCTTCCTCACACCATGCAACAGATGCCAGTTCTGCTGCTGGGTTGTTGTCCTTCTGTGGCCCTGTCCAGTTCTCCTGGTCCTGAGTCGCAGCAAACCTTCTTGTGGCACCAAGTATGGATTTTCCATCCTCGAGGTGCTGGACTAACTGTGGATCCTGAATGGGTTGCAGGTACCACATTTTTGAGCAGTATTGGTGAGATATATTTTTGTTAAAGCTTTGCTAATACAGCAAACTTGTTTTTATTATATAATTAAGGTTCTTACTTCTTTTGTAACTTTGGGCAGCGTCTACTTTTGGTTTAATTCCTCATAACTTATTGTGTTAACTGAAGAAATGGAAGTGAATTTTAATTCTAGACACGGAAATGGTTTACTTGAAAATATTAAGTATATCCGTTACATCCTTAAAGAGGGAAGAATTTAGAAATTGTATTGACTGATGAAGTTTTTGCAGCTCGGCTGTCCACAGATCCAATCTCTCCACATCTCAGCCAATGACGTTCTGTTGCTGTGCCCTTATCAAAAAGTTCACACTCCTCTGGAGTAACAGCTTAATGCTTTACTCCATACCCTGTATTGCGGTCAAAGCGGAGTTATTATCTGTAGTCCTCATCATCCTCGCCCTGCTGCACTCACTCCTAATCCCTATCTACCGCAAAGTTTACAGCACAAAAGCTAAGTTTTTGTCTCCTCACCGTGAGAGAGCTGAGGCATATTGCCTGAGGATGTTTCATATCCCCACAGCCCTGACTGCACACTCTGCACTCCTCGCATTTATCTTTCACTTTCTTCATCAATCATCTTTCCCCTCTATCTCCATCTATTTTTCCCCGCAACCTCGTCTCTCTGAGATGATCTCAGTTTTCCTTCACCTCTAATTTTCTGTACCTTTGCATAAGGTTCCATCTCCTTCACATTTTGTAGCTGCATTTCTAAATCCTACCCTTTTTTCCTCTTTTCCTATCTTGACATAGTGTAGGCAGGCCTCTCCGTGTTTTCCTGGTCCTCCCATCTTCCTGTCAACCACAGCAGCATCCAGAGGGGGAGGCAGGACTGTCATTATGGTCTTGCTGCAGGGAGGATGAGGCAGTGCGAGAGAAAGTTACAGATATGAAAGAGAGGGAGGCGGAGAGGATGACATGAAGGAGGTGTAGAGATGACTGTAGATGAAGTGCCTTCATCGTGGTGTAGTGAGGAAGCAGGAGGAAGGGCACCATCAGGCATGCAGGAAGTTTTTTTTTTTTCGAGTGGAACCGTGCTTCTCATCCCACAGGTTGCAGTTCTGCAAATGCTTCTCCGTGAAGCTAGCCTGACTGCACGGCACGTTGGGCAGATGTTTGTCCTATCCAGCTTGATGTCTGAATGCAGAATCCAGCTGTTGTTTAGACAGACCAAATCGCAGCCATCAGTAGTTTTCTTGTAACATTCAGGAAAGTTACAAAAAAAACTCTTGTCTGGGATAAATCTGATATTAGTATAATTTAATTCAATTATGATTTCTTTATCTTATCTGAAAAGTTCTCTGATAGGTCACTACTGTAAATAAATTGAATTACTAAACGTAGGATATTTTTGCTTCGCTATATTTTCCTGGTGCTCTGTTTACTTACCTGACAACAGGTAAGATTTTATTCTATCCCCTAAATGTCGGGATATTATGGAATTATCATTGCTACCGCCGCATTCCTTCACGTTAATGCGCTAGGTCAAAAACTATTACATGTATATTTTTTCAAATTTTATACCTTCAAAGACCGAAGTGTGTGGAAGAACTTGATTAATTTGGGAAATATTGTTTTTTATTTCCAACTCAGTGGGGAGCTTTGTCTCCAAACATTTTTGGGCCATAATTTTGCAACTGTATATGACTGTATTTGTCATATTTTATTCTAATAGTTCATATTTTTCTCACTAGGGCGATCTCTTTTTATGAAAAAAGAGCTCAGTTTTTCAGACATTTCTCCCCATTTAATTTGAGGAATTCAATCAGGGGAATTGCTTGTACGAGGCATGAAATTGGGGGCCTATCGGGGATGAGTAGATCTAATTTCTTCAACAAATGTTTTGGGACATGTCAGGCACCACGGTCATGCACTCCTTATACTTGCCATTATGATTATTTTGAGTGATAAAACACATTGGTGGCGTTACCTTTAGACACTGAAATAGTTTTTCCGCTGTGTCTTATTTTTGTTCAGTGTCATCTTTGCGGAAGCCAAAATATGTCCAGGTCTATCTGTCACCTCAGGCCTTGTCCAAACGCACACGTTCTGTTTTTAGACTCGCTAGGAGAGATGCACCGATTACAATTTTCTTGTACGATCGCCGTTTTTTTTATAAATTTTTCTTTAAAGTTTAAATATTATAATGAGTAATGTTTTTTTATAGCTCTTATTTTGAAGGACTACTGGGAAGGTAAGAATGCTGGTCGGCATTGTGTAATGTTTATGTATTCTGACCTGTTGAAATTAATGTACCCTCAGTTCTCCCTGCCGTGCGTTCCTTAATCCAATTGTAGGTCATTTGGAAGTGAAAATTAAACTTTGTAAACCTCGTTCAGTCCATTTATGTTTTATTTTGGCTTTGTCCAGGGACTTCAGGGATTTCGGCTGACTTTGAGCTCCCACTAGCTTGAGCCTCTTTTCTAGCGTTAGCTTTTAACATGCTGTGTTCCTCGGGTGATAAATATGAATTGAGTGATTATGTTTGTTGTGCCGAACACTTTCGGGGTTTGTCTGCCCAGCAATTTTGGTCCTTACATTTTACAACCATAAATGACAGCATAGATAAATACATACAGATACATAGTTTTGGAAGCATCTGAGCTTCCGCTGGCTTAAGCCGCTCTGCTAACGTTTACTTCTCTGTTTAGTGAAGGTGTTTCATTTCTTTATTCTTGTTGTCTCACTGTGTTCACTGTGCTCTAAGTGTCTCTCTGTGTCCGTCCCTCCTGTGTTCCTTCTAGTCTTTTCTTGTCTGATTGTCCACCGTGTTTTCCTTGCAATAGTCTCTCGTTTGTATTGTCTTGTGACCTCAGTGTATTTAGTCTGTTCTCCCCTTTCTCCAGGTGCTAGTTCAGTCCTGATCTTGTGATGTCGCTATGGCCCTTGTCTTTGCCACCTTATCACTAGTAACCTTTCCCATTGCCGAAGTTTATTCTGGTTTGTTTGCCTTATTAGACTGATGTCATTGTTTTGGACCCTAACCTTTTTTTTTTTTTTTTTAATTACACCTGCTTTTGCTCTGCTTTGCATCTGCTCGCCGGTCCAGAACCTAGTTCTGCTAAATTACAAACGGGCCATGACTCAGTCCTTAACACTTTTCTGATCTCCTCCTGGCTCTTTTTACGAGTACACTTTTACCGGAGTCTTTGTCTGAATTTTATCTACCAAATAACTGTTTAGTTAATTGCCTACTTTTATTATTGTATGTTGTATATTTAACACATTTTCACACAGATTTATCAAGGGTAGCACATTATGTCTTTTATTTTGTTTGGTTTTGAAAAGTGCTATAAAAGTAAAATGTATTATAATTAATAATAATGTAAGATATTCCAGCTCATATCATGCTTGATTACACGAGCGACAAGGTACCCAGTTTACAAAAATTTTAAATAAGTTCTTGAATAACTGGGCTTTCATTGCTTTCATTGCACAACCACGCAAAAATTGTCTCACCATGACAGTTTTTATAGGTCAATACAAGAGAATTTGATTATATTTAATAGTATTTGACTCCTTTTTGATACGGCTGTTTTTGCAGTGCAGTAATTAGTTTGCTTCTCTTATTTTGTTTGTTGGTGAGTTTGCGTGTGTGGCGTATCGTAAATGTTTTGATAGATAAGACTCAGAAAGCATAAGTTATTATCTCTCCATGAATTATTGATTCGCAGCAGTTATTTTAACATTAATGTTTAAGTCAGCACAGTATGGAGCCTTAGTGTGTCATTAGCTGGATCTGGGCATAGACCGTTTGACCCCCCCGACCCCTATCTTTGATCCTTCTTACCCATGTTTGATTGTGTTTCACATGGCTTTCCCTACATCCAGCGGAGCTCAATCACTTCAAAGGCCAGAGGCATTTATTTGGAACATTTCCACATGGGAGGTTAGAAGGTCTGCTGATCACTGCTCATCCCATTCTCTTTCATGTTTTTTCTAGTAAAGTAAAGCGCCACAGAAGATTCGCGCTGGTCCCTAAGGCCTGGGCCAAAAAGATAAATGATATTTTCCCCATTGTAATTAAAAAATGCCTATGACACCAGACTTTTGATGATAGAGTGTGATGTGGTGCCGCTTCAGTACTTAACCGAAATGGTGTTTTTGGAGGCAAAGGCAGATTAGTATCATTGCAGAAAAACAAAAAGAGCTCATGAATAGGGATTAAATTCAAGCAGGTAGGTAGCATGGATTAGATACAATCATAGGTTAGTTACCTCCACCAAGGAGGTAACTGTGTTTTTACTCCTGTGAGTTTGTCTGTTTGTTTGTTTGTGAGCAAAATACAGTTTTTGCATGAAATTCTATCCAGAGATAGATTTTCGCATATCCTTGAGGTGATTACACTTTGGTGAGATAACGTGTTTTGCATAACTTAATAATAAAATAGAATTAATCTACAAAAAGCAATAGGAGAGCACAAACCTCAGGGCACAACAATACCCTACATTTAGGAAAAATTTGTGCAGATACCTCCATTGATGTCGGAGTTATTGCGAGCCTCTAAATCTAACGACAACTCCAACAAACTCTGAGTTTCTCTCAAAAACTCTGTTGCTGGTTTTCTCTTATGCCTCCACTTCAGTGTCTCACGCACCCTTTCCTGTTAGACAGCAAGTCAGTGATTCATCTGCAGATGGAGTGAGGCACGTTCAGCTAGGACAGCTCGTTTCGGAGCAGAGCTGGGATGATGTGCTAAAGGCGACAAACAGGATCCGGGCTTAGGTTCCTGAGGATTCTATGGTTTTAAAACTTTAAAGAAAAAAGAAACTGATTGGCCAAACTCCTTATCAGGCCAGTCGGTAATCGGCCAAGAAAATAATAATTATTTATAATAATGATTGATGTCTTTTCGAATTTCTTCTGATTTCGGTGAGATCTAGGAACCAACTTCCTATTTCCAAAATTGGTATTATTAACTGATGATTTGTTCGAACAGGACTTGACGTAATTAGGTCTGAGTGTGTCTTACCTTTCATACAGGTAGTGGATTCTTCTTTTGTTAAAGAGAAATTATTTTCATGCTGGCAGGTGAACAGCAAGTTCTGCTACTTTCTTTTTTTAATCTCACAACATCAAGCTTATTCATCTGTGTTCAATGTGTGGACTTCCATTTTATACAAGCCAAGCCAAATGACTATGAGATCTTTAAACCTCTTACAAAACAAAATATGAGCTTTCAAAAGTGATAACAACGTCTTGCTTAAAAACCGTACTCTGCACAGAATCTTTAGTTATGTTAAAAGCCCTGGGACTCAAGAGACATCAAAACACACCTGTGTTCCTGCACACAGCTGTGTAAAGACAACAAAAAAACCTTTTGAGAAGATGCTCCCATCTCTCCTACGAATAGGAACCAGGCTTATTTACAGCTTTAAACAAAATGTTTTTATAAAAGTAGTTTAATTTTGGATAATTGACGGGATTTCCAGTCAATAAGGTTTGATACGTTTTTGGAGATCATTTTTGCTACAGTAAAATACCTCAATAATACGTCAGTCTGTAAAATCAGGATTTCTGGGGTAATATATACACGAATAGATATAATCTCATGAATTTATGCTATGCGATATAGTGCAGTAAGATAGAGTTCACTTGCTGCTTTTCACAAGAACTTGTGATTCTGCAAGTGGGATGCATTTCGCAGAAACGGCTGATTTAAAGGTGGGTATTTCTGACAGGGCCTGCTGCTTCCACCTACTGGGATTGTTACAAAAGCGTGTTTGTTAAGGATAAGAGGATTGTTTCACTTCCCACTCTTTGGATCACCTCTCCACCAACTCTCCATAAATACACAAACCTAAGTAGGCTACACTGTGTTATGCAACATGGATACCTTAGGACACATTGGTTGAAGGGTTTTAATGATTTCTCTTCACCTAAACACACCATCGTTGCATCTCTCCTCTTTTTTGCTGGCGTTCTGCACATCTTCGAGCGACCGCGGCTGCCCTCTCAGTGCGAAACTTCAATGGCTCCCTGAAATGCTTCTTGTTTCTCTGTTGCCTCATTATAATCCTTTGTGTGTCCTCTGTGAATGGCTGATGATGATTATGCAAATGCTCCATCGGAGAGCTGCATGGGTAATTATCACACAGCAGAGACCGAGGCTTTTTTGAAATTCTCTGACTGCTGAAGAGACAATCATGGGTCCTCAGTGTGTGAGAGTGTATATTTACCAGATCGGACAAGTGTGGGGTTTTGCGATTGTGGCCATTGCGATACTTACCAAGCGAGGGTTTAGTAAAGTTTATGCATTCGGAGTTTTTCATCCTCTTCAAAAGGACCCTCTTCTGCACAGGAAATCAAATTCAAATTTTGGTTGATTCTAAATATTTCACGATTGTTTTTCCGTTTTATCTAGTTTAAACTGCAGCCTCGTTTCCTCTTAAGTTTCAGCTCATTGTGGGGTCTGTCTAATGCTTATCAACAGGTTTAGTCAAATTTTATCACCTGCAACTGATTGTAATTGACACCTGATGGACTTTAGATATGATCAACGTGAAAAAAGACAGACATATGCAGAGTATGTAGTAGTAGTAGGAGGTGCTGGGCCCCATGGTGAACAGGTGGGGTCCTGGCAGCAGACCTCTCGGAGGTGTGAAATGATTCATGGGTGAAGAGGTTTACAAAGGGAAACGTAAGCCCCTTTTACACAGATTGTACAACAGAGCAACAAATCGATAGCAGAACACCACGACTCTGCTATGTAATATAACACAACAGCGTCACCATCTAGTGGGAGGTCTTACATACCCATCAAACAGCACTTCCAATCAATAAGTAAATATGGCAAAAAAAAAACGTACCTTTCTCGCCCTCTGCCTGGAGGGTAAGCAGCTCCTCGGCTTGGTGCTGTCTCCTCAATTTGAAAAAAATGTGGGCTTCTTATTACCTGAATCGATGTCTCAAATAACCCAGTTGTGTCTTCCTTGGAGAACTTTGTTGGATACCAAACTCTGTGAGGTTTGGTATTCAGACATATCTGTGGCTCTACAAGAAGTGAAAAGCAGCAATTGTTCTGTCCCCAGGTTCTCGATGCTCAGCTGGTGCCAATTGCCAAACAGACACAAATAGGGCGATAAAAAGCCTCTTTTTCTTTTGTGTTAACCCAACATCAAAGTAACTCAATCACCAGAATAAAGTGGAAGTTTCTGCAAACCAAAGTTTAAGTGAAACTTTGAATTCTTTTATTATTCAGTTTTTGTGTTTTGAAAGTGCTGTGCTACCATAGTATCTACTATAATATCTACTATAGTCACCGCAAACATGGATGGAAGCTTTTCAGGACTACAAAATAATTTTGGTCCCACATAGACGGCAACAAATGCTCCAATAGTAAGTGGCTGACTCGTTGAAGTGATCTCGAATGGTGAAGTCTATTTTTTTATATACCACCAAATTACAAGAAAATGTTACCTCAAGGCTCTTTACAAAATGAGCACCGCCAGAGTTTACTCCTTATCCTACAAAGACCCAACCATTTCCACCACAGCAAGCGGCTTACCGACATTGGTGAGAAGAAACTGCCATTTAGGAGCAGATTGTGACTGATGGTGGGCAGGTGGGTCGAGACAACGTAGAGCATGAGAGTAAAGAGACAGACATCTTGGCAGCATGACCTTAGATGCCTCCACATCCTTCCTCTTGTTCACATGGCTGCATGTGAACAAGAGGAACCTTAGATGCCCTTAGATGCCCCCCCCCATATACTATCTTATATTATCACCAATATGCGCCATTCCTCTAATGTGCGTGTTCCACATTGCAAATCTAAAGTTCCTCCACCTCCAATCTGTTTCATGCCTCTTTATCAGCGCCCACCTCTCCAGTCCATACTTAGTAGGTGTTCTCACTACTCCCTTATAAACCTTCTCTTCTGTTCTCGCACAAACTACCCCTTATAGTATTTTCATATACTCCACCCCGCCTGTACTCTCCTCCTCACCTCGGTGCCACCCTCCCCAAAACTCCCCATTAGCCTGCAAAGTCGACCCCAAGTAGCTGAAATCGACTACTTTCGCCACTTCTTCTCCATAAATCTCATCTTATACCTCCATCTCCAATCACGCTCACACATCTGTACTCAAATACATCGCTCCACCTATGGATAAGAAAATCAGCTCCTATATGTAAAAAAATAAAATAAAATACATCTAAATTTTTATGAAAGACTTTTAGGGCCACCTTGAAAGTAGAAAAAAATATGTGTATAATAAAAAGTAATTATGTGAGAATAAAGTCATACTTTTGGACCCGGCAAAAGTGGAAACCTTACAACTAGAGTTTTTGTCAATCAATCAATCTTTGTTTATATGGCGCCACTTCACAACAACAGTTGTCTCAAGGTGCTTTCCTGAAAGAGCAGGTCTAGACCAAACTCTTTATATAATTATCTACAGGACCCAACAAATTCCTCCTTGAGCAAGCACTTGGCGACTCTTTCAGATATGTTGGTTCTGACCGTTAAGGGCTTTGTAAGTGAGCAGAAGGATTTTGAATTCCATTCTAGATTTTACCGGGAGCCAATGAAGGGAAGCTAATACAGGAGAGATATGTTCTCTTAACCTGGTTCTGGTCAGCACCCGTGCAGCAGCGTTCTGGATCAGCTGGAGGGGCTTCAGAGACTTATTGGGACTACCTGCTAGTAGGTCATTACAGTAATCCAGCCTGGAAATAACAAATGAATGAACTAACTTTTCTGCATCTTTTTGAGACAGAATATGTCTTATTTTAGAAATATTGCGCAAATGAAAAAAGGCAGTCCTAGAAATCTGTTTTATGTGGGAATCCAGTCCTCCAGTGGTGCTGGAGGCCAAGGTCATACCATCCAGAGTAGATATATCATCAGATAAATTGTTTCTAAGGTGTTTGGGTCCCAGCACAATAACTTCAGTTTTATCTGAAAATAATATTAAAACGTTGCAGGTCATCCAATTCTTAATGTCTTTGAGACACGCCTCTAAGTTGGATAAGTGACTACATTCACCTGGTTTCATTGATAAGTATGGTTGTGTGTCATCTTCATAACAGTGAACGTTTATGGAGTGTTTCCTGATAATGTTGCCTAAAGGGAGCAAATATAATGTGAATAAAACTAGTCCAAGCACAGATCCCTGGGGAACTCCGTGGGTGACTTTACTATGCATGGAGGATTCATTGTTAACAGATATATACTGAGATCTGCCACATAAATATGACTTAAGCCAATGTAATGCAGTGTCTTTGATGCCAATTAGGTTTTCAGGTCTTTGTATCAGAATTTTCTGGTCAATAGTATCAAATGCAGCACTAAGATCCAACAAGACCAGAACAGAGACCAGTCCCTCATCAGATGCCATTAAAATGTCATTCGTAACTTTGACCAGTGCTGTTTCTGGACTATGGTGAACTCTAAAACCTGACTGGAAATCCTTACATAAACTATTGTTACGCAGAAAATCACATAATTGTTCCGCTACCCTTAGTCAGTCAGTTGCTGACTAAGGGTAAGCTCTCTTTAAGTAGACTAGTTGACATTGGGACTAGGAGACAGGTTGTTGTTTTGGATGAGGAAATAAGGGAAGTTAATTGTTTTAGATCAATAGGAATAAAGCGGTCTAGATCTGCTCCAGGTCTATCTGTTGTTTCCAAGCACATAGTCCTGGCTCTTGTAAACTTGAGCCAATTGAAGGCAGGATGTTATGGATCTTGTCCATAATACTTATAATTTTGTCATTAAAGAAACTCATGAAGGGTTTTAGGAATACTGGGCTCCATAGAACTCTGACTCAGCCTGGCTACAGTGCTGAACAAAAACCTGGTTTTGTTTTTGTTTTCCTCTATCAGTGCAGAGTAATAGGCCGCTCTGGCGTTGCGGATGGCTCTTATATTTTTTAATGCTGTCTTACCAGGCTAATCGGGACTCAACAACTTTAGTGTGTCGCCATTTTCTTTCTAGTTTATGTGTTGTTTGTTTGAGGTTTGGAGTCAGGTTGTTGAACCATGGAGCTGCTCTGTGTTTAACACTCTTCTTTTTTAGGGGGGCGATAGTGTCCAGAGTTAATCTCAGTGAGCTTGCAGCCCTATCGAAGAAATAATCAATTTGCCCAGGACTAACGTTAGAGTCAGATTCTTTGAGACATGCAACTGAACTCAGGGCTGATGGAATAAATTCTTTAAATTTTATTACAGCTTCTTCAGATATATTTCTAGCGTAGAAAGATTTTTCTATTGGCGAATGATTTAGCATTGGAAATTCAAAAGGCTTTCAAATGAGTTAGTCAGGTTTGGGTTTAGGATTTAATGGTAAACTGGAGTTATATATGGCTGAAGCTCCGTATTAATATGTGTAGCGGGGCTAGAATAATTTAAACTAACATATCCCGCCTCACACAGGCGACAGAATAAGTCAATATGATGATCTAGAATAAGATCATTTACTAAAACTTTTTTAGATGTTAGAGATCTAATTTTCAGGAGTCCAAAATTTATTATATATTCATTTTTAACTACATTCTAGGTTGTTTAATTTTTTTTTTGGTTTTTGTGTATTTTCATTTTGTAATCTGACTTGAATAATGAAGGTGGTCGGGGGACAGACACAGTCTCTATGGGTTTTGGGCTGGGTGACTCTAAAGGAGGCGCAGAGAGGCGTGTAAGACTGCGTCTCAACCCTGTGACGTCACGTTTGCTCTTGTCTAATAATCTCCGTAACATTCCTAGATAAGAGCGCAGCTCCATCCAAAGTAGGATGGATACAGTCTCTCCTAATCAGACCAGGCTTTCCCCACACCAGCGGTTGAACGATGATATACGGCTAAACATGTCATCGCTGGTCAGATTTGGGAGGGGTCCAGAGAAAACTACGGAGTCCGACGTAGTTTTTAGAAAAAGCACACACCGATTGAACATTCATTTTTGTGACCTCCGATTGGCGTAATCGGGTGTCATTACAGCCGACGTGAATTACTATATTTCTACATTTACGCTCATCCTTAGCCAGCAGTTTTAAATATGATTCCATGTCGGCCGCTCTGGCCCCAGGAATGTATTTGACTATGGTCAACTGTTGTCTCAGGCACTTTACTACACACAAACATTCTCTGATGCGGGTCACTGTTTTTATGAAGTAGCTAGATTAATTTAGAATCACTGTTTATGACCTACGATTCCATTCACATGATGTCAATCTGTCATTGCAGCTATAATTCCTATGCCATGTAGTTTTAATTTATCATATGAGTCTATTTGTCGTAGAGGTCGTAGGGCGACCCCTGAGCTGTACTTTCACCGTTTGAGACCCTGTGTTTGCTGTGTTTCCCCCCCTTCAGGATCCAAATAGTTGATTTTGGGGATAATAATCTTACCACCAATCTTGTTTTTTTGGGAAACTACAAACCAATCTTTAAAAGCAGGCTGATTGAACCAATAAAATTCCTGCAGCCATTGCCTGCTCCACAAGAGAAAATTTTGCTAAGTCTGTCCGGTTCTTTCTTCGGAACAAACTCAGTTTCTTACACAGCGCTTTTTCTGTTACAAGTTCTGATACTTATGATCATGTTGAGTTCATGTGCCAAAAGACTCAATTCCATGTATTTGTCATGCCTATATTTTTATTAAGATATAGCTTAAAAAGATTCAACCCATTCGACTTTCCCCTCCAATGAGTGTGGTACTGAAACTCAACCGTAAAACTTGATTTGACCCATATTGTACAAAAATGAATATATTCTAAGAAATGAAACGTCACATTGAATTTAGTTAGTTGTGTCAATGTGTTCCAGTAAAGTAAAATGAATGAATGGCAAAAAAAAAAAGAAGTTATTTTTACTAAATGTTTTTAATCAAGTCTTAATTACATCATAACTTCATAAATCCATGAGGAAAATAAATAAACAAAGTTATGTGTAATTTACTGAGCACAACTATGTAATCCCAAAACCTTTTACTTTTACGTCAATGCCATTAAACTCCCTTATTTTAATCAACAAAGATGCAACTATTGAGATTATTCAACATAAAAAAAGTTTTGGAACTCTGACAATATCCATGTCCTATTTATTTAACACAACACAAAAGTATATGTACCAAACATTTATGCTGGATTTACAAAGCTCAATATGTCGTCCCCAAACCCTTTACAATTACATCAAATGCAACTCCCTGATTTATTATTCATCAATCAGTCATTAAATTATTTACTTTTCTTATTTTAACATAAAGTGTGGATTACATATGCATTACATGATTTTTTGTTTTTAAGAGTCAAAGCTAGCCTAGTCTTTCTTATGCTCTCTACCCACTTAGACTAGCAGCACTAGACAGAATAAAGGCCAGTATTTCAAGAGGAAATAGAAGAGAAACTCCCACAGAGTCCAGCTGTCAGAGTTCAGAACCCAGACTGTTTGCCCCCCTGGCTAGGGTGAAGGAAGGAAGACCGCCTGAGGTCAATTAACCTTAAGAGCAACCCAAGTTAGGGTTGAAGAAACGTTGGTTTTTATAGATACTGACGAGGCACAATTTGTCTCCCCAGTCTTCGAGTGGGCTTGCATAAAGCAGGTCACGGGGAAATGAGGCATAGAAAGAATGCCGACTAAAATAGAATCCTGCTTTGGCCATTCATGTCACATCCTCCCATGAAACTTCTCCAGCAGCTAGTTTACAGTAAAAAGTTGCATTTTCAGTTGTCTTTTCATTGTTTTAGAGAACAAAGGCATGTCCTCTCCGAGTGTGCCAAACAATAGTAACATCCAGGTGGCTCTGGTGGGTTATATCGCCACAGTTGTTCAGGACAAGACACAACATAAATCATCACCCCCAAAAAAAGTTGCCTTCCCCTTTAAAGAAATGAGTCCATTTGTCAGTGAAGTCAGCAAACGTCCCACACTTCTGGTAGCTGCCTGGCACGCCTCCAAGTAAACCAACTGAGCAGAAAGGCCGCAGCGGTACATCTACAGAGTATGACATACTCAATTTCATCTTTCGCATTCCTAATATGATTAAGTCGGAGCAGTTAATGTAATAATCTTACAAAAACACACAATATAAGGCTGCAATCAATGTTAATGTAACTTCACCCCTTCCTCCTATTGGCCAAGTCAAAAACACGCAAGTCATCAAATCTGTGTTTGCTCCTTTTCACTTCCCCGCGTTTCATCTCATGTTCCATTGTGGTGAAAAAAACAACAAAGACGCGAGAGGGAAGGAAGAGAAAAAAGTGACACCACACTTCACATCAAATATAAATAAGAGCATTTCTCTATTGCCTCTTCTTTCATGTAAGGACAGGCGCCATCGGCTATGACTGTCTCTCTTTCCATGTACACGTCTTTCTTCCTCTCCACCCATCACGTTGTGGGAAACTGTCAGCGAGATAGTAAGCGTGGACGTGAGGGAAGTAGCATCTGTGCATGTAAAGGTGCGTGAATCCCTGGAGGTGTGAACGGCATTACAAGTCGTGATCATAGAACTGTCTCAGCCTCAGGTCCTATAGTAGGACATGCAGGGCTGGGAGAGGGAAGAGGATTTAAGAAGGGGATGAAGAGTTTAATGGCCTCATTGTCATTATTAGCCATTTCCTACATTGGGATTAATAATAGAGATTGTTCCTCATTCTTGGTCATCTTCATCATCATTTTACTACAAAGATAATTCAATGCCTAACTGCTAACGTTTTGCAGGAAGCACCTCATGTTATTTACAGCTAAGATTGGCTCTGAAGGCCAGTGGAGTTCTTTGGCAAAGTCTCTCATGTCTCGTCCATTTCTTCAAAATTAGCACAGTATGAGAGGTTAAAAGGGCATTATAAATTAAATGTATTATTATTATTAGTTTCCTAACTCCATTGCTTGACTTCACAGCATACGTATAGACGGCTAGTATTAAAAAATGACCCAATATTCCCCTGGATCCAGTTTTTGACGGGGCTGGCCTTTTCCAACATGCACAGATCCTCTAATCACTAGCAATTCAATTATTATTACATCCGGAGAACAGTTGAAAATATTGAAATGTGAAGTATTTAAATGATAGTAATTTTTAACCAGCATTTTCTTTTTTTGATTTATTTTAAAGGTTCTTCAATTACTATTACTTTATAGCTTTGATAGATAGTGAAAGCTGAAGGCTGATTATAGAGGGGGGACAATAGAGGGGAAGACCCAGGGCACTGCAGTAAAGACTCATTTACCCAACAACAAAAAATAACCTTTTGTTGCATGTTGGCCTTTCATTCAGAGGACAATTGGACATTTTTGGCAGCTGAAAATGCAAACCTTTGGATATAGGTTTTAGAGTGTAATCTTTAGTAAACCCCTGCGGTAGCATTGCTGTGTAAACTGTCAAAAAATGAATAAATCCCGTGACAGCTATGACTACACCCCAATTGGCTATTATGCTGTCGGTCGATTAACCTTGTGCATTCAGAAAAACAACAAGATAACTTTTATGCAGGCATTTGGCATTGATTTTGAAAAGTTACAACATCAACTACTGGCCTGGTATTTTGAGGTATATTTTTGCACCATCCTTCCTTTTAAGCTCTGCTCAGTTGTTTATCCAACTGGATTGATCATTAGTTTCACCTGACCTGAGAGAAGTGCTTAAGTGTCCCTGTTTCAGCAACCGAAGGATTAGTTTTCCGGATCAGAGAGAACTGGTTTTGATTCCTCTCTGCTAGAGATTTTCACTTTTGTTTGTTTATTTCAGTAGTACATCTTTTTTGTCTAATTAGAAGAGTCTTTCTGTTAACTGTGGTCAGTGTTGGATTACTTTCTGCCAAATAGGACCATCTAAGTGTGGGGCGTAACATTCCAAAAATATTAAAATGTATGTGAAACAACTTCAGAGCTGTAAACAGTACCTTAGTAGATGGTACATGTTCCACCATGTGAGCAGGGCAATCCAAAAAATCTGAAAATATAATTATATTACACAAAGCTGAGCTTCATATTGATGCGGGGTCAGACTTAGTCGAGGATGGTCATCTCTCCATGCCTGTATGACCTCAAGAAATCTTATTTCCTACTTCATACATTTTCCCTCCCAGAATCCAGGGCTTCCGTCTGTCCCCAGGGTTCAAAGGAAGTAATTTGTCTGCGGGTCCTTTTCCTATCATGCCCCATTCCTCTTGATTAACTACCCTGCTGACATTAGACACCAACTATTTTGAGGCCTGTAAATCAAATTTCTTCACCTTAACATTCCATTAATACCTACTCCTCGATTAGGTCAGGCTTCACATTATCCATTCGGCGGATTGGTCTCAATCGGAGTGAATCACTTAACCCACATGGTTATAGGTCTTGATTGGCCGGCTCAAGAGAGTGGTCAATTTTCTACTTTTCTCAACTTTTTTCTAACTTCTTCATAAAATCTTCATGTATAACTCAACTCGTGTTGCTTTCTGTGATTTTGCTGGTATGTTCTGTACATGTGACATCTATTCCCGCATGTATTGGGAAAAGGGATCCGGTCTCTGACACTTGTTTTTTGTTCCTTCCTAGTTGCTGAATAAAGGGCTGACGGACAAATGTTGCTGTAAGATGTACGGATTGTAAAATCCCCTGAGACAAATTGTGATTATGGGCTCTATAAATACAATCTGAATTGGTCTAATGGATAGATCAGAAGCTAGTAATAAAATGATCCTGATAAAGACATATTAGAACGTACAGCTCTGCTGCAAACAATGGATGTCACATAAAGAATGTTACTTACTCACAGTTGAACCACTTTCCCGACAAATTCAATATGATTTAGAAACCATTTTGAAAGGAATTTAAATCCCCCCCCAAGCCCTAGTCCTCCCCTTTTTGTTTTCTCTAAAAATGTTCGTTGCTTTGTGAAAATGGATCCATTATAATTGAAATGCTGCAGTGTGCGTGCCAGTTAATGGTGGTGTAAGTCTTCAAAGTCAAAACTGCAGAATAATACCAAGAGCAAAAAAACAGGAATTATTTCAATTTTCTTTGTAACAAGAACAAAAACTCGAACCGCAACTACAGTAATCCCATTCTATGTAAAAGTCGTGTAAGTGGACCCTTCATTGGTGGCCCAAACAAACATTTGAGCTGTTTTACCATCTTCATTTATTTTTATCCTTGTATCTTGCCATCTTTCTATCCTTTTATCCTCACATTGTGACATCCAACGCCAATCGTAAAGCACCTGCTATAAATTGCTTGATCTCCACCTTCTTTTGATCTTGCTCCGATGAGGGCGAGAAAGCTGAAACGATAGCAGTAGTTGAGTTAAAGAGCTAACATATTGATGAAACTGAGATCAATCTACCTGCACGGGTTGTTTTTTGTTAGTGCCTCAGTTTTTCTGTCTTTCTATCATCAGTGTTTGTTTTTATGGGAAGTGACACAGAGGATATCACGACCAACAATATACAATGAATATAGTGATTGATTATGTTTTAGAGGGATCAGTCAGATCCCTCTAAAACAGTTAGATCTAGTAGCTAGAGTAGATCTAACTCACAGGTTTGATTCCATTCTTCATGGATTGAAATTCTAGGATTTCTCAGCTTCTGTCAGAAAGCCTTTGTCTTTTATTTTATCTCTTTGCCTTATTAACTTGCAGCAATGCATCATATGCTTGTCAGACATTCCTTTGAAAACTTTTTTGGGGATAAAGATCTATAAATCTAAATGTAGTTCTATTTTTGCTCGCCAATTTTTTATTTCATCATATGACCCATCTGACCCTGGTGGCGGCTCGCGAGAAGCGTACTCTCGTACATCTGCGACTGACGACGCGTCTGCTCTTCTGGAGTGGAGAGCAACAATCTTAGGTCTGCTCTTATGCTGGCAGCACTATTTGAAGAGGTTTCTGATATACAGTACAATACGACTCTGCTTCTGGAGGAACACTCCGACACTTTGCAGCACAATTTATTCCCTCAAGAGGAGGGAAGAAGAACCGGCACATTAGGGCAGAAAGGTGGAAAGAAAGATGCACAACATGCAGCATTCTGAGAGGCTATTTGAGCTTCACCCTGCAGGCATTTGGAGCACAAGTTTGCAAACACCTTCAGGTTCACAGAGCAACGCCTTTGTTTAACATAACTGAACTCAAAATGGATTATTTATGTATGATGTCACTCCTCAATTAAAAGGGAGTGCAGTTGTGGGCAGCAGGCAGCTCATTGAATGGAGTCTGTTCCATTTGCTGCACCGTTAGAGCAATCGATGACACATATAGTTAATGAGGAATAACTGGAACTAATGGCTCTCTGCTCCAGTGAGCGTAACTTCCCATTTGCGCTCATTGTCTCGCATTAAGCTAGTCGTGTTATCAATTAGTAACTTTGCACATTAATTGCATTTACAGTATATTTTAAGTTGATTAGGGTGCTTTGCCAAAATAAACTGTTAATTTAGTCTTATGTTTTGTATATATTGGTGTAATAAAACCAAAAATATTTATCCTGAAACTTGAGATCTATAAATTGAAGCAGAACAAAATATTACAGCGTCTGTCCTCATTATTTGTTTTTATGTTCTTGCAATGCATAATTGGTTGTTTTTAGCAGTAGTCCCAGTGGCTTTATTCGCTATTTATTGGGACCAAAACACATTTCACAACTTTCCATTCACTTGAATTAGCTTTTTATTTTTTCTCTCGGCCAACAATGGCACATGGTTTGCTGCAGCGGTGGCTAGAAAAATATGGTGCTTTCATCAGACTTAACTCTACAAATGAACGTCATTGTCTTGAGGAATTCGATTTTCTGCCATTCTTTGTTCAGGCTGCGTCCCTCTCTGGGGCCCGATTGCAGCCAGAGAGGCCCTTATCAACGTAGTAGAGGAATTGAGTTCTGCCTTAAATAACACCACGGCAAGCAGCGATAGAGAGTGAGTAGGTGTAAGGAGAAGAGGAGAGCGGCGTAAGAGGAAGGAATTGGACTTCATGATAAAAGCTCTGGATGCATTCGTGGCGTCATTGTCAGGCATCCTTCCACTTACACTCTACCCACACACACAAACACTTCCCGTCATGTGTGCAACTGTTCATGCACAAATAAATGCATGATGTATGTATATAGCATATGTACACACTATATTCATACATGAGTATGCACATAGTATAATATCACACATCAGTGTGTGCATGCTGTATAGTGTGATACACTAGTATGCGCACTATATATTCATTCATGCATGAGTTTGCACCAGGGCTGGGTATTTGCAGTGAACGTGAAGCTGTGGATCTACTCAGCACTATCAGTATTATTATATTTTTATAATGTTTGTTTGTAAATGTATCTGCTCTGATAACCATTTACTTACATCAGATTTCAGACTTAGATTCTATCTTGGTCCCATTGTACATACGTCAGTATTATTTCTTCAAAAACGAAGAAAAACTTATTTTTGGTCCAGTGTTAAAGAAATGTGTCACGGATCAACTTCATCCTCATATTCTCTTTGAGTTATTACTGAACGTAGAGGCAAATGGTTTGTCGATCATTACTCAAAAAAACGTTGACGGAGAAAGACATTGTTTTAGTCCTTTCTTAAGGTAAAGAATACGGTGACATATTCTGACCACAGAGTTCAATATGGACGTCATCGAATGTCATGATTCTATATTTCTGACAAGTTACTTGATGACAGGACAGCCAATCACAACTCTTGCTCTTGTACAGAAAACCAAGATATATCACCCCTCTTATAATCATTCCTTTGAGAGCTACATTCCCTCTTTCTGTGACCAGTTTTCATAATTACAATATATCTTCTTTTGAGCCTATCAGTGTTTTGTTTGTCCAATTGTGTCAAGATCGCTTTACAGAAAAATGTTCCACGACACCAGTCATCGATAATATCTTCAAATTAGACACAGGTGAATAAGTTTGACGATCCTGAATTATAATTCTTAATTTTTGTTCGTCGGGTTCTGTGTCGTTTGTTTGTATTTCCCTCCAAATTATAACGTCCGCATCAACAGGATTTATATTATCCTTGTTCCTGTGCTTTTACTCTGTTTAACTGGCAGCATTTTGTCAGAAGCTTTAAGCTGATTCATATCATCTGTTTCTATGAACGGAACAATCGTTAGTGAACTTGAAAAATGTGACCGATATACCGGTACCGCTGCACAACCCTGGTATGTACAAAGTATTAAAACACATGAGTATGTACACACACACACAAGTATTTACACACGAGTATACTTACAGTGCGTGCACAATCGGGTATGCAGAAAGTATTCATACTTTGCGAGATAAACTCAGTGAAAGCACTCCCAGTGGGGGAGCTTTTATACTCCTTTTCTCTTCTAGTGCTCAGAGTGAAAGCCTAAAAACAGTTTTTATCTCCTAGATAAAGGATGTAACTTTCTTTGCATTTGTAATGCACACAGCCCTGGGCATAGAGGATGCTCTGTGAGGCTTACCCACAATTACAGTACTTATATTTGTCCACAGTTATCTCTTTCGTACTTTTACCTTCTTTGAGATAGAAAAGTGTGTTAGAATGATTTTTTTTTGCATTCATTTAAGATTTCCTTTGATTGGGTGTTCGTGTAGAAAAGCATGCACTGACAGAATCCATGCAGTAATCATAGACGGGAAGAATATTGAGACCCTTTAGATTGTACAATGTCAATATATCCACCGCAATAATGAAATAATAATAATGAAAGGCCACATGGAGAGAGCAAACCCCCGCCGAGTGACTATACAAATATTTCTATAGCTACACCATGACACCCAGATCCGTTTGGCGTGTGTTACACCTTGCATCTGGACACCGGAGTCTGTGCACAGTAGAGATTACAGTGTAACTTTCTGTGGCCACCATGTGGCATCAGAGAGAACACGTTACTTTTACATCTTCTTCAAGTGAATAATGTGAGGACCCCACCAAAAAAGGTTTACTTTCTGTTGTCAGCGGAGTGTGTGTGTGTGTATGTGTGTGTGTGTTGCAACAGCGTATTAAAATGTGGATGTCTTCAGTGCTGGACTCTTATCCAACACATGACGTTTCGTATATGGCGATTGGACTGTACTTATATAGCTTTTTTGTAGTCGGTTCGACCACCCAAAGAACTTTCCAACATGAGTCAGCATTCACCCATACTGACGGTCATTCATACAGTAATGATCAGGCTGCCATGCAAGGCGCCACTTTCTGATCAGGAGCGGAGCGGTTCATTCACCAATGGAGCAGCCATTGGGAGAAACTTGGGTGTCAGTATTTTGCTCAAAGACATTTTGACATGTAGAAGGCAGGGGCCGGGGTTTGAACCAACGACCTTCATATAAGTGGATAACTGCTGTAACATCAGTGACAGTCGCCCGGTTGATAGAGAGAGTTACGATTAGCCATGAGAGTATTAGACTTACAGGTAGGTACGGGGTAATCACAACTTACTGTTTCATTGAGATTCATTTAAATTCTCCAGATTGATTGCCACCATACTGCGCATTTTAAATCATCCCAAAAAACTTGATTTGTTTTTCAACAATAAGTAGTTAAGTTTGTCAACTTTATCTGGTTCGATCTATAGAAAAAGTTTGTTTTGGTTCAACAAACACCTGATTAGCTTCAAAATGTACCCGCCTTTTTACAAAATATTCTTAAAATTCTAGAGCAAATCTAGAGCAGCGATACTTGAAGTCATTATTCTACTTAATGTAAAACGGTATCTCAACCGCAGACTCAGTCTGTCCCCCTTCTGATGCTGAATGTCTCAATATTTGCTGTAATCACCAATAAGTTGTGTGTTTTGTAGAAGTTTATATATATGGTAAACCCTTCTCATTTAAGGGCGTTTAGAGGGCTTATCATGGAGTAGTCACTATAAAAAGATTATTGTTCAACTCAAAAAAAAAAAAAAAACTTCTGGTAAACTGGTAACTCTTAAATTTGAGTATGTACAACTTCAATTAATGAATTTCAACTTTTGACAGGGTATGATTAGTCCCCAAAATCAAAGCTTTGGATATTCTTCAAACCTCTTTTAAAATCTCTTTTTTTTCATAATTATTCCTTCAGAAAATACAAAAGATAATACAGTGGAAACATATTTGTCTATTATTGGAGCAAAAATTTGACATTATTTTATTCTTGCTATATTTTAAGACATATTACTTCCTGAAAAGTGATTGTTGGTGATTTATAAAAAAGAAATAATTGTGTCACGAGTCGTCAAATCAAGTATTTTAAACTTAAATTTTTACTCAAAAATACTTGATTAAATTGTGTGTTTCCAGTGTACCTAAGTACAGTACTTGGGTAACAATACTTGGTTCCATCACTGGTATCTATATTAATTAGATGTAGTATGCTGCTCTATAAAACAAGTACGTCCATTTATTCTTTCAGAGGCCTGATGTAGGAGTTTGCTGAAAAGGCTACTAGATGACAATTAAATCGTACTATATAGTAATAAAGGGGAGGTTTGGCTTTCAAGGTCATTCTGTAACCTTGAATTTCATTGTGGTACAATGGTATTCATGTTATCCTTTAGCTCATTCAAAGATCACTTTTCAACTGTATGCATGTATAGTACATCTATAATATATGTATGTCAGGGGCTAAAGAGGTGAAAACTTGCGAAGGGGTAGTATAAGCCTTTAAACCGATAAAGAACAACCATGGCAGGTAAACCGCAAGATGATGATGATAATAATAATACATTTTGCTTGATCAAGGACGATTAAAGCCGTCGTGATTAACTATGACACACATAGTGATACACTGTGATTCACCATGTCATGAATCATATGTTTGCGCTAACAAGCAAACATTTTGAAGATGAAAGGATAACACAGCGTCATCAGTGAAGGGAAGAATTAGTTTTATGGAAGATTATGGTAACTGACTGAAATTACCTCACTACTGGAACGGAAAAACCAGTGTTTCCCCGTCTCAGGGTTAAAAAACTCCCCATAACCTGCTTTCTGGTTTACCCGTCTGATCCCATAAGGCTTCTGATAAAGCACATCATATTTTGGTCGCTTTTGTGTTGGTCATACAGCTGTTCTGATAAAATGTGTCATTGCATGTAAGCACCACATCTCATCAGGTGACTACTCATTTTCCCACAAATTCTGCTATACCGACGCCATGATCGCACCTGAGATTTCAGCTGAGAAATCTCACTTAAATATGGCTTCCACTATGAAACTATGCTGTTATCGTATTTTTAGGTTTGATGGATGTCGTGCAAATTAACCAGGTATCAAAACTAGACTAGAGTGAACTCCCGTTCCTGTTAGTTGAGAGATCAGCCACATTTTCTGGTGAACTCTTCTTCACAAGTGTTCCATGGAATGAGCCAGGGTTACAGCGCTCTAAGGTGGATGCATCTCATTAACCTATTAACCACAGAGAGGGAGTGAGCCATCAGAAGAGACTGCTGCAGTTATGAGGACGTGAAAAAATTAAGTCATTCTCACAGAAAAAATTCAAACTTCACTACAACAGCTCAGATTAGTGAACCTCCATTGGATATAAGGGTTATTGTGTATATATGATATACAGTAACAAGATAAATTTCAATAGCTCAGTAGCAGATATTCCACATTCAGCAAAAAAAAAAAAAAATGAATTACTTACTTCTGGAACAGGTTCCCTCATAGGATTAAACAATTGCATATCTGATGTTGTTCAAACGCTGAGCAAACCTTCAGAGACTTATTTCTACTGCAGAGCCAAAGTTTCCTCGGTAAATGCCATGGGCTCCATGCCCGAACCCCTATTAGTACACACTGCTGCCCCGAAAAGCCCCCAAAAAGTTACTCTAGCAGCTCAGTACCATCCAGGTAAGACAGAGAAGTTTTGGGATGTTGTGGGCAGTGATGAAACCATAACTTTTGAGGCACATGGGTGAGTGGTATGGGTAGAGAAGGAAAAATGAATCATATGCTGAAAAAAAAAAACAAGCTATATACAGTGATGCAAGGCGGGAGTTGGGTGATGCTCTGTGCCTATCTGCTTTTTTGGGCACCAGAAAACGACAGATTGTAGAGTGTAGGATGGATTCCATAGAGTATCAGCAGAAACCCAGATCGTGTGTGACTACCACTCTCCTTCTCTGCTGCGGAAACTTTGACTAATGCATTTATCATATCACTACTCATCTCCTACTGCAGCGTCCTTTATGGCAAAACGTCCAGAACTCTGCTGCTTTCCTCCTCATCCACACCTGCTCCAGTGACACACCTGTCCACAATGTACCCACCTCCTTACACACAAAGCCCTCCATAATGATGCCCCCTCCTAGCTCCTAGACCTCCTCCACCCTCACACTCCTTTCTGCTACGCCCCTCAGGGACAAGCACCGGACCTGGGATGATAAAGATTCTTGGTAACTGCTCCTTCTCCCTGGGATTCCCTACCCATCACATATAAAGTCAGAGAAGACTCAGAATTAAGAATTAATCATCACACATAATCTGTAATAAATCTGTTAGAAAGTCTTTTGCGCTCCGACCCTTTGGTCAGATTGAGATCTAAGGGTCTCTGCCATGAGCAGCAGCATGGAATGTCCTCTTTTGGCATTTGGTGTTGGTGGATGATGACACTTCTAAGGCTGGAGGGTAATGATGCTGATGGATCTGGGAGGAAAAGGCAGAGATGGGGCGGTGGAGGGCGTGGGAACCAACAACATGAAAGAACTACATGAATGGAGAGAGAGACGTATTTGAAGACAACAGCTAATGTTGATGGACTAAGCATGCAGTTGGGACACAGCATTTGTTGATGAGGCTACATGAATGGGTGCGGTTGATGCCCCAGAATGTAATACAGGTAATTGAGACTGTGCATGTGAGGATATGATACCAGAAGCATTATAGCCTGAATAAGCAAACGGATGGTATATATATATTTTGATCTGAGCTAGAGCCGTTTGTTGCATGCTTAGCACCGAGTCACCTTGATAGCGAGTGTCATACGCCGAGACACATTAAAAAGGCCCTGTGGTGATCTCACACCACTGCAGGGCATCAAGCCGGTGTGAGAGGTGTCAAGAATAAGTTACACATTGGGGTGTTACACTGCTGCCCACTGCTGAGACAATATACCAGAATGGCGGGTGCTCTCTGGGAGAGTTTTTCCCCCACTGAGCTCCAGTTATCCGAAAGATCTTTCCTGGGCTGCGGCGGTTAAAGCCCAGCTTTGCAACTCGTGCTGCGGCGGCCCGAGAGGCAGAGTCGTAATTCAATAGGTAATAAAAAAGGAAAGGAAGAGGATTATTCAGTTTGAGTTGTGGGTCAATATTTAGCAACTTTGCAGTCAGAATGATGAATTTTTCAATATGTTTCTAGTTTAGCGTGGAACTTATTTATTCCAATAATGTGTTGGTGAGTTATTACTCTGCAGCTCAAGGAAGCAATGTGCTAAAGAATGCAGTCCTATCCTGCAGTAAAATCATAGAGAGAAACAAATCAGACTGATGTGCATACATTTTTTTAAATATCAAATGCAAAAATAAGTCAATTTACAGAAATTTAACACTGTGAATTTTTATTTTTATTTTATTTATTTTTTAGGGAGGGACAGTGTACAATTATAGACGTGAATATTATCCTCTGATGCATTGTACCAGAGTTAGCCTGAGGCTAATTTTCATCTGCAGTCCTCCTCAGCAGGTTTAAAACATCCATCCAACAGCCTTAAGTAGCAAAACAGCAAAAGGAGAGATGAAACACACAGAGCAGGAGAACATGATGAAGTAACACACAACACATGCACACATACACATCTCATCCGCACCTAAAGCCTGAATAACTTTAAAACCAGGATGTCCGTGAGTACATGATGAAATAAACGTGGAACAGACGCTAACACAAGTCAATGATTACGGAGTTGGGAAGCTTTAAGCAGATTTATTAGTTTGGCGTTAAAGCTGTTAAGAGTGCTGCAGCTTTTTATTACATTCAGTAGAGCGTTCCACAAAGTGGCAACAGAGAAAGATGAGCGACTGAAACAACTACAGGACGGAGGCTCTATACAATCTCGTGTTTCACCAAGCCAGCTGGTCAGAACAGAAAAAAAGCTATGCAAAGAACACCGTAAACCCAAAATGTTAAATCTAATTAATTATAATGAGCAGTAAAAAAAAAAATTGTTTAAAATGTCCATTAACTTTAAAAAGTTGAGTACTTCTAATTGTTTGCTTCCTTATGTGTTGATGAAACTCATCATTTTTGATTAGTGTCGACTTCTGTGCTATTTGTGTAACCGATATACCGATATAGAAGAAAGCTCAACTGAACTCAAAGTCCAAAGTAAATACTGTAATCAAATAATCTACTTTTAGTGTTATTTCATTACAACACTGGCAGATACAGGAATCAATCAAGGAGGCCTGCGCTGTCATTCACGACAGCAAGGGTATAGCCCCAAAAAGCCCCCAATCCTCCTCGTAAAGCAAGTCACTAAATCATGATTTCTCATAAAAAAGCTCCCCTTAGTAAGTGACAGATTATAAGGGTGTAAAGTATAATATACACTTGCTAGATCTCGAGTGGATTCATCTGCACCAAATTTGAACCACCATGCAGAAACATGGAAGTAATGCCCGGAAAACAGTGTTTTTGGTAAAAAGCTCCCCGTCTTCAGTAATATATGAACTTCAGACTAAAACATGATATGTTAAAATTCAGTGTCAAATTCAGATTCGATCTGTGGAGTTATGGCCCGAAAACTTTTGGAGATAAAGTTCCCCCTAGTGTCAAAAACATGCAACCAGCCTTTCCCAAAATCAATCCAGTTCACGCTTGCACTAAGACTGTTTGGGATCTAAAATTTGAAAATGATCCATGAGTTTTTGAGTTAACACAGATCTACATATTAACTTAATGCAAGTACCTGAAATACATTTTCTTTCTTAGGAAGTCGTCAACGACGAGTTTTGGGTTTTCACAATGTTTACCGTTTTCCAGTGACGGAAAGGACAAACCATTTAGAGTTTTATAAACTGATTTGGAAATACTCAAAGATCTAATGATTCTGTTTTTCAAATATCATACAAAGGTTCTGGCTTTTTATTAAGAATCTTTAAGGTCAGACATTCTGGAGGTCTGGTAACGTTCTGTCTGTCCCCATATACTAAAACAATACGACCATGTGTCAAAAGATCAAAGCATGTTGCATGTTCTCTATTTGTTAGCTGCCTCTACGTGAAGACAAATCAGTTTTGTCTCAAATTTGCCAAATATTTAAATTGTTTTTTATCTTATCTGCTTGATAGTTGTTAGGTTTGGATCCAATATTATACAAATATGTCTAAATTCAGTAAATAAATCAATGTTTTCTCCTGAAATACAAATGTGCACATCAGGGTATTGAGCAGTGTTTTAGAGTAAAACACATATCATGTCTTAGTGATGTTGAAACTGAACTAGGACTCATCAAGTCTCTGTGTTAGTTTCCAGAGCTTGACCTCCATGAATACAACATCTACTCTTCTTATGAGTGCTTGGGGCAAACATGCTCCCCTGTCCCTCCCACAGGGCAGTAACACACACACATGTAGACTCATAATGATTTTTAGCCATGGGGAGCCGAGCTCCACATGCGCCGTCAGTAGTCGTACCAGAATAAATGCTGTTTCTCATTTAGCGAGCGCGATAGGCGTCACATTGATACGCCATGTGCTCCTGTGTATAATAGCCTCAGGGCCTGTTTATGCGTGCATGTGTGTATATATATATATATATATAGAAATAGACGATTGAGCAAAACAGCAGGACACTCATGAGTGTGGGAAAGAGAAGATTTCCAGGTGACCTTATTTACTTCTAATCATATTTCTTTTGTAGATGTCAGCATGGATGATTACAGCATGACGTTGATATTTCTGGTTTGGTGACCTTCAGTGAATGAAAGGCACACAAAGTGGAATGATTACAATTATAGCTTTGAAATGTTGCAGTGTACTCCCTTTTATTATATACATATATTATCAAAGTTTTTCATTCTTATTTAGATTGAAGTTTGATAATGATAGACAAACAAAAAAAAATTCAGAGGATGTGATTTTTTTCCTTAATAAATAATTTTTGACCACGTTAAGAATAAAAGCTGATCCTACTCTTCCTTTCGTTCAACTTAGTAGATTCCTGTTCAGCCCTCCCTGGCGGATCTCGCTTCACTCAATTTGCGAGCTTCCTAAACACGTGTTTCCCGCTAAACACCGGTGGTGTTAAAGACCGAATAAAGATAATCCCAATGATCATCGTGGATTATTTTCTAATACCTGACAAAGCTCCTCCATACACAAAGAATGCATTATACAACAATCATGGACTACTCATCAAAATATTCTGAATGTAATCAAACTGGACAAACTAATGCAAAAAAAGGTTATTGTTTATAACTGCAGGTGATATAAGATATTTTGTCTGTAGGAGAACCGTTAACCCTTAGACCTCGGGGGATTTGATTGTGTAAAAGTCCAAGTTTTGTTGTAATCGTTAGTATTTTGCTTAAACAAAACGTTCTGTCCCTTATGGTTTATGTGGCATTGGTTTGGGTTGGATCTGTGACTCCGAAGGAATTTCTTTGGTCAAGACAAATACTGTGATGGAGGAGCATTTGGAGACTTAATGTCTGAAGTATTTAATAGACCTAAATTGAGGACAGCTGACACAACAATAGATATAGAACACAGTTTAATGTCACTATAATTATGAATGGTTCTTCCTGGTCTCTTGGTAATTAACCCTGCCTTGATAACAGCCCATATAAGATTGTCCTTCAACACTGATGTGTATCCAAGCGCTATTCCTCGAGACTAACATATCAAATGAAGATATGCTTATTAATCTCATGACTTGTTGATGGAACATATACTTCTATCTATAATGGAGATAATCTATCTAGGTTTTAAGGTAAGACAGAACATGGAGATGTTCTAGCCTTGGACCTTGATGAAGTTACAGAGACATCCGTGATAAGACGCAGATGGATGGTAATAGTATTAATATGGAAACTTACAGAGACAAAAAAATGGGCTCAGGAAATGGTGCCATGCAGAAAGGGTCTTTATTTTCTGTAGTTCACCGGGGTTAAGGAAAAAGTAACGGATTCAGGCAAAGGCAAAATCAGAGATTTTTTGAAAAACAGATTTTTCTCCTCTCGTTTAGGAAATTAATGACATTCGCACATGCACAGATGTAAAAGTATCTCCATCCGCCAGAGAGCGTCACTTACAAGCTTTGTCAAGAGTATGGCAAACCAACAGGGGGCGATATAGCTACAACTGTAAATCTATGTTGAGCAATCAGAAGCCAGAAAAAGTTGAAGCAGGTGTAAACGCGTACAAAGTCCACCTAGTCAGGTTAGAAGAAGGAACATTTTGGTTACGTTTTCCATAGCGGGAAATAACTTGGTGTAAGCAACCAAAGTCTTGTTACGATCGGTGACTACAGACCAATACTATGGTGACACACACTGTGACGTTATTTCGCCGACAAACTCGGACATAGCCAGTTATCCATTTCAAACATTACCATCACAAACAGAGACTTAAATTCTTCACCCTGGTGCAGTATTTGTTTATGGTGACCGTAGATAGTATTTGTATGTGGATTAAAGGACTAGACGCAGAGAAAAATGCATGTTTTTAGAAGTAACTAACCCTTACCCATGTTAGTGTGGACAAGGGCGGAGATCTGAACCTGAAAATCTCAGAGCTGAGACGCTCAGTAGGTTACAATCAGAATTTTGACTTTGGGATATAATAATTACAGACTACTACCTGTAAGGTTCCCTGCGCTGGAATTTCTGAGGAGTTCTACCAGTTGACGCTGCATTTAATGTTACAGCGGTTTTCTTTCGGATCCAACTCAGTAACTGTTGAAAATACATTATATTTGATAAATTGGTGATATAGTTGAATTGATGACTCTAAATTGCCCATTATTGTGAATGTTAGCATTACTTTGCGATTAACTGGTGACTTGTCGATGTTGTACGCCACCTCCTGCACATCATTAGCTGGGATAGGCTCAAGCCCCCAGTAACTCTGCACAGGATGAGTCAAGTCAGTTTTATTTATAAAGTGCCAAATCCCAAACTTACAGCACGTAACAAACAACAATTAGCAGGTCTAGACCATACTCATTTTATATGGACCCATCTATTCCCATGTGAGGAAGCACTTGTTTGCAGTGGAAAACAAATTGCCTTGGAACAGACAGAAACCTATATCTTCTTTGGGAATTCGGCCGCAAACAATACCAGCACAAACATAACCTATTTGGTAGAGATAACCAGCTTACCTCACGCTCACAGAGCTGCTCTGATATTTCTTAACTTCTAATATGTGTGAGGAAGGGCCTTTGCCAATATGTATCTTCAGGTGCCGTACAAACTCAAGCAAAGCTGCTGCTCGAGGTGTGTTCATTTAATTGAGGTCAGACATCTTGCCTCTCGACGATGTTCTCCAATCAAGTTTCACTCCTCTTTTTCTGGTCGTATTGTCCGTCATTAAAACCACTACAACGACAGCCGTAATCCAGTCCCTTGCAGGATTTAGGATTTTGATTCCGTTGGCCTCTGAGGACACCATGTAATAGCTTAAAAAACATCTATTTAGGCAGATGGGATTAATTAAGGGACTAAATTTGATGAATACATCTCATCCTGTCAACAGTACAGCACTTTTGATGACACGCTGTGATAGGTGATCATCTCCAAGTAGGTCTAGTGCCCCTGCTGCTGACCTGGACCTAGAGATAAACTTAAGGTGTTAGCTCATGGAATGTCCTCATTTCAGCCATCGCTAGCAAAACCTTAATCCATTTTTATTAAGGAGCACACACCTGCAGTTCCACCCCCAGATGAACACCCAAGGAGAGAACGGGACCTCCGGGGAAAGTGTGATCAATGCGGCCTCTGAGTTAGCAGTTTAAAATGCTCATGGGAGTGAGGTTGTGTGTGTGTGTGTGTGTGTGTGTGTGTGTGTGTGTGTGTGTGTGTGTGTGTGTGTGTGTGTGTGTGTGTGTGTGTGTGTGTGTGTGTGTGTGTGTGTGTGTGTGTGTGTGTGTGTGTGTGTGTGTGTGTGTGTGCAATATGCTTCTGCAGTTTATGAATGCTGGCCTGAACTAAATGCATTTTGATTTATTTGTGGGGGACAATATTTTTCTCAACATTAAATGCTGGCTCGGAGGTTGCCCTTTACCACCGAGTGAGAGGCTGGTTTGGGGAATGAGGGAATGATTTCAGGGTCCGCTCTGGAAATACCCAGAGTTGTTGTTTACTGCAATTTGAAGAGTTTTCTTCAAAGTTTGAAGCCTTAGAGGTCTACAAAGACATCTGACCTCCATATAAGGATATACGTTGTAGCTGAAAATCAAGCCACAACATTATAACCACCTAAGTAATATTGTGAAGGTCCCATATGCCGCGGAAAAAGCTCTGAACCAGCAAGGCGTGAGGATATGCTGTGCTATCTGGCACAGAGACGTTAACAACAGATGCTACATTTTCTTTAAGATGTGAGGTTGGACCTCTGTGGATTAGGATTATTTGCGTAATATGGTCCTTGAATGGTTTACACAACTCAGAAATTCGCAGTGTGTCAGGAAGCGCTATCCTGCTGAAAAAGGCCATTTTCATTGGGGATTACCATTTCCATAAAGGGGGACTCTTGGTCCGCAACAACGTTAGGGTGCATAGAACAAGATTCCCAGCTGAACATCGTCCAAAGTATCACACTTCCTCCACTGGCTTGCCTTATTCTCATTGTGCATCCTGGTGCCATCTATTCCCCAGTTAAACGACACACATGCAGCAGGCTGTCAACTTTCATTAGACCCGCCAACTTCTTCCATTGTCTTCATTGTCTAGTTGTGATGGTGTGTACTCATTGTTGGTACTTTCTGCAGTAGACAGGAGTCAGCAATGATATTCTGACTGCTCTGTGGCAATGAAGCCTTGTGCGCAACAAGCTGTGTTTTGATACCCATTCTTTATGCGCCGGCAATAACTTCTTTGGCAATCAATTTCAAATTAGCGGACGAGCTGGCCTTTGCTCACGATGATCATCAATGATCCTTGGGCACTCATGATCCTGTAATAGCTCCTCTTAAATTATTTGCCCTTCCATAGACCACGTTGGTAGTTACTCACCTCTGCAGAGCAGGAACACCCAACAAGACCTGAAGTCTTGGAGACACTGGCTCTTACCCGGTTTTTGAACACTTAACATTTTAGCCCTTGTCACTCAGATTTTTATGCTCACCATCTTCACTTGCAGATTACTATATTTCATCAGTAGTGTGGTAACAAAAAAAAGATCAAGGTTTTTCTGACTTCACTTGTTTGTGGTTATAATGTAATGGCTAATACTGACAGAAAATGTTATGATTTAGAAGTATCATTAAATTTCAATAATTCATGTTTAATGAATGAATTATAAGCATTTTAGCAGCAAAAAAATGTAAAGTAAAAGTAATTTTGATCTTAATGCAATAACGAAGACTCCAACCAAAAATGTGAGCTACCCCTGTCATTTTGTCATACAAGGTTCAGTTGTTGATAGCAGAGTTTTAATTCATTTGTCATGTTCAGGGCAACTCCTTGACCTTGTGACCAGAGATTAATGAAGAGCTTTAGTAGTGATGAAGGCTTTCAGACACCATTCTCCCCTTGTCTAAAAGAGCAAGAGTTTTATATAACCAATTATGATGTTTGTGTACCGCTTATAAGCACAGCTCTGTCAGGAGCAGCCTGGTCTGCCGTTGTATATTTGGAACAGTAAAATAGCAGGATTATTGGGGGCAGAGCAGGCCACCGTGTATAATTACTGTTAATCCTGCTTTACCTTCATCTTTAGTTCACCTTTGTTACGAGAAGAATTTGAGTGATGTAACCTTTTACATCAAAATAGGCATGGAATACAGCTGTTAAACAAAAGACACTGACATGCAACCTTGTACGTTTGTGCAGCCTCCAAAAGACTTGGATGTGCCAATTTAAATCTAAAATTCAGTTAAATCCAACTTCTACAGCCTTTTTGTACAAAGTATACAAGTGCAGTTGTGAGTCATTCCTACTCTTTGCTGCCATTACCGCCAGCCAGCCTGTAAGAGCCATGTTTTTTCTACTCTCCAACACAATATTGTTAGTCCATGGGGCAGTACAGTCTCATATCTTGTCATCTGAAGAAGGATAGAGATAGATAGCCATGATCTGAGAGGCGAGTGTGTGATGGAGAAGTTATGGAATTAGGAATCCGTAAATGTTCTAGTATCCTTGCTGGTAACAGGAGCTGTATTGTTTTCCGAAAAAAATAAAGCAAGGTTAAAGCTAAAAAGCTAAAAATGTGCTCAGCTTGTTCAGGATGAGAACCGTTCTCTCTTTAACCATTCAGAGCAGATGCATCTCTGAAAACGGCCAAACGATAATACCACTATTTGCTCATCAGAGAGTGTCAGGCTTACTTTTATTGATGGCAGATCAATAAAACCCCAAGATCCCAGGCGGTACTGGGCTTTCAACTCTGTGTTTCCCTCTGCACAGCTTGTTATTCCTGCATCTTAAAGTTTTTCACGCTGTCCAACATCATTGCACACTCAGAGGATCCAAAAGCAGTTTGGCTTGCCCACAGAGTGTCCAGAGACCACAACACTATTGATATTGTGGGCAAATAAATTTCAGGTACGAAGAACCATGGCCTGTAACTATTCTGTGAGATTTTGAAATAAAATTCATTAGTCTAATGGAAAAGGTCCTCAGATTAGGCAGCAGGATGACATGTTCCATTAAGCTCTCAATAATGTATTTATATTTGCAGTTGGGCCATGCTGGCTCTTTCTCATATTTAAATCTGCCCGTACTAATGGAGCACCGGATGCTGCTGACACATACGGATTGTTGCTGTACTTTATACTGATATATTTTACTCTTACTCTCACTTGTGGTTAGAATAACTGAAATGCCTTTACTATGTTGTCAAGGTCCAGGGATTACTGCAAGTGATGTCGGATCAGGAATTACCTTAAAGGTCTAGTGTGTGAAATTTAGTGGCATCTAGCTTGTGAAGCTCACACCTTGTGCCCATTCCTCGCCATCCAAGATGAATCCCACAGGTGGGGTGCATGGACCCAGGCCATTATCTGTCAATGGTTTCATGAGAGGACTACTCATGTGTCTGATCTTTGATGGCCAGGTTTGACGCGCTGTTGTTTTTTACCTCCACCAAGGAATGATGAGGTTATGTTTTCACCAGTGTGCGTTAAGTAGTCTGTTAGTGGGTTAGTTTGCGACCATTGTTACGGGAAAACGAATGAACTGATCTACATGAAAGTCTACCTAGTAGTAGGTCTTGGCATATCCTAGAGATTAATCAATCTTTTGGTTGTTCAGTTTCAGTGACGTCACAACGGATCACCATTATTGTCCATTATTGATGCCCTTGTTCTTTTCATGATTTATACTGGAGAGGAACAGGAGTACTGGAAAGGAACAAGAAATGATGTAACATGTATCACAAAGTCTAAATGATAACAATGATAATATTTTGGTTACATGTTCGTCCACATGATGAGGTTGGTTTTGGCCATTGGCGGATTTTTGTGCTCTCTGAATGCTTATTTCTAGTTTTTAAATCAAATTTGGGATCTAAAGTGCACCAGCTTTTCACGGCATGCAGCAACACCTTATTCATCATTATCTTTTTGATTAATATTGAAGTCAAAGTGGACCTTCGATGTCTCTCTGCAACTCAAACTTAAAATGCCAAAAGCCGCCTTTAGAGCGGCTGCTCGGTTTGGCTGTTGTAATCTACTGTACAAATATGGTAACGCAACATGGCAGCATCCGTAGAAAAAAAAACCCGACCCTTTGTATGCAATGGGCTTTTTTCAAGCTAACATTAAAGAAATATTTTTTATTTTGAGATCATTATAAACAAGCGATATGAATATTATATTATATTTATTCAAAGAAGTACCTTACATGTTATACAATGCACTTTTGACTCTTTGGAGTCTGTGTAATCCCTGAATAACCCTAGGGTGGCATGTCTTGTCAGGTCATATAGGTAATATTGTGCTGGGAAAAGAAGAAGATGTAATGATGTAATGTATATACATTATTTAACAAGGTTATATAGACTGGTTTAGCATATTTTATAGTTCATTCATTTACTCTTTCCCATAAACTTAGATAAGGTAGTTGATACTTTTCATAATATTCTAAGTTTTGTACTGGTACAAATTCAGGAGAAAATTAGCATCTTTTAGCATGAAAACTGGAAGCAGAAGGAAATGATTGATTTGGCTCGGTCCCAAGTTCTAAGGCACTGTACCACCTCACTCAGATCATGAACTAGCATTTGCATCTATTTTGTATGACTATGAAGTAATGGCTATTTAAAGGTAAATATTGCACAGATCAGCCATTATATTAAAACCATCTGCCTTATATTGTGATCCTTCTTTTGCCACTGAATCAGATCTTTTGATGGACCCTTCTATCAGAACCAGCATTGATGTTTCCTGGAATTTGTGCTACAGCAGCTCTGCTATAATAATAAAGTATCCTAATTGATCACATACAGCCACGCAAAGTACAACTTAGTTAAATTATTTCTTTGCATTTGACCCATCCCTGAGGGAGCAGGTGGCAGCCCTTTTAGAGCGCTCCGGGAGCTAGAGTTTCAGGGCCTTGCTCAAGGACCCCACCACAAGTACACTCTGCTGGGTGAGATCAGACAACACTGGCTAGCCTTCCTTCCATATACCAATCAATGAGCTGTTGGGTGAGAATGACCCTGTCACCAGTTTACCTATTACTCTTCTTTAGACGGCTTTGGCAGATTCTAGCCACTGCAAACTGGGAACACCTAACAACTAAAAATCAACGTAATCGACAATAATCTATTATGAAATTAGTTGTCTACGAATTAAATAGTCAATTAAGCGGTGACATCATCGGACACCGCCTCTGACGCCGTTTACTAAGAAGGAAGTAAACATTAGCGCCATGGCAATACCATCACGACAGAAAACATTGAAGGTGGGGCAACATTTCTCCATCAACACGGCCAACTCGTCTCTCTAAGCTAGTTAGCCACCTAGCTACATGTTAAAGGACCTGTACTTAACGCTTCTTTCTACACTGATGTTTGATTTCAATCTTGAGAAACTGCTGTATTTTTTTTATATTATTTATACATTTGATTCTACCTTTCGTATCAGCAGTGATGTGAAGCAACATGAAAGGACTAAATTACAGTTCAGCAAATAAACATTTGGTATAGCAACCTAATTTTGTTTTACAGTCTGTTATAAAAGCAGTAAAGTTTATTAAAAGACATTTTGGAAAAGGGTGTGTGAGTGAGATCATTGAAAACCCGGTAATTTCCTGCCGGTGCCAGCCACGCGGCAGCACCGGCTGCCTGACCCCGCCCCCACGGATTGGCTGATGCCCCGTGGCAGGCTTTAAAGTAAGATTTGTAATGTTGCCATCAACCTCTCGGAGCCAACAACATTCTGTGGTTGTGACGGCTGTGAGCGCGGGCCCTCCCTGAGCATCTGTTCTGTCCTCTCTCTTTCTGGCTGGTATCTGACTGTCAAACCACATCCATCTACATGCATCTGTTTCTCTGTCTGTTGCACAAACCCAGTGGCTGCTTGAACAATGTTTTTCGCATGAAAAAGTAAACTTTTGTCGAGGTTTTAGTTCACAAGATGTTGTGTGATCTGGAAAAAAGACGAACTTTTGAAACTGTCCGAGAGTGTTATCTTCTGAAAACCCAACTGAGACCATCACTATGTCATCTGCCAAAACATCACTATCCCTGCAAAAATAATCTCACATGGCTAGTACATTTTCATTTCAGCCAAATAGTTGGTTGTTGTGAACAGAACCAAACTCAATGTTGGTATATTTCACAGATGACAGTTTTCATCCAAAAATATTATTACACAGATGATAGGGATATTGAATGAGGATCATGCACGTAGATTTGGGAGCCTGAAAACATATACTTTTGAAATTGGGTACTGGAGTGCAATCTTTTGTTATAGCCATGAAAACGACAACGTGGGATCACTTTACAGGATAACATGTTTTCAACCCAAGTGCTATGTGTGGACAGAACAACACAATGGCGGACTTTGTTTGTACCTCAAGGACATCCAGACAAAATTACTGTTTTTCAAACGTGTATTTGTTATTTTGTTTCTGGTTAGACCCTGCGCTGTACGAAAAACCATTTGAATGCAGGCATGAGCTGTCACTCTTTGTTGTTCATTCTGAAGAGATACGCCTGCAACTACTGGCCTTTTATGCAAACCCCTGCATTCTAATCTTTTTTGAGAATCCATGTGTGCGAGGATCCTTTTCACAATGTTATCATACGAATGCGGATGTTTATTCAAATGCAACAGACAAACTTTTCTGTTTCTTGTTATGTAAATGGTGCTTGTATGCATCTCTGATGGTTCCTGGGAATTCCACAGTATTTGTCTGTGGAGCTTCCTTGTCTTGAAGTGTTCAATCAAACTTAAAGGTTCGTCCTTCGTCTAAACTCTCAGCGCTGCTCTTTGTCATCCACTGTACTGCTGATTTCTTTGAAAACCCCCTTTGCTAATTTTAATCCTTTACCATAATCTCTGTCAAAGCCCTTCATGCAAATTACCAACTTTTTTTTTGTCAATACTACAATATGTGGCTGTTGCAAAAGGCTTATCCCTAAATCCTTGCAAGAAATAGCAAGAAATATGCAGTTTCATCCCAAGTAGCTTTAATTATCTCTTTTGCCCCATACAACAGAGAGTCTGCAAACAAATCTGAAATACTGCAGATTTTTTTGAGCTAAGCCTCAGTCTTTGCCAATTTAATGGATGATGAACAGAGTCTGCCTAGGCCAGACAAATAGTATTGATACGTGCAATGGTAGATATAAACAAGACCATAAGATAAAATTGTAAATCAGTAGAGGACTCATTCAAGGAAATAGGCAAAATCTTTCTAAATATAATTTTGCAACCTGTTATAAATCACTTTATCACAATAAAACTCCTTATTTGAAAAGAAACCAATCGGCTTCTTATTCATTACTTATTATGCTACAGAAAATGTGAATTATAAGGTCAAGATTCTCCCAGAATTATTGTCTAGTAGCCCCTGGGGCCTTTTCAAATCTGTTAAAGACAATTATTTTACAATTATAATAAATATCAAATAATTACCTACGCCAAAGAGACTTTGATCACATGTTTGAAGAGGTCCGTTACTGCTCAAGAACAATTCAGACAATTTTGGTAGTGTCAAAGATCATTATCTGGATCCAGGATACTTAGCAATTGCATGATAAGGATAATTAAAATGTTTTTGGATCTAACAAAATTATTTTATAAGTACCCCATTTACACAGTGTGTAACCAAATAGGCATCTTAGCGAAGGATCTTCATTAGGTCGCTGTTGTGTGGTCTCTGTGGTGAAGACCTACTTGTAGACACAGACAGCTCCCATAGGTTTCCTCCATTTCTGCATCGACATCCCACTGAGTTTGGGAAGGGGGCAACAAGATTATCAATGCTGATTGACTTTTGTGTCAGTGACATGCAAATTGAAACTAAGGAGAATGAGGCGCTTTACATTGACTTCTTATATAATTTGAATGCATGGGGATTCATGCATCCCCATCCATTGATCCCCAAGCCTTTGTGTGAATGCAGCATAAAAGTCAAATTCCAGCTGACCATAACAATCGCAGAATTGAGAAACTGAGCTACCTTGCTCAAGGCTTGTGCTCTCTGGGTTCTGTCTGGATATAATATTTAACACAAAAAAACACATTGACTCCAGAATGTACTGGTTGTCCTTGTAGTTTATAAATCAATGTTCATAATAGTCCTTATCAGTTTTTACTATCTTATTGTAAGTTACGGCTGCTTCTTTACTGCAACACAAATCCAAACTCTTTGACCCCAAGACGGCAGCAGACAACAACCTCTTGGGTCAAACCTCAAGAACGTGAATGGTGACCGGGCTGAAATCCATCCTGGTCTTAACAAATGCTTAGGATTTTGAATAATTTGGAAGTGACTCAAATCCAGCGAGAAAGATGGCGGGGGGGGGCCAAGGAGCTATGTAGCTTCCAAATATGAGGAACGAATGAATTCAGTTGGGAATGGTGATTCTGCCAGACTGTGATTAATCCCATCAGTAAACAAAGCAGAGGTCGTCGTGTTTTGGAGAACTCCAATTATAGAGTAATCAGGGCTAATCAGACAAGCTGCTCACCGGCATCTTGGTGATTTCGGCAGCAAAGGGCCCTCTGGTGAATACTCTACCCTCCACACTGAGAACGACCGACCCACACTCTCTGATCCTGTGCTGAAGGAGTGGGAGGCAGAAAGAAGGAAGGAGGCTAATTAGTGTTGCCATTCTTTAGCGACTGTATGTGAAGTTTGCTTTGGGTCGGCAGGCGAAATGGAAGTGTTGCTCCAATGTGGCGATTGCACTTTATAGTTTGAGCACATGTAGATGTGCATTTGTAAGGGCTTGTACAGATATATCTGTGTACGGCCTCAGTTGACTTGAGAAGCTGCAGGAGTTGAGAATTCGGGAGAGTAATTTGCCGAGATATCACCAGAGGGCACGTTGCTCCAGATGCAAATGAACAGTGACTCACTGTTTTCTTTCAGTGTCCGGTCTTGAATCATAAAATTCGCCTTTGCATTGGATGCCAGCATTCAAGGTTAAAGGCCTGACTTGATGAGATTGTTTGCCAAATGATGGGACAGTTTCAATTTGCATTTACATTTGTTTGCTTAATACAAAAACTAAAGTGTAAAAGTGGTAGTTTGTTTTTTTACAGGGTGCTGTGTAGGGCTGTGGGATGATTTTTCTAGTTTACTGGAAAACAAATCACAAGGTTTATACCGTAAATATACTCAACTATTAAAGTTGGGGATTCTTTCTAATGAAGCAATGCATATCTTTGTGATTTTTAAATACTTAAAAGAAACACACAAATGAGCTATTAATGGTTAAATAATAGAGATGCAGCGATCGATCGGCTACGGGAGGCTTAGTTTGATGAAATCGGCGATTCGCCGATCCGCATCACTTGAGGCCTGCCTGCTTGTTACACGCATATGCAGTACATGCGCACCGAATTTGAGTTATCATGGCTACAAACATCTCAAAAGTAAACACCAGAAATCATAAAGCAATGTGTAACAGCAGCAAGGACAAAAAAAGGCTGTGGAGGAATAACCCCTAAAATGTTTGACACAACAAACATACTCAAACACACTTGAATTTTAAGACGTTAAGACGTCATAAGACGTTTCAAGAAGCTAACTAGCAGGGTGGCTAAAGCTAGCGGGAGCTCAGAGCCAGCCAGGGGCCTGCTGAATGTATGTATCTATGTTGTCATTTATGGTTTTAAAGCGTAAGGACAAAAGATTCTGCGGCACAACAACCGGAAAGCATTCAACACAATGAACTTAATCATAGACTTAAAATGTAACCACCCAAACGAAAAAAGTACTTTTAACCTAGTTAAGCTAGGGGGAACTCAGAGTCAGCCACAAGCCCTGAAGTACCTGGACAAAGGCAAAATATATAGTATGTAAAGGAACGACAGAGGCTTAAAAGGTTTTATTTTCACTTCAAAATGTCATTTTAGCAGGTCAGAATACACATTACACTATCGACACCAGCTTTATTACTTTCACTGTAGTCCTTCAAAATAATAGCACTTTAAAATGGATTACTCGTTAGGATTGAAAAGAAGAAAAATCAGAGCAAAAAATGCAATTGGTACACATCTATTATTTATTGAATTTTTTTGATTGTAAATCAAACCACACCTCACTAAAATGAAAATGTCTTGTGTAAGTTCACCTTGTAGATTTAAGTTTAAAGTTAAGTTCCCCTACAAAAGCAGAAAATAAATAAAATGCCTTCTGGCAAACAAAATAAATTTATTTAAATGTTTCATTAAGAAAAGTAGAAAATAACTTAATAATCGTTTTCTTTTTTGTCCAATCCCAGACACGGCGTTTGTCTTTGGTAGAAGTTGCTCAGTTTGCTTAGCTTTGAGTTCTCCTCCATGCTGCATTCCTGGAAGGGGCGGAGTCACATGGCTAAACAAAAACGAAACAGCCAAGGTGGGCAAGGTTTAGGGGTCGGTTGAGGTTTTAAATGTCGGTTTCCATTTATTTTCGATTAATTGCTCAGCCGTAGTTTTTTGTGATGAACTATTCCTCGAATCAGGGTAGCACATTTGTCAGGTTTGCTGTCTTCCTTGTTGTGAGGTTGGAGGTCTGGATATAGAAGCAGCTCCATCCAAAGACAACAAAGTCCTCCTCCATCACTTCACAGGCTCCATGTGTGAAACTTGGGGTTTATTGATAAGTTATGTGGCAAACAGACGGGGCAGAGTCAGTCCTCAGTCATGGATCAGTTATGATTAGAGGGTAGAGTTAGGTGATAACGTTAGGGGCCCGAAACCTGGAATTAAGCAGTGATGGAGCTGGATGGAGTCGAGATCTTTTATAATCCATCTATGTACCGTTAGAGCCGTGGCTAGTACTATCCGTCCTGTTTATTTAATCAATTGGTGAAGATTTCACAGAATAAGTGGACTTTGTCGTCTCCTCTCTGTGACAAACTACCACTGCTGGAGGCGTTGACTTTTCCCTCTTTGTCGGATGTGTGCAGAAGCACGACAGATAGAAATCAAGGGCTTTGCTGGTCAGATATCCATGGCAGCAGGTTTATGTGTGCGCTTCACATTGTGAGTTTATTAACGTATTGTGTCAGTCCTAGATCAGTGAAGATATTGTTGTATTTTGTTGAGATGTGCTTCTTGAGTCTTTGGTTCTTGGGTAAAGGCCAGGTTAAGTGTACTCGGTAAGATTTACGACATTCATCTAGATGCCTTTTTTTTTTTTTAATCAATCCAGTCACAAGGGTGCTGTTTGATGTACTTTATGGACCATGCTCCCATGCGTAGTGCATTATAAATTAAATGTATTATTATTATTATTATTAAACGTAGCGTCAGTAGAGGAGGTTGTGATAAAAAACCTACACAGTGGCAACGAAATACTCAGCAGCGGTGTGTCAGGTCATCCAAGCTCTCAGAAAATCTGCATGTATATACAAAAATTTAATATAGAATACTGACAAAAAGTCTCTCTGTAAACTTTAATTTGAAATGGGTCATGACAGGACGTTCTGCTATTTTAGTTTAATTTAGATGCTCTACATAAGACAAAGGTTTGTAGCCTGTCGGTCAGGCATGCAGTTCCTCCTCAGCTCCTTTTATATAAAGCCTCTTCATTGTAGGACTATTGTGAGTTTATTGCACCTTATTGTTTTTATATAATATACAGAGATGTTAGGGTCGTTATGTATGCCAGATATTATGCATGAGATACACAACCAGAAGATTTAAAATCTCGCACTAGAGCAGCATTACACTCTTTGTTAAAGTCAGCATAGAGAAATCTCTTTGTCCCTTCATTTGATCTCTGTGTGAAAGTACTTCTTGTTTCTAGTCTTATGTTAAGCGAAGATAACACTCGCTTGACTCCAGCGCCGTATTAAATTGACATAAATGAGGGTAGTATCGCTCTGCTCATCTGTCTCTCGACAAGTGAATAACGACTTGTTTCGGCGCAATGAACAAAGGCTTTAACAAATATGATTTATCATTCATTGGTGCTTCATGCTAATCAACAGCACATCTCTATTTCTCCCTCCACTTTTTCTCAATAGCAACATGATTGGTCCACAGGGAGGCCCATTCAAATAACTCAGGCCATTTGAGTCTCCGTGTCAGCAGAATACACACAGATGCCAAGTGGGATCCCTTCTGGCCTATCTGACCAAACAGTGATGTCAGGCTTATCACTATTACCTGTATCGACTTTAGAGACTTTTAAAGCCCAAGGAGTTTGGCACCTGATGAGTTTGTGTTTATTTTCGAGCATGTTGCCGATGGCAGATCCTAAGTGATTTGCACGTTAAATTCCTTTACCTGGTCCTCCAACGGCCTATCGTCCCCTAAGCCCCCACCCTCATTCCACAAAATGCATTAAAAAAAAATGACATGGCAATCATTCCTTTACTAATGTGGGCTGTTATTTGTTAGGTCTATTCAGACTCCAAGGTTATCCGTGAATCACACTTTTGAAGAAAATCAATGAATATATTTAAGTTCTGCTTTCATGCTCTCCTCTTGCCGGGTTTCTCTCTCTCTCTCTCTCTCTCTCTCTCTCTCTCTCTCCTCTCCCTCCTCTCCCTCTCTCCTCTCCATGTCTTTCCATTCCCCTCTAGTCTGGGTGGATTTGGCTGTGAGTTCAACTGGTGATGTGGGCTGATCTTAGCAGCACTTGTCTTCAACCCAAAAACCCTGCAGACTTTAACACTGGTTGCTACCTCAAGATTGGCTTCAGCCTTCATGGTAGACCTCCAGTTGGCTCACTATATTAATTATTACTTCTAGTAGTAGATCTTTTTATCAATAGCAGGTCATGCCTGCTGTCCAGCCCGGTCACACAACAATCATTATGGAAACCAGGAAGTACGGTGTGCTTGCTTAAAACATCCCTCAGTCTGAGTCTTGCTCTCGGGTCCAATCCATTGTGTGAATATCTTAACAAGTTCTAGTTTTAGGTTCTCATTTTGTCTATAAAATAGGATTTCAGCTTTTAGGAAGGTTCCAGATCATTGTTATTTATGTCATTAAGGACCCTTTCTGGAGCTCCTTATCTTTATCCAGATGAATGTGTTTGTAAACCCATCAATGTTAACTGTTTTTCATTTTTTTGTCAATTGAATGTTTCAAGAGGAGAAAAAGAAACAATTTGCTGATGCTGTAATTCTTGTCCAAAAACCCCTTTCCTAAAAATATGTTGTCTTTTGCGATGGACAACTTGGCTCCCTGTAAAAAAACAAATAAACCCACCGTAGAGTCTTTTGCATAAAAGATTCAAACAGAATGTTGCTTCACCTTGGCTAACACAGCCTCCAATTAGCATCTTGTTAAGCTATTATGAGTAACGCTACTGTAGAATTTTCTGTCAGTCCACTGGGGAAGTCTCTTTCGCTGAGGGAGGAAACAAATCCTTATATCCTCCCTAATTAAAACATGATTTGCACTTAGTCCCAGCAATGAACTTGACTTTGATGGTTCTTTTGTCAATTAAAAAGTAAGTCCTACAGCAGATTAGCATAGCACTCATTACAAGCTATTCTCAAGGACAAGCAAGTTCTAGGTTTCAAATAAGGAGCCGGGGTGGGTCAGTACAAGGACAAAAGAAAAATTAATTAATTAATTCACAAAATGAATAAGATTGAATACTTTTTGTTATTCATCTCCTCTGTTGAGGCCTGGCCCCTTGAGAGTATCTCACACCCTCTTTGTCTCCTTGTCTCTTATAGTACAAAAGCAAACATCTCATTGCTGTCGTACGATGCACGTCTCAGTGTTCTGCCTTCATGTAACGGCTGTTATCAGCGGAATCCTGGGCTTCACATCTGCCAAAGTCCTCACGCTCCGTCTACGCCCCATCGTCAAAACACCAATACAGCACTTATGCTCTTCAAAAAAAATCTTAGTGCGCCTGAAAGAGAAGGGCAGCATGCATATTTAACAGGGAAACGGCTTTAAGATACTCACAGGCATTGGCAAAGGGGGAATGACTGGTTTCAATTAAGCTCTAGCTAAAGTTCAGACATGAAGACCATCCTTTTGCACATTTAGTCAGGGGCCATATTTTATGTCTTATTGCGTCCAGTCCTTCACATGCTCAGTCGTTCCACCTGCCATTGTCTGGGGCTGTCAATTCACATCAGGATTTCACATCAGCTGGGCATTCCTATCCAGTGGTGGAGTAACACACATTTATTATTAGCCTTTCATATAGATACTGCATTTTAAACCCGTCATATGAGAGAAGGAAGGGAGCAAGACTCTCCCAGCATGGAACAATGTATTTCATGGCTGGGGAAAAAAATGTAAGATTTGTGCAGTCGGTTGGGTAAGAAAAACAAGCCAGGCGGTGGTGTGATTGACAGTTTATTTAAGAGGCCATTAACTTTACATACGTTGCTTTGAAAAGACATACACTAGAGCTGCAGCTGAAGGCCCCAAGGCTCCGAGTTCCCTTGAATCTACTGAGCTGAAAACATTCCAGATTAGAAACAAACACTTCTCTAACGAAACCATTTATTGGCATCTCATGAATCGAAGCTCTGCGCTACTTATGTCGTGTGTCGCCCCACTAATAGAAACCAGGGAAGAAACATATGACAGCACGTCACAGCTTGACCTTTTAAATTTAATGTTAGTAATATTGTGGCATTTCTAACTATAAATGACTGGGAAATGTACATTAATCACATGCTGTGTACTGTTTTGTGGCATGAAACCTGGGTAAGGCTTATTTCAGAAGGTTTTTTTGTGTGTTGAGAAGAAAAATATGGAATAAAAATGCATGAGAGTTGTTTCTCTCTTGCTCTTTTGTCCATTTCAGTGTCAAGCATTCAAACAAACAACTTACTTGGGTATAGCCTTTTTTACAACCTTCTACAATTTCTTTATTTGGGAAAGAAAACCATGTTCTTACTGCTGTTGCATGATAAAATCTATCATTCTTGTTTATGTATTTTTTTTTTACTCGGGTGAAGAATTTGAATGCCTTATATCTTTCCTTTAGTTCAAAACAAATACGTTGCACGATCAAATGGAGGAGACAAACTCTTCTTCCTAACACAAAGCAATATGGTTCAAGAAGAAAATGGGTCCTTCATTGAGCGGCGTTATCTAAAAAGGCGAACCAATAAGGTGTTAATCCTCAATAAGGTGTTAACCCTCAACTGAAATGTAAGGGTTTAAGTTTCCTGAGAAAACTGTAACAAAAATACTCATACTAAGCTGGATTTATTTAGGACCACCATATTATTATGTGATACTCGTGTCACTTTTTATGGCAGCAGTTTATGTTGACTGGTAATAAAATGTTACACCTCGTCCCTGTACCCCGTCCTGTTTGTATTATGTTTCGGTTTTGAACAGCATTGTTGACCTTGATCTTTTCCCTGCATTTGTAGAATGTAAGAAATTGCAATATATCAGTCTTTCTTAATCTGCTCCCAACCAAGAAAAGTGGACACATGGAAAAATACCTGATGACAGTCAGACGTATTTCAGCTGTAATAAACATCATGGTACTTCTTTGCAGGAACAGGATGTTCTAAGCTGCATTGACTCTGAATACGATGCAAATGTTTGTGTCATTCCATCGGTGTAATGCACTAATGTGAACACGTGAATATATGCCCTTCTCTTCTGGCAACAAGATTTTCTCTCCACCTTTTCACTTTTATCAACCATGACTGATGTAAATCAAATTGCTGCTCACAGATTACATCGGAAAACCAAACGCCATCGTGTCCAGGTTCACAATATTAGGCGGAGATGGATCCATCCAACTCTGTGTCGGCATACAGCTATGATAAGCTTGTCCTCCACTTCTTCATCAGCATCCTTTTGACATCTTAACTTGAGATGTTTGGATATTCTCAATGCCGATGGCTTTTGGATCACAACGTCACTTGTCTCTTGCTCGAGTTGAACAATTTTAACAAGTCAATCAAATAAAGCAAATGGGGCAAACAACATGAATCAAGAGAGCTTTGGTATTCAAATAATTCACGTTGCCTATTGCGATTTTGCATCTACCTGTGGCTTTGAATCTGTTGTGTATGTAATCCAACTCTCAAAATTATTTGATCACGGAACAAAGGTCAAAATCCAGAAATGTCCGCTGTGGTCCAGACCAAGAGAACCAAACAACAAGTCAGTATTGGGTCAATGACAGATGACCCCTGCCCTGTTTAAGAGTCCCTCATTTGTTCCTGAACTCTGACCTCTCTGGTAGTCTACGATGAGTACAGACTCCACTTACAGACTTCCAGAGCAACAGTAAGGGTATGTCTTTTATTGAAATAATCCAATTTGTGGCACCCAGCTGTGTTGGATGGAGGTCTATGACTCAGCAGATAGAGGCCGCCTCAGCAAGGTGCTGATTTAAACAACTGCTGAACCAGGGCTCAACTTTCATTAGACATTGTCATTATTCCTCAGCCGCTGTCTGACAGATGGCATTGTTGGATATTGGATTTTTTAGCGGGTCATCTTTTATATCCAATTTATTTTCCCATTTGATCAGAAGTTCTCACTCCAGTCAAATTTATTCAACAGTTTGAATATTGATCGAGTCTTCACTCTCTCCTCCATTATCAGCGTCTAATAGAAGTCTCCTATGGGGGCGGCTGTAGCTCAGTGAGTAGAGCGGCTGTCACCCAATCGGAGGATCGGAACGCCTGTTCAAATCCCACCAGGCTATACATGTCATAGGGTCCTTGAGCAAGAACACAAAACCATAGCTGCACGGGCGCTTCTAAGCGGCCACCCACTGCTCCCTCAGGGATGGTCAAATACAAAGAAATAATTGTACAGTTGTACTTTGTATGGCTGTATGTGATCGATAAAGGATTTCTTTTTCTTCTTCTAAGACATAATGGCCTCTTGGTGTTCGCTCTTGTCTCTTGCAGGTGCCCCAGACAAACATAATAAGTACGGGGGAAAGTTAATATACTTGCTTTAGTCAACTCCCAATATTGCATTAATACAATCATTCTCTATAATTGCTTTAGGGTCTAATTACCAGTGTATCTTTTTTTTTTTAAAGAAGATTGAATCAGTAATGCAGTACAAACAAGTTTAACAGCGTACAGGAGCAGCGTGGGGTTATAATGCTATTCAGCCTGATCTATTATATCACAAAATCCTCTGAGGGCTGTTGAAATTAGCTTTAGCCTCACCCTGAAATAAATTGATGGCTTTTGAAAGTTACCGTCTGTCTCTGCCGCAGCTACTCCACAAGGACTTTCAGGGTCAAGATCGGGATCTGATATGGCAGCTTTTTATTCCAGTCCTTAGTTTCTTTCTCCAGCAGACAGGAAATGGATGAAGGATCAGTGAAGATATTTGTCTGTGCAGACAGTGACCTGATAGAACTCTATTCCACCTGTTTGCGCTGACAGAACCGCTGCCAGTAAATGGCAGACTATAAAGACCCATTAAAAATTCAGTATTTGCCGTAATGAGATTATCATGCCCTGCGACGGGTGTCTTGGATCTGAGGAATAGTGTATAGAGGAGGGGGCACAGCAGTACAATATTACATTCTAACTGATAAAATGCTTGAAAGGGGCCTTAGATATAAGCAGATATGGTAGATGAAGTCTTTATTATGTAAATATGACTTGCATCACTGAGGCAAGGAAGTATGGGGCCTTTGGTCAGAATGAGCTTGGTGTCATATCAGTGTAAGTAATGCTTCAATTCTGAATAAAACGGTTGACAAGAACCGCCCACGTTGGACACGGAATTAAACAATCCAACTTAAAACTCGCAGAGCATGAAGGAACAGATTTGTTTCACAGAAAGATTATAATTTGAGCGGTAATCAAGCATGAGATAATGGAAATTTCAATCTGGACCTTTTCATTTTCATAATCCCCTCTTGTTTTTGGGGCCACAAGGCAAAGTGCCTGCATGATGACACAAAAATGTTCACAATGAAGACAAAAATACGTCTTCTTTTGTTTGTTTTTTCCTGCTCCATCAACTCTGTTTCCACGGAAGCATTTGGAATACAGAGCCCCTCCTTTTTGTTTCCCAAACCTCACTTCAACTCAATCACATCAAGTCTACACTGATAAGCCAGATCTGCTTTGGTGATAATGCATCTCGGACATGATTTTCCATCATGTTCCGATGGGAATCTATGGAATCTCCTTGGACCGTGGGGTTATCCACTCATGGACTCTGGGCACGCCTGGCAGGAGTCAACTATCCGGAGCTGCAAGCCAACTTAACAGTGCATGAAACATAGAAGCCTGTTTGGTCCACTGGTCTTCCCTAGGGTTTAAGTGAATAGTGAACATTACAAATTGGGTGTGTGCACTGTGGGAGAGGAACAGTGCCTCCCTAGCACAGCGTCTGTCCCTTTGCCAAGGAGACATTCATCCCTCCCTGAGCTGTGGAGCGAGGCATCACAAAGTATGGAACAATGTGGTACCAAGCTACGACTGGCTTGCAAATGACCCCTGGTGTTTTATCGCAGGGGTGACACCATAGCTTGCTGCCAGAGCCTGTCGTCTCAGGAACAAGGCCTGAGTGGTTTCTCAGACACTTGGCAGTCATGGATGGATAAAAGAAGCATTTTTCTTTTCATTTACATCCTGTCTGCATTCAAATTTTGGATCAAACCGTTAGGTTTGTCTTATTTTATCATTACAGTGTTATTGTTCAGATCAGCAATTAGTGATCGTCAACCCACAAACGTTTCTGCTAGCCAAAGCTTTCCATCCGATCAGCAGATGAATGGTGAAATAAGAAAATGTGCAAAGCCAATGTTACTCACCTGTGGAAGAAGCCAAGTCCAGCCTGTGAGTGATCCTCAATTCCCTTGCTAACAAGCCAAGATGTCTGTAATTTATAGATCACCCATTCAAAAAAAAGACAGCACAATCAGATATTTCTAAATCCTTTCTACTCTATAGATCCAAGATCAAACTTGCCTGCCAGACTGGCCTTTTTCCTGGATCAGGAAAGGGATTCCTGCTAAACTGTGTGTTTTTATCGAGCACTGACAGCCTTCTTGATGGAGGTTTGACAGCATTTTCTGGCTAAGGATTTAGTTATAGTAATAGTTTCCCCTTATATATATATATATATATAGTTAATATACATGTCTATACACTGATCAGTCATAAGATTATAACAACACACAGGTGAATTCAGAATAATACTGATCATCTCATGACAGGCGAACCTGTCAGTGGTTGGGATGTATTCAGAGGCAGCTGATGTGTTTGAAGCAGGAAATATAGGTAAGCCTATTAATCTGAGTGACTTTAACAAGGGCCAAATTTTGATTGCTATACGACTCAATCAGAGCATCTCCTGAGCTGCAGGTCTTGTTGAGTGTTCCCGGTATGCATCGGTTTCGGTCCTATCATAGCGATCTGAACTAGGACGGCTGACGAACTGCGACAGGATCACTGGCAGCACAGAAATGCTGATGCATGTGTGTTGTGGAGGCTAGCCTGTGCTGTTCAATCCCACAGAAGAGCCACTGTAGCAAAATCCACTGAAAAAGTTCAAACTTTCTCCGTCTGACGTTAGAACACACCGTATTACAGATCAGACTGAGACCTGCACATTATTAGGCGGGTCGTTATAATTTTATAGCTGTCTGGTGTATATATAGTAAAAGTTCAAATCGGTTAGAAAGTGACAATCAATGATGAGCTAATGAGACTTCAATATTTCATTTTATTTGGCAGACTGCCCTCCATATTGGCGGTTAAGAAATATTCTGGCCCTTCGACCGATGCCTTAGATTTGATTTCTTTGATTTCTTAAGTAGAGGATCCAACCGCCCAACAACAAGTTGCCATTTCTGTGTTGGTCTAGTTTTATGTATTTAAGGACATTAAAGAGTGCAGCAGCATCTAAATCAAGGTTAAAAATGATGATTGAAATTTAGATTTAATGGATGATTAAATTTGCACAAGGACTTTTTCTCCAGTGAGTGGCATTACTAACGTTACTGAACCTTTAGTCTTATGTTAAATCTTTCCTTGGCCTTAGCACTTCTCTCAATTCTTCTGCCGACGAAAGTCTCCTGAATGATGAGTGCGGCTGAGCAAATAAGATGATGCATATTTCATGATTTATGAAATTGGAAAGTTTATAATGTTAGCTTTGGACATCGAAACCCGAAATCAAATGGCTGAATCGAGAAATAAATAAATGAGCATTCAAACGTTAACCTCAGAAATATGGGCGAGCATCATTACGGTTCTTTTTAATGCAGATTGCTTGTATCTGCCACCTGCTTCTCTGAGGCTGAAGGCAGTATAGTGAACGCAGGTTTCTTCAGCCTGAGGCTGGATGCTGTTTCAAGGTAGACATCTCACCGTGGGCTTGAACCTAACCCTCCCTGGATGTCATGCTGCACATTCTGCATCAAAACGACATTTTAAATACTGTCACTTATTCATCAATGCAGCTAAAAATATAAGTGACAGGATACAAACCTGTCCAATCAAGAGTTACATGTGCACTTCTTTTTCTCATCAAATGATTTTTCTTTTCCGTCAGAAATATCCAGGAGTTGACAGTTCAGAGAAAAGGGTTCCTTCAAAGATTTCACAAAGCAACAGAGACTCTAAAAGAAGAACCAAAGCCCCTACCAACATGAAAAATAAAGATAACATTTTATTTCCAAATAGGGCCAGCTGGAAATAATACACGTGGGAAACAGCGATGGTCTGTTTGTGGGAGGAGCTACGCTAATGATTATGATCTTCATTTGCATGATTGGACATTACTCCCACCATTATTGTGAAGCATGAAGGAAATAGCCAACAGAACCAAGTGTTGCAAGAGCGAGTTATCAACCTTTATTTAGGCTGGGAAATCCATTGTGACCGGAGTCTCATTTCCAATGGTACCATTGTTACATACAATAATTTAAAACTCATGAGACTATTTAAAAACACCAGGATGAGGGAAAAAGCAATAAAGACATAAGCCATTAATGATGCCCCCGTCATAACAACAATCCATCACCCATCAATACCAGCATATCAATCAATGTATGAATCGGTCAAATTCATTTGTACTCTCATGCTGTGTCTCGAATCATGTACTTCCTTTCTTAACATTGCCAGTTTGAGCGTATGAATACGTTCACACTACCAGTTATGTCAAAATGTAGTATTCTAAGGGTACCTGGATGGCAAAAATGCAACAAAGTTGAGTTTGGAAGACTGGACATTTCTCACCCTTAATCAATTTATGAAAAACGTGGCCGAGGAGCAGAATGTATAGAAAATACAAAAGTAATTTAAAAGTAATGTGGTCTTAAAATACAGAAAATGTAGGTTGTATAGTGTTTGTGTCTGGTGATAAGTGAACACATGTTCTTGCTTGTGCAGCTACCTCACACTGTGTGACCGCCTAACACTCTCAAACTGAACTGCATGGAGACAGTTTATGATTTCTTTGAACAGAAATCCTTGTTATCTCTTAAAAAGAACACACTTAATTTGAGACAAAATTCCATTTTCACCATACAGCCTCCAATTATTGTGTTCCCAAAACTTTCCTCTCTCCATCAACTCTCTTCTTCCACACTGTAAAGGATTCAGAGCAGGTTACCAAACTGTTTTTTTCTGTCAATAGACACTCTGTTTGAACTCCAAGTCAGTTGATTAATTGCAGAAAGGCCAATCCGTTAAATGTGTAGGAGGATCATCTGGCATTTGCGAATACGACTAAGAGGAGGGGCCCTGGCTAACATCACAGGAATTCTGAGATTGGCTTGTACACAGAGATGCTTTTGAAAAAGGTTTCCAAGCCTCAGATCATTAATCTGTTGATATATTTCTTTATGGATTGATTTGAACCATTATTTTTTTGTCAGCTTTAAAAAAAAAAAACGTGTAAAGGTTACTCTGAGTGACATCTCGAGCATTACAGAAAAAAACGATTTTAAAGTTTGAGAATAGAGTTCTTACTGACGCAGTAAATACCTTCGTGTGGAGAAGGCAGCATGACGTCAATAGTTTTGCAGGCATGCCAACTGATGTCTTACTTTGCTTGGCTCTTACTTCAACGGCAGATGTGCGAAACACTTGGAATATTTGTTGCATGTTAGTGGGGGCATGAAATTGCTAATGTGACTGCTTGCGATTCCCCTGATGTCGTGCATCACCTGACGGCTTGAAAGGAGGCTGTGGGCTAATCAGCAGAGAGCAGGGGTGTTGCACTCAAACACAGGGGGCCAATGAAATTGGATTTCACGCTGAGGGTTAAACAGCAATCAAATAAGCTATGTTTAATGTGAGGTATTACATCAATTTATTCTTGTTTTATTTACTCATTTTATAGATTTATGAAAAATCCAATGGAACAGAAAATAGTCAAATTTAAAGAAAAAATTCAAAGTAGATCATCATAACTAATTTCTAAGTCTCCTTCTCCATCAGGTGTCTTTCACAGAATAGTTTCCTATGAAAAGTTTTTATTCACAGGCACCAACAGCCAGAAAACTAAATGTTTCCAGCTATGTCTAAAATCAGTCTTTAATTAACGATAACAAAAAAAAGGAGCTTTAAATCCGCCTCGTTAAATGGCTTGGCTGATTTCTTTCTTCTGCTACAATAAAACAGTAAAAGTAGACTGTGGCTCACACTAGCTGCAATCAGACAACGTCAATTCAAAGTGCTTTACACAAACAGTCGAGCATTGCAGCAAAGTGCAAAAGAACATAAAGACATAGTTAAAGCAGTTAGAAAAAAACATTAAGAAAGATCAAATAAAATAAGAACTAGATTAGAAGAAAATAAACTTTCTGAGCCCTTTCGATCTCAGAAATAATTCAGTGTTCTCCTAAACAGTATTGTAAAGGAGAGACAGAAATCAGAACAGATTCAAAAATGTAAAAAAAATACTTTTAACTTTGATTTAAAAGCACTGAGAGTTGGAGCGGTCCTGCAGTTTACTCAGTGGAATACTGTCGGCTGCACAAACATTCAAAAAATCTGATGTTCTTTGAGCCTCCGCCCTTCTATCTGTCCTCCAGGAACTGACCTTTAATCATTTAAGTTGACAAGAGGGACAACGGAGTGTTTTTAAAAACTGTTCTAACAAAAGAGTGCAACACATGGGAAGGATCACTTAGAATCGTCTCGTTCCCGAAGAAGAGTGGACCGCTTAAGAAATGTCGTTTGGGGTGTCATTGCTCAAAAAATGTCATTGGGCTGTCATTGCTGCATTAAAAAGAATCTGAGCTTTGAAGTTTTCCCTCAGATTTCTGAACTGCTAAAGCTAATGTGAGACAGGAATGTCTCTTTAAAAAAACAGTCCCATTTATACGTAGTCAATGCAGGGCTTTTCATCCACTTTCCTTTCTGTTTCAACCCAGTGGATGTGTAACCGTGGATCTGAGTGGTTCCACCTCTGAGATTGAAATGACAGTAGCATGCGAAAATGCGAAAATGGAGACATTGATGAATTTTGCCCAGACTCTTGCCACATGTGTGTTCAAGTGAAGTTTGCTGTTAATGTTGTAGTTTAAGGGCTCATAAGAAGTCACTTTGTCTAATGTCATTACCATAATAATGTTTACTTCAATTATCATATACAGTTAGTTATTCATGGTACAACATCACTTAATTATTCTCTGCATATGACCCATTCTTAAGGAGCGGCTGCATACCCTCTGAGGCGTTTAGATCGCAGATTTGGTTAGGGGGTCTTGCTCAGGGACCCTATGACAACAGGTCCCTAAATCCTGATCTACAGTCACCTATGCGTGACAAGCTACAGAAATGATATGGAATCTAACTAAATTCTTGCATTCAATGTAAATCAATATGCAAGTAATGCTCACCAGACCGATGTCCAAATGCTGGAGTTACTTGTGAGTAGACTAAATATGGCGTCATCAAAGAATTTAGCAACAAATTGATTTGGTTGGTCGTTGACTCAGTCATTTGTATGCAAAGTGAAGAAGAAGAGGCAGCTCACACATCCCCCAGGCACTACTGACCGCTATATCTGAGAGTTCTAAGTTGGATTTACCTTGTTGAGACACGTTTTTACGTCTGATTATACTCACCTGAGATGATGGGGAAATGTTCTTCTTCTTTACTTCCCTTTCCTTTACCAATCTCCCAGCATAGACAGGTTTTCCCTAAATAAGATTGATCCTTTTGAACGTTTGCTTTGAAAACTACACCTAAAGCGATATGTTAATACAGATGTATAACCATACAGCGCACCATCCCTGCATCATGTGTTTAGATATTCACAGCTTTATGCAAACGCAAGAATGCCCGTGTGAAGCAGCCATCCAGTTACTGCCCGAGATGCTAAAGGCTGCCACATGATTGACAGCTTAGCTGTCTGGCAGCAGAGAATCTGAAGCTTGGAGCGGGATCTACGGCATCCAGTGAGGGAAAATTGATTTCGGTGCTGAGGCAGAACAAGTCAGGTGTAGTGAAAGCATGCAGAATTATCTTCAAACAGGAATAGCCACACAAATCAACCACACACACACATACCCACACATGGCTTTTGGTGGACCCACCATGTGTGGTATGAGTCACAAAGCAAGTACTTTCGGGCTGGGAAATAACATATATGAGTATTCTGCCATCGCTGCTGTTCTTTAGGAAAAAACAAGATTCCATTAGGGGACTTCCTTTCCAGGACATTTTCAAAGAGGAAACAGTTGGTGGCTTCTGGCGCTGTCAGCCAGTGTTGCCCCTTTCAAAATATGGTGGAAATATTCATTCAGTGTCTGCAAGTCTCCAACAAAACCCGCTCAAGATCAAACAGCTTTCTTGGACGAGGATCACAGAAATCAAAGCAATGGCAGCAGATAATTCTAGATGCTAAAAATACAAATTAGATGGAATGACTGCCCTTAGAAGGTTCTGGCTGATCACAAAATAACAAACACATAATCGTAGCCACATCTTCACAGTGAATCTATTCGCTTGAACTAATCTGGAGGTTGGGTCACAGTGGCTGCAGGAAAACTAGGGTTTTCAGGACACCCTCTTCACTGGCAACACATTCCAGCTCCTCGTGGGAGATCTCGAGGCACTCCCAGACTAGATGAGATATGTAGTCCCTCCAGCAAATACTGGATCTCCTGTAGGGTCCCACACAAGTCCCAAATTGACGTGCCCAGAAGGCATCCAAACTAGATGCCCAAACTGATTACTGGCTGACTACTCACCTGCTTTCATCAAGAAGAGGCAGCAGCTCTCCTCCAAGCTCCCTTCAGATCTGTGAGATACTCTGTATAGCACTATTCACACAGGACTTATTTTACCTAAGGAACTCACGTGATTAAGATATTACACAACCAATTTACTCACCAGAACCACAAGAAGAAAAAAACGACTGTGTGTTTAATGCATTGTACTCACACGGGATAACCCATGTCTATTACTTGAATGTACTTATATGATGTTGAGGCTCTGCATAACATCCGCTGTCCACGGGGTGTGTGTCAGTCGTCATGGTAACAGACAACCATGGCAATTGCAGTCAGGTTTTGTTGTCATGTAGGTAACCTGTCTGTATTTGAACCTCATGAAACATAGACCTTCCTGCATGCTACTTTGATGTCATTTGTTTGCTGCTTTGATGTCACAATCTTTGGAGATTATTTTCTTCTTGTGGTTTTCAGCTTCTTCTTTTGTCCCCAAGGACAGCTTTAAAGAAATAGATATATAAAGGTTAAGGTTTGGCATTCATGTCGGATGATATCAGACTCCAAAGGATTTAAGATACTTTGCGAGTCATTTGCACGGATTTTAAGCTTATTTGCATGTTTTTCATTGTGTTTGCATTTTCTGAGCTTTATACACATGGGGTTAGGCCAGGTGACCAGAAAGCTTTGACCTTTCTTAATCACATGACCCATAATTATATCCTCAAAAAGGTGAGGATATAATAGAATCGCCACCTCCGCAGATCCTTCGTGTAAATCCGATAACTCAAAAACTATTCCAAAAATCTAATTTCCTACCGACATAGAACATAGTGTGAGCAAGAACTGGACTCATTTTGGTAAAGGAAAATTGTATATCTCTCACACTAGGGTGAGCTTTATTTTTTGAACTCTGGGCATTTTAAACATTTTTTTGTTTGTCCAATTAAGTATAAAATTGAATTAGAATCGAGGAGTTTTTTCTTGTATGAATCACATATTACTCTAATAATTCATTCATTCATCTACAAAAAGACGCTTTTTTTTTGTAAATAACTTCCTGACTGTGAGTGTCAGCAGTGTGATATTCATCTCATGTGATATACACTGTGAGTGTATATCACATGAATTGCCCGGATGAGATCTATTATGTGTATCATATTTCACTCTTATAGTCATATTCTGCTGAGTAGAGGGAGCTTTTTAAAGTGAAATATTGTTTTTCAAACATAACTCTGCATTCAGTTAAGAGTTCAGTCAGGGGGAGTTCTAGTACAGCTCAGTGAATTTGGGACTTTTCAGATATACCCTTGCTGTCAGGGGGAAACAGCATAGGTCTAAGTACAATCTTGTTTTGTTTTGCAATATTAACGAATGGCTAATCTAAGGAAGAAGGATTGTGATCAGGCTTAAAATATTAAGATATTGGTAAAAATAAGTTCACCCCTGTGGCACAAGATACAAAACTTGACTTAAACCGCTGCATAGACTCGTAACTTAAGAGAAGCTGTGTGGCATGAAGGCTCTGTGCCTCAGCCACAGAGGCTAATCATGCATGGGGCAGGACACAAACCAGCAGTATCTGTGAAAACATGTTGCCTTGGTAGCTATAATAATAATAATACATTTTATTTATGGTCTCCTTTCAGAGAGCGCTATCTACATTGGCTGTTGTTTTTGGTGCTTATGTCATTATAAAAGACTCAGCATTGACTCAGAAAAATGGACCCTGTTAATCTGCAGACCAGCTTTCATTGCAGCTTCTGAAATGTAGAAATAGCGTCTGTTTAGAAACTACTGCTGCTCAGGTTTTTTTGAATTACCCTGAGTAACAGGGCATTGTTTCTGCTAATTGCTGACTTTTTTTTTTGTCTTTATTTTTTTTCAATTACTTTGAGGGACTGCACAATCAGCAGTATATTTACATTCTCTCTGAGTGTATTTGTTCTTTTTCTTTCCCAGGAAGCAGTTTAAGTACCACTTGCAGAGGGACCTAATTTACTGTAAACTGCATTGAATAATCTTGTTGAAGCAGGAAGTACAACATAAACTCTTTAAACTCTTTAAAATGAGATTCAAACAATCCAGTATTGAACAGAAAACTTAACTGAAGGGATGTAAAATTAGTGTTTTATACAGGAGGACCTTGGCTTTCTGTGTAATTAACTTAAAACAAACGCGTATGCTTTGGTTTCAATGGTTTTTCTTGTGCGCATGATTCCATGCAATTTCATAAAAACCAAAAGAGTGAACACATTAAGATGCAGGAGATGTTTCCCCTTCTGGGATGAACATCTTTCACTTCTTCTGCATCTTTTATCTCAGCAGTTCTGCCAAATGCAGCCTCGACTTCTGGCGTCGTAAATACATAAACAGCACTCAGAAGTAGTCCTCCTTTGTCCCGATGTGTCAGCATAATCACACACTTCCTTTGCTATTTTTTTCTGTATTCAAGTAGTTTGAATGAGCTTTACTTAAAATGATAAATACGTGTATGACTATTGTACCATACCAACTATTTGATTTGTTTCTTCATCTTTTATTCAGAATCTGTCAGTATGCATGTATTTTTAGATTAAACCCAAGAAGCAGTGGCGGCTGCTTATCACAGTGTTTTGCTCGCTGCCTCCTGTGATGTGAATATGAAATGACGCTGAAGTACATGCGCTGCACACCTGGGACTGCGTGTCCATCTTCCTGCTTTCCCCGGGAGACATGTTTGTCACGGTAATCTCTCTGCGTGTAGACGGAGAGTGTGTACGCGGAGTTATACAGATTTCCCCTGCAGGGATTCCCAAAGCCGCACGCATTCATACAGACTGCATGGTTGCACCTTGTTCCATGCCTTGTTTATTTCACTACAGTGAATAATGGTTTTCTTTTAAACAACAGAGCACTTTTCTTCCCCTCCACTCTCCGGCTTCTCTATAAATGTATAATTCAGGCCTGACCAGAAGATGCTGTGTTTAATTTTCCCCTACTGCGTTTCAACAAGTATTTAGGATAATGGGAAGTTTGTTTTCAGCGCTTGTTCAGATTTATTCAGGCCAGGTAAATAAACTTTAATGGTATGTATATTATTTTATTTACGCTTTATTACATTTTTGTTAAATGAAAGTACCATACCTCGTTTGCCAGCATGTGGATTTCCCCGTTTTTTTTGCACAAGGACGTATTTTTCTGTTTTAGTCCGAGCACTTGCATGCAAACCTTTTTGTTTAAAAGTATGTTGCAAGCAAACAATCCCTTGACACGTCAATGTCAAATTGAAAGCAGCATTGAAAGAATTTGATGTAGCATTGCAACATGAGTTTGAAGGCAATATCATTTCAGAAACTAGATCCATCCCATTTATCAACATGCAATTCAATCGCATTTATTTATCGGGCTGAAATATGAACGAATGTTTTTCCATTCTTATTTTTCCTCTCCTACTTAAGTTAAAATTGTCTCAACTATACAGTATGTAACAAGATCGCAATATTGATATCAAGCTCTGTGGGACACCAAATAACGATTCCACACTGAAGAGTGAGACACTTTAAGGTTAAAGACATTGTAGTGCCATATTAAAGTAGTTAAGGTAAAACAGCTTTTATTTTGACCATAGAAACAGAATGTCCAACTCATTATGTCTCGTTTGAGCCATCCTCAAGAATATTCTTTGTGTAGCTCTACGGAAAGTATAAGGCAATCTGCCCAGAGTTCAACGGTGCTGTTTTGCCATTTAAACATTTTATTGTGCGTTACATGAAAGGTCAAGGCCATTGAATGAATGTTTGCTCTGCACTGGGCCGAAATGAGCTCAAGCCTTTGCAGCAGCAGGAAAAACAGGGAGATATACCATCACACTTCATCGCTTCCCTGGACGTAAAACTTGTATGCACAGCGGCATAGGCTTGAGTTCTGTCACGGATGTGGGTGGACAGATCTCCCTTCCTCACTGTGTACGGGTGCAGCCACAATCTCACAGGACTTCTTCAGAGCTAGCCCACAGCTTGCTCTCCCAGCAGCCAAAATGTGCTCTCAGACTATGTTGGCTCGTTTGGTCCTCACAGCTAAGAGGTCGCACCAGGAGGCGAGGACAATCGTAGCTTCGGTGAGAGATCCGCATCGAGGTCTGAAAAACTTTATCTTTCAGACAAGCAGGTCAGAGTCAGCGATGGATTTCGCTCCAGGTTGGAGCTCAAGATGTTTGGCATGAGCTCTGTAGCTGTTGCCAACTGGGAGATGACCTACAATGCTTCAGTTTGTGTGAACCCAGTCAGCCTCCGGCATGTGTATAAACCCCCAGAGAGAATAATATACATAGAAAATAGATTTAAAGCCCCACGGAGCAGTGAATTGACATGCAGATGTTTAACCACCATTCATACAGTTGATTTAAATCATCTTTTTAAAGTTAAGTTTGCAAAGACAACCAAAAGATTTGACTTTCCGAATACATCAGAATTTAAATGAGGCAATTCTCGCTTGACTTAATGCCAGAACATGTTTCCTTTTTTTTCTCCTATACAGCTTTTTTGTCTTCTGTGGGGGAAGCTTGTAAGTTTGTTTCCAGTCTGATAAGACCATATTCTCATTGTGACACAAAAATGCTGTACAGAGCTATGAAAAAATATTGGCCCACCTCCTTATTTCTTCTATTTGTGGGTGAAATATTTTCCTGTGTGAAATAGGTTCTCCAATAACAACTGGCTTGATCTTAAAAAGTATTTCTAAGACGATATTAAGTTAAAAAAAAAACTCCACCAAATTGGTTCAAGCTGGACTAGACACGCCCAGAGGTGATTACTACCAGCCCGGTTCAATCCCATGATCCCATCTCGAGCAAACTCCCTACTGTTCAAAATGTACTGTTTTATACTAAAGTTTTTCACTTCTTCAAAAGTAGGAGGTTTGCCCACAAATCTCACCAGTACCACACCATGCACACTAGAATCTAAAGAAATTACAGCAGAGATGAAGTGGGTGATTGAAATACATCATTCTGAGTCTGGGAAGGTTCACAAAGCTAAAGGCTCTGGCTCTCCACAGGTCCACAGTGAGACACATTATCTACGAATGGAGATAATGTGAATGTCCATAGAAGTCCCAATCTTCCTAAATTGCACACAAACTGGTTTCCATACCAAATGCATTGGAGTTCAGGTTAACAAAACTGTCACTGGTACCGTTACCCAGCATGATTCTGGCGTCATCGAGGGATAAAAATAGATTTGCCACTATTGCGTCAGCAAAAGGGAACTGCCGAGAAATGATGAGGACTTTCTTACCCAAGTGAAGGTCAGCGTTCATGACACCACTATCCTAAAGACTCTGGCCAATAATGGCATCCATGGGAGAGTAAGGAGGCGAGGGTCACTTCTAATCCAGAAGAACACAAAGACTCAACAGAATTTTGCCACAGTACATCTTCAAAGCTTTTGGAAGACCATTCTTTGGACAGATGAATCAACGGGATAGGCCACATGATGGATCAGTTTACATCTGGTGTAAATCAAACAAAACATTCAACTAAAAGAACATCAAACCTCATGTCAAGCTTGGAGGTTACATTGTGATGCTTTTGGGGTCTTTGCCGCTTCAGGATGACCCACCATAATTGATGGATACATGATTTTTGCTCTCTACCAGAAAAATTCAAATAGTGTCACGTCTTCAGTCTTTGGATCGAAGTTCAAGCGCAGATGAATCAGGCAGCAACACAAAGATCTCGAGCAGAAGATTAGGTCCACCTCTCACCTCTGGCTCTTTGAAGTGGTCAAGTCAAAGTCTGGACCTGAACCCCCATTGGGATGCTGTGGTGGGACCTGAAAATCTCAGCTCATACACCCAAAATATGGTGCTTAACTAAAGCCGTTGTGCTAAGCAAAGAAAAGTGGGCTTAAATCCCACCACAGTGACGTCAGAGACTGATGTGCAGTAATGGGAAGCATTTGGTTGCAGTTGTCCCTGCTGAAGGTAGCATAAACAGCTAATAAGTGCAAGGTTGCAAACATTTTCTCACAACAATGTTTCAGGTATTGATTGACCTTCTTGACTTCTTGCCTAACTAAGTAAAATAAACTTTTAAAACTTACAGTTGTGTTAGTAATTGGTATTTACTCAAGTTGCTTAATGTTTACTTTTATATGAAGTTCCCAAACAGTTAACCATTCACAAACTGGTTTCCATACCATTTTGCAAGAGATACAAACAAAAATACAAAAGAATTACGGTGCTCCGATTGTTTTCTCTCTTTTTTTCAGGTTGTTTAATTTTGACGATTTCCAACTGTCTTGAGAATATTCACTCATTACAACCCCACAAATTACAAAGTCCAAAGTCTCACTGTTCATCTCTATTTGTGTTTCATTTATAAAAATATCACCTCTAGATATCAGCAGAAACAAATATAAAACATTGCCCATTTCACATTAAGGGACTGAAACAATTAGGAGATATTAAGCTGGTAACTGCATGCAAGTAGTTTGACATAAATACTGACATTAAATTAGATGCTTAAAAATGTCTTGCCAAAGCAATTAGGATCATTATCTGGATGCGGAGGCAACTGAAGTGTGATCAGTATGCACATTAGGATGCTCCAGACCTTTCCGCAGACATTTTGACTCATCATCTCGCTACAAAAGCACATGTGAAACTAATTTCCTTCATTAAGGATCACTCAGTTCCATGAAGTGTCACAAAAATCAATGTGTGTTAGCACGAACGATAGCAGCAGCCTGGAATTAGCTCAGTTACATGGTGCAGTCATTTTGGATCAATTACACCTGTGCTTTTCCTGCTCTTTAAGCCATTTTGTGACTTTGTCAGATAAATTCCGAGTTATGTTGAGGCTTAAAGTGATTTCTGTTGTGAATTATACACTGGTGGCTCTAATAAAGGGGCCCACATTTATTTTACACAGATGGTTCAAGTATATGTCCAACATCCATCCATCCAACAATTATGGTTTAAGCGAAGACACATTATTGAATATATTTTGGATGTTTGGATCTCCAAGCACTTGTTTTATTTTCAACTTCAATGCATAGAAAACATAATACTCTACATGTAAGACACTTTTTAAATATTTAATAGTACTTTAAACTGTACAGTATGTAAACTTCACACATTTAAATGATTTCTATGCATGAAGGTTAATAGTATTCATAGCTTTGGTTTTTTTTTCTTGCACCATCAGCTAAAAAATTTTTTTTTTAAGTTGCTCCTCACTTTCATATGTGAGTGTGTTCCTACAGACGCCTGGATGGATAAACCAGATGGGTGAATGGATGAATCCACTGTATTATACACATTTTGGTTTACTTTAATTGTTAATATTTTACACACTAGAGAGTAAAATATGACACTTCATACCCTCATAGACCTTAATTTGAGGTAAAACTGGAATGATTTTGGGATTTTCGGTTGTATGTTTCTGACACTAGGGGACGCTTTATCTCCAAAAAGTTTCGACGATAATTTCTCAACTATTGGTCCAATTTAGGCCGAATTTGATGGATATGAATCTACTGTCTGGAAAACAAAAACGCCGAAAGGTAAATCAGCACAAAAAATATGACAATGCTCACCTGGAATGTATAGTCACCTGGAACTATATACAATAACAGCAGTAGCAAACCTGTTCATCTTTACTCAACAACACAAATCAATATGACCCAGTTTTGGAACCCTTTGCTGGAGTTTTATTTATCTATTTTCTATTTATCCTTCATCGAGTACGGGAGAATGCATGTTCATTTACCGACTGCTCCTGGTATGCCGAGCCAAAGTATTTGCTTGACAAAAGATTGTAGAATACTTAACAGGAATAGGAGAGTAGAACACTCTGCCAAAACAGCTTCCTTTATGTCAAGCACTGTAAATCAATAATTCCATGATAGTTGGATCTAAATAATATGACTCCTTGACCATGAAAAACTAGCCCCAGAAGTGGAATGACATAGTTATCATCAGTAAGTCCCGTCAGCAAGTTGGGGACTCAATAACACCCCTATAATAATATAAGAGTGATTTGTCAAATTTACAGAAAATATTTTGGCGGTACTAAGTGCAAGGTTGTGAGGAATGCACAGTGATTGGTTGGATTTACATTAATTATTACAACTGCAACATCACAGCTTCCAAAGGGGACAGATGATGAGTGTAAGAGATATTCAAAAATGGTGGTTCTTTTCAGGATCTAATCCCAAAATCTGATTTATCTTCCATGTTACATGGCCCACCTTTTCAGCCAGTTTCATAGAAATCTATCAAGTCTTTTGTGTGTAATTGACAAAAAAGGTGGTTGTGTAATCCTGCAAAGAGATAAACGCAGACGAAAAACATAACCTCCTTGGAGGAGGTAATTATACAGTAGGGGATTTTACGCTGTCAGGTTCAGCAGAGTATTATCCTGCATACAGACCCTGAGGCAGCCGACACCGATGTTCACTTAGATCACCCGTTGGTGTCACGTAGGAAAAAGACGTTCCGCACAACTCCTGCATAAGGGCTAATGTCTCCACCACTCAACCCACTTCACTACCCTGGGAATGGCGCTACACGGAGAGAAGGGAAGTTAACTTTTAAAAGGCAGGCTGTGCATTAAGCAGAGTGGTGCATACGCCTTTAGAAAAGTGGAGGAAAGAAGTTTAGATAGTTTTTGGTTTATCTTAAACTTCTGGAACAAGTAAAACATGCATAAAAGGAAAAGCTCTGATATGAGGTGAGGATTCAAATCCCCTTTCATTTTGAAGGTTAGGTGTAAAGAAGAGAATAACGTTCTGTTAGGAATGAGTATCATCAAGTCGCTACTAATATTTTCATTTTTGTTCCACTATAAAGTTGGAAACCCGAGAATCTCCATCTTAGAGCAGAATCCTTTAGCTGACAAGCGTCATAAAAAAAGATTCACAATGATCGCCTTCTATGGAGATAGCAGTGAATTCCTGTTGTCATATCAACAGCTAGCCATTAAAGCCCTGGCCATGACAACATGCTTAACCCCTGCGTGCTTATACAGGCGTGAATTCCCCACTGTAAACATTTAGCACACCATTCCTGCTCTGTCACCATGATAGATAGATGCGCACTCACAAACTGCTAGACTGGCATCTTAACAATGAGCAAAGCGCTGTATTTAAGCATTTCTCTGGAGAAGCCTAAAATAATGATCTCCCAAGAACGGTGCAAACAGAGCATAAAAACAGGGAGGGAGACGATGCAAAGGGAAGGGAGATATTGCAAAACACCCTGCTTTGCTCCCTGGATGTTAACAAAGCGCTGCAGAGGCTGTAAAATCTGAAGAGCTGGAGCATATTGGGCATCATTTCAGGTTCCCTCGCCTGCAGAAACGAACTCTCCTTACCTCTCTCTATGGAGAGGTGAGTATACATTCATTCATTGGCATGCCCACATTTCTATTTGCGCTGTCGCTTTGGTTGGGCATCTCAAGGGTAGGTTGGATGCCTGCCTCCTCAAAGATATTAAAGCGTAATAATATTTCCTCACCTGGAACTTCCCCAGCACCGCCTGACTCGCTAGTTTGGGCTTTGACTGATGACATGAAAGCCAGACTAATCTCAAACTTTGAAATTGAGAAACATTGGATCTGTATGTGGCCATTTTGCTCTCTGCCAACATTTCTGCAGCTCAGAGATAACTGTGACTTGTTTGGTACCGTAGTCTTCAATGTGTTGGAGTAAAAAAGTAAGTCCGTCTTGCAACTTTTACCATGAATATGAAAGTTAAATTGTTTTGAGCTAACCTAAAACATGCAAAATGAGATTTTTTACTGTAAAATTGTTTGTGAATTTAATTGAGGCTTTAATAGAAAATATTTAGATGTAAGGTTTGAAGCAGTTCATCGTTGATAGTAGTGATAGTTTCAGATTATTGAGCCTTATGCCCTCCTTAAATAACGCATGTCTACCGGTGAACCCCTTGTCGTCTGTTTTCCTTGTTTTAACCAGGTTTTCTTGTGTTTCATTAACAATGTACAAATGTATAATTTATTTCCAATTGGAAAAATAAAGATTAAACAGTCTTCTTTTCCTATTTTCTTCTTTTTGATAAATCTTATAGCAATACTTACCTGCAAGTGAAGTACCATGACCAAGATGGTTGTTCCCCCAGTGTGAGGTCTTGACGTTACACTCAGATTGTGTTGACCCCGGACATTTCTCAAAATATGGGAATCTTGTTTTGATAAGATTTTGACTTGGCCATTCCAAAGGAGCTCAGGATTGGTTCTAATGCAGAGCAAAATTTAACCGTGTTTTATTATGCATAACTATTTGTTATTTACAGAGGTTTACGTTACAATGTTATTGCAATCATCACTTCAGGGAGACTGTTATCGAAAGGCAACAGTAGCAGCAAGATAAATACCAATATGGTGTCCAGTCATTGCTACTGGTGGTCATGGTGGATGACTCTGCTGAATCTGATGAGATATTTTAATCCCGACTACCATTTTTGAGCTCACAAGTTTCAGCCATCCTCTTTTTGCAACTGTTCATCCTGTGCGGACTCATGGGGAGCCGGAGCTTAACCCAGTTTACAGAGGGTAAAACAGAGGGGTGTAAACAGAGGGGTGTAAACAGAGGGGTGTAAACAGAGGGGTGTAAACAGAGGGGTGTAAACAGAGGGGTGTAAACAGAGGGGCGTAAACAGAGGGGCGTAAACAGAGGGGCGTACAGCCTGCACAAGTCGACTAGATTATCCCGGGACAGCACATAAAGACTAATAAATTGTCACAGTCGTACCTGCGTGCAATTTAGAATCACCATTTCCATTATAATCTATGTTTCTGGACTGTGGGGAAACTCAAAATCAACAGAGAGAGGCCTCACGTCCACTGGATGATTTGAACCCAGAACCTTTTAACTGTGAGGACACAGCCATAGTTAATCTTTTGAATGTTAATTCCTCACAAGGTCACACAGGAGATCTGTGGCATCATCACAAGGGCCAATTATCCAAGCCCCATCTTTTATCGAATCTGAAACTCTGAAGGTCTTTCTGTTGGCCCATCCTTCATTTTTAATAGTATTGATTTTTTCGCTGATCATATCGGGGCTTTGCCTTTTTCAACAAAAAGGAAAAAAAAGATACTGCCAGTTTTATATTCTCCCTCGCCCATCTGCCTCACATCCTTTCGCCTTCATTCCCTTCCAAAGTGTTTTAATCGCTGGCGGAATTGTGACTGCAAACACGCATCCTCTGCTCAAAAATGATCAAAGAGTGAAGGTAGAGGGTTGATGGCGGGGCAGAGTACGAGAAGAACTAATCTGCTGGCTCACAGTAAAGTAAGCAAAGCCTTCCCTGTCCCATGTGAGCTGAGCAATTATGAGGTGCGAGAAGTATCAGGTATCAGGCATAAGCTATAAAAAGACTGGAAACAGTGGGAGCCAAAAAAAGGTGCCGGCACGGAAACACTCACAATTAGCTTTAATAACGTGTTGCAGTTACATGTAATGAGCACTTTCCACTTTGCCTTTTCACATTTTTCAATACTTAGCCTTGGATTGGCTCTGTCGTTGTCAGGGGCGATGCAGCACAAATAGCTTTTAAAAGAAAACAAACAACATCCCCATTTCCCACAGCTATTCAATTCATTCCAATTTTTGTCACCTCCCTATCTCATGTCTCTGTATTGTCTTTCTTCCCCTCCGTCAAATCCATTCATGCAACATTAGATTTAAACTCCGATATGGAATGTCCCCTGGTGCCTGGCGGAGATGGATACATGAATAGCATTTAGGAAAATAAATTGATCTTTGATGCTTGTCCTTCAGGGGGAAATTATGTGACATTGGTTACTGTCAACAGTCGGGTCTTTTTTCTATTTTGGCTGAGTAGCGAGGGTGAAAATACACCAATGGACAAGAGGTCCATTGGAAGCAAACGAAATGGGCTATTACCCTTCAATGTGATATTTCTGTGGCGATGGAAATGAAAAGAGGTCCCTCATTTGTGCCACAGCGCTCTGGTTAGAGGTCTGACACACAGTTCAAGGGAATCTGCAAATGGCACATTTATCAAATGATAAGTATGTTTGGGATATTAAATGGACATTGTAGTAAAATAAGGCGCGGATGCATTCCGTATGTGTTGTAGAATCTTCACACCCGTCTGTATTATACAATCAAATTCTCATGCGAGCCATATCTGACCCATCCCCACTTCTACCGGAGTAATAGAGACATTCTTTTTTAAAATAACGCAGTCAGCACAAAGGCGTTGCAAGGTCTGCGAAGATTTCAATTATCAATATACCATTTAATACATCGCCGCCAGGCCAAATAGCCCGGCATCTTAACAGGGGCAAGATGGAGAATGTTCTTTCTCAAACACATCAGCAGATAGCAATTTTGCATTGAGGTGCAGCAGGGTTCAAACCAGCCTCCATCCATCAAACCGTTCTTGGTACATGGAGCAAGAGGAACCCGTTTACTTACGCACGGGTAATCTTGTTAGAGCAGACGCAGGATGATTAAAAAGAACACCATAGCCGCCCTCTGTGTTTGAATGTCATGATCAAAAGAATGGAAACAGTATTCTGTCCTCAGGTGCATGAACGCTTTTGATTCCTGCGAGGGGATGCGGCCATCGTTTCACTAATAAGATTCCTAATACAGTCCAAGTTGGCTTTATCCATATTTGGATGCATGCTGTGGGGCCGGCATGAGACACCTGGGGTAGGAACCGAGATGATTTATGGATTTTACAGGTTTGGATACCTGAGGCCGAACCTGAATTTCTGAAAGTTACCAAAATGTATTTTCGAAACATCTCTCACTACGAAGTTCAAGTGCCATGACGAATACCACCAAATAAAATGTGAAACTTGGCTAGGAAGGTATGCCTGAAATTGTCTGTTTTGTAAAAAACAATTGAATTTTTTTTAAATTATATATATATATATATGTATTTATATATATATATATATATATATATATTAGAGAATAAATATATGTATATGTATGTATATGTATATGTATATGTGTATATATATATATATATGTATATATATACCGGTATATACTTGACTGAAGTAGGAAGAGATGTCTTTTCTGCACAGGTACAATCATTGATTACTCCGTCTGTTTTGAATCCCTCTCGCCTCTTAGTATTAATTATGTTAACAGGTTGATTTTATTGGCACAGTTGATGCTGCTTGACTGATTTCTACCGAGGTGTCTTTTGATGAGACATAGACCCCCTCCCCCCCTGCAGAGGTCTGCATGTAATTATCTTCTCCCCTGCTGTGTTTAGAAGTTTAATATAGTCTCTCATATTTCCAGGGTAGAATTCTACTGGTCTTATGTTGGGAATATTCTTAATAGCTAATTTATTTTTCACTGTAAATCGATCAGGCATAACATATAACCACTGACAGGTTAAGTCAAAATGACGTTTGATCAGGTCATTTCTATGGCACCCGTCAGTGGGTGGGGGTATATTAGGCAGCAAGTGAACTCTTTGTCTTAGAAGTTGCTGTGTTGGACACAGGAAATGGGTAATATAAGGATCTGAGTCACTTTGGTTAGGGCCAGTTTGTAATGGCTATACGACTCCGATACTGCAGGTCCTGTTGATGGTTCAGAGTCTTCATTGGTTATTGCCGACCAAAGTGGTCTAAAGGAGGACAACCGGTGAACAGTGTGACATATGATGACATATTTTGTGTGCATCCAAAACCTGTAAGACATTAAAGCAGCTATTAGTATTTAGCACCTAACTGAAATAAGAAAACACCTGAAAGAGTATCGAATGAGGAGATCTGGGAACTCCTTTCCCTCGGAGCAGAGGATGGGATCTACTACCATGCTAGAAGCAAGGCAAAAGATTGTTCATAAAGTGCTGCTAAAGATGTCTATGAACCATAAATCCAAAATGATGCATTATTCGTCTCAACTCTTGCCGTCTGTTCTTTCTATGTACACAAATATAGATGCTGTAGAACCGGATCCTCTCCGCGGTACAGTGTTAACACACCCGTCAAATCCTGCTGTAACCTCTCTCCATGTACTAATAAAAGCATGTCCTTTATTGCCAATTAGATGTTAACAGTAATGTCCCAATAACAAAATAATGAGTGCAGAAAAACAATGTCAAGTTAACAGAGTAGAAAATGAATTTCTGATAAGAAATGGGGTATAAACTTACCGCTCAGCCAGCATGTTGTCGTCTGGTTGCTGCTGTAGAGCGGGCGCGGTGACAAGCCAGGCATAAAGAAGTCCCACTCAATAATGTATAATTCCTTAGGCTAAAATGCGTCTGAGTATGAACGATCTTTGCAAAGGAACGGCGGCACAGTGTGAAACTGCTGCATCAGGAGAACTCTGAAAGCTCCTCTCTCATAACATCTTCATTAGCTGAAAGCAAACAGGATGAATAACATGTTTGAAAGGTTGAACTCAAAGACAGGCTTTTATCTGCATGTCTGGGTGCGACTGCATGCTGACAGAAAGACAGATGGACGGTTGTCTGTGCGTCTATTCTGAACCTGTCTGTCAACTCTTTGCAATCTTTGGGCCTTTTCACAATCACTTTTTTCAGTTGAACTCAAGTCGTAGGCTTCCAACGTTTGGCAAAGAGGAATACCAGAAAAGATTCAGTGGAGTCTTGGCTTGTTTACAAAGACTACAACATGCAAATTTGTAAGATTTCCAGTCTCCAACTGCAACTCTGGAATATTTTTTTAAGCTTACAATAATCGCTGTCCTGAAAATCCCCCTCAACTTTCATATCTCGGTCTAATCTCTCCTTTTAACAGTCTTCCCTCTCAGTGTGGGGACAGAGTATGTCCTTGAAAGAGATCTCATTGAGACTGTCAACACAGTCACCAAGGCTAGGCAAACAGAGGCATGAACAAACTAATTACATTGATTAATATTCAGTACTCTCGGCACTCTCTGTAAACATTTACAGCATGTCCAGGAGTCTCCATCTACACTAGAGGCTCCATGAAGCGGCGTAGAGCTTTAAGCCTAATGTTAAGAACAATATGTTGTTAGCCTGATGGGGTTCAGCAGGCGTAATGTTTGCTATGCTCAACGTCTTAGCTTAGCGTGCTGACAGATAACATTTCCGTATCATCACTGAAGATAGGCTAATGGCAGTGAGAATTCATAAGGTCAGGTTGGCATAAAACAAATAGCAACCTGAAGGTGGCCCTAGAGCTGATCACCGATCTTATCAAAATAAGTATTTTTAGAATAAAGGAAGCGCTCAGAGGGATCAAACCTCCACCAGGTTCTTCACCACCCAAGGAGCACAATTATATCACAATTCTATAAGAAAAACCGTACAATTACAATGACATTACATCTTATGATAAGACAAGATATACTTTTATTGTCCCTGACGGGAAATTTGTTCCGGATTCCATCCAACTACAATTACACAGAAATACCAATGCTGACGGACCTCAGCTCCTCCGTTATCATATGACATGAAACATCAAAGCCATCTTGAACATATATCAATATTGTCCCCAGAAGTTTTCAAGTTCTTTCTTTTCTCTCAATGTCTAAAGAAAGTGAAACCTGCGTTTTTGGTCCTGTTATTTTACCCCTTTATATCGATCCTCTTTATCTGATTTTCCTGAATATGACTTGTAGTTTTCGAGGAAATACCCAACCTTTTTGGTAGGGTTAGGAATCTTTTCCTTCCTGGTGGTAAAATAACAACAATCAGGGTATCCCCTATATCATTTTATATAGTTTTTCCTCTGAGGACCAATCTGTGGATGTATCGTATTTTCAGTCTAGATAAAAGATAATTGACTAGTAATGATAATAACTTATAGTTGACACTGTAAGCACCACTACAGCTCAAACAAGGCAAACTAATCCCAACCAAATAGCTTATTTTGTATCATATTATAAACGAAAAAACACGAACAGTGCTTATAAAGCTGTGTTTGGTTTTTCTTCATGGAGACAAAATACACTATTTAACATACACACCCCCCTTGGATATTTTAGTCCCACTTTTAGTCTTAGAAATTATAACCAAATTGTTTATAGTGTCACCCTGCCACATTTTTTTTTGTGCCAAAAATGACACTAAATAGAAACATTGAATTTGAGGTATAAGACACAGAGAAATAAACGACTCTGGCTCGGGCACTGCATCGACCTAGGAATGCGGCATGTCACCAACTTCACCCTCGAGGCTAATCTCAGGTCTTAACCAACCAATTCAATCCAAGAGCCAGCAGTAATACTGTAAGTCCCTCGTCCTCCGCCCCGTGTCCTTGATGCATTGGGAATTGGCAGATTTATTGAATAACGGAAAAAACTCGCAGCTTCACTCCTTACTGATTTGGAAAAATCCAAATCCAAAGAGCGGAGACAGGAAAGCCTTGTGCACATTGTGTTCTTAAATAAACGTAGTCATGAAACTAGAATGAGATGTGATTACCATTTTATAACATCATTTGGCATTGAGCTCACACTGGAGAGAAGAGGGAACGCTCACATGTATTTATAATGAAGTATTCTGATGTGGCTGCTGGAACAAAGAGGGAGAACGCTCCCTGAATCCTCTCAGATGGAAATTGGAATGCATGTGTTTCACTTCACGGTTACAGAGTTTAAAACAATTTTGGTAAGGTTTCTAACAAAAACACTTTATGAAGCGATTATTTTTCTCTTTGTAAACCTTATCCAATGAACAATACTTAAAAGAGATAACAAGGGTGGTTTAGAAATAATTTATTTAATCAATGCAATTGTTTAATATTATATTAATATTTTTGCTTGTAAGGGATTTAATTTTACGCCACCTGTTGACTAAACAGATGTGATTAATTGTTTGTGCTCTTAAGAATGTATTCATCCTTATATGTTTATTTAAATGTGTATTTGTATTACTGTTTTTTTATCATATATTTGTGTGTATACACAGTATTTGATATTTCTTATACCTTCTTATCCTTCTATTAAGCCTGTATATCAATATCCATCTGTCTATATCTATATCTGTCTGTTTGTATCTATGTCTATGACTTCATTATATCTATACATATATATATATATAAATATTTATATATCTCTCTCTCTGTTCATATCTATCTACATCTATATCTATATCCGTCTTTATATATATCTATCCGTCTGAATTATCTATGTATAGCTATTTGTCTACATCTATCTGTCTGTATGTGTCTATATCGGTCTGCTTTTATATTTATATCTCTATAGCATCTGTCAGTCCATATCTGTATATGTATCATCTGTCATCGCCTATCTGTCTGTAACACTCTTATTATATCTACATCTATCGTCTATGTCTGTGAATCTGTTTAAACAACTTTTGTCTATATACAGTATGTCTGTCTGTCGATGTGTATACCTGTCTGTCTATCTGCCTACACCTGTACATATCTGTCTATCTGTCTGTGTTTAACATTACATTTACATTACATTATATGTTAAGTAGAACTGTTGTAGCATTTCATTAATTAACTAGAGGAGTGAATTTGAATAGTATTAGGATCAGGTAATACCTGCTTTCAGCATCTATAAACTTCCCCCTTGTCTTTTGCTTTTATTAGCCGTACTGGCAGCCGTACTCTGGGAATAGCAATTTCAGTCAAATCCAGGACTTAGATCTCTCAACCACTGTTTGATGGATCGCTGTGACATTTCATGGTTCCCACAGGATCTTAATCCTCTTGGTCCTCGTCATCCTTGACGTAGGATGTATGGGCAAAACTTTCTACAGACATTGACTTTATGAACTTAAAATTGAACTCCAACTCCACTTTGAGACTGTCATTCATGTTTTTATTGTATAATTGTGAGGAAAAATGATTATACATCACTCCCCATTTAACATCCACTTTGCCGCTGTGATAATATATATATATATCTATATCTATATATCTATATATATATATAATAATATTATAGTAAACCATAATTATCAGACATGACGGAAAAAATATTTGACTTCAAATTTTTAGGACGGATGCCAAAGCAACTTTTAACTGTAGTGGGGAATTATTAGTTTACTGAACCCATTTATTTAACACCCGATTTATGCTCACTTCCTTTGAGCATTTTTCTAATGTTTGCTGCAGACAGGGGAGAGGAAGTTACTTCTGTCCATTTAAGTTCAATCCCGTTATGTTCTGCAGACTGCGGCCATCCTCCTGCTGCTGAACTGGTCCATGCAAGGTCGTCATCCCAGTACTGGTGACGTTTTCTCCGGTTAAATACTGATAGTCTTACTCGTCCTTTTTGTTGCTGGGTCGATGTGTACCGATGAGATCTTCTCCTCTTCCCCCGTTCTCGTAGACACTGGGGTATACATTTTGGTAGAGCTGTTTTTGCCAGTTATGAGTGGACCCTGTGCACCGCCCGTGCCAGGCTCCTCCCACCATAACTAGTTAGCCTATGGCAGGCCCTTTCGTGTCTTTCCCTCCTGACAGCTGCCTTTCCAGATCTAACCCTACATGTTTTCAGTTCCAGAATACTAATTAAGTATCTTCAGGTCGAGGAAATAACTGACAGGTTGTAGAGGTGATGATGTGCTGCAAAAAAAGAGATACCAAACATTTAGCTGTTGAACATTATTTAAGGGGGTACATTTAGGGTTTGGGTGCATGTGCTCACAGCTTTCACACTGTCACTAAACCAAACCATGTTTCAGTTGTCCAGCAGTTTCATCTATTTCATCGTCCAGGGAAGTTTTCAAACCTGACATTTTATTCTGCATCCAAATGAAAAACTTATGCTGCGTTGCGAAGGATGCTTGTAGCAACTGAGCCCGGAGAGAGGCACAGAAATGTAAAATGTAGAAAAAAAAAGAGGCATTTAGTGCGACTTCATTCTCAGCATTTCAACTTTTTTTCTCTAGATTTCGTCTCTTTTCGTCAAAATTCCTTCCCTCCTCCTCACTTTTTTTTTAAAATTATTATTATGCCTGGGACCTAATAATCTTTTGCAGTACGCAGCATGAAAGTTTGCACACGGACATTAGCTGTTAGCTCAGACAGAGAGTGGCTGTATACCGAATGATTGTAGTATCAATACACAATTTGAAAATTTCAGAGATGAAACTGACAAAATATTCTGCAGGATAAGCCAAGCTTTTTGTGTACATGTTGGTAACAAACAACCATTTCATTGTTTAAATCCTCAACAAATTGCAAAGATTTGTGGATTAATGGAGTATGCATTAGCTCGTTCACAGCTGTAACCCCGATCAGGCCAGACCCACGTCAATAAGGACAGTTTGAGACAAAACGGCTCCAAAGAGAGTCTAACAAATCCAAGTCTGAAACGGAACTAACAAAATCTTATCTCCAATTAACAGCAGAAAACATTAAACGGTTCCAATTTTACAAAAATTATGAAAAGCCTTAATTTTTAATGAAAGACTGCAAGAGTTTTTTGTTCTCCAACATCCATCTCCTGATTCTCTTGTCTTTCGATCCACTGCAGAACACAAATGAAAGGATTGTGAAGTAAAGCAGCAGAGTCTGATGGTAAAATCTTTTTTTCTCTGGCGGAGAAAAACGCTCCTCATTATCATTCATGTTTCAGAGTACAAGACAGACAAGAACAACGTATCTGACTTTCACAACAGTCTCGTGCAATAAATGTGACAGTTGCTACCTCCGCTCCAGCCTCCTCTGAAATGCCTCGAGCATCCTCAGTTTAATATACTCACTGACTGTCAAACCTTTATATTTGCATCTTTCGTATTTATAGCGTGGGTGGATAATAGCAAAACCAAGTCTCCGACACTCTTTCATATTGTGCACATCTTTAAAAAAAGTTGCAGAGCCGCAGACACTGGTGACCATTATAATAGCTCAACAATCCAGATGACTCATGCATCCTTATCTGCTACAATCCATCCTAGTCTTGCCAACATCTGCTATAAAGGCTCAAGGTTAAATTTGCCTCCAGGGTAATTATAATTGTAGCGAGCATATGTTGTTTATGGGCTTTGCCGCAGCTTTCAAAAGAAGACCCGTTTCTCCTGTGAAAAAGAGGATTTTCACTGGTAGGGAATAATTCATCAGTAATACTTATTGCCTCTTTGTATTCATGATTTGCTCTTTCTGTTTGACAAACTAGCCCGGAGAAAATTAAGAACGGTTAAACTACACCCAAATTATGATTTCAAATGTCTCCCCTGTATGGTCTGAAGGTTTCACTCCTTAATGGGTGGCTTCTGATCAATTTGCTCTGCATTGTGAGCGGTGCAAGCAGCTGTTTTGAGTACCAGGATTATATTTAGGCTCCTCTGAGGCAGGAATCAAATCCTATCAGAGGGCTCATCGGCAGGCTTCGACATCCAGCCAGTGACGGATAACTAAAAACAGTCGGTCCTCCGGGACAGCTTCCATCACTCTAATGTATGCCAATTTGACTTTTCATTCAGCTGCCAAGGACAAAATACCACCTATAGAGTGATCTGATTTTATGTGCATGTTTATGGACATCTCAGCTTCAGAGGCCCCGTTTTGAGCGATGGCTTACCGACCCGAAAGGAGAAACCTCCCCCGCCCACAACCACACCTCTTTCGCTATTAATCATAATGACATGGAGATTGTAAAATGTCTCTATATCCCTGGATCCTCTCTTCTTGCAAGGAGGCATCAGACAACTGACAAGTGAGACGAATTAAAGACAGCGCATGTCAGAGAAATGAAGATGACAGTTGGAAAGTATTAGGGAATTAAGGAGACAAATTAACAAGTGGTCCATGCTAAACACTCATTTACATCCCTCATACCTGCCCATAACAATGTCACCTCTCTAAAGATGACATCACCGGTACCGTTCAGGCCTCTTACAAGTAGTTACATCCACCACCGAGGTAATGTTTTCAGAAGGTTTTGGAATAGTTTTGTTCCGTTGCTTGTATTGTAGAATAATTAGCGTCAGGGTTATAGCTGCTGGATATACATAAACTACACTGTAAAAAAGAATTGGTGAAGGCGAGTTTTGCGTTTTGAGGCCAAGTCAAATTCAAAACATCCCTGAAAAACAAAACGCATGTAAAAGCGTGAATAAAACCATTACATTTTATTCTGATTTATCTTAGATATTCTAAAAACTTTAAATCTTGAGTTTTACATACTCAAAATAAATAACTACCATACCAACTTATTTTTCTTTATTTAGATGAATTATCTTTAATGTGTATAAAAGCCTAAACTTTTCCGCTTTGGTTTGTTTTATAGCGTTTCTAGTCTGCCAGCGTTCATCCATCGGTGGCTCATCAATGGAGCCACCGTTGGGAGCAAATTGGGGTTCAGTATCTTACTCGAGGACATGTGGAAGGCAATTGCCTGGGATTGATCACCGTCCTTCCCATAAGCACCTCTTGAGCCGCATGCTCCATTCATTACCTGTGACCGCTTATCCTGTTCAGGGTCGTGGGCTTGGAGCCTATCCCTGCTGACATTGGGCGAGAGGCGGTGTAGACCCTGGACGAGTCTCCAGTTCAGTTCATCACGGCGCTAACTCAAAGAGACAGCCATTCACACTCTGATTCACTCCTATGGGCAATTTAGTGTCGCCAATTTAGCTATGTTGATGTTTTTGGACTGTGGGAGGAACCCGGGATAGAACTCACAGAGACATGGAGGTGGCTTCGCACTCGGCCCTTTCTTGCTGTGAGGCAGCAGTGCTACCCACTGCAGATGGGAGCCTTTTATAAAAACTACAAAGAAAAACCCATTCATTTGACAATGTAACTTTAAACATGAGATAATAAAGTGGAAAACGTGTAGCTTCTGTGTTTCAGCAAAACCTGGGGGACGATCAAACATTATGACCAATAAGGATCAAATCCACAAACAAAAAACCCCCAATTCAGATCCATTCCACTGTCGGAGCAGTAACTGATGGTTCAATCCGACAGTTACCCATCAGGTTGCGTTCTGGATCAGGGTGGTGCGAAACATAATGCTCTATGCTTCACGGTTAAAGAGAGACTGGATTGTTATTCTATAACGTCACAAATGTACCTGAATGCGATCTGTAGCGATGGCTCGCCACATGAAGAATGAATGCGATCTCCGGAAACCAGATGAAGATAGTTAGAGCAACTAGATCGATGTAGCATCTGTTTCAACTAACAATTTCAAGTTTGCCTTTTGAAACGTACTGGATTGTAACTAATGCCTTCCACTTCCTCCCCTTCCAGAATTCCTGTGTTTTTAGGTGTGTCTGCGCATCATTATATCCTTAAAAGTCAGGGATATCACCATATCATCACTGGATATGGATATACCTACATTGACCTTAGCACGAGGAAGAACTTAAATGATTTCAGGAAAGGTCAGTTATATATAGTCAACACTTGGGGTAGCTTAATCTCCAAAAGTTTCCGTGCCAAAAATATGGCGGATATTAATTGACTCCAGGACATCTGTTTTGCATATATTGGGTTTTACTCTAAACATTTATATTTTACTCACCAAAGGTAGCTTTTTTACTAAAAAACACTGTTTTCAGGACAAACCACAAAAAAACTATCAAGAAGAACTGGATTGATTTTGGTAAAGGTCAGCTGCATATCTCTGACACTAGGGGGGGACTTTACCTCCAAAAGTTTTTGGGCCATAATTTGACAACCATTGATCCAACTTAGTCCCAGTTTGGTACATCGAGTTGGTCGGGAGATCTATCTCGTGTATATAATAGTGTATCCATATATTAATCCGATTGTTCATATTTTACTTACTTTGAAGAGCCTTTTTTACTGAAATACTGTGGTCATAAGTAATAATAACACATTCAAGTTAAGCCCATCAATCAGGGGTCGCTTTAACAACTACCCTTGCTGTCGACGATGACAGCAGAGGTCTGGTTTCAGGACGGGTATCTGTTGCACTTGAGTTGTGGCTGACAGCTTTTTTTTCATAAATTTTTCTACAATACTAAGTGAAAGCTAAACCGCTATGCCGTCTCCATGCCGTGTCGCTTATTAATATTGATACCTAAATTCCTCCTTAATCACTTTGTTAGCCAGAGTGTTTGTTAATTAAACAAAAACCTAATGTGATTTGAGATGTCTATTGAACAACGCAAAACTCAATTACACCCGACAATAAAACAGGGCATGGAATAGAACACTGGTGTGATGGCATAGAGGAGGAAGGACCAGTACCTCATATGAATTTTATGGGATTCTGAAGCAATGACAATAATTCATCTTGAGATTACTTATTTATTCAGAATACTTCCAGAACATGACCCTTTGACCTTTGTCTCCTTTCTTCAATGAGTGTATTTTATTTATCCTGGCGCATCATCCCTCTAGTCAACCACATCTGCACTCTCTGTGATGATATTACTGAGGTGTGCCGACTGTGGACCATTTATACACTTTCAGTGGCTTTCCTTTTCCTCAATATTCCCCCGATCGTTTGAAATTCAATTATGCTAATCATGGCGGAGGTCGGGGACATACATGCACTCTGCCTTTTCTCTTTTCGATCGGCTTCCTCCGTGTGCCTCCGAGAGTAATTATTCTTAAAAGCATATCATTTAGACTCCTTTATGAAGAGGATATAATTTGTGCCTTTCAGAGTTTGTTGGATCCTGCTGCACTTTGTTGACTTGTCAGAGGTCACAGACTTTTTACCCTTGAATGCTTTGGCTGGTTTGTACAAGTCATTCCTTATACCACTGAATGATACGTCAAATTAACATATTTATGGTGGCTGTGTAACACAACAGAATGCCAGCAGGTAAGAATGAATACTACAGTGTCACACAACAACAAAACTACTGTGTGAACACAAAAGAGAATTTTTTTTTCAAATCCGATTTGACTCACCTTCATATTTGGTCCTAGATCACACACATAAATACCATAATTTCACACTGTAGGTGTATTATTTGGGATCTATTCACCGTTTTAGAACACGATAAAGGGTACAATATTTAATTTTGGAGGCGCAATCAGGATATATACCATGAATTTGCGTTAAAGCATCTTTCCATGCGACGTAACTTTAGCAAATCAAGCTTTCAGTTGAGACTGAAGGATGCACAATGTGGGGAGCACAGCATCAGTGTATAATGGTCACAGACCAGGACAGTGAGTTCCAAAGGGGAGGCGTTGTTGCTTAAGTGGCACTACTACAACAGTAAATAATCTGTTGAAAAGCTAAAACATCTGGAGAGACGGAGAATGAAGTAAAGATGTACGTCTATTACAATAGATATGTAATAACTAGTCCGTAAATAGGTCCCCGACTCCTCAGGGGATTGTGATTGACAGCCCTGTGTCAACAAGGTATATCCACCCTTAGATTTAGGACAGTGGTGATCGTGGTCGTGGCCGATGACTTTGCTGAGAGTGATGAATTGATGAATCTGCGATAGCTGGGTGGACATGGGCGTCCTCTTCCTGCACTTTAACGTACTCCATTTCATGGGAAGTGGGAGACGCCTAACATAAATCATGTGAATGAATGATAGTCTGGTATATGACATAACTGTGGCCTAAGTGTGCAAGAGGATAGTCTTCATGAATTTCCATAGAGCTTCATAGCTCCCAACATTGTTCCTGAGCTCCTGTCTGCAGCACAACTCGCCAATAATACCATCTGGCCACATCCACACAACTATAGCTGAATTTCCCAAAGCTCGGGCACTAGCTGTTGATAGAGTAAGTTCTATCAGTAGTTCAACCACATCCTGAAACAAAGCAATTCTCACTTTTCGGTGGGAGTGGTTGGAGCAGAGTCTGGCTTTCAGATTTGATTCCCTATTGTATAAAAGAGAAACAAGGGAGTTTCTGCAAAAGGAAAGCTTCTGCAGACATCTGTTTCTGGAAATGTAATAGCAGACTTTGCCCTATTATGACCTTTGAGTATACTTTATGTTATTTTAATATAAAATACAATATGGATTGCAGGAAGGCCAGAACAAATTTTTATTGAATTATGTTCAGTGCCAACACAATTCAGCATAAGTTTGCATAAACTCAAATAAAGACTTTAAGCTCATAGCATGAAAGAATCTTTTGCATGAGCATAAAAAAGAAAACTGTATTTTCCCTGTAAGATTTAAACACTTAATCTGTTTTTCATTTTTCTACATGTGTTTGCTATTGCTCCAGTAAATTTCTCTGAATCCTATTGTTTTGGGATATTTATTCCCAATATTTTGTGCTGATTTTGATGCGATGGAAACGGGGGAAACGGACAAGCTTTAGGGATCTGAGTGACTATGATAAGGACAAAGAATTGTGATTGTGATGAAAATTGCTGCAGGTCTTAGTGGCTGATTTTGGTCGGCAGTGGCTTGTACCTACTAGAAGTTGTCTAAAGGACGACCAGTGAACCAGCAATGTGGTCATGGACAGCCAAGGCTCATTGATACCTGTACGGAGTGAAGACCTTTCTCTGGTACCCGATCCCAAGAGCTACCGTGGCACAGATTCCTCAAAGTTTTAGTTGGTTCTAAAAGAAAGGTTTCTGGACACGTAGCTGCAGATTCATCAGAGAATCCAAGTTTAAAGTCGGCATCGGAACCGGACGATGGAGCAGTAGAAGGAGGTGGCATGCTCTGATGAAACACATTTTCTTCTACATCACGTGGATTGGAGAATGCTTTGGGAAAATGTTCTGCTCGGAAACCCTAACCAATTATTCTTGTTAAAGTTGCTTTGACACTTAGACATACCATCATTGCGGAACAACATGTAACGGAATTCTCTAATGGTAGTGGCCTCTTTCAGCTGGATAATGCTTCCTGCCGCACTGCAAAAGTGATTCTGTAATGGTCAGAGATACACAACATTGAGTTTATGGTGGTGACTTGGCTTCCACATTCCCCAGATCTCAGTGCCCATGGGCATTTATAAGTTGTACTTCACAAACTAGTCCAATTCATGGAGGCATCACCTAGGGAGTGGAATTCCTACCTGAATAGGTCAGGGCTGGTTTGGCTGCAAGGTGGTGGGGGGGGGGCCTTCAAAATATTAGGGAGGTGTTTATAAAGTTATGGCTGGTGTATATAGCAGGGATAGAAACTGTATTGTCTAATGTGCTGCCAAACTGCCTCAGAGGGTTGTGTGTCTAATGTTTGGCCAAGATGCCTCTGTCTTCCACAACATGCAGTCCATCATCACTGCAGCAACAATGCAGCGAATAATGAGTCCATTTGATAAAATGGTAAATTTAAGCAGTGACACCTCTCACATTGAGATTAATATAGTTAATCTCTGTAATCTATGGTTGTGGTTAAAATATATGTATATCTCCCATAAGAATCCGGCGTTTAATATCACCAATTATAGAAGAAGTTCTGCTGCGAAAGTGAAAAACAGGGGGGAAAGAAAATGGCACAATTGTTCGAGAGCAGGAACAGTGGGGGTGAGATATGATAGCCATTAAAGAGATGGCAGCTTTGGCCAGGTCGCGGACATAGAGGTCATTCACAGTGGGACTTGGCCACACATACGCTTTCACCTGCCAAGCAGCAACAGCAACTTCAATGTCTGGGCAACAAATCCCAACAAAAGTGTGGAGGGAGTCTCTCCTTGGATTCTCTGGTTTCACAAATGTCAGTTAGGCTACACTTCATAGTTGTGAAATGCCATTCAAAGCGGTAAAACCTTCAAACCCATTCTATACTAAATTAAAATTTAGTATCAAGTTGATGTTTCACATATTCCTGCTAAACTTTTCCATTTACTAAACCGCTGATCTATAGGCTGACCTTCCAGGGACTGTTGAGAGGGATTGCTCAAGACTGCATACGCGTTCTGTGCCTCCAGAGCTCTGCCGTAATGACATTGCAGGAGGCCAACGAGGAGCAGCTGGTTGGTCTGTTTGAGGACAGCGGTCAGTGGACTGCCTAGAAGGCAGCCATTACACCCAAAGACATCCAGGTGGCATGCCGTATCTGAAAAGATGGAGCATAATCTGATCGCAGCTGTTGCGCTGGAGGTAGAGTGATCGTCACCTAATTAGAAAGTTGACGGTTCGATTCCAGGACTGCTACTGCAGTCTACATGTCCTAGGTCCTTTATCATGACCCTGAATGCCACTTGGATCCCCAGGCCTTTCACAAAGTCTGCCTATTGCTCCTTAGAAATTGGTCAAATGCAGAGAAAAAATTTAAATATGCTAATATTGTATAATATACAATGTATAACAAAAATATTTTACTTTATATAATGGCAAAGACGTTCTCTACCCAGAGAGCCATGAAAAAATCGTATTCATAATCAGTGGACTCGTACTCATTGCTTTAGTAGCTGATTACAAACCACACCACTTTCAAAGGCACCTATGAAGATCTCAATCTAGCGAGCTTTAAATTCTAGAGATCTGCACATTTTCATTGCAAAGAACATTTTCAATGGATACATTTCCATTTATTGAGTATTAAAAAGGTTTTATGCTAAAAAAAATGTTCAAATATTGTCCTTGATTCCTGAAATGTTGCTACACGTTTGCAAGTTAGTTTAAAAAAAACTACTCAGGAATTAACCGACTTGTTTCAAAATTTTACAAATATTTTACAGTCTCCTATTCCTGTCCAATGAGCTTAGTACGTAATAAAGGAATAAAATGCCAGAATAGGTGGTATGTACTGGCAGGCTATCAAATGGGTAAATTTAAACTTTTAATTTTTTTTCAATTAGGCCTACAGTGTCGGTCCTGACAGCAAGGATATATTGCTGAATGGCCCCTGATCCCCCGCATTGTACAAGCAATCCTCCCGATTGAAGACCTCAAATTAACTGCAAAGTATGCATATTTATTACATATTATTTTCTGTAAAACTTCCAACTAGTGAGTATAAAATATACTATTAGAGTTATACAGATATCCTCAAATAGAGTCAAAAAACTGAATTTTGACTAAATCCCTGGAGATAAAGCTCCTCTTAGTGTCGGTAATATATAACTGACCTCTCCCAAAATCAATCCAGTTCTTCCTCGCAATTAAATAGTTTTTGAGTAATCTCGTTAACAGAAGAGATGACAATTAGGTAAAATGTCCATCTTTTTGGGGATATAATAATGTGAAACTCACTTTATGTGCATCATTTGCGGTGCCCAGCACACATTTGTGTCTAATCGTGGCTTTGCACGTGCTTTGTGTGTAATCTCATAGCACTAATAATCTTATTCAGTGTAAACGCAGTATAACACTATTTGGTACTGAGTTAAGTAATGATACACAAAGAACATCTCTATAAAATTTGTGTTATTTGCTGACTCCTTTCAGCTTATAACACTGGGGATTTGTTTTTCATTCTATGATATTCTCTCTCCTGTCACTTTGAATTCTGATCAAGCCGGAGATTAGAATTTGACTTACCTCACTGACTGACACCAAAGTCATTTTAGATGAAGCAGTTTTGAATTACCTATGGCCCAGTGGAGTGCTAAACATGTAGTCTGCAATTAAGCCACGATAACAAATGCGGCGTTAAAACTCTGGGGCATATACTGTCAGTCCCTGATAAATAAAATGTTTAGATTGACTGTGGGGGATGCCTTGGAAATGGGCTTGCAACGAACGTATAAACAGGCAATTTCAACCAGAGAAATGCCAACGCCCGTGAGTGACAGCGCCATGTGTTAATATGATTGTAATGCTCCGCAGAGGGATGGGGGGGGGGGGGGGGGGGAATAATAACCAGATGGAATCAATTCATTTCAGGAAATGCTTAAAGAAATCAAAGATACCATCCCAAATGTCAAACAAGATTCAGAAAGAAGATTGAATGTCAGAGGCAGCCTGACTCTTTCAACTACACTGAGGTACCTTGAGTTTAGCGGCCATTAATGTATTCTAGTGCCAAGATGGTTTCTAGAGTCCAGCTGTCCCTGGCTGCAACCCATCCCCCAATCATCTCGCAGAGACAGACTCATTCCAAAGTTGAGCCCAAGGCTGAGTTGAAACAGAGTACAAACATGAAGGAGAACCCTCATGGGAGACAAGGTGAAGGAAAAATAAAATGTGGAGTCCATGAAGTGAGAGTTGGCCCCTGGTGGAGTTAAAGCTGTGTAAAATACCTCTGGCTTTCAGACATGTCTTTGATTTGATGTATTTGATGACCTTTAAAACACAGCAGGAGCAAATGAGAACTTGAGGTACGCCTGAAGAATACAGAGACAAACTTTGTCTCACAGCTGCAGCTTATAAAAGATTATAAATACCAGAAATTGCAAATCTGGGAAGCAATAAAATCGGGTCATATAATAGATCTGTTTACAGCGCGATTACAATACGAAAGAGATCCACTGACCTCCAGTCCCAGTGGATGATTCTGATGTATTATGTGGGTCTTGCTTTCCGTGCGAGCATGTACATACTTAAGTTGGCAGTGATAGCAGTCCATATGTCCACCCATCCATGTGCTTAGCAGTGTAATCCAGACGTCCCTCTCCCCATCAACTTTATCCAGCCCCTCCGGGATAAATCCCAAAACAATCCCTAGCTAGATGAGATATATAATCCCTTCAGCGAGTTCTGGGTCTACCCTAGGCTGTTCTGCAACTTGGATGGACCTGGAAAACCTCCAGGCGGAAGCAGCTTTAGCTCGATGCATGGACCATATAAACTATGTCCTATGTTAGAAGCCCTTTCTAGGAAGTTCATTTTTAATTCTTGTCTTCTTTCAGTCACTACCCAGATTTAATAACCAAAGGTTAGGTTTGGAAAGTAGAACGGTGGCTAATTTGTGAGCTTTGCCCTCTGCGTCAGCTCCCTCTTCACCACGATGGTTCGTTTCCACACCCACACTACCTATGATGTCCACCAAACCCCCTGTCTACCTCCCAGTCCATTTCACCGCTCAAATTTCTTCAGGCTACCAGCTGCAGTTATGTTTTTTTTTGTTTTTTTTCCCCAAATGACTAATTACTTCAAAAATAAGATTGTAAAAAAAATTTTTTATATCTAAACTAATAATTTATGTATAACACTGAAAGCTAATGCTTATTAGCAAAAGATTAAGTTTAATCCTGTATTGATGATTATTATATCCACATAAAACAAGGATTCCTGTGGCTTGTATTTAATTATATTTTATTTTGGTAAGACCCCACCTTTCAAACTGTTCCCCCATAGGGGGAATCCACCTCTTGTCAGACCTGCCAACCTTAGTTACAGTTGCAGAGCTCCAGTTTAAGGAATTGAGAACAGCTAATGCATAATTAACAGCAATAAACATCCACCATATTGTGTAGGTTTGGTTCACAGAACATCTGGTGAATTTAGTTCCTTTCTATTAACTTGCAGAAGCAATATTCACAGAGAAAAAGAGGCGTCGGTATATTTTGTACATAGTGCTCCCTTGGGTTCCTGCATTCGTCTCACAGATTTTGGTTTCGGTGATACTGACCCCACAGTGCCTTTTCTCAGGGCAGCAGCAGTGGGAGAGAGGAGGCGTTGAAGCGGGGAAATTGTCCTTGAAACAAGTAACAATGGCTTCAAGTGGAATGTGACACGCGTCTCCAGGGTCTGACAATATTAATCTATCTGCCAATCACCACGGGCACAGAGTCTACTCCAGCACCCCCGTAGTGTGTATTAATTAAGACACTGTCACACGAAACAAAGAAGTATTGGTGCATAACAAGACAGTAGCTCCAAAGTCATTATCTCGGACACTACATGGGGATCAGAATGCTTCTATGTCATTACACAGGTGACATTTTGTGCAATGTTTTTTATGCTGCATCGTTTTTTCAAATAAAGTGGAAGCACCTGTCAGCACTAGCGTTTCCACTGCTGTACATGCAGCGGGTTGAAATTAGATTAAAATGTTGAATCCTCGCTTAAAATGTCTGCGTCAACCGTGTCAGAAAACTAGAGCTTTTCAGAAGAGGAACAAATCCCACCTTTCTGTCAAATCAAGCCTCTAATCTAGAGAGGAGGGATGAGAGTGAAGGACAGTGTGTGCAGCAGCTGACCGTGTTTCCACAGCTCGGCTATATAAAGAATGCGCTAATGTGACTCAATGACAGGCACTTGGCAAAAAAAAAAAAAAAGAGGTTACCTTCCTCAAGGGTCCCTGTCCGTTACAGATGATAATTGAAAATAATGTAAAAATAGGCGTGTGCTGCGGACACGGGTTAACTCTCTGAGGACAAGGTCGAACCTCTTCCCTTTACTTTAATTTCCACATGATTAATTACACACCCGCAGTTTGGTTTGGGAGTGTGTTCTACAAGGTTTGTATGATGTTCCACATTGATTTCTGAAGCTCATTTTGTTAAACCAGTAACTGGTTCTGAGGGAGTTGAAGGATTTGACGACCTTCTGGTTTCTTCTATTTTTTTTGTGTATACGATACTAATTTATAACACCACTTGAGGCTGTCCAAAAACGCAACCCAAAAACGCTGCATTAATAACTGGTTTCAGCTGGACTAGACACTCCCGGACCTGATCTCAGATGTTCTGACGGTACTGCTCTGCTGTCCGTCCTCCGTGGCTCTGGATCAGACGGTGGGGAGTCGCCAACCGATTTTTATTTCTTGGTGTGATCGCAATTCTGTATTTCATATTTCATTCATGGAAGCAGAAATGAAGACAGAGCATCCGTCATACATAGTGAGATGGTATAAAATGTCCCGTCTTCCAAATATCTAAATATCATCTTTGATAACCAGCTCAATTTTGTTGTGAACACCGAAGCTATTGCAAAGAGGGGGCGACAGAGAGTTCACCTTCTTCGCAAACGCAATTCTTTTTTTGTGAAGCCCACAATTTCATCGGTGGGTTTTATCCTTTTTATCAGTTTTTGATTGAGAGCCTTCTGAATTACTCTACTCGGCATCCAAAATTATAGGGATGGAACAAAGACACCTGAATATCTTTTGTAGCCAACAAAATCATTCTAAATGCGATGTGTATTCTAGCTTCTTCTGAAAAAGTTCTTGCCTCAGAATTCTCTCTGTCGCTGTCATGGCGTCGATACTCTACCTGTCTGTGGTCAAAACGCTATGCAATATCCTTTATCCCCGCTGCATTGACTTTTAAATAAACAAACATAGTTTTTGCACACTGTCTATCTAAATATTTAAATATAATTTCATTTAACTACCAGTACCAGTTCAGTCCCTTCATCACTTCAATAGACCATTTTCTAAAGCAGGAAGTTGGCTCTTTAGTCCCACCACTATGCCAAAATCATAAGAGATTATATATGGGCGGGGTCCCAAAGCTGTTTCTAAGGCTGTGGGACTTTACAGCCTCACAGTGAGACGCCTTATTGACGAATGGAAAACTGGACAAAAGTTGACCATTTCAGAAGTTGGCAAACCATCCAAAATGCTTCAAAGAGTACAATGAAGGATCTATAGGTCTCTCTCTCACCTGGGTACAGACAGAACAGCCATTCATGGACACAGCCAAGGGGCAAAGGGCATACCAATGCAGAATACCCTCGAGGCTCATATAAATTTAGCCACTTACACCTTGATGACGCTCGGAGCTCTAGGGACTATATTTAATGGACTGATGAGTCAGAGTTGAACTGCTTGGAAGACGGGTCCCATTACGTCTGATGTACATTAAACACAGCCTTCCACAAAAAGAACATCATACATACGGTTAATCCTCCTCCTTCTTACCCACGGTAAAATATGGAGGTGGAAATGTAATGTAGTGGGGTTGCTTTGCTGCTTCACAGCCAGGGCAACTTGAGGAAATTTTGAAATAGAATTTCAGGTCATCAGTCTGAAAGGGGCGACTGAGTGATACATGAAAACAATGATCCCAGATTAACAGTAGCCTGGTTAAAGTCTCGATCCAAACCTCATTTAGATGCTGTGGCAGGAACCGAAAAGATCGGCCTTAAAGCAGTTCTGGGAAGAAATTTCACAACAGTGAAGTTGAAGACTGAGCTCCAGTTTAGTGTCTGTTTGCAGTTGCTACTGCTAAATCTTGCAGAGGTAGCTGTTATGCTCAGTGAGGTAATCATTTTTCCTGTTGGTGAATTGGGTACTGGATAACCTTCTTGCTTTATTATACTATAAAATGTCATTTATGCCATTTATTTTGTGTTAAGACAGGTTTCCTTCGTTTTATGTTAAATTGAGTTTGAAAATCCGACACAGTTCAGTATGAGAATCACACAAAAATCGAAGGAACAAGGAAGGGGTTCAGTGCTCTTTGAAAGCACTGTACACACAACGAATGCAAACCACACATCTGCTTAAGTCATGCATTTAGTACAACAGAGCTGCTTTTTCCTCTCTCTGCTTCCCGCCCCCCTCAACAAATTGACTCGATGGGTTTAAATCTGATCATCTAAGAGCAGGGAGTTCTCCTGAGCAGAGAAGGATAACAGGCAGACATACTCCATGTGTGAAATCAAAATGTTCACACCAATCAAATGTGAGATTTCAAATACATCACAAGCTGGATTTTGTTGCCATGGACACTGCTGGTATGAGAAGCACCAGTGCCATAAGTCTACTCTCAAGACAGACGCACGATTTGATCTCATATAATTGCTCTGACTTTTGGCTCCGGGGTATTTTACATCAAGTGAAATCATTTCATCTTCATCCACAATCAATCAGGACCTAACAACATTTTTAGATTATAATGGGTGTTTCGGCCTTTAATCGTCTTATATATCTATGGTATGGTTGAAGTAATCCCACTTTGATTTTCTGACTGATCAGAGGAACGTGATTCTAATCTAGAGGTCCAATAGGATTACTTAAATAATGAGTGTGATTACAAAACACCGCATGGCTGAACTTGTGATATTAATTTAATCAGAGCGTATAAAACCTGACACATTTGCCCCAATTACTCTGAAAACTCTGTTTCTTCCCCCTTATGTATATGTTTCACATTTAATCTTGTTTACTTTTAATAGATTTCACTGTGCTGGCAAATCCTACTTAATGAAAGTGAATGAAAAAAAAAAAAAAGTTAATTTCACTCAGTTTTCTAATGGTTTCTAACTATGAGTAAATGTAGCTTCCATATCCTGTATTGTCTGCACATCTGCAGATATATGCCGAACTGGGGATCTCTCTTTACCCATCATGCACTACCCATTTGCAGTTGTTACCGTTGTCATGGTTATAACATAGTGTGAAATTGGATGATTGTTATGCCACATACAGTATCTGTACTTATTACCTTTTCTATTAGAATAAAAGGAACGTCTGAAATGGCGACAGAAAGAAGTAAAACAGATTCCATCAAACCCTCCAAGAAGGACGGAAAATCTGTAGCGTGGGACTACTTTGGATTTCCACAACCAACAAGGATTTGTCTTTCGTGGCGGAATGGGAAGGAGAATATTAATATTGGCGATAAACGCAAGGTCCTATTTCACTCGTTTTCTCTTCAGTTAAACAAGCACCTGAATAGATCGGAATAGAGGCTTTTCCTGCCGTTTGTCCCTTTTGGTAACGAGCTCCAACTCAAGTTAAATAAATGTTTACGTGAAGGTTTGTGATGGTTCCTCCACCACTTATGCTAACCTGCTGTATTTATACCACATCATGGTTATTATTACTGTATCGCTTGCAGCAAAAGAAGTCAAGAAAAACATATTGCTATGATAATCATAGTAATGTTTTTTTCACTCCCTTTTATGTTGGTCAAAGAAAAGTACAGTTTTTATTTATTTCAAAAGAGGAATTTGTGTATATTTTTTATATACTCTGTCCTATTTTACTTCAGATGCATTAAATAAATGTACAGATGTATCATAGATATTACATTTTTTCATTTAGTTTTAAAGAATATATAAAAGTATGAGTAGTAAAATACATTTTATTGAAATAATTTTCTGGCACAGTTATTGTACTGTGAACATCTCAGTATGGTTTCCCACGGTTGCTCAAGTAGCTCTCAGTCCACAAAAATGCGATATTGAGGACTCTTAATTGAGATTATATTTTAAATACAGTTCAGTTCAGTGTTTAATTCTTTTTTCTTTTCAAACTGGTTATATTCCAGTCACATGGAACACTTGTGTGGAAAGATTATACTGAAATGTTACAATGAGCTACAGATGGAAAATATTATTTACAAAAAGAATAAATCCCATCTATGAAAACATCATATAAAGCATTAAACAATGCAGTGAACATTAGTAACATATCCCTTTAATCCATTAGAAAATACTTCATATTGAGCGAATATGCGTTGGTCTGTGATTAAGAATGGATGGACAAGTGGCTTGATGTGTTAGTCTTGCCCTTTCCAGATCTCCAAAGCATTTACTCTGCAAAACCAAAGAAGCTTCCACAAAGTGCTGAGTGGGTGCATGATTAATGTCATTTACTGCTACCCACCCCTACTTACCAAAAGTATGCGCTGTAATGCACCAAAGCTGGCAACTCTCCTGGGCTTTTAAAGGCTTTTAAGTTGTTGTATTTCATTTTGGTGTGATTTTTTTTTAATGAGTCTGCTTTCCAGTGGCAAGTTGCAAACGCCTGAGCCCTTGTTGCCTCACATTAACGCTCACTCCAAAGCCGCTGTGATCCTGATTGAGTCGTCCATCTAGCCACAATTCCTTGAGAGGTTGCTAAGCTTGCAACCTCTTTGCAAGCTTAGCTCACGCCGGCGAGAGAGAATGCGAGGGTTGTAACTGGAGTCATCTTCCAGCGCTGTCATCATGGAAGTCGCTTTATGTACAGTAAGTGAGTGTGGGTGTACGTAGGTAAAAAGAGAATGCTGAGGAATAAAGGAGGGGCTCAGTCCCTCACTGCAATCGAGAACAGTCGAACTTTGAAGCTGGAAAAAGAGACAATCCAAAATCAACAGCGCCTGTAATCTACAAACACAACAGAGTTGCGGCGTTGCTGGAGCCAGAGCCGATGGGAGATCCAAGGCAACTTAAGATTTGTCAGTTCACACAAACTAAAGCCCGCACACACTCTCTCATCTCTGAAGAAACACACTCTCTAAAAGGCACTCACACACCCAACCACCAGAGACACATTCAGACACAAAAAGAGTGTCTTCACACTCGTGCACACAGACGAACTACAGAATACAGACCAGTGGGATTTGTTGTCAAGATATCATAAAGACAAAGAGCCAGCCTCTTGGGATGACTGGATTTGATCAAAGTGAAGCTTTGTTCCAAGTCAGGATATCTTTCCAACTTCTTAAGCTAATGAACAGTTTAGACTAGCTAATGAAGTCATCAGCTGCTGAATATGTTGACGGTGTTTTGTACCGTTCACGTCACATTCCAAGAATAACATTGTCAAAGGCTTGCTATGCAAATCTGAGCAGCAGCTTAAATGAGCTAGAGTTCAGAAGTTGAAGGTTTTTTTTTTTCCTGTTCCACCAAAAAGAACAACCATGAAGAAGCCTATCGATAGGTGTGAGGGGAAAATACACGCAGCTTGATGTTGGATTATTTTGTGGCAGCATTGTTTCGGTATTGATCTTTTAGTATTTTTTGCTAGAATAATGTATTCTGGCACTAGAGTAAGAACATAAATAACTTCAGTCCGACAAATGGTGCTATAGAGTTTTTCTCAATGGGAACGCTACGAACACAAGGACTCACCTGAGATGATACTACCTAGAGATAGCATTAGCTCTGGACAGTGAAGCTACGACACTGGACACATTAGCACCACAGAAGCAACAACACAGTCTATTTCCTTTGCAAAGACCTACGACCAACAAGTACTGGGTATCGGGGGGGTTTTGTTAGCTGCCAGAGTCACTGGAGCAAAGGTATGTCCCAGTTTTTCTTGGACACAGCCGTACCTAAGATCTAAACAGAAATAAATCATAAAATTAAGGATAAATTAGGCACAGCAGAAAGTTCATATGTGAATATAGCATCTCAATATCTCCCTGCGGGGTGGCGCCTTTCACCCTCCATCTCATGTTCTCCAAACTCGAGCTTTGCTTTCCTAATTTCCAGATGCCAAAGAAGCTTCAAAACCAGATTTGTAGAAGTTCCAGTGTTCAAATAACAGTAACAGTCCATCATTCAACATTATACATTCAGTGAAGTTGGACTGGAGTGTAATACGAACAGTTCAGTTTTGCAGGAGCAGCTAAATCTGCTTGATGATCCACAGTAAGTCAATATGAAGTAAGATGAAAAGACAAAACTCTATTTTATTAGATAAAACAGTTCTTGATAATTGTTTATTTTACTTTGGGAACATCATTTGCAGTTGAATAAGGTGGAATCAATGCTTTGGATTACTACTGTATATATATATTTATATGCAAAACACGATAAACACAATCCTAGGAAGAAATCACCAGACCGTTATGGGGGACTGTTAGGATTAAGGCACACTCTGATTTCAAAAACTGTTTTACCAGCAAAGCCTCTTTTGGCTATTCAAAAGGTGTTTGAATTTAGTTTTTGCGGAACAGAACCCGTCAAACACTAGTCCTGTTCTTGAGCAAATCCCAACTGCAGTTTGATTGATCTAATACTTGATTGATGAAAATTAATTTCCCCCGGGGATCAAAGTATTTCTGATTCTGATGAAGAAAAATGAAAGTATCTGTTTCTCACAGATGGAAATCTTCTTATCTTCTCAGTAGACAGCATGGCACACAATGTTTGGAATTGCAGTCATTTATATTATCATACTGTCCAACCTCTGGTTATTCTGACCTCTTGTAATCGATGTTCAGGTCTTTTTGGATTACGGACATGACCATCCCCAGTTGTACCCTTGAGTACCGCTGATGTGCTACAAACTACCATTGTAACAGTCCATTAATCTAAGGCTGATCAACATTCATTACGGAGCTTGCAGGCCAGCAAGCGTGGGTAATATTGCTTAATTTTACGCAGCGATGTGAAGGTTTACTTTACAAGAAGAGTGCATTCATAATGTCGGTGTAATTCTTGTTTAGAGAGAGTGAATGAGCTTCCAGCCGATACATACATTAACCTCAAGATACAAGATATGGAGAAAATATGCAAATGTGTGATTAAGTGCAATAATGATATGGAATTCAGTTGTATTGTGCTGCTCTCATCAGCTGCGCACTAGATGAGCAGCCTATAACGCTAATTAAGTCATATTATTCTGATTATGTATAATATATTTATTTTTCTAAACATAACGGCAAAGCTAAATACTGATATCGGCACGTTTACATGCTCACAATTTTTATGTCCGTTTTCATCAGGACTAATACGTCTATATTCATCCCTATTGTTTTGTATTACATCACATTTCAACAGAAGTAGTAACAGTTGTGAATTTGACTTCAGCATTGGAAGGCTTTGTTCTCATACCACAAACAATTAGATAATAAAATGCAAAACACGCTTTGGTTAATGTAAACGAAACAAACCGTAAGCAATGAAATGAAGCACCAGTAACAGAAGATTTATGTGAGATTAGAAATTAATCATTGTTGACTTGAAGGAGGTTTTTGGATCCCCCAGGGTGGATTTAAGAGATATGGTCCACCAAAGAAAGGGATTAATTCATGAATTTACCGATTTATGACAAGATGGAGGGGCAAATATCAGGAGAGCATCAGTGGGCTTATATTACAAATACATTCAGGTAAAATAACATGTGCTTTTATAACATAGCAAAACACAGTGAAGAATTGAAGGTCATTGGTGTAAACCTGAGGCAGGCATTGGTGTGATGATGTCATAAAATATTATCTTGTGGCCTTCAACTCAAAGACTTGAGTTAGCAAACTCAAGAAGAAGAAGCTTATGACAGTGTTGTCAGATTCGGTAGATGGCGTGAGATCAGGGAGCATCAGAGAATGCAGAGGATGAGATAAGCCACCATGAAACAGGGAAAGCAAGTAATATATTTGTTGCTATGTTAACGCAGTGTTTACAGTGAATGAAGGAGAAAGTGAAGTTAAAACATTATATTGCACTTTGACGTTTCTGGTTTAAGGCTCACTTATATTCTGTATACATACAAAAAATACAATAGATACATTAATTTACAGCATCCACATATGTCCATGTGCCGCTTACATTGTTATTGATACACCCACAATGGGGCAGCGAAGAGTAAAACATTTGACAACACCAATGGCAGATATAGAGGGGGTTGCATTAAAAAGGTTTTTTTTTTCTTCTTCTTCTTCTTCCGATTGTCTGTAGACATTTTTTGTGTCTTGCTGGGATCATGGTCAACCCAAAGATTTCCGGTGGTACTGCTACATTTCATCCATCTCGCATCCGTCATCTCTCTGAAAGTGGCCGCAAATACTGAAAAAAGAAACACAGTAGAAAATAGAAATCTCCATCCATATTTGCATATTCCATTTATGGTTGAACATTAATGGTTCAAATGCATCGTAGAGAAAGGTCTCCATTGTGGTGCTGCTGCACAATCGATGTGCTGTGCAAGTATACAATACTATAAGTACACATTATCACCCTAACATCTGCTAGCAGTAAGACTGAAAATGGTTGCAGGTGAAGGTATTCGGCCATAAAGAAAAGTACTGGGGAAATGAAATGCTGGTGTTACGGTGGCAACAGATGAAAAGTCAGAGGATCATCAAAGTTATTGCAGCTCATCTGGAGAGACGTTTTGTTGGCAGCATTTTTCTGTTCACTAGTTGTCACGTCATTAACACTCAGATAAACAGAATATCAACCTTTTGATGGCACTAAAAAAAAGTTAGTGGATCATGAAAGTCATTAGGTTTCATCCTCTGCACAGGAACACATGCCTCCTTTTAAAATGTGAGATATTTCCATCTGGATTCTATGAATCATTTCCAACTTCGCGCCATCTGAGCTTGAAACATATCGACGAAGACGGTCATTTAGATCTTAGACTAAAGAATAATGGTACCTGACATGAGAATCCACATCTGTTCTTTTTATTGCTATCGCCATAAAGCTGCATCCTATTATGATATTGCAAACCCTTATGTTCATTTGGCATGAATACAGAAATGTGCAGACCTACTTGAGATGCAACGGAAGTCTTTATGCTGCACTGTCCTTTTGATAAAGCTGGGTTTTACAGTGAGATCCCGCACCACCTGCTCTCTCATCCTTGTGATAAAAGTGTGCTTGCTCAAACAAAAGCCGTTACGTGCCTTCCACTACATTGGCATAGCAAACAGAGGGAAGTCACAAATCACTTATGCCTGTGAGACAGTTTTACTGCAGCAGTAACTCTCCGTCATCGCAGAAACACACACACCAAACTGCAGCCTCACCGCGGCAGAATAGTTGCTAGGAAACACCTTGGTGCCAGCTCCATTAGTATCTGACCTGATTAGTTAATTGCAAAAATTGAGTAAAAGGAAAAACTATTCTGTCATTGAGTTGCTCGTGTTGCAACCCCTCCAGTATCCTCCAGCAGTTAGCAGGTGATGAGTGCTGTAATGCACCTCCTTAGTTAGCCTGCTTTAAATATCTAGACAGACCAGAGGAAAATATGTGATTCGACTCAGTGGATCCTCCGCCTGAAATGGCAAATATGTTTATTCTCATTTTTGCAAAATCAGAGGAGAGCACCTGTCTCATCTTCATGTTCAAATATAAGTTAAGAGTCTGCGGATGATTATCATACAGTTGGTTACCATAATTATTGGAGACAAAGACTGTCAAACACCTTTTGCATCGTTTATGATCAAAAACTGGAACGTACAAAACAATTATTTTCAGCTTTAGCAGAGACTTCAGACAGTTGAAAGCTAACTAGTTGCTAAGACAGCTACAAGTGCTCCGATCACCGCCGGGGGGAATAGTTAGATGTGATAAGCTATTGGCCAAGCAGCGTCAAGGAGGCCGGTTTGATTTCAGTGAAACGCATGATCTGAATAAGTTACCATGGCGCCAAAAATTTTGCAAGTAAACCAGAAAACACTAAGCTCGCAATTTGTAGCACCAGTAAGGATCAAATAAGCTGCGGAGAAACAAACCCAGAAAATGTTTGGCACTACGTCCTTGATCACACATTTCAAATTTAATCAACCTGAGGAACATAGCAAATTTCAAGCAGCTAACGTTGGCAGAGCGGCTAAAGCTAGCGGCATCACACGGCCAGCCACAAGCCCTGAAGTCTCTGAACAAAGTCAACACATAAGTTGACATAACATAAGTTACAAAGTTTTATTTTCACTTAAGAATATCATAAAATTGTTTAAGAAATGCGAGGCTGGGGGGACGGACGGTACATTAATTTCAACAGGTCAGAAAACATACACAATGCCTAACAGCATTAATTCCATGGTAATGATTCCAAAATAAGAGCAATTTAAATACACAACACCTTATAGTTTTAAAACTTAATAGAAATAAAATCTGTATCAGCCGAAATCTGTATCGGCTGGTCCGAATATAAAGATCTGAATCAGCCAAGAAAATTGAAAATCGTGCTCTTTTAACGATAACTGTGGACGACTCTTTATCCTGCAACCTTCATTGTAAGCCTAACGTCCTGCTACTGTCTTTCCTCCTACTCTAGTTCTTTCATGCCGCTTCTAGGTGCAATCTCAACCTCACATCACTGCCCTATCTTTGCAGATTCACCAACCTCACCGTTTCATCAGCCTCAACAGAGCCATCTGCCACCGCCACCAATATCTAGACTTCAAGGGGGCACAAATCTTTCAGGGATGATTATTTCAAGAAAAAAATATTGTTCAATAATTACCACTCCATATTCAAGTACAAACGCAGTGACAGTCCATGTCTACATCAGTATGTTGCACTGGCATTTTTCTGCAGCCTGCAGAAAGGAACTGTGATTTCCCAGTTGAGATTGTGTTGAACATAGATAGATGGAGAGATAAAATTAGATAGTTTATTTATCCCAAAGGAAATTCATGATGAACATGCGATACAGTACTGTCCGTGAATCTGTGGTCTGTGGTCCAAATAAGTGCACAGCTCACAAGCCTTAACAACAAATAGTCTCTGCGGTCTTGCAGAAAGAGGTTATCTATAGGGCACTGTTAACTCAGCCTCAGCAAAATCCATTATCATTCGAAATCCCTCGCGTCCATAAAAACTGAAGGGACAGCACGTCTTTAAATATCACTGGAATGACACCTGTTGTTGTTCTGCTCGACTTACAGCAAACTTACTTGATGAACCTCCTTCTGCCTGGGTACTTTGCTCTCAAATGATGTTAATGGCGACCATGATGGCTAGTTTTACCTGGCAGAATTTGCATTCCATCTCATTTTCCTTAATTTGTGAAGACATTCTGCATCTGTTTCACCAGTGCCTGGTGGTGATAATAACACGTTCCCTTTTGTTAAAAGCTGTTCCAAAAAACCTGTAGTTGCTTTACCACCACTTGCCAACAGTGCGGTAGTGTTTTTAAGGAAAAAATGAAAAACCTTTTAATGACAAATCATTTTTTATAATTAATTACTTCTCAAACGCTCAAAAATGATGGTCCATCCACCAAAACAGTCGTTTTTACTTAATTCACCATCTGTCAGGATGAAACCCACTTTCTCTGTCTGTAGGAGAATGTATTCACCCAAAGGGTACAAATGTTGCATCTAATGTTTGTAGGTCTTTCATTATATCCCCAAAAAGTCATGTATGGAATTGATATCGCAGTTGCAATAGGAAGAGCTTATCTCCAAAAACTATTCGTCTGATTTAGTCCAAATTTAATGCTTATGAATCGACTCGAGGAAATCTATCTTGTTTACATCATATTTGACTCTAATAGTTCATACTGTACTCACTAGTTGGATCTCTTTTATGAAAAACCCTGATTTTTCGGACACAGCCCAAAAACAATTAAAAATTTTATACCCACATAGTCCTTGATGTGAGGAAGAGCTGGATTGATTTTGGGAGGGTTGGCTGTATATATCTGACACTAGGAGGAGCTTTATCTACAAAAGTTCTCCATAATTTCTCAACTATTGATCGAATTTAGTCCAAATTTGGTATACATATGAATAAAATCTATCTTGTAAATATCATATTTTACTCTCATAATTCATGTTTTTCTAAATTCGGGGAGCTTGTTTACAAAAAAATACATTTGATGTAGTAATAATTAGACATTCAATGTGAGGTTTTCAGTCAGGGGGATGCTTGTACAATGCAGAGGTATGGGGTTTTGCTCTTGGTGAAGCAGCAAAGGTGTAGTTTATCCATATTATACTAACTATAACTATATATACTATATTTTTTGTAGGTATGTAACATTCATATGTGCCTCGTGGCCTTTGTAATTCCCCTCACCAAAGCGTTTGTAAATTACTTGTAAATATCAACGTGATTCTGCCTTTCAACAGACACACCCTTCATCAGTCCTGCTTTGAAATATAGGCGGGAGAAGACTTTGACTTGTGCCAGAAAATGACCTTTGCCTCAGAAAGGAGTCATTGGTAACCCAATTAAATGGAAATGTCATGCTGGTAATTGTGTCTCACAATGTGAATCATCTGTGCAGGTTGGCTTGCACTGAATCTGGGGAATTGGGTGATGTGAAGCATTGAAGTCTGTCCTCTGCCCTTCTCATGCACTCGCAATTTCTATTTTGTCATCTTGCAAGATAATGGTTGTCTAACTCGGTTGTCGCCAAGTTATTGCAATGTCTATCGATCACACATACTGTAGGTAGATAGGTGGGTTCTTGGGTAAGCAGAGCCTCTGAAGAAGCAGTCATTTCGCAGAGAGGCAATAGTGCAATAATAATTTGATCCCGTTAATATGAATCTTTGAGAGGGGGAGATCTACCCCTAGCATTTGGAATCAATTTAATATCACTAATAGTTTGACATTTATCGGCAGAAAAATCTTTTGCTAATGGTTATTTTCCTCACGACTTTGTTCATTACCTTTTTTGCGACAAATAAACAAATCCACAGTTTCAGCTCAATTTGACCTTTCTTCAGATCCATCCATCTACAGTAACGCCTCATCCAGTTCAGAGACATGAGAGACTGGAATGTCGGGATAGCATCAAGACAGTTCAACTGTTTATCTCAGGGTCGACACATAGAGACTTAGACTGAACACCGCTGGGATGAACCCAACAATCATGGGTGAACTAGAACATGGTAGCTTCTTGCTGTGCTATACACTGCACCAACGATTCCGGGGGTCCGCCAGCAGTAGGTTGGGGGTCCGTGAAAAATATATTAGTTATAGCGTATCATTAAAAAAGTGCATAACTATGAATGGTAATCACTACGCCAATAAAACAAACAATCTGAGCCAATAGCCCTCACTTACTTTAACTTTAGGACGTTAAAAACTCTGACATGTTTGTGACAAACCACTTAAACCTGTCACTTTGCTCGGGACGCACTATACCCGCAACACCTGTTGCTGATTTAGCTAGCATAGTGGACACGTATTAAAGTCCGTCCACTTCACCAAGTGATGCAAAGGCCTAACCGGCTAAACTTAGAAAGAATGACAACCGTTATATCAAGTTTAGTTTATTGAGAACAACGACAGGAGACCAAAATCTGTAATGTGTCTTCAGGTGCTAGCAAAAGAAGCTATGAAGCCTTTGCCGGGATATGGATGCTGAACGTGACGCACTGCTATATCACTCTTTAGGTGCGATAGCTGTTTTGCTGTTTTGCAGCCGGTATTTGAGCTACGCAGAGAAATGGCAGAGTTTATGAAAGAGGAAAAACCCGTTCTTGCACAGTTTTTCATTGAGTGTTTGGCCTAGTTGGAATATCTTGCTGACATAGTAAACATACTGAATAGCCTCAACCTCTCCATCCGAGGAGGCCACACATCTTTCCTTGAAGGGAGTGACAAAACACTGCCTTCATGAAGAAAACCGACTTATGGAGATGGAGGATACAATACGGAGAAAACCTAATTGTTCCCCCTAGAGTTCCTCCACACTACCAACCTGTCTGTGGCTACCGTGAGAAGGTCGCCACTTCACACCTCACATCAATTAGCGATGACTTCGGCTCATACTCCTCCGATGAGAACACTGATGCCCCGGACTGGGTGAATGATCCCTTTGAACCAGCTGCAACAGCAAATGGCCTGACTGTTCTTCTGACAGGCAGAAGAACAGCTGATGGAAATGTCCTGTGATAGGACAGTGAAGGTCCGATTCCAGCAGTTTAATCATACGAACTTTTGTGCTCCCTCTCAATATTACTCCCCTTTCCTACCGCTTACCTCTGTCAATCATCATTTAACCTTGACGGCAATGAAGAATAAGTTCAGGGCTCGTTTACAAGTGGAAGATGATCTTAGAGTCTGTTTGTCATCCATCTCTCCAAGAATACAGAAACCGTGTTGTGAAAGAAAGGATCATCCTTCTCACCAATTTAGTGACGTATTGATGTGAGTGATGCTTGAATTGATTTGTGTTTGATAAGACTGTGATGAAGCCTAAAGCAAATATTTATGACCAGGCTTAATTACTGACACCGTTAATGTTCTTCAGTTTTCTGCCAATAATTTGAATAAGGGGCAATAAGTTCATTATGTTAAAGTTGAACCAATTAAGTAATCTTTAAACATTAGGTTCATTAGGACGGTGTGAATCTTGTTTCTGTTCATTTCCTGGAAGCTTTAAGATTTGTTACTTTAAAATTTGAAATGCTCTGAGTCAGAATATAATTTTATTGGAGAAATACTGTATTTAAAAGTATTCCAATTTAATATGAAATTTTTGGGTCGAAAAGTTTAAAATCTAAAAACATTTTTTTATTAAATTAGAAAATTTTCTTCCACGTGAGGGGTCCCTAGCCCCAAAAGGTTTGAGAGCCCCCGCACTACGCCAACCCGCTGCCCTAGTCTTTGAATATTTCTTGCATCAAGTTTAGACTTTTAAGTGTGGCAAGTCTTGTGAAGATGTTAGCATGTCATTTTGTTGGATAAAAGGTATTATATATATATGAAGTTAGAATTTAAAATCTTGTAAAACATTGGTGAATATCACCTACAAAATCTTAGCCAAGGTCCAGGGCCATTCGTTACCTCTCAAAAAATATTATCAAAGTCATAATTTGTGGTAATCCTGTAACACACAGAAAAAAAAAACCTTCCCACCAGAGGTAATAATTCAAAGATGTTCAAGGTTATATCCATCCTGTCTAATTTATCTATCTGCCCCAATTCTTTCTTTGTCCTCTCAATTTGTGAAACCCAAGACAGAATGTGAGCGTGATATCTGGCAGGTTTTTAAATATGAGACATTTGTCAAATGCCCAAGGTCCAGTGGAGGAGGCGGAAAAGATGTGATTTGGTTTTCAAATGAGAGTCCTGACATTTGATTTCATAGAAATGATTGTTTCAGTATCTAAAACAAAATTGTGTCTTGGAAGTGATAAGTCCAGATTTGCTAATAATGCTAATACTTGTAATAAATGGGCGGGGGGTCATGATCGTGGGCCAGACCATGAAAAACCTGGCGCTACATATCATGTGATGTAATGTGTGGGGGAGTAATTATAAAAAGTTAAGCAAAGAAATGCAAAATGATATTACCTCATGCCACTATCAGATGTCCCCCGCACACACAGAAGGTGTAGCATATATGGGCTAATGTGCAATCATTTTATAGGAAGGTATTCATAGTATCTCTGTGGTAGCAGGGTGCATAATAGTAGGCCTATTATCTAGATTGGCTATTTCTCCACTGCTAAATGTGAATGTAAAAAACAGATCCGGGCACAGATGGCTGTTCCGCCACTGTCCTGCAGCAGAGCAGATGGAGAGTCTCAGCCTCGCAGCCCCGCATTCATTTCGCTCTCCACTCCAGTTGTAAATCAAAGTTACAGGATTCTTTCTGTCGCCATATCTTATTCTCTCCCTCTCGTTTGTTAAAACCTTGCTTCTCTTATTGTCAGCTGGGGGCAGAACATTCTACAGCCTCATAAATTAGGTGAAAAACACACAATTGCCCATGTATTGCACATTGAGTCCATATTTTATAGTCTCAGTATTTCAGTGCTGTGACGATTCTAGAAGCAAGTTCTTCATTTAAATAGTATCGATAACTCTTTATTATCACTCTATTAAACACGGTTAATTCATTCATTCATTCAGTCTAATAGATATCTGCGATTGGGTTACACCGACAGTAGGCTAAAAGGGTTTGCCAGTTGTCCCTTTCCCCAGCAACACTCTCCAGCTCACCCCAGGGGATTTCAAGTTGTTACCAGGCCAGATGAGACAAGCATCCCTCCAGTGAGTTCTGGGTCTACCGTGGCGTCTCCTTCCAGTTGTAACCTCCAAAGGCATGCATCCCGGAGGCATCCAAATCAGATCACTGAACCGCCTCAACTGGGTCATCTCGAAACGAAGGCACTGCGGTTCTGCTCGGAGTTCCACCCAGATGTATGAGCTTCTAACCTTATCTCTAAGGCTGAGCCAAGCCACGCCACAACAGAAGCTCTTTTCTGCTGCTCATTGTATCCTTGACCACATTCTTTCGGTCACTACTGGTCACTAAGTTAGTGATTGTTTGGTCGCCAGGCCCTTTTCCATATGGCTCAGTCCGAGAGAGGCTTCTTGGATAGTCCTTCTGGTCCTATCCCACCTGAACTGGTGTTGAATTACATGTATTTGGTGGTATTTCTATCAAATTTGATGCAGACATTCTGAGAAAATTCAGTCATTCTATTGTTTCATGGTGTGGAATAGAAATATTGGTAATTTTTCTGACTAATCACAAGTTACTGACACATAATAACAGGTATAATTTCACTGAAACTGTCTGTTAGGTCTTAACTGTCCATAGACACCAAGATTGTGCAATACGCCTGATGGTTGTGTAACTAGTTTAAGTTTATTTTGGCGCATGTAATTCAGGTTGACTCCTAATTGACCAATGAGCAGAGCTAGCTCAAAAAACTTTCAAACTCTTCTTGTCTTGTTTTTGGATCATGAAATATCTTGCAAATCCTGCAGAGAAAAGACCTTTAGCTTGTTGCCAGTCTTAAAGGAGTGACCTTAGAAATGTTAGAGCATTCCCTTTTTGATAGGATTGTCTCGTCCATTATTGAACAAGCATGGAGTCTTGCCATGCGATGATGGCTCTCTCATGTATTGTTCCAATCTATAATTGCTTCTTTTCATGAATTTTGTGTGGAAAGGTTAGGCTTGTAAACCTCACCGTTGCCTGGCTCCACAGTAGATTATCGGTTGAACCCAGGAGAGAAAAGCATTGAATTTGCAGCAGAACTCCGGACATTTTATCAAGAGTGTATTTTTGGGTCTTGTTGGGGGATTTTGTGCACTTTCATTGTTTGTTTCTACTTTCATTCATATTTTATGACTACAAATGTTCATTTGACTGTACTTGTTGAAACAACATATGGCACCATGGTGTGTAGATGGCAAACATTTAGCAATAAGTAACTTTTCTGGCTGATTTCAGCCACATCTTTTTTTATGGGGCGTCGCTGCTTGACTCTTTGGAATAGGAGGAGATTTTTAAAGGACCTCACTTTTAAAGATAAATTTAATCACATGTTCTCGTATGCAATGATGGCAGATGTTCGTTAAAATGGATTAGATTGCAGGATATCTGCAGCCCCTCTCTGTTTTAATTAACCAACACCTCTGATAAATATTTAAAAACCTTGGCTATGACATTGCAAACAGAGAGGGGCACCCAAGGGGAGATTAAGAGTTTTATATCCTGTTTATACTATTAAAGTACAAACTTTTGCCTGAATGATTTGACGTTTGTTTTGAGGTGATACCTGTTTGGAGTAATGTGAAGCAATGTGCAATGACTTTACCTACATCCATCGAATTTGTACATTAACTACAGTGCAGATGTCGCATTGAGAAATATGGGGAAAAGGATTATTTGAACAATACGGCTTATCATCATAAGCATCCTCTTGCGTAAAAGCCATAAACCAGATCATCACAACATCCATCCACACTGATATCCTATCGTATTTATTGAAAGATATTTCACTGATTAGCCTGGCTTAAAGTGACAAATAAGGCTCATCGAGATGCACTCCTCTGGCTGCCCACGATCATCTCATCACTGTGCAAGCAATGGAGGGAAACAAGAGCCATGAATCTAATTGAGATACTCTGACTAAATGGAGATTTAACTCCCATTACCACGTCAGTCCCTGCAGGATTTTGACATAATTCACTAAACCAATATTTATACTAATGGATTTGTCTTTTTAGGTTTTCATTGCTTTCCATAACAGCTACATCCAATATGCAAGCAAATTCTGAGCATTTAAGTTCCTTCAATAACCTTCACAAAATTATTATTTTTCTGATCTGCTACATATAAGTAGCTTCAGACATTTTTAGATCTATTTAGAATTAGTTTGGGGGCCAAACTTGATCACTGCTCAGACGCAGTTTTTGACCGTTTTGAAAAGTGTAGACGCAACTACAAGAATGATGGAGTACCAAAAGTGAATCCCTTGGTGTTGGTACTTATGTATGTTGGTACCTTCCTTCACTTAGTTATACCTTTTAGAGGAAGTGGTCTCATGCCGTCTGTAATGTTTTACCAGAATCCATAGGAATAATGACCAAAGCCCCAAAAACAAAGTTTGAACCCCATCCTCACCTTCATCATCACTCATCTGAAAACAGACATCCCAATGACATGAGCTATAATAGAGCAGAATAGCCCTCTAATCCATCCTCTTTCTCTACACATACCACTGATATGGCTAAACAGAGAGCAACACACTTTCCTATTTTGGGCCACCTGGGATTATGTGAGATCACCATTCACTCTCCTTTCAGTAGAAGTAGAAGAAATTACTAATTTGGCCGACCAGATACATGACTTTACATTTAAAGATAGGCTTCCCGATGCATGAACATAAGTTATTTTATCTCCATTTTTCTTCTCTACTAAGTCATGAGGGAAATATATGTCCCTTTAGCTGCTAAACTCTCCACTATGATCTCTAACTAATTGCTAACTGTTCTGACATTCTAACGGTTCTGGACAGGAAGTTTAAAATCAAGCTTTTTCGTTGAAAACAACTATTTCCAGAAAGAAAGCCTGTGAAAGTAGTCAGTTTTTAGCTGGACATCTGAACAATATACTTAATGTCACAATAAAGCTACATAAATCCAAGTGGCGCTGCAGGTTGAAGTATTCTCTTACGTCTTGTTGAAAATACCAGCTACAGTACTTCAATATTATAGTCCGGGTGAATTGGGATCACCTGGTGGAGTCCTGTCCATCAAGTCCTCAACTCCCACCACCTGAGTATATTCTCATGTATCTTGGTGGGCCATTGTAGAGACTGAGGCCTTCCGAGTATGGTTGGCCCATTGGTCTCCTGAAGCAGCAGACAGGTATGAAGGAGCAGGACATACTCTTCAGTTGTAAAAGAAGTGAAAACCTCAGTATAGGAGGAGTTTAATTAGGCTTTCGAGAAGGTCTTTGGGTTAGCCTAAAGGGAGTTCTGGCAAACTCAGAGGGTATGCAGATGGGAAGAAAAACTGCTGACCTGAACTGGGCATATCTTCAGATGGTGGAAGGAACACTCTGAGGACCGGTGGAACCTGAATGCCACGTCTTCTACAAATGATGAGGAAGGACATGATCACTCATGGGAGGGCTTGTCTGTAATCCTGACATGCTGAAGAATTCAAGAACCTCTTCAGTGGTGTGGATGTAATTCTCCTTGAGATACTGAAGGCTTTGGGCATTGTTGGAACCATAGGATGGGCTCTAATTAAAGGGTATGTACACTCTCCAGCCTTCATGGTAAAGTTTATTCCAAAATTCTGTATGGCTCCAAACAACTGTTAAATCTCAGAATCAGGAGGAGCAATGCAGACTACATCCTTGTGCGTGAACAGTAGACCAACTTTTCCCAATTGAAGTTTTACTGGAGGAGTCCTGTGAGTTTGCTCAGTCAATCTAGCTGTGATTTGTGGATTTGGAGAAAGTCTGTCTGTATATCAAAGTGAGAAATACAAATACACATATTAAAGCTGCACAGTGTAGCATTGGGCTACTGAGTATCACATGACACTCTACTTGTAATTACCCCTTTAACAGTCTATGTTCAGTTGACAAAAAAAAAAGGTCATTGACCTTTTTCATCCTCAGTTTCCTCTCACGGGTCACTCGTCATTAACCCAAGAGAGACTGAGGAGCAAACACATACTCTTAATTTATCAAAGCGGTTAAACTCTGTTTATTTTGGCTTGGACTCTAACTGAATAATTCCCCTTGCCTCTCATTAGCATCTGTAATTTACTCTGTGCAGATCAGGAAGGGAAGGCTTCGAAATTCAAATTGAAAATTAAAATACCATAACACTAAACAAATAAACAGCCCACATTAGCTCCATTGATAGGTTGTGAGGCTGGAAGTAACGAGCATCCTGACGTTAAAGAAAACAAACATCATTCCCTCAGCTCTCTGAAAGGAAGGTTGAGAGCTCAGGTTTTTATTTGCCTGTCACTCTTATCAAGATTTAGTGTTGGTTCACCTCCTTATATTAAAGCAATGATGATCCTTCTGACAACTCCTGCATTAGTCAGAGCATCTGGCACAAAAACACTCTGCAAACTGAACTGTAGAGACGCTATCTTCTGGATGGTTATGAGCAATGTAAATCCATCAACCGGACCAATTCCATTCTCTCATCTAATCCCTTATCGCGCTGATGAATGGGTGGACCGCATATCATTTTAGGGAAAAGGAAGACATTTATCAGTTTAAGTATGGACTGTTCTGGTTAGTTCCTTTGGATGTGCGGAGTTTGACATTATCAAAGAACAGCATGGTCATTTTTACCATTTAGAGATCTGGGGGGATCTCTTACTCATTTATATCCTTATAGTCTTGAGCACTGGCTATGCCTGCAAGCAGTGCAGACAGCAAAAACCGTCTCAAATATATATATATTGATTCACTGGTGCGATGTAAAGTTAGAATTTCCGGGGAGACTTCACTCATGAGTCTTCAAGCATGATTGAATCTGGTCCAGTGCAATACTATAAAATTTTAACCTCATTTGAGTCAATGCCAGCTTCTGCTTTGCAGCCAGAATTCTTAATTGGCCAAATGTGGGTTGAAGATGTTTATCATGAGGGGCTGGAAGCTATGAGACAACCTTCATTACTGGATCTCATTCAGCAGGCTCATCCCTATTTAACAACAACTGTGCATGTGCATGCTTTTACAATACTTAACTTTTAGTTTGTACAATTAGGGATGCACTAATACAACTTTTTGTCGGACCAATTGTGAGTACCGACGTTATGTACTCGCCAACACTGATATGAGTACGTAACCGACGTGATATGAGTACTTAACCGACGTTTACATACTCGCCAGCACTGATATGAGTACTTAATCATACCAGTCCACTTTTGTTTTCATCACAGTCACATCACATTTACAATGAAGTTCCATTCTGAAATGCTGTGCAACAGACAGTGCAGACATTGCCATTAAGTGACATTGTTGTACTGATGTCTTGTTGTTGCCGTGAGGTGGCATTGTTACAGTACAGTGTTGTTTTCGCAGAGTAATGTTGTTGCCAAAGACTTGACATCATTGCAGTAAAGTGATGTCGCTGCCATTAAATTGTATTCATGCCGCAAACAGGCATTGTTCATGTAAAACTGCCTTGAAGTTTCTTCGTTGCCATAAACCGGTATCGTTGCTGTGAATTGGCTGTGTTGTCGTAAAGTAGTGTGATTGCTGTAATCATGGGTCATTGGCGTTTAGTGCTATTACTAATGTAAAGAGTTATCACTGACGTAAAATGGTATGGTTACTGTATTGTGGTGTGGTTGCTGAAAATAATTTTGTTGTCAAACAGTTAGTGTACTTGCCATAAAGTGGGGTCATTGCTGTAAAGTAGTATATTACTATAAAATGGTATCGGAATATGGTTACGTCATAATCTTTTTAAGAATACGGGAAAAGTACACATGCCCAGTATCTGCATATACTGGCAAGTGTGTCTCTACTGTAACGTATGTTTGTATTTGGTTGGAAAAGTTGCCAAAAACAAGTTTCCAAGCTGCTGTGAAGTAATAAATCCACCTTACATCTTGTTAAGACAAGAAAGTATACAGTATATAAGGTGATGAAGGAGGCAAACATTGTCAAGGTGTCTTTACCCATCATGACAACACAAGATTATTCGATTCTTGAATTATGGGCTTTATGGTTGTAATAAAAACCCATGAGCTACGCTGACAGCTGAATGTGACAAACCTTCAGTAGCAAAACAGGATGTCCTGAGAGAAAGTATACAAAATCATGAAAATGTCTTGATGCTAATCACTCTGGCAGAATCAACGGGGGCGGCTTTGAATATCATAAGAGCCTGTAATGAGCAAACATTCTTGTTGTCCCATTAGGTGTATAATTAGATACCTATAATGAGGAGTATATCTAATTAGGGGCATACGGTTTTCTTCATATAATAGGGATACCTTGTTATCTCATTATAACAAGTTGGTTTTTGTGATGAGAGGAGTATTTTTGTTACGAGCCTACGATGCTGAATATACTCATTTCTTATCCCTAAAACGTAGCCTATATGCGATGTTTTGAATCCATCATATTCAGGGTTGTGGAGATGCTGGAGCCTATCCCAGCTGACATTGAGCGAGAGGCAGGGTACAGGTAGGAGGAGCATGTTCTTGGACTGCAGGGAGAAGCAAGAGAACAGGCAGCCCACACAAAAATGGCGGAACGTGTGAACTCCACACAGAAAGGACCAAGGACAGAGGCTGAACAGGGTCTCGAACGCGCTATTAGTTTAGTTTAGCTCAGTTAGCTTTAACAGGTTTACCAACATAAATACATACATAAATACGTTATCTATTAAATCACTTCTACATGTGACACACCTTCGTCGTTAGCTTTTCATTGAGGCTGTTGTTTTAAAAGGCAAGGCAACTTTAATTTTTTAGCAAATTTCAGCAACAAGGCAATAGCAACAGCAATCAAGACCAGAGTGCAAAAAAAACCACTGGATATACCCGATATGACATATGACTCAAATGTGTTTTTAAAAGATTTCTTATGCCAATTCATGTTCAGGGAACTGAACATTTGCATCGATGTTGTTTAGTGACGGGCAGATGAGGGAACAGTGCGTTTCTATTTTTTATTTAACCTTAATTAACCTGGAGAGACATTGACAATAAAAATCTCTTTAACAGGAGCTGCCTTTATAATACAGGCAGCAGTACATAAGAGTTTTAACTTGCATACAGATACTTAGGAGTATATAGAATATATATAAAAATGTATATGTCTCACCTTTTTTCTCTCTTACCAAATTTCTTTTGATTTTGGCAAAGTGTGCTACTGCTTGTGAAGGCGGTCTCTTGAAGTGATGAAGAAATCCAAGAGGGCTGTTAGTCATCAGGTCTGTACGGAAGCCTCCTGCATTCACCTCAGAAAATAAAATTTTCTCCCTGTTTTTCTGAATTAACAACTTAGTTATCTCATTCTTTCAGAAAAACAGGGCTGTTTTTCTGAAAGAATGAGATAGATATTACTCAAGTGAGAGTTGGATTAAACGGAAGCAATCATGATACGCTTGATTAGTTGAATCCAGAAGTATTTTGGTCTTGCCTTAAGACATTGGGAGCTTCTCACGTCTCTAAGTAATACAGATGGCCTTTTATTAGTTGGCTAACTTTCTGCAGGCACCTAAACACTTTGCGGATGCTCAGACTGAAAGCCTAGGACTCCCTTTTCCTGAGTTAAGTAAAATTTTGTTTGAAGATACTCAAGAAAAAGAGTAAAAACCAGCAGGAGGTCAGATGCCTAACAACACACGTGTTCAAACAAGGCTGATGGGAAAGCTAGAGGAAGACACGTCAGAATGTGTTCACAAACATTTCTAAAGCACACGTCTAAAGTATACGTCTGCTAAGATCTGCTTTCATTTGACCTTTGCAGGAGATCTGAATGGATAAATGGAAGTGATTGCAGCTAGGGCACATTTCCTGTGAACTGAGTCAGCATCGGTACATGCTAAAGAGGTCATACAAATCCAGGCACATCTGGAGGATCAGCTACAGAAGAGGAGGAATTTAGAAAAGGATGTTTTATTTCCAAATTCAAAGTGGCAGCACCCTGCACTTCACTGCACTCCTCCTGCCACAGGAAATTGTATAATAGGTATCCATTTTCAAATTAGATCAGAGGCTGATATTGAAGAAAGACTGTTCATATCTCCTGTGGAATTCCATCAGGCGGCGAGGATATTTTCAATCGGCATTAATGCGTTTTGCAGCTTCATACTGCTCTGATATGATAGCTGGCTGGAGCAACCACTGTGCTGGAACTAGCAGACTGTCTCCTCCTCTATCTTTCTCTTTCTTCTCCCCTTTCGCCATGCATAATACCCTAAGCCCCTTTTTCTGAAACAGCCCTTTTCACGTCGTCCACATACCACCGATCCTCAGCTCACTTTCAGTTCCTACACCTTTACTCTTAAATAAAACGTCAGTGGAGGCTGCAGGATCGGTTCTTAGTGTCGTTCACTCCAAGCTTCACAACATCACAAAAACAGAACGATGATGATGGGATCTATGCGTCACATTTTGGTGTTTTGAAAGTTTGATGCCGCGTTTAGAAAGCCAACTACTTAATGGAATGATAACATCTATTTGAAAAAAGCAGGTATTCAAACAACATACAGCATGGTGAGTGCGTTTATGGTCAGTGTTGACCTCTGCAGTGAATAAAATTGCTGCTGGACTGAAATTATTCAAACGGCATTGTTTGTTAGATTTAATGGCAAAACACTGTATTTCCCGGTTGTTTACAAAAACCAATTGATAATTATGATAATGTGTGCTCATTGCTACCACCTCAAGTCATATGTTGTATAACGTTGTGAAATTGTTTGTGAAATTGGTTTTCTGCAATGCCTTCGTCCCTGAGAGACCGCAAATTTGGGTTCCGTGTATTGCTTACGGACCCTGCCCCCCGTAGACTGCAGTGGCTGTCTGGGGATCCAACGACCAACTTTCCAACAAGTCTGCTGCTCCATCAAACAAACTTTAACTTGGAACAAGAGTTATACGATTTTCTCAAAAAACAAGATGTAGAGACCATTTTGCCACAATGACCTGCTGCCCTTGTGATGCATAGCTAGACACCTGCGTCTGGCAGAGTTTCTGAAGAATCTTAGCCCATTCCTCCAATTTTGTTGTATTCCTGGGTATAAATGCAACAGCCGCACTTCTTAAAAATTGCACCAAGACTTTACATCTGATATAAGTCAAGTGACTCGGATGGCCACTCTAGAACCTCTTCTGAATCCAAACCTTGGTGAATTTGGAGGTCTGCTTGCGATCATTCCCCTTTTGGAATGTCCATTGACGCCCAAGCGTGAACTCTCTGAGAGGTGGCAGGATGTTTTTTTTTCTAGCATCCCCTGATACGTGATGGAATCCATCTTACCCTCTACATAATGCAGGTTTCTGGAGCCGGAGGAAGTAAAGTAGCCCCAGGGCATCACTGAGCCGAAGCTATAGCTCTTTTTCTTCCTCCCCCAGACATACCACTGATCCATCGCCCCCAAATGTAACACTTTATGGTTAATCGCTCCATATAACAGCATCCCAAATTGTCTTTGTCTTCTCTATATATGGTTCTGAGCCACAGGAGCGACTTTTCTTATTGTTTTGGGTCATCAGTGAACGTCTTGAAGTTCAAGCATGGAGCCCTGATGTAAATTTAGGCCTCAAAAAGAAAACCTTTGGGACTCTGCAGCTAAGAAACATGTTATTTATGAATGTGTACAGGTTCAGAAATAAGTCTTTATGACTTACCAACAATTAAGGGTCGTTGACTCTTAATTGCCTGTAGGTGTGAATGTTCAATGTTTGTCTGTCTCTGTGTGTCACCCAGAATGTTTCAAATAATGGAGTTAAAGAAAATTCAATAATACAGACTGAAAACTAAGAGCAAAAATTACAGATGATACAGTAATGATTCAATCAAATGCCGTATTTCACAAATATTCAGATGTTACACAGCAAGAATCTGTAAATCTTTCAGATTAACCAATGGTGGAATATCTTTTCTCTTGAATGACTGTGAAGTTACTTATGCAACAATGTGCTTCAATATCTAGAGGTTGTTTTTATTGCTATATTATGAGTCTCAAATTATAATGGGACTGTTAGTAGAAAGGAATGATGGTGGAAACAGCTGCCTCTGTGGCGGATTGCGTTTTCTGAGTGCTGCCTTGTCGTAGCGGGTGTTCTGTTTGCTCGTTGATGCTTTTTTCTCTCTCGTGTCGATTTACTTAGACTAGTCTGAATGAGGCCGTTTGATGTTGTATGGCGCCAAATAACAATAGTAAGATGCCTGAAAATGATATTAGTGGGTGTAGAATTAGTGATCTCACCTTAAATACCAAATCTGCTACTTTTCTTATCCCTATTAAATGTTACATGTGACTGTAAAGGGGATCTTCCTATGCACATCAGGTTATTTTGTAAATGTATATTTAAACCTCATACAACAAATTAGGCCACAGTCAACCTTCCTACAAACGTATGCCCTCTCCCCTCGGCGGCAGAATATCAAGGTGTCCGTTGTACTGGGCGCTTTATGGATTTGCTGTCCTAGCAAGTTATGTTAGATTGTTTCATTTAGCTTAAATGGCTTTAATTAGCTTTCATTTAATTGGTAGAGGAGGAAGGAGCCCAAGGCAAGGCTCTTGCTTCCCAGAGTTGAGCAAATTTCCGTCAGATAATAAATTACAATGAGGTAGAGCTCTGGCAAAGGTCATTTGACGTGTGTAGAAAGTAATTTGAATCAAGCAGAGTTGTGACAGACTCCACCACCGATTTGTTAAAACTATCATATATGGACTGAGTGTAAGGAAAAAAAGTGAATCAAAGGACGTTTCGAAAGGAGCCACATGTCAGCATTTTGAAATAACGTATGTGTTACATGTTAATTGTTTCCACGATAATAATAATCAGTCAAAAGTCAAAGTCAGCTTTGTTTTCATTTTCTAACGGGCCAGACATACGCAGAAACTCAAATGACGTTTCCCTCCGCACAAAAAACGCATAAATATATGTCCAAAATTAACCAGTATCACATTCAATAATATGAATCAATATAACATTATACTGCCTCACAGGAGTAATCAATAACATTGATTACGTTGTAGCAGTGGCAGTGGGAAGCAGGGAGTCATCTGACCAGACTAGAAGACTGGTCAGATGAACTCCAGCACTGCTGGTCTTGTTGGGTGTTACTGGTCTACAGCGGTTAGCACCTACCAAAGTTGTTTAATGAAGGGGCACCAGTGAACCGGCAACGGGGTCCAAGAGTCACTGATGAGTAATGAAGGCTAGTCTGTAGTCACTCAGTCGCTCAATGTAGCACAATTTGCAGAAAAAGTTTGATAGTGTTATAACGTTGTTAGATCACACAGTGAGACACACTTGCTGTACACACACATAAGGACCCGTCCATGGTCGAAAGCACCTACAATGGGTGCTCCAGAATTGGAGAGCAGTGCAATGGATGAAGGTGGCTTAATCTGACTTTGATCTTTTACATCATATGGACGGCCGGGTGAGTTTGCTTCGCTTAGTTAGGGAAGATTTGGCACTATGGGAAGATCGCAAGCCAGCGAAGCCTTTCTTCTTTTCATTCATTTGGTTTTGTGGGTGGTTGTACCCCCCTCTCGCCCAATGTCAGCTGGAACAGGCTCCAGCCACGTCACTGAACACGATAAGTGGCTATGGATGATGAATGAATGAATGAATGTATTGTATTTCCTGCTTTAACACTGTTGTCCCCCTTCATGGAAACAGTATTCCCTAATGGCCTCTTTCGGCTGGCTTATGCGGAGTTTCAAGGCCATAGCTGGACCCTTGGGTCTAAGAGGGGCACAGCGGCACACAGCCCTGCAGGACAACTTGTGCAGGGTGCATACATGAGCCTTCTTATGCATTCTTATTCTTCATCATTCTTATTCTTTGAATGAGGACGTGACGGACGAAATGGAGCAGTACCACCAGAAAGCTACGGGGGCAGTGTTCCCATAATTCAAGCCACACGCACAAAAATTTGTGTATGTGTATAAAAAGATGTAGGGTGAGAAAGTAAGAATTAAAAAAAAAACCATTCTGTTCTGGTGCTATACTGCTTTTAATGGCCTTTCATATATGGCAGAATGTAGCCCCCATCTTTGCGCTCCTCATTGACCAGGTTTATTAGGACGCCCTCCTCTACTGTTACCATTTTTGTTGTCGGCGAACCTTTTGACTCTTCCTTACCATTTTGTGGATGTGTCCATGGCAGATTCACAGACAGGCGGAACTATGTGGGTGCTGAGTGATATAATGTTTAAAACTGATGCATTTACTTTGGGGAATAAATAAGCTTTCAGATGGAGCACAAAACATTAATCACGTGCTTTATCATCTGCAAAAGACATAACAGTGTAAGAATCTAAAACTTTTTTTTCGTATACTGAGAACTAAACAATTTAAAAAATATTAATCTAGTGGCTCAAAGTCTGTATGTGGACATTTTTGATAGATCTGGAACAGGAAAGTGGAGGGATGACTCCGTGTGGGTGCCTGTCTCATGCGAGACATATTGGCGAATAGAAAAGCACGTATCTCTGCCAGTGAATGAAAAATACATGTCTACGTGGAAGACATGTTGCAAGTTTATCTAAGTCAGCATGACAGCTAAGTCATTCATCACCCACCCACCCAAACTTTAGAGGTTTTCCGCTGGAACCTGCAGGCTAAACTGTCTATAAAGAAATGAAGGTGACCTTTGCAGGCTCTCCAGGTCAGATTGTTTTTTTTTTAACAATTTATTTTAATGAACCGAGATCCTGCCTTGGGTTATTTTAATAAATTGTTCTTTAATATCTGTATGTAGAAATGTCTGTGTCCGTCACTCTCCCCGACATCTTCCTGCTGGATATACAGAGATATTTTCTCTGCTTTTGTAGTTTGGGTCCTAACTTGTTGGTTTTTTTGTTGAACATTTTTTTCTATTTGGAATTTTTATCTGAGGTTGGATAATGTAGTTTTTTCTATATTAAGACGCCTCAGTTGTTCTCCATTCCTGCTTTTATAGATCCTCAGTTTTATCACTCAACTTATTCTTGTTCTCTTTACGTTTTTATCTCTGATTTTTTGTTTTGTTTGCAGTCCGGTCCTGTATTGAAATGACCCATAGCACAGTAAAAATGTCACTTTATTAATCTGGAAACAACATGAATTAACTTTATTTTTGATGAATGTGAAGATTTAATCAATTAAATTGACCCTCATATTTCAGAAAAGCGTTTATATAGGACTAATTTGCAATAATAAGTACTATGTTTGCGTTAATAATAGGTATTAAATGCGTTTTGTAGATAATAATAGAATTAAGGAGATCTACCTTGTATATTTTACTCCATGTAACTCCAGTGAAACATACAATATGGATCTCCTCGAGTCTTTCCAAACAACGTTTGGGAAAACCATTTCCGAAAAGCAGTGTTTTTGGTAAAAAGCTTCTTCTGAAGTGAATAAATTATGAACTGTCAAAGTAAATATAATACACTACTCAAAAAAATGAAGGCAACACATAATCATCACACTGTAACTCCAAGTCAATCACACCTCTGGGATACCAGCTAGTTCAGTAAGGAAGTAATAATGATTGTGCATCAATTTCACCTGCTGTCATGCAAATGGCACCAGACAACATGTGGAAAACATAGGCGATTATCGAGACAACCCCTATTAAGGAATGATTTTGCAGGTGGTGGCCAGAGACCATTTCCCTCTCCTCATCCTTCCTGACTGATTCTTGGCTGGTTTTGAATTTTTCCAGTGCCCTCGCTACTAGCGGTAGTATGAGACGGTATCTGTAACCCACAGAAGTTGCTCAGGTAGTTTATTAATGTTATCAATAAAGATTTTCAAATGGAATATTTTATTCATCCAGATCTAGGATGTGTGATTTAAGTGTACCCTTTATTTTAGGCGTACTGTATAAACAAGATGGATCTTCTCGAGTCGATACATACGGAGCAAATTTGAACTACTAGATCAGACCGAGGGTTAGGAAATTAGGGCCAGAAAAGTTTTTTAGATAAAGTTCTCCATGTAGTGTTGGAAATATACAGCCGACCTTTCCCAAAATCACTCCAGTTCTTCCTCGCAACAAAGTCTATGGGGGACAGAAAAGTTGAAAATGATTCATGAAGAAGAATAGAATTGTTTATGAAGCAGTGTTTGAGTTAAGGTGTTAAAATGAATGATCTGCGGACGCTTCCAAAATATCCGCGACTTTTTGGGCATGTAATTATACTATATAAATAAAGCAAAATGTCTGCATGAAGTATCCAAATGATGAGATAAAATGATTCAAACTGAATAAACCAGGAATGCTGCAGGTGGAGGTCACCCTCTCCAGTTGAGCCATCATGAATGTTTACCCACACTCATCTTTCAACTGACAGAGGGCTTGAATTCCACTCTGACCCCTCCGGTCCTCTGTTCACCCATTACCAGGCAGACTAAGTAAATTGAACTAATCATCTTTGATTAAGTACTGACTCTGGGCTTGATACAGCGAAGACAAAGGTCATTCTTCATAATAAGATATGACATTGCGGCTTGAATTGTTGAGGCAGCGCGCCGTGGCGTTCACATATCAGGGGGTTAGGAGGGGAGCAGGGACAGTAATTGCACATTATTCATTTAGATGGATCTGAATACAGCCTGACTGTATAATTTGGATGCTTGCTGGAAAGTTAGCATCATATTACGAGTGTAAATCATCCGCAACTTTGTGAGACCACAGCTGCAGACTCGGGGCTTGACTGCGTCATTATCCGGCTCAGTGGATTAATTCTGTGAGGATGGAATTTGTCAAGATGTAACATGTAATAAGTCAAGCCTGTGAAGAGTGTAACCTGAAACATAGTGCCTGGTTTAGAGAACCAGCAACTGAGGACATTCTTATCTTTGGGAGCAGTAATTGATGCATAAATCTTCATCTTTTGTTGGGAAACCAAACAGATTTCAGCAATTTCTCTGCCAAATCAATGTGCCAAGAGTTTGTTTTAAAATGGAGAAAAGAGAAGTCCACTTCATTAAAACAATTCAGAGTCCTGGGTTGATGAGCCACTTCATTGTCATCACCAGCCATCACTGAAGTACAATGAAGACCAGAATCTCCCACCTCTTTAGATTTTTTGGACTTGAGGAAACGCTGCAGCCAGATGCAGACACTTTACCGACAACAAAAATCCCTGCTGTACTGAGGGCCAGAATCTCAGTAATAGTTTTTGTAACAAGGTGTCAGGGCATGGTAGTTTTATTATCAGGCCTAGTTTTTACAATAAAAAGGAAATGAAACACATGGCTGCCAAAAGCCTAAAGTAGAGCAAAATGAGTACAGCAGAAAGCTAATGTGGATATCCTCGTTGGGAAGAGTTAGTACTATAAAGTAGGTAAATAAATATTTAGAGTTATTTCAAAGAAGTCAGAGAATGATGAGAAGATGAACAATTTATTACAACAGATGATGAGTGGTTATTAGTTAATTAGAGAGAAAGTCTTTGGCGCTCAGACTCTGCCAGGGGATTGAGTTTGAAGGGTCTCTGCCCTGAGCAGCAGTATGGAATACCCACCCTTTGAGGTCTCGAGACTTCAGTTGAGACTTGAGCTGGTGATTGAACCACCGACCTTCTGATTAGTGGAAACATGCTAGATGCCTGAGTTTTTTGAAGAGCCAAAGTCCTTTTTTTCTAACTTAATGACAAATCCATTTGTTAATAGGGCCTATGGGCTTTCAACATATCACGTACGTTTTCGTGTCCTCCTCCACATTCAACTCCCATCTGCCATCTTGTGGATGTGTCGTTGCGGACATAAAGAATATAGAATGTAGTCACTGACGGATGCAATGACTGAAATATCGATTTCCTACATAAACGGAGCATAAATGGAACTTTAGGGTGCCGATCCAATCAGGGTTCACTAAGGCTCAAACACGAAGGAGGGAAGAGGTAGGCATTCAGAGGTGGGAGCCGATCACCTAGTGGAGGGTTAGGGTTCCGCTATTGACCACATCCTTTACTTAAACTCCGATTGATAAACATATTACTAAGTCGCAAACGCTATTATGTAAATGGAGCGCACATTTTTACTTACTGCTGAGTGCATTCACGTCCTCCAATTGATTTTAGATGCAATTTGAAAAAATATAGTTTTCTGGCTGTTACTGACGCCTGTGAACAAAAAGGTTTATTAGAAATGATTCAGTGGAACACTACTGATAGAGAGGGAGACAGTTATTATGATGGAGTTTACAGCTCTGGGGAAGAAGCTGTTCCTAAGTCTATTTGTCCTGATGGTTCTGTATCTTTTCCCTGATGGCAGGGGCGCAATCAGACTGATCAGACTGAATACGGGCATGACTGGGATGGTCATGCCCATATTGATGCTGCTAGCCTTCTTGTGTAGACGGCTAGCATACACGGTGTCCAGATTTGGGAACTCCTTCGCCACAATCCTCTGATCAGACATTCAGATCCGCACCAGGTCTTTCCTGTCTTCTGCAGTGAAGCTTGTGAACCACAGTGGGGCGCAGTGGCAGAGAATGATCTCTAAGGTGCTCCTGTAGAAGTTCACCTGGAGCAGAGAGGGAAGTTGAGCGTACTTTAGTTTCCTGAGGAAGAAAAGTCCCACTATAATGGGACTTTCTTCGCGTCCCATTATAGTGGTATCATCGGCAAACGTCACTAAAGTGTTGGAGGAGAGGACGGTTGTGCATTTGTGGATGAAGAGGGCTGATACTGAGCCCACAGCCTTGTGGTGCCCTGTGTTCAGGATGAGGATGGAGGATTTGCGGTTGCCAACTCTAACATTTTGTGGTCTGTTAGTGAAGTAATCCATGAGCAGAGTTTGGTGGATAGTCCCTGCTTGATGAGATTTCTAAACTAGATTATGGGGCCTACAGCGTTGAAAGCAGAGCTCAGATCTACAAATCGCATCCTGACATAGGTTTTCAGATGCTCTAGGTGTGACAGGGCTGCATGTAGTACAATAGAGGCGGCGTCCTCTGCAGATCCTTTCCCCCGATAAGCAAACTGGTGGCTGTCCAGATCAGTGAAGATGTTGGCCTACATGTAGGATTGCACAAGCTTCTCAAAACACTTCATGACCAGCGTTGTTGGAGCGACTGGCCGGTAGACATTGAGGCTTTTGACTGCTATCCGTTTGGGCAGGAGGACGATGTTGGTGGATTTGAGGCATGTTGGGGCTACAGCCTGTTTGGTGGACAAGTTGAAGACGATGGTGACCAGGCCAGGCACCTGAACCGCACTGGACTTCCGTGTGCGGTCTGATACGCAGTCTGGTCCTGTCCTACTTTGGTGATGGCTGATTCTGATTACAGTGGATCTCACTTGGTTGCGCTGTTGGATGAGTGCATGCTCTTCTCCTGACGGTTTCATAGGAGCTCTCACTCTGCCGTCTTGATTGTCAAAGCGATCAAAGAACTGGTTCAGGGGTCAGGGAGTGTTTCTTCATGGCTGAACTGTGTGCTACTGCTCTTGTAGTCTGTTATGGCTATATTGCCTCTCTGCATACTGCGAGTGTCGCAAAGTGACCCTCAATACACTGGCGGTACCTGCGCTTGGCTTCGCTAACTATTGTTACTACTATTATTCCTACCAACTGTCCCTAAAGTCCATACTGAGTTTGAAAAAAAGCATTGTTTCAATTTGCTGCTCCCTGTTCCTGGAATTCGTTGCAGAATGAGGTGAATCTCAAAGAGCTGGTCTAACTGAATGCATTCAAGGCAGCCTTAAAAGACTTGGATGTTGAGACATTGGGCTGTGAGCGTTTTGACTGATATCGATGTCTCTCTTTGATAAATACGATGCGTCAATCCCAACTCATGATGTTTTTAATTTAAATTTTTTTTCCACTGTAAATTGTTATTTGTACGTATTCTGTAGCTTTCTCCACTCCACTCAGTAAAGTAAAGGATCATTCCCTTAAAATGTTCTTCTTGCATTAATAACAACCTCTCAACTTGACACTCCTTGTGTGGATGCAACATCAGGTACTTACACTGAACCGTGCTTTCCAATTTGTTTTCGAAAAGGTGCATTAATGGGGAATTATTAGGTAATAAATTAGCACAAAATTGGTTTTAAATGTTCTGATGCGAACATTAAATGAACATTAAAACTTTGTGACAGCTACAACAACGCTGAAACAATTCACTAATTATATCAATTTACAAAAACAATTACCACAATTGTTTTCCACAACACTGCTGCATAATCCATTTACGTCTTTGGGCTTTCATTTCGTAAACAAGAACTAGCCTACTCAAGCCTCAGTTTGTCTGCTTCTAGACACAAATGTTTGCAAAGCTACTTACCAGCAAAGCTCTGCAGGGAATGCAAAGCTCGCCCTGTTAATAAGAGAAGGAGAAATTACATTTCAATAAGCTTTCAGTCTGTGGAGAGATGATCCAACGGATTCAGCCGCCATTGCTTCCATTTTTGGACACATTCTTCTCACAGCGATGTTTTCATCCTATGGTACGTACGCCAGTGAACACGATCAGATGAACCTCTACTGATGGTTCAGACAGGAAGACTATCCCTTTGCACACTTACGCCTGTGGTTTATTTCTCAGACAATCCTTCTATTCATACCATTCGCATGTGAGCAGTCTGTATTTCCTGCTTCAGTCACATCAGTCCAGTAACACAGTGACACATCTTCATTATCATCCTATCATCTGGCATCTTTTTAAATACGATTCTCTGTAATTATTTCATATTACTGTTCTAAATGCCTTAACATTTCCCCATCAGCGGCCAGTTGGTGCAGATCCACCATATCTATCATTTCATCTGCCTTTGCAAAATCATCAGCCACCATCACCACCACCCTCTAGACTCCATGAGCGGGTTTATTGGAACAGATACCCTTCAATTTACCAGAATAACCTATCAGTCAAAGACGTTCTACAGACCAACAATCATCACAGATCTTCTGATTTAAGCTCATCAAAAATGATCTGTCCTTCATCATCCTGCCCTTCCTGATTGAACTAGAATCATCAAACAAGGAGTATACTAACAGAAGGCAACATGTTGAAACTACAGTATTGCTCATTTTTTGAATTGCAAAGGAATATTTGAAAGGATAAACTGTAAAGTTAGATAAACTCTAACTACGTTGTTAGAGTAAATCAGTTCTAAAATATTTTGCTATAATTTACCCCTTTTCAATTTTTATATCCCTGAATATTCAGACCGTTATCTTTCAACCATTGGTCTGATTTGGTCCAATGATGCTGCATCTGAATTTGGTGCACATGAATTTGACTCGAGGAGATCTATCTTGTTTATGTCATATTTTACCTATAGTTTAATCTAGTAGTTCATATTTAACTTACTTTTGGGAACTTTTTTTTACTTAAAATACTGTGGAAATAACTTCACATTCAATTTGAGGGGTTCAATCAGGGGTTTCCATTTTACAACAAAGGGGATTGGGGACTTTTCGTGGATATATCTTTGCTGTCAGTGACGACAGTGTAAGTATAGTGTATTTATTAATTGACTTATTGCTTTTCTTTATCCAAGGCCTCCTTATCAACACAAATCGTTTGTGGTGGGATGCCATTATAAAAACACATCGTACATTCCATTCCTCCAGTGTCTGATTTATTGAGCACGAAAGGTGTTGCTGATATAAAACTTAAAAAACACTGTAAAAGACACTTAAATGCTGCAATTTAAATGCTTAAAAACACTCTATTCCTGCCTCCTCCCCTAGGTTTTGTTTTGCAGATCACAGCAGTTCAAATAGGAATACTGAATGAAAAAAAAATGGTTTATTGGACCTATATTTGAATTTTGTTTTAAGTAATCACAGTATAATAATTTTTTTTTAGAAACTATTCGTTAAACTATGTGAATTAGTGACTCTGATTTGTCCTTAGGAGTGAATGTGAGAGTGACAGGTGGTCTGTCTCTTTGTTGGCCCTGTGATGAACTGGTAACTCATCCAGACTGTACCTCTCACCCAATGTCAGCTGGGACAGGATCCAACCCCCGCGACCCTAAACACGATAAGCAGTTACGGAAACATTATTCTGAAAAATAAAAAAATCTCACATGACCGTACCTGCAGTACCATAAAGTACCACTAGGCCATATGTACTCCATTTGAGAAACATTGGAAGGGAAAGATGAAATGTGTATCGTATACCTCTCCATACTCTTTGATCGCAGCTTCCACCAAACTGACCTGAGAATTGACATTGCAGTAGGAGGACAATTGTAGCAATAGGCTCTCACTTTTATCAGAATAAGTGGCGGCAGATGGGGCGTAGTGGGTCAGCCACTAATCGGAAGGTCATTGGTTTGATCCCTGGCACTAGCAGTATGCTCAAGTATCCTTGGGCAAGATAATGAAGCCCAAATTGCTCCCAATGGGTGTTTCATTGGTGTGTGTTAGTGTGTGTGTGTGTGTGTGTGTGTGTGAAGAAAAGGCTAGGAAATGATAGAAAGTGCTGCATTGCAAGTGATGGTGCCTTGGGTAAACCAGACACCGTTTTATACCAATGCAATCAATTTGTTTGGTCACTTCCCATCTATAATTCAAATTAATGCAATGGTGTCGGTTTAGGTTGAATTATGGAGGTACGTCAGACAAAGTAAGGTCAGTTTCCTGCCAGAAAGAGTAGATAACTAGGACTTCATATCTCAAAAAACCTCATTAAGTCTAAAAAAGTTGAGGAATCTGAGGAAAGCTGACATAGAGTGAAGTCGGTGCTGTTGTGCCAAAGTGGTGCATCATTGTGACGTTTTGTAAAGAAAATGCTTGAGGAATTCCATTTTCTTCATTAGCTTCCACTATTGATCAATTGGCTGAAATGGCGAAGTCATTTAGATGCGGTGTTTGAGGACAGACTGCGCTCTAATTATTACACTAAAAGACAACAAAACAACACTTAGAGCTTGACACATTTAGACAATAGACCATTGAGTGCACTTGAAATCACTGAGTTATCATGGAGGCTTTTTATCCTGCTGCAATTGTCTTTCATTTCAAATGTTTGCAGTGGGGAAAAAGTGCAATTCAAAGGCAGTCGGTGAGTGCAACTGAGAAAACAAAGTCACAAATAAACCCGCAAGTTTCCATGGTTTGTGATTAATGCCCCTACGTATTCACCAGCAGAAACATACAAACAGTGAACCCACTGGGAGCAGGATGATGGAAATCAGGGCAGATTCAAAGAAACTTCAGATACCGCCAACTTTATTGATTCCAAAGAGGGCAGTGAATTTGCCTCTTACCCAATCTGTGAATGCAGCTCCAAAAATCCGAGGCGAGACATCAGAGGCAACAGATCAAGAGGCTTTTGGTCATTATATAAAAACAGAAAATCGATCAATACAACAAAAGCCCGGTTTCACACTGGACCAGTATCACCGGGGGGCTTAACGTAAATTGTTAGAATTGCGGAGGACGTCCGTAATATTAATCTTGTGCGGATGGGATAGCAGGGGATATTATGGAATCCTGATTGCGGCAGATCATTCATGTTAACGCGATAACTCGAGCTCTTTCATGCATCATTTTCAGATTTTATACATGCAAAGACCTCATAGAAGAAGAAGCGGATGGATTTTGAGAAAAGGCTGGTAGCTAACCAACCTATAAGAGAAAAGGTTGGTTAGTGCCGGTTAAAGGTTGTTACGGCTGTTAAATCTCTAAACAGGCCATCATTTCTCAACCGTGGGTCTGATTTAGTCCAAATTTGGTGCATATGAATCAGATCCCATAGAGCTATCTCCTTTTTTTAACTTCTTTTCCTCTAATTGTTGATGTTTCACTCACTGGAGGGGATTTTTTGGAAGAAACACTCTTGATCCGACATCGCTTCACATTTCATTTGAGGTGTTCAATCGGAGGGATTGCTTGTACGACAAACGGGGATTGGGGATAACCGAGGGATATAGCCTGGATGTCTGGGACAACAGTCTGGCCCAATAACAAAGGTTGTGATATTTTAAGACCCGGCATCACAGGGATTCGAAGGCGGAATTCATTTTTCTTGTTTCCTGCCTGCTGTTCTTCCTCCTTCCTGGTCAAATAACGGAGGCTGTGGCGGGTACAATAAAAGTCCCAAATCCTGTACAGATGGCCTCCGAATTGTTTCCCCATTGTTGTAGTTTGTGCACCGTTTTGTTAAATTGCTTGTGGTAATAGGGTTCGGCCCACACAGCAATTAAGCAGAGTGTCTCCTCTCACATCCATTGTCTGTTTATTGTTTTTTTTTTAACTTTGCAGCCATTGCTTTTGTCGGTCACAGCCGCGGATGTTACTAGAGCCTTGACATCATATCCAGGGGGAAATGTCAGTCATTTCAAGTAAAATACAGACAAATTCACTGCAACAAACACAAACCACGGGGGTGTAGTTGCTAACTCACAGACGGTCCTCGGGTAATAACGGTAACATACACCTTGGGATAATTATACCAATAGCAAAAGGAGAAGGTGGAACCGAAGATTGCATGACACAGTCCAGAAAAACAACAAATAGTGCACATACAATACACCCTAACAACTGATCAGCAGCGTTACACTCCAGTCCAACATTCACGTTTAGCTCCTATGTCGATGATAAGAAATGCAGCAAATGAGAGAGTGTCCTCAATTCATCCCTCCATGGGGATTAGGAAGCTGCCTCTGCTACAGTCTGGTGAGAAGAAACGTTCCTGGCGGAGGCAAAGCGGAAAAAAATTATTTTCTGCAAAAATGGAATTCACCCTGAAGAAGCTTAATTTCTACTAGCAGACAGGATGTAAGCCTGGATCTCCAGGAGCGCCAACGTCAGCAGAGTTTAGTTCCGGCAGTAGGTCAGGATTATTGACCATGGTGATTTACTTCAACCCTGTTTAGTTTCTGGCAATGCGGAAATCCTCCTTCATTTGCAGAAATTTCTCAGAGAAACAGATAATGTTGAGGGGCATCCCTCTCTCTCTCTCTCTCTCTCCCTTTCTCTATCTCTCTCTCTCTCTCTCTCTCCCTTTCTCTCTCTCTCTCTCTCTCTGTCTCTCACTCTCTCTGTCTCTCTCTCTCTCTCTCTCTCTCTCTCTCTCTCTCTGTGCCTCTCTCTGTGTGCCTGTCTCTCTCTTTCTTTATCTGTCTCTCTCTTTCTGTATCTCTCTTTCTGTATCTGTCTCTCTCTCTCTCTCCTTGTGTCTCTCTCTCTTTCTGTATCTGTCTCTCTCTGTCTTTCCGTATCTCTCTTTCTCTCTTTCTCTATCTCTCTCTCTCTCTGTCTCTATCTCTCTCTTTCTGTCTCTCTCTCGCTCTCTCTTTCTGTCTCTCTCTCGCTCTCCCTTTATCTTTCTCTCTCTCTCTTTTTTTCTCTCTCTCTCTCTATCTCTCTCTTTCTGTAACTGTCTCTCTCTCTCTCCATTAGGCTAAGGAGCTGAGTGGAAGTGTAATTATTCTTCAGGTAATATTCCCGATACCACAACAGATAAGGCAGGACTATAAATAATATGTCTGTTGTTTCAATTATTTTTAAACAGTGTAAAAAGGCTGGAGTACATGAAAACACTCCAAGTGTAATACAGTTGCTGAATAAGTGGGATTCTGATGTTTACTCTGGCGGGATAATGAATGCAATAACTTGTAGTAATGATACTTCTCCTTGAATAGCCTCCACAACAGAAAAATACATTTTTTCTCCATTACCAGCCAATTTCCTGTTTATGAGCAGGCCTATTTGTGCCGTCGCTTTAGGAGCAGTGACTAAAGCTAATAATCCCCCCCCGCAAAAATCACCTCGGCCGCAGTATTTAAATCGTCTGTTCGTAATTGCCGTTACACTATGTCACATGTCTCGGAGATGAATCGCCGCTCCTGCCGGTACCTCTCGGGTTTGTGTTTACCGCTGAGATTACATCAAAAACAGGAGCCCCCTCACCCCCCACCATATCCTCGTCCTCATCCTCAGAGTTGTGACGCGTCCTCTCTGTGAAGACGCTCGGGGCCGTCAGATAGCGCTCCGTTCCCAATCACGTTTTTTTTCATGCCTTCCTCTTCGAAAGACAGTGCCTTGCCTTCAGGGAGGTTGCACGGGTCCATATGTGGCGTTATAAGCACCGGTTTTTGCTTGTGCATTTGCATACAGGCCTGCTGCTTTTGTAGGATGTGAGATGTTGGAAAAGAATAGTGACGAATGTTGAAACGAAACCCAACACCATCTGTGATAGTCTCCCCAGACTTTATTTTAAGAAGATCAAGACCCTCTATAATAAAGGCAAGTTTAATAGGCTGCTCTGTCAGAGCAGAGCTGAGGGATGAAAAGGGTTCCTGACACCAGCTAAGCCCCTGAGAAATCGCAGCAGCAAAGGATTGTGGGCCAAGGAGAGGAAGTCAGTGCATGGGCTTGATGATTATCCTGTTCCCGGCGACTAGTTGGGCGTGAGGGGCATGGAGTTTCTACCTCTCAATTAACATCATTATAGCCACACTCAAGGGGGTTTGCCAGTGCTCTGCATGAGTGTGTGTGTATGTTGTGGATAACAATGACCAGCAGGCGTCACACACACTTTGTTACCCCCCATAAAGCCATCACGCTGAGCCACATCGCCTAAGCCAATTAAAAATCAATTTATCTTCTCAAAGTCTTTGGGCCTGCTAATGGACGATGTGTGCTTTGAATGATAAGGCTCAGTGTTTTCCTCCGATCAGCCATAACATTGAAACCACCTGCTTATTATAGTGTCTGCGCTGTTTTCGGACGGGTTTCTATCAGAACCGGCTTTCACTTTTACAGCAGTATGCTCCACTGGCTCCTCTGTTTGATCAGACAACCCTGGCTCCGCCTTGTCTCCCCACACACACCACTCAGCATTTGGTGCCAACGACCCTGCTGCTGGTTCTCAAGTTATCCTTCCTGCTACTCATCGCTGTGGACCACGAACATTGAAGGTATGCCTTGACCCAGTTGTCTAGCCATTACAATTTTGGCTCTTGGCAAAGTCACCCTCAGGACAAAATTTTGACTGATGGCCTGTTATCCCGCCCTCTGACAGGCGCCTTGGTAACAAGATTAATCTATTGTTCTGTCTTCAGCTGTCACCTAATGTTACGGCAGATTTGAGTATACATATTTACAGTGTTCCTTAAAACATCCTTTTTTGTCTTTTTTCTGTTTTGGGAGTTCGTTACTTCCTGTTTCATTTTGAAAGAGTATCTCCCTTTCACTTTATACTTCCAGCCATCGTTTATCTTGATATATACTTGCCCCCTTACTCGCTCAGTTATCTCTTTCCCTTCACGTCGTTGGATCTCCTGTTTCATGTTTCCAGTTCTTTTTTTTCCTCCTCTTTCCTTCTACACTGGTGGTCTTCTTCTTTCACCCGCCCCTCGTCTTTCTTGCCAGTTACGTCTCATTACTCCACGTCTATTAAATTCTCTACGTTTACGTCTTCTTTGTCAGTCCGTTATGGAAGTCATGGTGTAATATGGATGTTCTCTTGACACTCATGTTCAGTCATATCTCGCATTTCTGGTGTTTTTCCCGTGAAAGTGTCTTTCATCATTACTTAGATTTATTTCAAGTTTTTTTTCTCTGGACTCTGTTATGGCCTCCTTTTTCCGGACTATTTGTTCTGGGAATACATTGTAACCCATACACCAAGACCGCCTGATACTTCGATTACCCTCGGCCTTTTCCATGTGGATATTGCTCGCTCGTTTGGACTGCAATCATGGTTTTAACCCCTGATGCAGGTTTGTATTTCATCAGTACTAAATAACTGAACTCCACCTGCGCTGAGGATCCTAAGTGGATCCCAAACTCTGAAAATGACTGAACCCATAACATTTTTAAATAAAGAATTAGCAAAGTAATGCCAGTAATCGATACATCTATTCATTAAAAATTACTCCAAGAGTATGAAAATCCAGATCCAGAGGAAGGACCTTCCTGCCGTCACAAAGTAGAGAGAGGTTGTACTGGAAGCAAGATCGGGACTATCAACCTCAAACTCAATTTTTAGTTTCAAGCAAAATCTCCTTATACCAATTTTTTATGCTGGATCCAAATCTTACTATTTCTTCCTTCTTCTCTTGCTCCAGGTCAGCCCATCCTCCTCCTCCGTCTTGGAGAGCTTCCTTCCTATCATGTCATATAAAATGATCTTCCATGATCTAATACATCTTATCGCTGACAGCCCAACTTCACCTCATTTCTATCCGTCATCGTCTTCTGTTTCTTCGTGCAGCGCTGGGCTCCCGTTCTTAGCCTCCAGCATGAGCCACCCTTCCCGGGTCAACCCGGTGATGGACATACAAGCAGATACTGACAGCGACACACGAGGATTCTGGACAGCCAGCGTTGGCCTCTAGCCTGGGCCGCCTCCGATCAATTCCCATGACGGAACGCAGGATCTTATCAGGGTGGAAATAAAAGCATACAATCTTTCAAAGATCCCGCTGTGGACGCCTCACCTGCAGCGAAACTCTAAACAGATTTCATCACCGCCCTGTGTCACCTCACCAGACAATGCCATCCCTGCAAGCAAGTTTATCAAAAGGTGTCACTGCCACTCAGTCACTCACAGGAAAACACGCATACATCGTACCGAGCAGACACTTAGCAGGTGTGAGTGACAGCCGCAGAGAGTGAACAAACACAGCAGACACCGGTGAGTGACAGAGATGTCACTCTTCACAACAATGCAATTAAAGGCTGCAATAATTGCCTTAAAGGAACGAGTGAGGCTATTATCCCTCCAAAACACAGAAGGAGTTAAGAGGGCGGCGTTGTAATGGCTCCTACTCGATGATGTGAAATCAAATTTTCTCCCTTCTACTGCGTTTACTTGGGGCGGCTGTGGCTCAGTGGGTAGAGCGGCCGTCTCCCAATCAGAAGATCGGAAGGTAGCCGGTTCGAATCCCACCAGGGTCTACTTGTCGTAGGGTCCTTGAGCAAGACCCTGAATCCTTAGCTCCCCGGGCGCTCCACGAGGGGCTGCCCACTGCTCCCTCAGGGATGGGTCAAATGCAGAGAAGTAATTTCACTATGTTGTACTGTGTATGACTCTATGTGACTAATAAAAAAAAGGATTCTACTTGAACTGCCATGGCTTACTTTCTCCTCCCCTTTATGTCTATTGGGAAATGGATTCATTGTGCACTCTGGCCCCCTCCATTTTCATTATCATCTTTAACAGCAGTTTGTGGCATGTTTACAAGGCTGCTCGTTTCAAATCATGGCATCACTTTCTCGTCTCTCCCTGTCATGTCTATAGGGCTACTCAGAGCAGAGGAGCTCCACCCCCTAGTGGCCAGGACGAGAAATGCAGCACGGAAGTGTTGGAAGAAAAGTACTTTGACATGGGGGGTCTGACCTTTAGGGTGGCTCGGTTTTCATGCAGGTACAGCTCCATCTATTAATATGCTTTTTGTTCACATAAATAGAGAAAGGGAATCTTAACCGTCTCTCTGCTTTCTCGTTTCCTGTCCCACTTTGCTCTCTGTCCATGCACCTTCCTCCCCTCTCCTCCTCAAAACACAAACATATTACACATTTTTTTTAATAAACTGATAATAAATAAAGCAAAGGGAGTACTTGCAAGACGGTTGGGAGAACTTCAAATACAATAACACCCCAGCATTTGCAGTAAAGCCCCTGCAGTCAGCCTGAGGGTCTTCCTCTGATGTACTTGAAATTCACTTCACTCTCATCAAATCAATGATGTACTTGCTAGTTAAATATAATGTGATGCATAAGCTTGGTGGAAGAAAAACAAATAAAATTCTGTTTTTCTCAGTTTGGCATTCTGCAGATACTGCGCATTGGCTTTGTTTTGCAGTGGAATTAGTGCACTGCTTAGTGATGCAGAATCCACTGTATTGAATTTTGGCAAACAAGAATCCGACTTGGCATTTTGACTACTCTTGACACCGTCCATCTTGGTTTTTCGCACTCTCTGTCCCAACTCCTGATCTCTCTCCTCTTCCTCATTATTCTCCTCATATGAGTTAACCAAAACCCCATTACAAAATATTATATGAGGTACGAAGATGTCAGTTTATAACATTATTCTAGCTGTTGTTGTGTACAATACATTGAAACTGCCCTCGCAACTGAATCTGGATCTGGATGTTTTGCTTAAAAAAAAACATTATCCATTTAAAGAAAAAGAAAACCCATAATGAAGATTCCATCATAGTTTTCGGGCCATAATTTTGCAACCGTTGGTCGGAGTCAGTCCAAACTTGTTGCATATGAATCGACTCAAGGAGATCTATGTTGTTTATGTCATATTTTACTCTTATAGTTCATATTTTACTCACCAGGTGGAGCTTTTTTCACCAAAACTACGATTACAGACCATGTCTGGGTTCACAACATTATCCATCTGTCACCTCTGGTTGACTACATCCAATTTAGATAAGGTGTATGTGCATTTACAAAAATGCAATGCAAAATTAAAAGTGATGCAAATAATCTCAAATGATCCCGTTGGTGCGAGTTTGTTATAGCAGGTAGATTGACGCGTTTAGAATTGGAGAAATGTAGCGTCACCTTAAATGACAGCAAAACTCTGCCCACACTGTTGCCCCAAGCTGAAAGGAAATGAGAGTACATAAATTGGTAAATAATATAAAATGCATAGTTTCTCTCAGGGGGGGGGGCAGTTGGAAATAATAATAACTGTCATAGTAAACTATTTTGATGGGCGCTGAGATGGAATTTAGAGGGTTGAGAGTCCACAAAGAGAGTTTTAAATGGCCCTTCGGCTAGTTTTCATGTGAGGGATTGGGTTTCCAGACTTTCCCTTTTGGAGCTGCGTCGAACACATGCTGAGTAATTTCAATGACAAAAATGAACCCGAAAAGGAACCTTAATTTCAAAGACCGTGTGAAATTGGGCTTGAGGGCCGAAGTCACTGGTGCGTAGTGAATCCATGCATGTGTTGGCAAGATTACTTATTGTGCAGCCCGATCATACATATGCAAATGCTCTCTCATGATCCCAGAGCATTGAAAGAATTACAGCGAGCATCCGTCACACGCTGAAAGACTCCATACCGGCCCGCATAACTGTTCGGTTGAATTGAGGGCATGTGGGAAAGAAAAGGAAGAGTTTCTTCTTTTTATTTTCTCTTTATCGCAATTCAAACGTCACTCAGGGAGAGAGCGATGCAGCGTACAACTGCACAGAGACATTGGGATCACTTTCAAAGACTTTTCCTACCTAACAGCCCCCCCCCCCCACCCCCCACCCCTCCGTGCACCGGTCGAGTACAGCATTTTGGTAAATATTTGATAGTGTGGCCTTGTGTCTTTCAGACACGTAGAGCGTCCTCCAGGAGTTGTTTTTAGGTCAGCCTGAAGATTGCTCTTCTCCCTCCGCTGTGTTCACTAGTGATGTAAACTGCGAAGGACAGGATGTGATAGGCGGAGGAGATTTGTTTGAAATTTGCCCCAGTTCAGAGAAAACGGCATCCAGCATCAGTGTGTGTGAGTGTAAGTGTGTCAAGCGGTAACCGAGCAAACCCCCTGCTACCTGTTTTCCATCCACAGGGATCCCCAGTTCACGGCTTTCACTCCTGTTACTGGTTGTGCCTCTTCATTTGGACTTGAGGAAAAGATGCTCTCCAAAAGTTTGCAGTGGCAACTTATATTGAACCGCCATGATGCCATGTTGGTGAGTCAACAATAATCAGCCGTAATCATACCCATTGACAGGTGAAGTGAATAGCATTACTTACCTCGCTAAATTTGGCACCTGGCACATGTTTAGATATGTTAGCAAGAAAAATAATATTTTGCTACACTAGTGTCGGGTTCTGAGGAACTTTGGTAACTGAGTCCGAGTCATCTACAAAAACCTTGTTGTTTGTTCCTAGTTGGCAGTGGTTAGTTCCTCCTGAATGGATCTAAGGAAGGACAACTGGTGACATGGTGACAGGGTCATGGGTGCCTATGGGGAAGCTCGTGTTATCTGATCACACGGGAGAGCTGCTGTAGCCAAAATCGCAGAAAAACAGGGCATCCAGATTATTCATTTGAGGCTGTGTAGCTACAGGATGGTCCGTCTACCCATGTTGCCACCTGTCCTCCGCCGAAAGCCTCTGCAATGGGCATATAAGCATCAGAACTGGACCTCGTATCAGTGGAAGAAGGCGGTTTGGTCTGAGGTGTCATGTTTTCTTTACATTATTTGGATAGGCAGGTGTGTTTACGCTGCTAAACTTGGGAAGACTTGGTAACAGGATGCATTGCTGGAAGAAGAATCTGGATGAGGATGACTTTGACACAAAAGGCCAACCTGAACATTGTTGCACCCACTTCACAAAACGGTATTCCCTGATGGCAGTGTCCACGTCCAGCAGGATAATCTGCACAAAATCATGGAAGATGGTTTGAGGGGCTCAACAACAAGATAATGGAGTTGACCTGGCCTCGAAATTCCCCAGATCTTCCGCTCCAATTCATCGTCTGTGGAATGTGCTGGACAAACAAACACGACTCATGGAGGCGCCACGTCACCGTTTCCAGAAAAAAAAGAATCTGGTGCTAACGCTGTGGTGCCAGATACCCCAGCCCACCTTCAGAGGTCCGGTGGAGTCCGTGTCTTGACTGGTTAGAGATGATTTCATCATTCATTTGTCCTTACACAAGCACACAAGACGTTTTTATACGTCGTTGATATTATCAGACCAGTCCTGTGTGTTAATGGCCCTTTACTGGAGTCGCACCTCCCACAGTTCTCCAAGTAATGGCAACAGATAGAGTGTGTGTACACCTGTGTGCTTGTGTGATTGGAGAACCATCCTGGAGGGGGTCCCTGGGGGCCCACTTAATGGGAAATCATTATGTTAATCCAGTCTAATTAAAATTAGAACCACACTAGTCCAGTCCGAGGTATGGATTGGGAGAAGGGATGCTAAATCATATTATTGCACCTCATTTGCATAAACCAATTCACCGTCACGTAGCATTTCTCTCTGAGTGAATCCAAATAAATATCCGTGCCTCGTTATTGGATTCGGTAGGACCTACCACCACACAGAGTTTGGAGTTACCGAAGTAAACTCGCTTTAGGGCTTCAGCCACTTTATCTCCTGCAACGTGAGTCACCGCGATGTCGCCTGACTCAAATTCTCCCGGATGTCGGGATTAGCCCAGCCACTCGTGTGCATGAAAGCTGCAGGCCTTTAGTTTTAACACTCATCTGATTAGGAGGCTTAGCTCTGATACACGGCAACGCTGAGCCCGTGTGGTTGTCATCTACATTATGGGAGTTTGTCACTTAATCCGTTTCGGTGTCATGCGACACCGGCCCGCGTGTGATCACCTGTGTGCCTGTATTATTGGACAGTTCTGATGGCAATATGAAGGTGTTTCTAATAGCAGGGTGAAATAGCGGGAATCTGCAGTTAAGTAATTAATAATAGTTCTTCTCTGAATTATATTCCCGAAAAGTCTGGGATATTATGGAATCATCGTCGTCCACCGCAGATCCTCCATTTTGACGCAAAACTCAAGAGTGCCTTCATGAATCGTTTTCAGATTTTGCCCCCATAGACCGTCGTGCAACTAAAGAACGTTGATGGAGTTCGGGAAAGGTTGATTGTATTTTTCTGCCACTAGGGGGAGCTTTATTTCCAAAGGTTTTGGGTCATAGCTTCTCAACCAAATATAGTCCAGGTTTATGTTCCATAATATCCCAAAGTTATCAGGGATATTATAGAAAATAAACCTGTTGCACTTTATGGAATTGTCATCATCTATAGATCCTTGGTGTTAACACAAAAAACAATTTAAAGTAGGGATTGGTCAAATTTTATACCCCCATGGAAAATCCGGACTGGGAATGTCGGTTGAAAATTTCTGAAACAAGGAGGATCATAATCTCCAGATGTTTTCAACCCTTTTTGTGTTTATGAATCGTCTCAAGGAGCTCTAGCTTTTATATATCATACTTTACTCACTAGGAGGAGCTGTTCTCACGGAAACCCTGTTTTTCATAAATTCCTAACTCTTGGTCCGATAATAACCAAATTGGCTCATATGAATTTACACAAATTGATCCATCTTGTATGTTAATCGTTTCACTTTAATGGGTCACATTAGGGGGAGCTTTTTGTGCGAAACACAGTTTCTTGTCCACGACCGTTATGGAGGAGATAACTGGTTGGTCAGTCTAAATTTAACTTATATGAATCCTGTCTTGTTTTATTACTGAGCTCAGAAAATCTAATTATCTGTATTTATTGTCATTATTGAGTGACTGTGGGATCTGATCTTAGTTCATATGTTGCTGACTTTATCGAAATACTTTTTGAGATTATAAATGAGTCACGTTTAGTTTGGGGAGGTCAATCAGGGGTATTGCTGATACGACACAGGTGATTCGCTGTGCAACAGATGAATTCCAGGAACTAATTAGCCACATTTTCACAAAACCATAGATTTATCTGGATGGGGTTTGAGTTTTTGTCTGTCTGTGTGTTCAGATGTGTGTGTAAGCGTGTGCATGTGTGTATTTGCAGGCTGTCTACAGAGGCTTGTTCGGCTCTTTTGGAGCAGCACCGTGGGACACTATAAAGGTTACCCTGCACCACCGCACGCAGACAGCTATTTCGATCATGAAGCAAAGCATGGCGTAGATTCCAACCTCAGCAACCCCAATCTTTCGTATGTATGTGTATCCACCAGCGTGTGTGTATGCTATACATCTGCTCAGGGACTAGAGCATCTTCTCAAGGTCATCTGCAATAATGTTTTGTATTAACAGGTGGACTACTTGTCCTCATCCCCTGAAATCCACTTGAGCTCAGACAGAAAGGTCAGACTGACTCAGACAGACAGAAAGCTCTGGATTCACCGATTTCTTTTTTTTGTCCCTCCACTACAGGACACACACATTTCAGGCAGCAGCCTATAACCGGGAAGAACTAATATCCACCTGTTATTAACCTCGCATTTGCGAACCCAATGTGTTATCCTCTGAAATGCAGAGCCTTAAGGCTGCACTGACTCACGGTGTCGCCTCATAAAATGCACCATTAAACAATTATGAGGCTTTACGACCGCCCCACCTGACCAAAAAGCATATCCAGCGCCAGAGTTGTATTTGGAGGCGGGCAGAAGTGATTGGGGATGTGGTGGAGGATGATTAGTGACCCTTAATGGTGCCGGTTCTCAAAAAACCTTTTATGCGGTGATATCAGTGAGACGCTGAGGGAGATGGATATTATAGCCCAAACCGCCGGCATAGTCGGCAGCACATGTGATAAAGAGTCACGCCCAAAAAACATATTAGTTTTAAATTTCTGGTCAATAAAATCTCAGCGCATTAAGACCGGCGAATATGGATTGATGGATGTAGATATAAGATATATGATCCAAATTTAAAATAATTGAAATACGCGCATACTTTTAAATAGTTGTATAAAATATAGATCAATTTAAAGAGAGTAAAATCTCAGACAAAAAAACATAAAAATAAAAGACAATATTCATTATAATTATTATAGGTGCCACTGCAAACTTGATATTATTCTATATTTAACGTTCAGGTTAGGTTTATTATTCTTGCAAATGGAGGAAAACCAGAAACTTCACATTAAAGCGGTGCTCAAACCAACGACGCTGAGAAAAGGCTTGTTGCCACAGTGATCCCAAAGCGGGCGCAGGAAAGCAAGAGAAGAAGCCGATGTGGGCACAGACGTACAAAGTCGAATAGATGATAAACCCATAAATATAAAAATAGGACTTATTGAATTTAGTTGAGGAATGTAAAGCTCATTATTTAGACAAACACCCGGTCGGTATGTTGGCTGTAAACCCACTGGGGAATACAGACGAGTAGTATCCCACATTTCTAAACCATTATAGATCCATCGTAGCAGTGAAGCAAAATTATCATCTCCAAGGAGCCAATGGAGGAACTACCTGAGTCTTACACGACGGCTTGTCTGTGTTTCCAGCTCTGCAGCGAGACACGCGTCAGCCCTTCAAATTTATGTAACCACATTTACCAGGTTACTATAGTGTATGTAGATAGATAGATAGATAGCCTTTATTAGTCCCACAATGTACTGAAGTGTCACACATTTACAGATCTACGATTTAGAGATTTGTTTAAAAATTAACAAAAAGACTTTATATAAAAACTGGCAAATCATGACGTTACTACTAGAGTAAAATATTTATACAAGATAGATCTCGAGTTGATTCATGCCGACCAAAGTTGGACTAAATCGGACCAACAAATGAGAAATGACGGCATAAAAACATTTGGAGATTGACTTTGCCCAAACTCAAACCAGTTCTTCCTCACGCTGACGTTTACTGCATTATAAATTAAATGTATTATTATTATTATTATTACTGAAATGTCTATTCAAATTTGAAAATTATCCACGATGTGGTTTTTGAATTTTTTCTGGACAACAGTGTTTTTGGTGAAGATGAGCTCCCCCTAGTGAGTAAATATTAACTCCTTGAGTAAAATATACAAGATAGATCTCATTGACTCAAACTTGGACTAAATCGGACCAACGCTTGAGTAATTATGTCCCGAAAACTTTTGGAGAAAAAACTCCCCGTAGTGTCTGAAATATACAACTGCCCTTTACCAAATTCAATTCAGTTCTTCCTCACACTGAGGTCTATGGGGGTTAAATGGTTCATGTCATAGTTTTTGAGTTAACAAAGGATCTGTGGATGCGGCGGTGATGATTCTATAATATTACTGACTCTTCAGTGGTATAAATATGCTTTAAAATCAGGAGTATTTGCATAACATAGGTGTCTCTGGAGAGGTATGACCTAAAATCTTTTATTTTCAGTGTCGGTAACATTGTATCTGTTACTTTGTGTGCATATCCTGTGATTAAACGTAAAACAATACCGATATTTCTGTCCTCGACTGATTTCTTTCTTCTTTTTTTTTAGATGAATAAGGCGTTAACATTATATTACAGTTGCACATTGAAACAAAACTATCAGTGAATTTGTTTAGAAACTGTTTGAGAACTACTGCATCAAAGTTGATAGAAATACCCCAAATTTCATGTAAACCCTTCTATGTCTTGCTTTATGAGTCACTATTTCTAGTTGAAATGTGACTCTATCTATAATAATCTAGAATATGACCGAGTGGTCATAGTCAATATAACTGGTAGTATATTTATGCTAAACAGTAGGGGGCCACGGACGGAGCCATGGGACACCAAAGGGTTAAAGTTACCACTGAAGCCGATGCTTTGATAATTGAAATGGACAAAATCTCATTCGATAAGTAGGATTCTCTTTTTTTTTGATGTTTTGATTTGACGACTTACTGAAGAATTTTGTTAACTGATTGAACCAAAAATATTAATAAATGCTAAAAAGAAACCAAAAATGCGAAGAATTTTTTTTATTATTCTGAGGACATTAAAGGATTCAACATAGATTTCTGGTATTTTGGCTGCAAAAACTACTAAAAGGAAGTATTTCCACATACTGAAAACTTATATGACTGTCATAAATATCCAGCAAAATGTCAAAATCTATCACTAGTCCATTATAAAGTAATAGCAAATTGACTGAGAGGCTCATACGGGCCTCTTAGGGTGGAAGGGTCCCTGGTACCAAGAACACTAATTACGGCCCTAATCTTTTCTCTGAACGCCTCCGTCGTTCACTAGTTGTAGTTGATTGAAGACTCATGTAAGTTCTGGGAGACCATGCATCTCTTGCGTCAGAAAACTATTAGAAATGGAAGCCTTTCGAAGCTGGCTGTGCTTTTAATATTCATTTTCCAGAAAGTCTAATAATAAGGAAAAATTAATTGAAGGCAAACTTAAACTGCAATGATTCTTAAACGACTAACTGGCTGTTCAAAGTGCATGTCAGCATCGAATAATTTATCACCGGCCATTCTTCTCCATTTAGTCCGTTTTGCTCTTTATCACCTGTCAGTACGCCTGATATGACGTAAAGAAAATCTTACTAATTCAGATGCAATTATTCTCTGAGAGTCTTGTTTTCATGTGCGGATAGGTTTTTTAATATTCCACGGTGAAAGTTATTTGGTTGTTGGTACCTACGGTTTTAGTGTATAAGTGAAGATGACTTTATACCGGGGTGTGTGTGTGTGTGTGTGTGTGTGTGTGTGTGTGTGTGTGTTCCTGTGTGTGTGATGTTGGTAACACCTTTCACAGTCTTTCTGGAGGTCACAGCTCATATCCTCCCCCATATTTCACGCCAGAAATTCATCCAATAAAGCGGCATTTTATTGGTGTAAGATCGTTTGCCTGTAAAATGGTGCATTGACTTCATTCCTCCAAGTGTCATTCTGTTTCTTACTCATTTGAGATGCCCCTTCTATCTCTCTCTCTCTCTCTCTCTCTCTCTCTGTCTCTGAGTGTCTCTCGCTCTCGCTCTCGCTCTCTCTGTCTCTCTCCTGCTCTCTCTCTCTTTCTCTCTCCTGCTCTCTCTCTCTCTCTCTCTCTCCTGCTCTCTCTCTCTCTCTCTCTCTCTCTCTCCTGCTCTCTCTCTCTTTCTCTCTCCTGCTCTCTCTCCCTCTCCTGCTCTCTCTCTCTCTCCAAGTGAGCTCCTATCAAGAGGCTTTGCATTATGTAGTATAGCTTTCTAACAAGATGGTCACATCCTGCTCTGTGACATATAGTGCATAGCTAGTGTGTGTGTGTGAGTGTGTAAGTCGGGCGGGCTAATAAGGCCACTCGAACCAGCAGAACGGTGTGTCACGATGAAGGTCACAAGTTCAATCCCTGCGTGTAATGTCACACTGGTGACATTAACGCAGACGCCTCTTTTTCTCAGCTACCGTGTGTCGGCCTTCGCCACCGTAGCTGAGATAATATTATGTTCCTTAAGCCTCAATTACGGCAAAGAATCTTATCTGGTACAAGTTAATGTTCTCTTGGAAAAGATCTGAAGGGTTGCTGAAATAGGAATGATGGAGAGGAAATCAAAGTAACAATTTTTCAAAACTTCCCCACTTTTACTTTTTTCAGCAATGTGTCATAGACACAGTTTTCATCCAAGGACCCTATTAACCCTCAGGATGAACTTTCATCCCCTCGCGCAGGTGCTCTCATCTCCGCCTGTGATGAAGGAGATGAGGTCAGCAGTTTTTATCCCGAGCGGAGGCTGCAGGGATCTTGTCGATCCGGTCCCCAGAGAGGTGACTGTAATAGCATTTTCTGTGAAATCGTCGGACGAGATCCAGGCTGGGAGGGGGTCAGAGAGGGGAGGACAGGATGGCCGTTGGACGCTAAGACAATTACATCCTGATAATCAGTTCTACCTCGGTTAAGTGCTCCTTCAATCAGTGTGATGTACTTTCAATTAGAGTAGCGTGGTACCATTTGGAATAAGGAGGGGCTTTTTTTCTGAGCGCGTGTAAAGATCAATAGGATTTTATATTTCCGTAACCGCCTATCTCTAGCAGGGCTGAGCCCGTCCCAGCTGACACTGGGCCAGGGTGTTGTGGGAGATTATTAGAAAGGACACACCGAACACTGCTAGGGTTAGATGGATGTAACGTGTAATTACTATATATGAGACACAAAATCTTATCACAGGAAAAGGAAAGTCGCTCTAAGAGGAGACGTAGAAATTGTATTCTATTATTATTCTCTAGACACGGAACTGTCTTTGAACCAATGACATTGGTTCATAACATAGGATCACGTTGTCCACCCATTTAGCTTAAGGTCAGTTAATATGCTAACAATACTGTAATTATGTCTCTGCATTCTTTGAGCTAAGATGGATCTACTGGATCAGAAGCATACTCCCTTCAGTGGTTCCACGTTTGTCTCTCTGATAGAAGTTTTCTCCGATAACAAAGTTGTCTTATTTGTTACTTCAGGCGTCCCACAGAGATTTATCTTTGGCCCTCTTTTGGTTCACTATATACATAAATAATAATCTCAGCCACTCCAAACCTAACTTCAGTTCCCCTCTATTACAGCCTCTTAGACTGTGAGAGGAGGCCTGAACACCTTAAGGGGATCTGATTCAAACAGGGAGACGGTTTAAAATCCTGACTGGATTCAAACCCAGAACCGTCTTGCTTTGAGGCAACAACGCTAACGACTACATCCACGCCTCCAGCCTGAAAATTTCCCGACCTTCTCTGACCTCATAATCCAAGCAGGATAAAGTCAGATTGCTACCAGGAGTACCTGGTACAGGAGTACCAGCGGCTCTAAGATTTTTGTTATATAAGCAATTTAAAAAAAATAAAGACAGTTGCTTTATGTATCGAGATCATGCTAACATTACTGACTTAATTGATTTAACTCATTATAATATAAAGTCATACTAATATACTAGGTATTGAGCCTTTATTTTCCCTCACATCACACAACATAATCAAGTCTCGTGCTCTTATAATACCTGCCATATGGTAGTGACATGACTCAGTTGAGAATGCAGGCTGCACCGCGTTTGTTCCCTCCAGCAGGAAATCCGAGTGGTGATTGTCTCGCCTTGACGCCTGGCAGCATCTCAGTCAGTCATCTCCTCCATAAACATGCCTGTTATTGATCAGATTTGGATCCTCTGATGTGTTTCGTCCCCGCGGCGTTGACATGAGGCGTGTACGAAAACGACTGGTCTTGATTTGTTAGTTTAGCCCCTGGCAATATTTCTTATGTCAGGTTGCACACGATGGCGTTTCAATTATTTTTTTTTACCGGTTTGTCTTTGGTTTTGTTGTCACTTTTTTGATTGGAATTCTTTCAGTCCAAATTCTACAAACAAAATGATAAAACTCCAGTAAACCTTGAGGAGAATTTAACCAGAAATGAAATAAAATGTGGTGAATGCAGAGTGGATCAATTAACAACACCAGGAACAGGACTAAGAGTTTTAGAGCCCCGAGCCAAAAGCTAATCGCTACCCCTTGAAAGGTAGTGAGAAATTTGATGCCTTGACTTCATAAAGACATACATCACAACCAGGTGAAGTCAGAATAAAAATGATGATCTTGTTATAGTGGCAACCCAGCCACAAATGGGTCACAAGCCATTGTACTTCTAGTGCCGGTCCCAAGCCCAGATATATGGGGAGGGTTGTGCCAGGTAGGGTATCCAGCGTTAATGCCATTTCCATATGTGGACCACAAAGCTGATTTACAAAGTGGATTGGTTGAGGCCCCGGTGAACAAATACCATCAATGGTTATGGTATCATTAGAGTTTCAGCCTGTAGATGGAAACCGATGATCCATTGTGACGACCCGGAAAAGGAACAATTGAAAGGCTAAGTAGAAGATCTTGTTACAATGGCAGCCTTTAGTCGGTGGGATATATTAGGCAGTAACAGTTTTTCCTTCAGTTGACTGGAAGCAGGAACAATGGGCAAGCATAAAGATCTGAGTGACCTTGACAAAGTCCAAGGGTCAGGGCATCTCCAGAACTGCCGGTCCTGTCATGTGTTCCCGGCCTGCAGTAGTTAGAACCTACGTAATTGTTCTAAGGCAGAGGAGCAGGCGAGAGGTTTTGCATGAGGAGCAAAAGCTAGTCCTGGTTGTCTGATCCCACAGACGAGCTACTCAATTAACTAAAAAAGAAAAAGTGATTTAACGTTGGTTCTTCTACACAAAATACCAAAACCACCTTCCTGGCAAATGAAAAATAGAGTGTAACTGGTTGGAGTCTATTTTCTACTCAAGAAAAGTTTCCCTCTGTCCTTTCAGAAGAAACTACAGTATTACGCTCTGCTGCTTATTTCCTGCAGGAGACAACATATGTCTCTGTCACTCCACACTTCCTCATGCAATACCGCAATCCCTCCCTCGGCACTCTGTCATTCTCCAAATCCACAAAGACTCCATTATACTCCTTCAGGCCTTCTCTAAACTTCTCCGTCTGCCCTCTCGGAGCAAACATCGCGACTGTGGGGCCACGACACAATCTACGTTGTTCTGAGTTCACCTGACAGGGGTTGCAATCTTATGGCTAAAAAAAGACGCATTAAAGGATCTCATCGCCCTCCAGTTTCAATGTTTACGTCAAACCAACATTAGATTGCCTCTACGAAGAATTGAGACTATTGTTACAAGTTAAGTAGCAGCACGCTTAGAAGTGATGCGACATTAACCTCAACCGCTCAAACTTGAGCTTAAGCTGTGTGTGACGGAATGTGTACAGCTGCTTTGTGTGTGTGTGTGTGTGTGTGTGTGTGTGTGTGTGTGTGTGTGTGTGTGTGTGTATGTGTGTGTGTGTGTGTGTGTGTGTGTGTGTCCGTCCCCGCCTGTTCCCGGGGATAGGACGGACCTTTCGGAAACTTTAAGACATTTCTGCCTGTTATTATGTGAAACGTTTTGACAGTTTTCTACGCTCTAAGAAAAGAACAGTCCTACTTTAATGCCGATGACTTATTAGTTCGCATCCAAATAAATCTGCACCGGGTTACATCCCTACAGGCCAGAACTGCAGGCTAATAAACTCCGCCGCCTCAGGATAATTAGTCTAAAGGAGGCTTGTGCGTCGGACTTGAAGAGCAGAACACCGTTTCCTGATAGACTGGAGTTAACGGTCTCAACCCTGCACAATAATCTTTATACACGGTTCATCGGCGTTGCAGGCCGCTAGAAAGGAGCGTGGCCTCATGGGAAGTTGTGAGTACAGAGGCGGTGGTAAAGGAGTTCTCTAAACTTCCCTGCTCAGGTGCATCAGGTACTGAAGGACAGGGAATCTTTTTAAATCATTAGCATTGCTTTATTTTTCACAGAGTAAACCAGCATATGTTTTTAGTCCAGACTTAGTTGGTATTTAAGCCACATCCTGTGGCCTTCCTCTGAGGAGGGATCCACTCAGTTGCCATGGAAACGGGTACCATCGCCATATGATAGCTCTGCTGCGAAGGCAAGGTGGAAATTGTGGCTGACATATTCAGGGATGCAAAGTTTACTGACATTTTGTATTTATTTTTGGGGGGGAAATTGGTATCTCAGCTGGAGCTCCGAAGCTTCAAATTGCTTCTTGTCTGACTTGTTTGATATGCAAAATACTTAGATATTTTCTTTTGTCAGACCTGACGTTTTCTCCGCTCTGATTGTCGTCTAGTGACCAGATGAACTGTTGATTTTAGTTTCTGCTGGCAGTCGTTGCTGCTTGGCTGAGAGGAAAATCTAAAAAAAGACTTAAATGACGCTCAAAACCCTTTTTTTGGTTAAAACATTAAACCCAAAATGAACCAGGAATATCGCCTGAAAAACGACATTCAATAAAAGGAAAAAAAATGGACATAACCCCCAATGTGAGTATTCGGATTAAATTTTTTAAATTTTTTTAAAATTCAAAGTCATTGTCACCAGTATAACCGGGGTTCCATGAATGATTCTAGATTTGAATACCCACAGGTAAAAATGAACAAACGACATTTCAGCACATCGATTTAAAACATGCTACAGACATCTTTCTTGCTAATTTGACAGTGACTGATAGCACATGAAGCCATAGAATAGATAGTAGCCTATAGAACAGAACTAGAATAGAAAGCCGTTAATGTCAATGAACTGAATGGCTATGACATTTTTGAGAACTACTCCTGATGGTGCTTGAAAGAAACAAATGAATATTATACCCTTAAAAAACAATATAAAGAACATTTGACAATAACTGCAAACAGTATAAATCGTAAAAGGGTACATTCAGAGTTTCTCAGGTTTGACACTTTGTTTGTCCAAGATACAGTTTGTTCCTTCACATGAGCATTTTTAGCAGGTACACGAATCATTTACTGTTTTCAATGACGATTTATTTTGATCGCTGATCCATGGCTCAATCTTTAAAATGCCACATCAAGGCGGTGCTGTTCAATTTGGTACATTGTAAACAAAAACATGACCTAAGAGAAGCGTCTTCATTGCGGTGATGTTTTGCGATCTCTCTATAAAAAGGACTTCAGGTTGTCGGTGTTCTAAATGAGGGTTCTGCTTTCAGCATGTCTGTTGTATAAATGACAGTGGCTGAAATCAGCTGTGAAGGTTATTCGGTTATAATATTAGGCTGAAGCCAATCACATCGTCTCTGATGGGATCTTGATTTCTTCTCATCTGCTTTGTATTTAGTTTGATTTTCTCCACAGTCATTAAAACTGTCTCTCAGGTGTAATTTGTTTCAAATTACTTTGCTGTTCAAGTGGAAGAGAGCGGGAAAGTGTTGCGTTTCCTTGATGTTCCTGTAGAATGATGAAGGGATGATGTCTAGAGATGGTTCACTTCCGAAAGTAAATTGTGGATTTCAGAAAGAAGCTCCTTGAATTCAGTCGTCTGAAACTTTTTGAGCTCGTCTATTGTGCCATTATCAGGATATCAATCCGAGAACTTTTTTTCCCACAGTTTTATCATTACTCTGAATGGATTTGCGATGCCGTTAATTACCTCTTCCTCCCGATGAGCCTCCGCCGGGGCTGCGTGTATTGGAGCAGCCGCCGTGTCCGTAGCCCTTCTCTCTGTCTGCCGGATATAACAGTCCTCAAATCTGTAATATTTTTTTGTTAAGATCAGTGTGAGCATTTCAAGTAGGGGTACATTAGGAGGGTGACCTCTGGAGTTCTCTTTGAGAGAGAGGTTTGGAGATTGAGGTTAAGCCTCTATCATTCAGAAGGCAAGTGCAGGAGATATAAGCTTCTTGTAACTGGCTGTCTGCTCCTAGTCTTTCTTTCTAACAGTAGATTTGATGAAAATACATGGAATATAAATTTTATGTGAAACTTTATAGAGGTACACTAAGGTACTCTCCATGTTCACTTTTCCTCAATAACCCCAGCAGATCCTTCTTCCTGAGCAGGACTTATTATTCTACATGGAAAACTTCCAGTTTCCAACAAACCAAAAACATTTGGGTGATGTATTATCACATCATCCTGGATCTTATGAAAAACACTCACTCTAATTCTTATGAAAGTAACGAGGCCTACGCTGTCGTCCTAAACAGCAAGGGTATATTTCTTAAAAAGTCCCCTATTACCTGCGTTGTACCAGCAATCCCCCGGATCAAACTCCTCAAAATAAATGTGAAGTTATGTCCAAAAAACAATGTTTTTGTAACAAAAAAAATAAACAAATAGTCACCGTGGATTGTTTTCGTTGGAATCTTTGGGTAAATGCTGGTAACTTCAGGTTCTCTTTTGGTAAATTCGGGCTCTTGTGGCTTGATACAAAGCAGTTCTATTCTTCCTCAGAGGTTGCGCCAAATAATTTGCCAACACATCCAGAGAAAGGAGTCATCACTGTGTAAACAGTATGGCAGAATCTCTCAATTATAGACTCTCACTGGGCAAACTTTGTCACGTCGCCCACTCAAATGATCTACTGTGGTCGGCCGTTCCTCCGCAGGTAGAGCAGTAGTTCCCTTTTATGAAGTATTAATCCTCTGTCCCCACAAACAACATGTCAAAGAACTGTTCATCGAGATGAACCACTGAACCCCAATTTGTTCCCAGTGGCAGGTCCAGTGGTGAGTCAGTGATTGTGTTGATTTCTGGCTCTCAGTGGTGCGCCTGAAAAAGGCCCCATCGACATAGAGTAAGAACAGTCCATTTACCAGTAATGGCAATGCTGGCTGTATAATGGTTAGTTTTGCAACTGCAGCAAAGGGACATAATCCACCTTGTGTCATCGTTGGCCAGTTGCTGGTTAATGTATTGTGCTCCGTTGACTTTTTGTCACGCCTCATTACTGTCTTTCAGCTGTCAAAAACATTATTTCACAGCACCAACAGCTGCAGTGAATGCCACTGGATGTTTTGCACCGCTCGTTTCTTATGTTTTAAATATCCACAATGATAAGACTCATATGTATGTGGACCAGTTCTGTAAATAATATCAAACACAGCATCTCTGACTGTGCATTACACTTTCTCTTTGAAGCATGGGCTTCAAACCACATCATGCCACCTGTCTAGTTGATGTCTGAGTGACATTTTAAAGGCTTCTACACTCCTTTTGATGATAAATCACACCTTTCATTTTTTTTTCTGTCCCCTGGTCCCGCAGCACTCCGTAGTGGTTTATAAAAAGTCTGTTTCCCTCGCAGGAGATCTGTCAGGATTTGCGCAAGAAGATTGACACGGCAGATGATGAGCATTACGATAGCGAGGTGAAGGTGGCCGGGAATGCCAATGAGCCACTTGTCTTTGTAATGGAAATGAACATGGGTTTAACTCTGTGTCAGAGTTTTCATGGAAGCTCACCATACTTGTATTTTACCTGAGATAACCTCCCGCTCCTTTGAAGATCAAAAGCTACACCCTCAACCTCACCCCCCCACCTAAGATTATATCTATTTACATCTCCAGCCACACCAAACTGAAATTATGATCTTGTATGCACTGCCTGAACTCACAGGGAATTGCTGCGATTGGAATGAAACGCCGTCAGATTGTATTCTGCAGACTTTGTGGGCTTCTCTAATCTACAAAGAATACAGAATGAAAGACGTTCTGCACTCATGCTGTATTCGACTGCAACAGACTCAAAGTCTGCAGAGAGAAAAGCTGAAAATAGAAAGAAGAAAAAAACGCGGCGATCTTATGATGCTGAGCCCCCGTCTCAGTTCGTCACTTTAGAAGGAATGGAGAGTTTACAGGAGGACAAAGCTTAAGGCAAGAGAGGCATTCTGGTGACCAAACGCCATGGGAATGGAGAGAGAGACGGGACAGAAGCAGTGGCACACTGTGTTTACTTGAGATTGAAGGGGAAGGGTCAATTGCTTGGCGTTTTGGAGACGCAGCCACACTGATGCTTTCCCTGCAGCGTCAATGATGTTCTTGGTGGCTCTTCTTTCCTGCGTCTAGTGCCAAGGAGACTGTGTGACCGATGTAGAGACTGCTCACCTCGATAGGCTCCCAGCACACCCTCGACTCGTTTTTTTCTACAGTCCTCCAACAGTAAGAGGTATTTGTCCTTCTTTTACTTGTGTGCTGTTGTGAATATGATGTAATAATGAATTCAAGGCAGTCCTTCACAGTACATCATCATTTGCAAACAGATAAAACCATGTGATCCGGCAACATGAACACTTGATTAGTTTTGCTCTTGCATTTATGAAGAAGCTCGGAGTTACAGCACATCGGTTCATCCGTGGTTCAGCTCAACTGGCACAGAGTAGGCCGAATCCAAAATCAAATTGTAACCTTTTTAACCATCATTCAGGTCGAACCCTTAGATCCTGTGATCTGGACTGTCTCAGTTTCAATCAGAATACATCAGTTTATGTATCCCCCCGGACCTAAGACCAAATTAAACCATTGGATTATGGTCTTACAAAACAGGTTTTCCAAATCCGAGATCTGGTTTTGTTCATTTACACTGTGATGCAATTTCTTGGATGGTTTAGGAAGAGACGAGATATATAACCGTGATTTTGTTTATTTCCTGCAAGGCTGAGAGGATTCAGGCGGAGGAGAGGAGTGATGTCGGATACACGACGATTTAGAGGCCAATCAACCTTCAAGCATATGGAGGCGCAGCCCACGTAGATGATGATCCTGACGATAGCAGGACGTTAGTGTGCCATGAGTTGTTTAGTGCGCTTGCAAATAGGTTTTGTTACACCAGGACTAGGAGGATAAAATGATTACTCCGGAACAACAAGCCTTAATAATTCGCCATGAGAGAAGAAGTCTTCACAGCGCTGATAACCGTGGTCCGATCTTTGCCAAATTTCCCATGTTGGTCAAGAGTCCCACCATGAACTAATTCAAATGTCAATATCCAGTTACAGTGATAGCACCACCTGCTGGCTATAGGGAGTAAGACATTTGTGACAGACATCATTTAGTTTGTCATTATTTAACTGGAAGAAGAAGAAATCTGCCTTCACAACAGAGAGATGATCCCTGACCTTTCAAATTGGATTTTAAAATATGCGCATTAGAGGTGACTTTCCTGAGATTTCAATACCCCCGGCTGAATGCCACAGAATGATAATGTGAAATGAGGGAATGTCAGTAAATAAGATATAATGTATTTGTGTGTCAAGGTTGACACCATCCAGATCTCCTCCTCAACAACGTAAACAGCAGCTACCGAATGAGTTTACACAGACCATCGGCCTCCTTTTCTGTAAATCCAATCTGCCAGCATTGTGTGAGATTGGGCTCCATTCAGTCAGCACATCAGTTTGAAATATGGCAGAGAGGAAACGCAGTGAGCTGCTGCAGGCTGCAGGCGACGGGCTGCGACTGTGGACTGTGACTAGCAAACATCTGACACGTAAACAAGGTAAACAAATTAGCCTCCACTTCTATACAATAGGAAACACATGCTGTGCTAACATGACGCCACTGCCTGCCATGGAAAAACCCTCGTCATCTATATGTTACTGAGCGCCGTCACATTTTAAAATGACATATTTTTCCTTTTAGCCGCAAGTCCAGCTAGCTCCAACTGCGCTGACTAGCTAAACCAAGAGTTTGCAATTTTTGTGTGTAAAATAATAGCTTCTGTGGTTGCAACAACTGCACTTTTAAAAAAATAAAATAAAATTGGTAGCAAAGTGACCACAGATATTACGTTGTGCTTTATGTGGAAACCATTCATTTAGTACTTATAAACTTCTTTACAGATGTAGTTACTGTACATCTTGCTTGAATATCTTGTGTGGCTTCCTGTCTGCTTAATCCTCCTGGGTCAAAATCGATCATGTTTGGCCTTTTATAAAGCATGAAATATAAATTATAGACTAATTCTGTGTTACACCCATGTAGTCGGTTTAATTCCAATTTATTACCACAGGTTGTTTTTTTTAAATCTTATTTATGGTCGATAGTACGAAAGCGAATTTCCTTCACCCAAAGAAAATACAAAAGCAGACACGTTATCTTGTAATTAGGAGAATAGATCTCGTTATTACGAGATACGGATCTCATAATTACGAGGAATGGATTTCGTAATAACGAGATCTTTTCTCGTAATTACAAGATAAGGTGTCTGCTTTTTCTTTCTTTTTTTTTCTCAAGGAAAAATGTTTTTTAGAGTTAGTCTGAGGGTCGCCCATCTTATCCAGACATAACTAGCATACCATACAGCAAAACATTATGACCACTGACGGGTCAAGCCATCATAGCAATGATTATCTCATTTCAATGGCACTTGTTATGGTAGCATGGGATGTATCAGCCAGAAAGTGCACATTTTATCCAAAAGATGTGCGAGCAAAAGGATCTGAGGGATGGCTAGACAACCGGGTCGAATCATCACTAGAACTGCAGGTCTTGTTGGGTGTTCCATGTCTGCAGTGGTTAGTAGGATCACTTGTCAAACGGTGACAAGGTCATTGCTGCTCAAAGGTCATTGATGGCTTACTTGTGTTACCTGATCCCGCAGAGGAGCTGCTTTAGCTTAAAGTACTGAAAAACTTCATGCTGGTTCCGATAGATAACTATTAGAACACTGATAGCATCACATAACTGTTGTTACGTCAAAAAAACGGACTTACTCAATTGTAGGCAGGTGGTTTTAATGTTATGGCCGATCAGTGAAAAATAACCAATATTTTAACGTGGGAAGAGGATTTGAAGGTGACTGTGAAGGTTCTCCACAGCATGCATCCTGAAAAATATCCACCCCTCTGCTGGAATGGAGGACGTGACATCAACTGTTGCATTGGTTATACAATCTTCTGAAGGAGGTCACATGACTTGTGCTCGACCTGCACTCAGTATAACAGTATACACACAGTATACACACAGTATACACACAGTATACACACAGTATACACACAGTATACACACAGTATACCGCAACCAAAAAACCTCTCAGTAGTAAGTAAGAGAGGTGGTCAGAAAAGTGAGGCCCATTAGAGGCCCGTGCGTCGTGAAGAGTGAGTGCGTGAGTACGACTCACGTAAGCGCTCTTTTAGTTGCTATACATGCTAAAGTATATGAAATACATCCTGAAACACGAGTGATTGTGGCGGCCATTACTTCACTCAGCTGTAGAACCCTCAGATTAAGATTACGCCTGCTGTGCTGTGTGAACTTCTGGTGGCAGTAACGGCCGGGATGATGACACCATGACAATTTTGACTCACAGGCTCACCATTTTCACTTTATCATCAATCTCCACCAGGGGCTGTCCAAGCATCACCCTCCATTCATCCGCTCATCCTCTGCTGATGCACCACAACGACATCGCAGGATTGACAGATCATTGGCAGGAACTCCTTTCAGATCACATTTAATTAAAGCCCGCTGCTCCGAAGACACTGAACAGAGCAACTTCCAGAGACGCGAGCCACACGGCTTCATGTGGATCGTTGGAAAACACATGTTGTGATTGCAGGTGACAGAACTACATGTCCACATGTACATAATGTGTATATATTTATATTTTCTACGTATATATATATATATATATGTATAAAAGACACGTATGAAGGGACTAAACTTTTCTGATCTCCTCTACTCTTCCTCGTGTCATTTTGCCTCTCTGATGCTGAACAGATGGCCGTGTTGTGATTGGACGCAGATGGGGTTTCCGTGGTAATATCATACATACCACACGATGTTATATTTGCCCCGGCTCTGACTCCAAAGCAGAAATTATTTCAAAGCTTCATTGTGTGCTGCTGTCTTACATGTGTCAGAGCAGCTTAGGCTGAGACGAGCGAGAGAGAAGCCATATGAAGACGGCGTTCCACAGATATCACAGGAGAGTGGGGATGAAATGCGCGGTAGGGTCTGAATGACCTCCCGTAAGTCTTCAACATCCATCCAGATAAGGATATTTATCTTTTTTATGTTTGTTGATGTGGCAGCGCCGGGGTTGGAGCCCGGCGGAGGTGTCATGGGAGCGATCTGGTTAAACATCTGATGGGTGGTGCCCACTTAATAACCTCCTCAGTGAAACTCCCTCTCTCGCCCCTTAAATCAAAGACAGCCTCTGACACATGTTTCTTCTTTTTTTTTTTTTTTGATAAATAACTAAATGTTTTCCTGCAGAATTTCGGCTGTCATCGGTGTTTTTATTGAATATAAGAGAAACAGTTGACTGATGGCTTCAAATGTTACCTTAACCCAGACATTAATGTACTTTTTTTTGAAACGGCCATAAAATTATAAACATATATTGAATTATTTTCCCACATTTACTGAATAATGGTTTAACACACATCAGTCCTGATTATAACTATCAAATACAAATGTACTTTCAGGATTTCAACCCTTTAAATATCACTTTTTGTAAGTAATGTGCAAAAAATACTCTCTGCATCATTGAAAGAAATATAAATCGTAATTATTAATAAATTATTTTTATTCAAAACAGTGTGGGATATGTCATGTTATTTGTAATAATATTTTTTAAATGTTTTTTTTACATTTTGCCAAGTATTGGTTCTTTTTTTTCAAGGCCCTAGATCTGAATTAGAAGACATAAATGTCGCCTTCCTGCTATACTTTTTTCCCTGACCATCTGAGGGCTCCACAGACGACTGACACATTTAAAAAAGGACTTAAAACTTTCCTTTTTAGCAGAACCTATGACTTTAATTAACATTTCTACATGATTTTATATAGTTATTATTTAATTCTTTATTGATGCTTTTATCTGCTTTTACTTTGTAGCACTTTGAGATTTGATCCAAATGTAAAGTGAATTATAAATTAAATGCATTATTATTATTATTATAAAATATTGAGTATCAATATTATTTTACACTTTTATAAATTAATGATTTCAGCTCACGTCAGTCCTGACCATTACTATCAAGTATTTATTTACTTTTTATCCCTTTAAATGCAACTTTTGAAATTACTTAAAAATGTAGTAAATGATTAAAAACAATATATATATATAATTTCCCAATAATAAATGGATTAACTGATTTTTTTTTAATGAATTAATTAGTCTGGAATATGTCAATATGCCAATAACATACATCAGTCCTGATTACAAATAACAAATCTGTCTGTGTGCACCTTCAGGGACAACGCAAGTTTTTCTTCTCCAGCGCAAACAAAAAATTGTCATTGTAATGGGTTTCAATAAGAGCCTTTTTGCTTCCGAACGTGGTTTGAAGAATTTTATTTTCACAGTGAAATATTATTTGACCCATTATAGGGAATGATGGAAATATTCCCAAATTTCCCTCGAAAATACACTTTTCTAAAAATTGGTGCCAATGACATTATCACAGCCAAAATTGTAATAAAAAAATAAAAATAAAACCTCTAGCAAGGATAGTTGTTAGAGAATAGTGGTTGAGTTTGGATTACATAAGAGCACCTGGAAGAGGATGCTGCTGTTAGGGGAGTGTTACCAGACGACCAGGAGAGACAAGTGCTTCTTTTGTAGACTTGGCGTGTCTGAAAAGCTCTCACGCCTGACACTGGGTTTCGGTTATGGATGTTTAGAAAAGCAGAGAGGCAGAAGCTGGGAATCTCTTTTCCATCACCGCATCTTTAAAAGTAAAAGAGGTGAATTGTATATTTTCAAACATAATGACAGACAAATGTAAAAACATTTCTCCGCACCACCTTATGGGAATCGTCTCGGAGCTACTTTGATGTCACAAAGCACGACATGAGAGGGTTTTCACCGTTGAACCGCATTCTTCACATGAAGCTTTCTTTTTTTTTTTACAAACTCTTATATTCTCCCGACCACATTCAACATGTCTAAAAAGTCAACAAACCTGGGGTTCTGTGTTTGCTTTGGTTAGACTTATGGCTGGTGTGATGGAGTCCCCCAGGGACCCATCCTGGGGCCCCTGAGCATGTGAAAGAGTTAGAACTTGAGCCAGGTGGGCAAGGCTTCTAATCTCTCCCTGAGCCTCCTGCATGCTATGTGTAATTGATCATCGTAGATCGTTTTCTGGGATGGAAATTAGCCGTGAAAAGGAGTCAGAGGTCATAGTGCAGGGAAAGGATTCAAAGCTACGTACAGTACACGCTCAAATTTCATCAGTGACATTTACTCTTGAAGTGAGTCGGATAGCGTGATACGACCATAGCATTTAAACATCTCACCTAATATCGGGTGTTTCTGCAAAAATTTCCCTGTACTGAACTGTGTTCTGACACTTTTCGCACCAGAACCAGCATTTACGTTTTGGCAAGGTAGCTCTTGGCATATCCTAGAGATGATTATTTTGTTGGACCTCACATCATGACGTTTCGACGTAATACGTCATAATAATGTTCTCTTAACTATTATGAGATGGGGCACTTTTGAAGTTTTTCCTTGCAACAACTCAATAGATCTATGGACAGAGTGCATGAAATTATACCGCTATGATATCTACCTTGAATGTTCCTTGGCGCGGTGTGTGTTTTCAAGTAGTGAGATTTAAAAAAAAGTGGATATCGCCAGACAGAAAATCATAATTGTAAGTTCAAAAGTCAGAATTGTGGGATAAAAAGTCATGATTATGACTGAAAAAGTCAATATTATTAGCTATAAAGTCAGAATTATGAATTAAAAAGTCAATATTGTGGGATAAAAACACAGAATTATGAGATAAAACTTAAATATTATGATATAAATGGTCAATATTATAAAAAGTCACAATTATAATATACAGTAGGTTGATAAAAATGAGCTTAATTTTCGTAAATGCAAGATAAAACGTTTAATATTATCAAATGAATAGTCTCAACAATGTATGCATAATCCATTATCATTATAACTATCTGTCGGTGGTTATAATATTTTGGCTGATCAGTGTATACTGCATTCACATCATTGCAATATACGTTTTAATATCTTTTTAATGGGTTTCATCTTTGTGTAAAAGCAGAGAAAACATTTTTAAGAGCCTGAACCACAGAATGGCGGTTGACATAACAGTGATTCATGTCTATTACACGATCATAACAGGATCAGTGGTAGAACAATGGCACCACAGACTGACACATCACTTTTATGTTCTCGTAATAATCTTATTGCTTGTCTATATAATTTGGCAGACCAGTAGTCGGAATCAAAGCAAACACGAAGCAAGCCCCGGGGAAATGTTTGCCACTGCAGATATCTCACCGCTGTTTGCATTTTTGTTCGACAGCACACATTGGAGAGAGATACGGGCCGGAGCAGAATGATTTAAGCTCAGGTATCTGCAGGTATTTGGAAATTCTCATCCACCAGCTGAGATACTGAGATTCCAATCATCCATCATACATATATAAATATATATATATATATATATATACACCTACGCCGTGAGTGAGGAACAAAGGTTCCTGCGTGGTTTGACTCGATGCCTTTGTCCTTGAACACAGAGATCCTGACGATACTTCAATCTGCCGCTTCCTTTATATCCTGCTTTTCCACTGCTGCCAGTCAAAGTTCTGTTGTTTACTTCTGCCCAGTAACATATGGGTGTTTCATCATTAGCCATAACGCTTTTCTCCCACTTTGAAGCCAAATCCCGTCATTAAGTCTCGTGTCAGTTTCATTCTATGAGGTTGCCTTCTGGGCCTTTCATCTGATTTCAAGCAATCTGATGAAATAGGCAAATGCCAAGAGTTTGTTAAAAGAAATGCGCTTTCAAAATCTTCATAACTGGCTTCGAGATGTTTCGCCCTGATGTAACATTTTGACGGTATATGTGTCACATAGATTTGACAGGACGGATCTCTCTGGCTTTTCCGGCAGCCCGCTTGATGGCTCGTGGAAAGCAAAACAGCCGAGAGGTATTTAATTTTTTCTCCTCTGTGGTTTGTGGCCCGATAAACATTTAAAATCATCTGTGAGTTCAGAAATACCTCCGCTGGTAAGACTCAGTTCATGTCCATTTGGTTGGAGGAAGGGCTTTTCAAGGACGGCGACCACAGCAATGCCCTGAGGGGGGACGGTTTCCTCTCAGCACGAAGGTTCCGGGTTCAAATCCAACTCTGCCCTCAGGGCCTTTCCGTGTGTAGTTTGCGTGTTCCGTGTGTTTTTTGTGTGGGTTCTCCGGCTTCTTACCTGTTAGAGAACATTTTATGGAATGATTTTTGCTTCCCGAAATTAAATAAACACTAATAAGTAATATTAATGTTCGGAGGTAATGCTCCACCCTTGGATAGATCTGCACAGCAAATCAAGCACTCCCTAAATCACTTCCTAACCGGTCACAGCTGCAGTTCAGAAGAGTAATATTAGAATAGTCAAACGTAAAATGAATTGTCTGGAGGTTCAGAAAGCAGGAGCTTGTCTCTTAATATTAAGGACTTTCAGAGTAATGGCATTTGTTGTTAGCCAGGAAAAATATTTTGCAAATAGACTTTTCAGATTTGTGTCTGCCCTGCAAAGCAACAAAACTTACGTGTTCAGTTACTCGAAAACACACCTCAAACTAATCAGAATTAGTTTAGTAGTTTAGTGTGTGCGATTCTGCTTGCCATAACCACAGTAGCTGGATATTTCTGTATTCATGACGATTATTCACCCACTGTCATCCAGTCACATTCCAGTTCTTCAACAGCTTCAGGAAAGTTGTCAACACATGTGACCAAAGGTATGTGACCCCCTTTGTAATATAGAAGTGTCATCTTTGCCGAAGATCCTTCGTGTTAACGTGATAATCCAATGACTATTACATGGATTTTTTCAAATTTATACCCAGATAGACCTTAACGTAAGGAAGAACTGGATTGATTTGGTGATTTAGCTCTATCTCCAAACATTTTTGGGGAAAAAGATTTGCAATATGTTATCCAAATTTGGTAGATAGTAATCGAGTCAAGGAGACCTATCTTGTATTTATCCCCCTAGTTCGTATTTTACTCACTAGGAGGAGCTATTTTTATGAAAACACTTTTCTTCACGTATAAACTTCATATTTAAATTGAGTTCAATAAGGGTTATTGCGCAACGCAGGGGGTTGGGGACTTTTCGGGGATATACCCTTGCGGTTGGGTCCGACAGCGGGGGCCAAGGTGGGATTACCTGCCCCCTGAAAAGCCTGAAGTATAAATAGAGAAGGATCTCCAATCTGAGAAGTATTTCGTTACGACGTCGGACCTACGGTCCTGCAGAACAATGGAGCGGTGCCACAAGCCTGACAGGTAATTAAATCAATGCATAATTGTGATAAATATTCCTAACATTCTGGCCGTAGTCCTGCAGCCGTAGTAGGAAGTGAGGATCCGCCCTGAGTATAAGAACCATGTGCTAACAAACCCGGTCCAAACATAGCATCATTTTTTGCAATCACATTATGCCATGGCATATTTGCAAAAGCGTTATGCAGGTTTTTGGAGCCAACAACTTATGTCAAAACTTGAAAAGCAAGCATAAATGAAACCGCCGTGACAAGAACGGCATGTTTATCTTAAAGTAGATGATTTTCAGAGATAAATGCATTTGCAGTTGTATTGAGAGGGATTGGCCTCTTCTGCCCCCTCCTCTCCCTCCTCTCCCTCCTCGCTCTCCTCACGAGGACTGACCCTCGCTCCGTCACACATTCGGCCGGCACACGCACACCCAATCAACAAACTGCATTTATTTTTTTGCTTTATCTTAAAGAAAAAGAAAAGAAAAAGTTCAAAAGGTCAGCGGGGCACATGGCGCTCATTTCTGCACCGGTGGCCTTCTGCTCTTAAGTTCCCTCTTTGTTCCCATCTTCATCATTGTTTTACACAGCGAGACAGCGTCTCCACGCTGCTGTTGGGAAATTTGAACACTGCGTCTATTGTGTTTGTCATCGCCAAAACTTCCTGCATCCTCACTGACAAGACAAAAGGTTGAAAAAAATAAAATAGTTTCTCGGGAGAGAAGCGAACAAAAGGCCACATTTTTACACTTATTTGAAAAAACACTCAGTAAAACCGTGGCTGCAGCAACTCTTGAGGGGAACTGGGGTCAGAGCCGTTGTTGTTTCTCTGGGAGTTTGTGGGATTTTTGCAAACATTGTTGGATTAAACACCTACAGTGTTGACGACAGAGGTCACCTGACTGTGGATCTGGTGTTGAATAAGTTACCGGTAGGAGTTGTGGTACGACCTGGGGACAAACTTGGACTTTGGGGTTTGCACTAGATGGAATTTGAAAAGAAAAACTTGTTTTTATGCATTTTTCCGGCATTTTTTATAGACTGTTAGGTCTAGGATGAGAAGGATCATGATGTTAATGGGGATTATATTATTTGGTTCATTTGGTGGTAAAGTTCAAGTTTGTGTCATTTTGCATTGAAATTTAAAAAAAAATAATTGCTCAACTATTGAAATGATTCGTTCAAAGACACTAACAGCAAACTTGTAATAATAGATTCTCTTTACCGTCATGATTTGTGACTAAAACTGCCATGTAGAAATGAAGCTGTTTCTTTCTGCAAACTTAGGCTAAGGTTTATTTTTCATACCATCCTGTCAATCACACCTCTCATGCAACCCCGTCCTGATCTCCTGTCGTTGCTGCAAATGTCAATCTAGATATCTAACGTATAGCGCAGAGTAACACCTTCGTTGTTAGCGGGGCAGCTGGCTCCTGTCTTCTTTACGCGCCGTACCTCCAGTTCTTCATGCTTCTTTTATACAAACCCCTCCACCGCCATTCTTAGAGGATTCAGCAACTTCATTTCATCAGCCTCAGCAGAGTCATCAGCCACCACCACCAATGTCTGGACTTGACTGGGGCTTTATCATAACATAATATTCCCTCTTTGTCATTGCTTTGACTCTTCACTGCCCTCCTGTGCAGGGATTGACGTTAACATAAATATAAAGGTGATTGGAGGTATGTACGTGATGATGGATACAAGGTTTGAAACAAACTATTCTGTCTATTTTTGTACATGGATGGAGTTTCAATGCAAATTTTTGTTAGGTTTTCTTTCTTTTTCATATTTGTAGTAGAAGGAAATTGTGATGCTTGCAGTATTTAGAGGAGGGATGGATTGGATTTCCTGAGATTGAGGATGTTAGGGATGGAGAAACAAGGCAAAAGAAAATGAGGAAAAGATACATGATGTGGTGAGAGAGGACATTAAGGACGGGGCTGACAGAGAAGGATGGAGAGGAGAGGAGAAAATAGAGAAAAAGAAATCCGCTGTGGGAGGAGCAACAACATAAAAAGATGCTGACAGCCTATATAAAATATCCATATTAAAATACCACAGAATTAGTACCTCATTTGCCGCAATCAGCCATAACATTGTAACCACTGAGAGGTGAAGTCTTTATCACAGTAACAACATGATTATGATGTTACAATGACACCTGTCCACAGGTGGGATATGTTAAGCAGCAATTGAACATTATATCCTGAGGATCATTTGTTGGAAGAAGGAAAACTGTTTAAGTATAAGGATCTGAAACACGTTTAGGGCCAAAATGCATCAAGAACAGCTCCAGAACTGTAGGTATTGCTGGGTGTTCCATGTCTGCTGTAATGAAACTGGTAAACCGGCGACATGATCGTTAGCATGTGGGGAATGAATCTCTCACAGGAGATCTACTGTGTCACAAGCTTCTGCAATTTGGAAAGCAAAAAAAAAATGGGACCCCACACAAGATCAGGCAGGTGGTTTTAATGTTATGGCTGGTGTTCAACTGAGCTCGGTGGATTATTGCAGAGCATCACTTGTGAGGCCTTCGTATTATATGTGATAGGGGACGTATAAAACTGTCCACAGTCCAGAGTGTTTTAAAGCTGCATCGTTTCAGGTGAACAGATTTGACATTTGTCACGTGATCGTCGCTCCTAACCTCTGAAGTCACCACCAGACGATCGTTGAAGCTCTCAGTCTTGTCTGGAGGCGAACGGCCCTCCTTTTTTGTGCAAGACTAACGGCTCGTCTGATCGCTCCTGACAGATGATTTTCTTCCAGAGGCCCTCTTAAGGAGAACCCAAAAAAAAAAAAAAAGCCGAGGCGCTTTCTGCCTTCAGTCTTTTTCACTCCGAGGAGTTCGGCACAAGTTGCAGAGTTGACATTTTTCGTTTGGACTTGGTGGCTGCTTTGGGGGTGCAGCCTGAGCGTTTTTGAGAGCAGACTGGAGCTGGATGTGAGGTGTGAGGTTTTGTCCTGAAGGGAGGAGCTTGAACGGGTATCGTGTTTTTTTTCTTTTTTTATCACTGGGAGTAGTGGAGGACGGACTGACTGACTGCAGACTGGCTTCCTCTCTCCTCTCCTCTCCTCTCCTCTCCTCACACTCGACTCAGCAGATCTACTTTGTCTGAAGATCCACAGGTAAGCGCCCGAACCTCTCACACGTCCTTAGGAGGGAACTTTCCTGACGCACTGAATGAAACGTGACATTATTATCCAAAAATGGGATGTGATCACATTCCGGGGCTCTTGCCTGTGCGCGTGGGCTGACCTCACTTCTCAGGATATGTTGGCCCACAGGCGCGTCTTTGTGCCGTTTTTCACGCCGGCGATCCCCCAAAGGCGACTCGATCTCTAAACTCCGAGCTGCCCTGAATGTTTCTGGGAGCGACGCTGTCACGTAAATGTTCCGTGATCCGCGGGGCGACACAAAGAAAAAGCAGCATTGCTCTCCTGTAATGCGCGTTCTGTCCTCTAGGGCGGAGGTTCTAAAACTTTTCTCAACAGTGTTCCCTTTTTTTTTTTTTCTTCTTCTTTTTTTTTTTTTTGTATTGATTTATTCCAGCGAAGTAACTGCTGATCAGTGTTGTTGCTGTTTGGCAATAAAAACGTCTTTATGAGGACAAACAATTCAGTGTTCCAAAAATGTCTGATTTATTTAACAACAAAGTCATTTATGATTTAAGTATAAAATGATGATACAATGATAAGATGATGATATGATATGGTAGGATTATGATGTTACGTCAAAATGATAAGGTGATAACGATGATGCAATGATGATGATGTGAAGTAATAATATGATCAAGAGTGACAGATCTGCAAAGTCCCAATAATGATATGGAGTTAGTGAGGATTTAATTTTAGAATGAGAATTCAAAGTTACAATGATGATATACCAACTTACAGTTACATAAAGTTATATACAGTTACAGTGAAATACAAAGTTACAATGATTCACACAATTACAGCAATGAATAACTATAATAATGATGATACAAAGTTACAATGATGAAATACTATTACAATGATGATAGAAAGTTACAGAGATGATACAAAGTTACAATGATGATAAAAAGTTACAAGGAAATACCATTACAATGATATATGAAGTTACAATGATGAAATACTATTACAAGGATATACAAAGTTACAACAATGAAATACCATTATAATGATTATACATAGTTATAACAATGAAATACTATTAAAATGATGATACAAAGTTACAGTGATATCCAAAGTTACAATGATATCCAAAGTTACACTGATGATACAAAGTTACAATGATAATATAAAGTTATAATGATGATACAAAGTTACAACAATGAAATACTATAAGAATGATATACAAAGTTACAATGATTATATAAAGTTACAATGATGATACAAAGTTACAATGATAATATAAAGTTATAATGATGATACAAAGTTACAATGATGATACAAAGTTACAACAATGAAATACTATTACAATGATATCCAAAGTTACAACAATGAAATACTATTACAATGATATCCAAAGTTACAACAATGAAATACTATTATAATGATATCCAAAGTTACAATTATATCCAAAGTTACATTGATGATACAAAGTTACTATCATGATACAAAGTTACAACAATGAAATACTATTACAATGATATCCAAAGTTACAACAATGAAATACTATTATAATGATATCCAAAGTTACAATTATATCCAAAGTTACATTGATGATACAAAGTTACTATCATGATACAAAGTTACAACAATGAAATACTATTACAATGATATCCAAAGTTACAATTAGATACAAAGTTACAATGATAAAAAAGTTACAACAATGAAGTACTATTACAATAATGATACAAATTTACAATAACGATACAAAGTTACAAAAAATGAAATACCATTACAATGATATACAGTTAAAAGGCTGAAACAATGTTACAATGATATACAATGTTACTATGATGATACACTATTAAAATGATGGTACAAAGTTACAATAATAATACAAAGTTACGTTGATATACAGTTAAAATAATGATATACTGGTACAATGATGTACAAAGTTACGCTGACCATATACCGTTACAACAATGATATAATAGTACAGTGATGATACAAAGTTACAGTAATGAACATTTCTAAGAGATCCTTCTAAATTCTCAACACTGAACCTTTAAACTAAAGTCACATACTACTTGCACTACCCCAAACTACCATTTGGGGTACATTTCCCCCCATGGTAAACCTTGCTTCAGACCACTGCTTCTCAAACTATTTTTTCATAAATGTCACAATTTGAATAATCTTTCTCAGCCAAGTTCCCACTGTTCACTGAAAAACAGTTTGGGCTGAGGAAAAAAAAATATTACACATATATAAATAATTCCTAATCATTTCTGCTCTAGACATCTGTTTCCAAAAGGCTTGTATCATGTCTGTTTCATTTTCAAATTTTAGTTTCCACACTTATTTTCCATCCTCCCATGATGCTCGGCTGTTAACGGTCGCGTTTTTCCAGGAAATGCCTGTAAATGATAGTGTTCTTTGAAAGTGCGGTGTCCACTTATTAATTCTCCCAGCTTGCATTGCAATTTACAGCATGTCACAGTATTACCAACATTAATAGAGGAGAACAGTGTTCAGATTTCGCTGTAAGTTCGCATTTAAAGTTTTTTAGTGTATGCAGAGGTTAGGATAACTCGCTAACAGACAAATCCACTTCTCATCATATCAAGGTATCACATTCTTTGCAATCCCACGACCCCTGAGGCCAGAATCTCTCTTCAACTCTCATTGTACTTGAGTTGGACAGCAAGTCTTTTGATCTCAGCTTTATTACATAGTACTATCTGTGAAATGCTAGCATGGAAAATGGGAGAGGTTGGAGGGAGCGAGCTGGGGAGAGCAGATCTGTGGGTTACTTTCTTGAAAGCTTTGGGGTTAGAAACGGCATAGTAATTGCCCATGAAACTGTATCTGATAAGTTGTGCAGTGTTTGGAAAACATGTGGAGAGAGGAGCCCTTCATTACTTCTGAGGCGCGGGCCCGACCTGGTGGCAGGTGATTGGAATGGTCTCTGAAATGCAATGCATTGTGGTCATTTTTCATCTTACCCCCTCGGCTATGTCAGATGAACTGCAGTCGCCCTTCTTACGCACAATCTGGATTGTAGAAAGTGAACTTCTGACTTCATTTTTCACATTTAACAATGCAATGATATAAAACAAATATCACTTTTGTCTCGCCACTGTATAACTCTCTGCTAACCTCGTCTTTGATTCGGTCCTTACTTTGACTAACTGTTTCCACTGCTTACTTTCTAACTACTTTTTCTTTTCTATCATAATATGCAACGTTCTGCTGTAACGGGTGACTTAATGATTGGATATTTCAAAGTTCAGCTTTACTTTTTCTTTTCTTTTCACACGCACAACTATATTTCGGGCTTGAACACGCAGAGAAGTGCAGGCTTCAACCTAAAATGCATGAAGTGTTTTGCTAAGGAGGGGATTTTAGAACTGGCACAATAAGGTATGGGTGCAGAAGAATCTGGAGGTAATTGCACAGGGTGATAACAGGGGTTTAGCAGTGTGGGGCGAGCGAATGGGTTAGGGCTGGGCAGGCAGGATGTAGGGAACACTGCCATGCATTTCCGGAGTCTGGCTCTGGACTGCACAGTGCGGTGAGGGCTTCTAGTTACTGTACGCTGACTCACCCCCCCCCCCTCCTCCTTCCGCTTCTTTCATACACTTGATCAAAGTTAAATGTTGGACCAGGTAATTACCGTGCCTCATTCCCATCATTCTCCACATGTACCGAAGCATGCGGCATGTCTGTGCTGCAGTTATGAGTTATCATAGGTGCAGTGTAGGTTGGTGCTCTGTTACAGTTTGATCCTAGATACCCATAATCCACTGCAGTATCCAGTTCCAAAGCAAGAATCCAGAGTTTCCTTGCAGGGCAGTAGTTTCTTACCACCACTGGGCTAATGCAGCCAACCAAGTGGCAAATTTGAATAGAATGGAAATCTGGCAGAGATGATTTTCTAACACAAGTCATCAGCTAGTTGTGTCTTCCCTTAATATATGCTCACCCTACCGTCTTCCGCGTTAGGGTTTTCTAAACGTGGCTCATTTTCCAGTGATCCCATGCCGACATGTCAGTCCAAACTTGCGTTGTTTCTGCACAGCAGGTGCCACGGCTATTTTTCTGGTTTCTTTCCAATAAAAGACCAGCTATACTATGTCAAGCATGTTTCCTGTGCCCTAAATTGTTTTTCCTGTGCCTAATTTTATGCAGATTGGTTCATTTCACGAATATGAGTTGAGATATATACGCCTCAAAGATATGTAAAGCAAAAAAAAAACTTTTCTGTTTTGTCAATGGGCTCCATGTCACCAGTTTGCACCGCCTGACGTTTAGATTTTAAGTTTGTGTCTTCTGGGCTGCTGCAGGACTAGGACAGTGTTCAGCTCAGTGATTTTGATTGGCGTGCAGCGAGCACTCATGGGACCTCGGCCCAGGATTGGAGCCTCAGAGCGCAGTCACTCTCTTCCCCCCTCGTCTTTGAATTCAATAGCATATAATTTGAATGTTCTGTATCCAGAACCGCACACTGAGTTGTATAATATGTTGAGCTTGCACAGACGGGCAGATCATGAGCTGGAAAAGAATTCTTAACTCTTTCACCAGGTAACAACCGTCAACAAGTGGCAGGCAACAACTGGTCTGCTTAATTGCTTGTGAAATCGCATGAGGGCATGTAACGTAAGATGATGTTTGTTTAGGTCTGTGCAGTGAAAGGTTTGCAGGTGTTTGTGATAGAAAATTCAGAGCTCATTTGCCATTTTTGAAAAAGAAAAAGCCAGTTGTTCGTGATTGTGAAGCCAAGCTGGCATGGAAAAGTTCTTCAGGGGAATAGTCACGGTGCTGTTCTGGCATTTGGTAACTGTATAATTAGACTCTGGTTGTCTCTTGGGTAATGGGGAATGCTTACACCCTCCCTTCCCCCCTTCTAATCATGCCATACCCCCACCTATAATGGATTTACTACCAAATTAAGTCTTTCTAATCCACGTGACAATTTTTTGAAACGCTCTGCACATGTACAAAGAATGACAATGATCCTCCCTCCCAGGATCGGTATCTTTAGTTCATTTCTTTCCAAGCTATTTCCCAAACTTTGATTCTCCTGACTAAGGCAGTCATGTGGGGCATGAAAGACCTGTGTTAGAATTCCTCTGGGCTTTAGTCACACTCTGATGAAGAGGGGTTTGTTAGATCAGCCTCTCGCTCGTGTCGTTTTCTGACTTAAAAGTGCTATCACTCAAGGCCAGATTGCCTAATAGGCAGCGCGGTATGTTGGTGTTGGCAACTGACATATTGGCCCGCCATCTGCTCATTGCCAGATGCCAAGCACCGCCAAAAGTTCCACAGCCATAAAGAAAAGAAAAACTATTATATTCTTTTCCCTCTAACTAAATCTTTAGATTTTTTATTTTTTTTTCCAGTGGGTGATGATTTAATTCACGAAACAGCTTTGCTTTATATCGTAAAAGGAAAAAACCTCAACTCTTAGTCACGTGATCTACATTTCATGGGGTTTTGGTGGATGACTGATTGTGCTCCGGTGAGGTCAGTGCTCCTAAGGAGCGCTTCTGATGTCATCCTACAAAGATGCATGTTCTCCCCTTCGTTCCCCAAAGTGGGTCATTGGTAGAAGAGCACAACGCTGTTAAGATGGATATTTAGCCTTTTGGCTTCTTCTCATCTGATAAAACAAGCACAGGAAATGTCTCTGTTAGCTGATTGGCCTGGTGTTTTCCTCTGGCATCCTCCCATGGGGATCTCAGACGTGCACAGTGTGTCCCTGTGGCAGAGAACCCACCTTACTTGTCTCTCTAACAGCTACATTAACTTCCTGTTTCTTCTAACTCCAGGCTGTTTTATCGCAGACGTTGTCCCCAATAGGAAAATGACCACCATAATCCTCACGCTCATTCCCCGCCCCGCCTCTTCTCGCATTCCCCTCGCTTTCTCTTCTCTCATATCCTTCCCTGTGGCGACCCAAGCTAAACAAACATGGCCAATCAAGAACCTGTCAAATCGACTTCTAAAAGGGCTGTATTAGGGGGTAATGGGGAATTAAGGGAACATGAGGGTAATAAAATCATGCAAATCCCAGTGGCATGTGTGACCATTGAGGGTAAACACATGACCAGTGAGGTCATGTGTTTACACAGCTAGCAAGGTTAACCGCTCTTTGTATTGCGTAGGGGAAGGGCAGGGCAGTGCGGCGGTCAGTTATGGGCCTGATGGATTTATGCTTGTGGCTACAGAGGCGCTGTGTGTGCTGAAGTGTGTATGGGCAACATGAAGGACAGCTTGAGTCCACGTTGGACGCCGGCCGTCATGGGAGTGAGAAGTGGCGATAGAAGGATCGGGCTTGAATGTGGCAATGATGGAAGCGATGACCTACCTCGTACACTGAAAACAATCGCTGTGTCCTTACTTGGGTATTCACACGAGTCAACCCTCTAGTGTAATTGTTTTTCCTCTTTCTTCTCTGGAACAGCTTCAAAGTTGAGAATATTTTTTGTTTATTCCAGCGAAGCTCTGGCTATTTAAATGAATATTTTAAGTCTTGGTGTGAAATCAAAGGAGAACACAATGTTGTCAGATGGTCCAACATCTAACAGCAATATGTTTTATGACGCGGCAAATGATTTTCCACCAAGCTGCCAATGATTTTCTTGATCGTTCATTATTTATTTATTTGTTATCGACTACACAATGTCCCGAGCTCCAAGAGTCGAAGGTTGTGTGTTCAAAAAGATTGTTTTGTCTGGCAAACATTCCAAAAGCCATAGAAATTCAATTTACAGTAAAATAAAAAAAATGTTTGAATAGGTTTAACCTGGACATTTGCTTTGAAAGCTGATTTTTTTATTTGGTCATCTCACAGAAATGGAAACAACTCTGACAATAATTTGTTTTAAAAACATAAAAGGATATTATGCTATTTATCAGGGATTCCACTTAAAGTACAGTTAAGTTCAAGAGGTCCAGTAAGTTACCGCTCCTCCCCCGCTGGGGTCAGAGTCGGAGGTCGCCATTCCTCGACTCAAAGTTGGACATTAAATTAACAGCCTTTACCCCCGAAAAGCTTATTGTGCCAATCTTATTTGTTGAAAAAATGTATTTAGGCCTACGCCGTCGTCCACGACAGTCTGAAAAACACCGTGTGTTTCTTAGGGGAAATCTAATAGTTCATATTTTTCCTTAGCCTTTACGACAATATGATATATACAGGATAAATCTCCTCTTCTCCCTACATGTGCACCAAATCTGGACTGAAAACCTTTGGAGGTGAAGCTCCCCGTCGTGTTGGAAATAAATATACAAAACATTTTTTTAATGATCCATGAAAGAGTTCTAGTTCTAGTGTTAACACAAAGGGTCTGCTATTATGTCTAAATGCTTCAAGGTCTGGATAGAATCCTCTTGCGGTTAGTCTGAGTCTGGTAAATTCTCTAGTCTGACTTTCTGGATGTAGACTGTTGGTGTAGGCCTGATCGGTTGCCTTCTGCTGCCCTTTGCTGTTTTCAAAGTCCCTTCTGCTACAAACTCTGAACAAGGAACCTAGACTATTAATAATTGACAATTACCTTCACCACATGTGTGTTAACTCTAACAATTGTGTTAAAAAGTAGTATACGGGCCAAGAGTGCAATCTTGGCTACATAGTGTAAGGGGAGGGCTTAAAAAATTGTGAACACTTAAACTTGTATCTGTTCCAGTGAACGCATTAATCCATTCATTTTTTAATCAAGTGGAAAAACTTGGCAGATGACTTTCAGAGCACCATGACGTTTTTGGTTAAACGATGCGGCTGTCATTTCCGGTATGCGTTCGATCTGAGACACAACCCCTGTCTCAATCTGTTGAGATTGATTCTCTTGGCACACGGACTCCTGGGAGTATCGGACACGTTAGCAGCTTCACCCTCCAACAACAATGATGAAAACAGCAGAGGTCAACTGATTCAGGTTAAGTGTGTCATTAAGCTAAAACAGTCAGCTAGAATAAAAGTGGTCAACAGGGTTGTGATCTGCAGAGTCGTGTTACAATAGTTTGGTTTTTTTTGTTACTGTTCCTTTAAGGAAAACGTAAGACGGCAAAAAAAAAAGCTGTGGACTAATTTTCTAATGGTTTAACCGACTTGTTTCATGACCAAATGACATTTCATTCATTCGTAATGTGCCTGAAATCTGTCCTGGTCAGGTATCCAGAGTTTGCACGCGCCCATAGAAGGGCACGTTGTTTAAAAGTGTCCACATCTATCTTTCCCATCACCAATAAGCCAGTTTGGCAGCAGCACAGTCTGAGGTCTGTGTCAGGACTGCAGTCGGGAGCAGCGGTAATTGTTTAAGAGTGCATTTATAGAGTGTACTCTTTGTGCCTCCTAATCAGAAGCATACTCATGCATTTACATACGAGCCTCCGAGGATTGCTGTGGAATGCACTGTGAGCGAGGCAAGAGGACAGGAGAGTACGAACGCTGGCTCTGGTGGGCCACTCCGCTGTTGCCGTTTCTTTCCACTCCACATGTCACTGCCCTGTTGGGGGGTGGGGGGGCGGATAAGTGGGGCGGGTGAAAGTGATTAAGTTTGAAGATCAAATGTGCAGAATGGCTGATGAACAGCCGCATTCCTACCTCAACAGCAGGAACCAATGAAGGGAGTGTGTTTACAGCTGCGTCTTTTTGTCTTTACATGACATGGATACCAATCATTTCTCAGGGAAGTCGACGCTTTCATCCGTGCACCGAGCAGCGACCTTCACAGATTATATCTTTTTCTTGTATTCATTTCAATTCCATATTAGGTAATTTGTCAATTCCTCTCTCTCTGCTTTCACTCGGGTCTGGCACGGGGACAAGGGGTGCAAAAATATGGCCTCAGAAAACAATTTTAATCAGACGTGGTCCGCAGGGACAGAGGCTGGCATAGGAGAGCTCTTTACCTCATCAGAGCTCTGCCAGTGGTGATTGGGAGAAACACTCAGTCAGGGTTTTTATTGAATAACCCCAGCTCTGTACCGGAGGGGCTTTACTGTAATGGAGCAGCACTACGGCCGCCGAGGTGACAGCCAAATGGTACTTATTAAACTTAGGGATGATTCATACTGTGTGCTCTACTGCAAGTTTAACCTTGTTGGAGGCTTACAGTTTGGCTTTGACGCTGCAGTCCAGTCGGTTTTTATATGACGACGATCCACATGCGTGTGATTACCCTGTGATCGTACGCCGCGCATGTTCAACAAAAGTCCACGGTAAAAAGATCCACATGAATACAATTATTTGTTATAAGCAGTAATTTCAGGATTTTTCTTTTTTGTCAATTATAGCTGTAATATCCACTTGAACTGTGGAGCTTTTTTTGGTTTCGACAGGAACAAGAACTATTGGTCCCGTCTAATTCGTTCATTTGCCCAGTACACAGCTCTGTGCACAAATTGAGCATGGCGTCTAATGGAGGGTGAACGTGGATTAATTACCACAGTTTTTAGACTAATAGCCCCATCTCTTCTGATTAATGATGACGCGTGTCACAAGAAGGAAGGCATAGCTAAACCCTACAGTAGGAATGCTTTTCTGTTAAAATGGGATGAGCTGTTTTTTTCTTTGGCGAAGGCTGCTGCTTTGAAAAAAACCTCAATGTTTTTAATATTAGTCATAACCCAGTGAGTGCCCTTCTAAAGAAACAGCATTACATAAAGAATGCTGAGCTGTAACTGTCCTTGTATAATCCACCAACATGGAACAATTGTAGGAACCGTTTCTGGATTTGTTTTGATTTCTAGGAATGAAAGGTGAAGACCAATTACCAACACAGAAATCAAGGATTTGAAATATTGTTATTTTCAGTTCTTAACAGTTATATAATGAACGTCTCGGATGAGTTACCCTGATTTTCCTTTTTTAACAAAATGCATTTCATTTACATGATGGTTCGTTCACTAATAAGCCCTTCAGGGTTTCAATCATGAAAACACCGTTTTTGTAATTATTTACAAAAAAACATGGCATTTCTATACAGCAAATTTTTCAAATCTTTTTAACTGTTGGCTGAATTTAAGGTCCTCTCTGCTTCAAAATCTGAACTAGCAACCTACACACCCATAAAGAAAGTTACCTTACACAGTCCATCCGTGCTCACAAGTTTGTTAAAATGTAGTTTATTATAGTACCGGGGTGGCAAAATGTCCCAACGGCCTTTTACAGTGGACATTTCTCTTCCTCAATGTTTGCCAACTTTGCTGCACAGCGAAAAAAAAAAGGGAGTGACTTATGAGATTTTTCAAGTTTGAGAATATGGTAGCGGGTTAGAGCAAAAAAAAAGAAGAAGTGGTGCAGCATTTTCAGGAAGTTTCTATTTTGCATGAAACAAAAAGCACATTACGTACAATTTTATGCAAGAGGAACATCCTGGCAGATATTTTTCATGCTGATTGAATATCGTGGCTGTCATTTCCTGCAAGGGCCCTGCAGGGTTCATTTGAAATCCACATACTTTTCAGCATAATAAACTTATATATACAATTCTACATGGCAGTATACTGAAGGAAGTTCCTTATTTGAGAACATGCTAGCAGTTGTTGGATTTTCTTTTGTTCTTATAATGCAGGGCCACACCTTGGATGGTCCCATCTGAAGTAACTTACTTAAGAGCTAGAGCATTCGAATTTCGATTCCTCTAGTTTGAATCTCACTGGATCTTTAGTGTGGTGCAGAGTACTATGGTGCCGGCCCCCACTACAGATAAATTGGGCAGGGTTGCAACAGGAAGGGAATCTACTGTGAAACATGTTCTGGCTCCACAATGTGGACAACACTCCGCTTTGAGGACCGCTAATTGGGAGCAGTTAAAAGAGAATTTCGGTTGCATGTCCTCACCTGCCTGTGTGAAAACAAGTTTCTCGAGACATTGTTTTGGAAGGGCACCATCGCTCCTTCCTGGGCTTAGCGCCACCTGTTGCGATTGCTTTAAAGAAAAACATACAAGTTGGACAAGTTCATTTTTTTTTCTGCTAATGGAAGCCAGCTAGGACTATATAGACTGTTAGCAATATTGCGTACCTGCAATAAGCTAATATTGACCGAGCCAATTTATCTGTCAAGCTCTATTTCACACATAATGAGGTGTTTGGGATGCTTGTGATTCTGGAAGGATAAGGTTTGAGTAAATGGTTTTAGGTGGATTCGTCATGCTTCACTGCGTCACGTGTTGAAGTAGATGCAAATGCCCAGGCTTGCCTGGGAGTGACGGGATGGTGTGCCCCTTCTGGCTGGCCTCATTAAACCTGCCTTAATGAGAAACCAAAAAACACAGACGCCCTCGCTGGAACAATGGGTACTTGTTGTCAAACAGTCTGCATCCCATGTAGGATGGAGCCTGGCTCCTGTCCCGGCAAATTTTTCATGAAGCTCAGTGTGCCTAAGTCAAGCCCTGGGCGCCGCAGTGCCCATCACGTCTGTGACAGCCATCTGGGAGACCACCTTGGAAAATGGGCCCCTATTAGTTCAGGTTAGACTTAATGACCAGTAATGGTACACCGGCCAAGCCAAACTGTGTAAGAGGGCTCCGGGCAGGCCGAAATGAAATACCAGTCACTCAAGCTCTGAACATAAACACAAGGTGGGTGGTGGTTGGGGGTGAATAGGTATGTCTGTAGGTGCGTGTCTGTTTGTATGAGAAGCTTCAGACTTATATCTATATGTTCTGAGAGCAGAGCTGACCTAGATGAAGGAGACAGTCGGTCAGAACAAGGATATGGATGAACCCCCGTGGACAGATTAGTGCCGGCAGGGGTGACGGCTGTGGTTTTGGATTTATTCCCCTTTTGCTCCGTGAACCCAATCTCATTTCCAGTTTTGCCATCAGCTGAAACAAAGATCGCAGTAACCTCAACAGAGCAACAAGAGGAGCCTCCGAAGAGCACGGCTCAATTATTTACAATTTCATGGCTGTCTGAGATATGTGTTATTGTAATAAATTTAGGAATTAGCCGGCTTAAGTACCACTCACATTTAACCTCTAGCGCCAAATTTTATCCCCAATTTACTGGTAAATGCAGCATCATACTAATGACATTCAATGATGATTGCTTATTCCGTGGTGTACATAGTCTGTTGTCTCCAATTAGCACAAGCATTAAAAAGTAAAGATTTCCACCATTTTAAATCCTCAATATGAGTCAATCGGAGTCTGAATGAAAGTACTTGTAACTCCCAGGGGGAGTGGGCTGCAGACCTCCCAGGTTTGCAAAAGTTAGACGGAATAAGCAACATGTAATCTTCAATGAAATAGACAATGACGGAGGTAGAGAGCCAGCTTTGTTATGTCTCGTGAAGCTCCAGGGTTTCCTGGAATTTCTGGCAAAGGATCCTAAAGAGTCACATAACCAAAGACTGAGAGACGTTAGAGAGAGAGATGTGGGGTAACTCTCCTGAAACACGGAACTCAAGATGTTCTGTCCACAAAGCTGCTCTGCCTCTGCAATACGTATCTCGAGTATTTCAACATTTGGCCACTTTGCCTCCTGACTCACATCAACAAGTCACAAATACACCCAGAGAGATGTTAGAGTGAAGGGTGATAAATACAGGAGATGACAGATATTACCCACTCTATACCTCAGATGTAAGACCTTGGCTCGGGCCTGTCACTCCTGGATGATGGGACAGTCAGTAGACGTTTACCTGTCCAAGGTGGCTGCTTGCCACACTAATCATAACAGCCGAGCACGAATATAAGATGTGGTGAAGCTGGTGAACTCTGGCCCTGTAGGGCCCTGGAAGGGTCTGAGGTATGAGAAGAGAGGAATGTGTTCTTTGGAAGAAGACCTGAGCTCTCTGTCCCTTGGAGAATGTGCATCGGCTGATTCGAGAGCAACGCTAATGCTTTAATATCTCAGAATTTGATACTGCAAACCAGTGAAACGGAGAGAAAATATGTTTTTTCGGCGGGGGTCGTATTTGTTGGGATTTCAGGCTGGAATGAAAGAGCTCCCCGTTTCCAGCTCCTGGCATCAGTTCTGTCCACCGGAGTAGGCGGACTGAGATTAGGACTCATGTACTCCGCTGCATTTTTTGCTGACTTCTGCAGTTCTTAGTCACGAGCCACACAATAGTTCTTTCTATAACTAATATGAAGTTTGCACGCTCATGTCCCAGCTTACACATATAGAGAGGTATTACTGCAAGATTCCTCGAGTTAAATGTTCATTTAATCTCTTGCAAAGACCTACAAGTAGTACTGGTCTTCTTTGTTATTAAGGCAGTGCAGGTCAAATTACCGCTGAGGGGAGAGGGTGTTACATTAATGTAATGCAAATGTGTGGTGAGCGTAAAGCATAGAAAGACGAAGACAGACTGACGCAACACGATGCAAAGGTTCAATGCTGTTCAAATGATCAGTTGGGGATGATAATCTGCCAAAGAAAAGTTGGAACGGGCGAAAGGAAGGGAGCAAAAAGTCTGCTGATGTTCAGGATTCAGGTTATTTTATGTATATTATGAGTGACAATAGGCTTAAGAGTTGCTTTCCAAGTGTTGCACGGCCTTTAAGCTGCACTTTCATTCTTGATCAATTAGATTTCACACATGGTTTCTCGGCCTCCAAAAGGTGTGCACCCCATTATTGGTTGGTTCAATATTCTTATTCTAAGATTCGGGTGCTTTTGAATTTAGGCATGATCTATTTCACAACATCACAGATTGACCCTCTTCTAGCAGTGGTATATACTTTTGTATTTTTCTAATTATATCCCTGAAAAGTCAGGAATTTTATGGAATCCTCATCGCTGCTGCAGATTCTTCGTATTAACGCGATAAATCAGAAAGTGTGTCAAGGATCATCAAATTTTCTACCTTTATAGACTTTAATGCGAGGAAGGACTGTATTGATTTAGTGAAATGTCACTTGTATAATTCTGACACTAGAGGGAGCTTTATTATCTCATTTTTTTCCGGCTGTCATCTTTCAACCGTTGGATCGATTTTGTCCAATTTTGTTCCATATGATATGATTCAAGGATGTCTAATTTTTACAGGTCATATTTAATTTATATTTCACTCACCAAGGAGAGTTTTTTTTTATGAAAAACACAGTTTTATGGGGGTTTTTTGGAGCCATTAGTCCAAATTAGTTCAAATCTGGTGTCCTATGAATCCATTTGGGGAGATTGAATATCATATTTAGCCTAGTATTTCACATTTAATTCATTAGGGGGCTCTCTTTTCTTGCTCGGTTTTACAAAACACTGTTTATTCAGACAAACCTTCATATTTAATTTGAGGACTTCAATTGCGGGGATTGCTTGTACAGCGCATGGGATTGAACTGATGAAATGACGATACATCATGTGTTGCTGGTTATAAAAAAAAAAACCTAAAACCTTTCTGGATCATTTAGCTGATTGTTTTGGCTTTACAGCCTGCAAATTCTAACTTTAATCAGCTCGATTCCCATCCATTTTCCGCGAAATGCTCCACAATACAGCCAGAGATATGGGCAGCAATTAGCATCTGAAGAGGTTGAGTTGTTCTGCAGGGATTGGTGGAGATTAAAACAGAGCTGGAATAAGAGTCACTATCACAGTTACTTTTTTACCCATATGAATCCAAATGGATGTTTATATTTATCTTATATTGTGCAAGTGCTTAAAAAAAAAAAGAAGAAAAAATGCTTTATGCTATACATGTTCCCCATTACAATAAAACCGATGCTTTCTGGGCTTTTTTTTTTGGCTTTTTAGTTTAAAGTCAAATCAAATAGCTACATTTTATGGTTCAAAGATACTCAAAATATCTTTTTCAGAGAGAGACTCCATGAAAGAATCCGTTTAAAGTACCTTTAGGGTTGGTGTAACAGTGATAGATCAAAGTGTACAGTGTAACCTGAACCCTTTGAATGGCTCTGACCTTAAAAATACCAATTATCTTCTCCTGGTTATTGAAATCCATTTATCAACCGTCTGCTGACCGCAGATAACTTTCAGTCTCCACACCTGGATGAAGAGTCCCAGCACTCGCACCAGTAAATAGCTTGGCCCCGCATCAACTCACTGAGAGCATGTCATGGCCGCATGAATACCCGGAGAGTCATAGGATTAAAGCGAAACATGCTGGCCTCTTTATTATCATTCTTTTGTCTGAGTTGCGTGTGCGTGTGCGGTAAGTGTACTGTGTGTGTGTTCCTTGAAGAAACCGTCAGATTTCCTCCATCACGACTGAAATAAAAGCACCGTCAGGGGATCACTCCACCTCTCCGCTTGCACTGTGAGTAATAGATCCTCTCGGTCAGGTCATCTTGCTCGCCCGCCCCCCCACCCACAACTCTACCCGCTCCTTAATCTCCTCCTATCTCTCTCCAGGAATGCAGCCCCTTATTTTGAAAAATACCTTGTCATGTAATACCCTTGAAAAGCCAAGCAGCACACTTCAAAAAAAAAAAAATTGGCATTCCGCGAGGTGATTTACCGACTTGTGTGCTCAAACAAGGCAAGAAGGATGAAGATTTACGGTATTCCGGAGCGATTTGAATAAATATGTCCTCTGCTAAAGATATTTTCTTTGTGCTTTCCTGTTACGGCTGGGATGCATGTGCAAAAAAGGCAAACTTGTGTCAGGCTCATGCACTCTGCTGTCATGCTTTCAGCGGGCGTCCATTGTGCGGGGGCATTGCATCATGCTTTTTAACCTCACGTATGTGCCCATGTAAGGTATGATGGGAAGATGTTCTCTCTTAGCGTGGCTCCAGTCCGCCACATAAATCAATCTGTTTATTTTCCTTTTCCTTTTTTTTTTTTTTTTTTTTTTTCTCATCTTGCCCATTTGCTGTTCTTTTTTCACTTAAGTGTAATTTCTCCCCGGCTTTGGAGACCCACACGTTCACCACGACCGAAGCGTGGCTTTTATAGGAAGCATGTTGCAAATGTTGAGCAGATCCGTTTTTCTTTCCACTTTTTGCCCGTGAGAGAGAGAGTCACATCAGTAACCTCTCAAGCTTTATGAGAAATACATTTTTATGTTCCACTTAATGTTTCCAGCATGTCATGTTATTGCCTGTCTAGGAGACGTTGTGGACTGCTGTGGATCATGCTAATCTTGCACTCTCTGCGTTCTGGTCTCCGGGCTTTCCTCCGTATCCCGCTCATTAATAAAGCGCAGATTTAGGATTTTGACGCAAAAACCTTTTGCTTTGACACCTGAACTCTTTTACGGTTTCTGCTTATAAGTGGATTCTTTCTGGCGGATGTGAAAGAAAGAGATTTCGCAGCATCATGGAGGTCAGTGCTGTACTGTTCCCTCCTGTTTTTCATCTCTTTCCGTCAGATTCTTCTTTATTGCCATAGGTGGGATGAACTGTTCTCTACCTGCAGCTTCGGCAGTAGCAGTGCTTAAACTAAAACCCGCCATATATCAGCGCTCTGGTTCTCCCTGGTCAGCTCACTAGTAGCAGATTAATGTCCTGTTGAGGAGACGCAGATTCCTGCCCGAGCCTCATTTACTCTGACAGAAGGCAGGTGTCAAGATGGCTGTCCTGAAGGGGCGAGACGAGGCTGCTCCTCTCCAGGAAATGGACACCAGATAAACGAGGAAGGGATTCATGATTTGTCACATGTTTCAGCCTAAAGATGCTATTTGTCACTTAAAATGAGCAAAAATTCAATCACCAGTGGGGCTAGAGGTTTCCATTAGCGTTAAATCCCCTTTAACTTGAGGGTTTTTTCAGTGCAATGGAGATTATAATCACCTCCTCTGTGTTTGGCTTCAGTCAGTGTTTATTCACGGGTTTGTGTAATGGACTCCAAAGTTGTCTCAGTGCATTTCCGGGAACTGAGAGACTCCATTATGTTGTCTCGGTGTATTCGTCAGAACCGGCTCGTTATAACAGGATAATGAAGCGAGAAATTAGCACCGATTTAGTCCCGGTTTGTTTAAGACTATTACGATGCAGTTTGGAGTGTTGGTCCTTTGTAATTAGGGATATAACAGAAAACAGAAGTCACAGTTCGGATCGGAGGACAGTTCTAATCATGAGCAGGATGATTTTTTTTTTGCATCAGCAATAAAAAGGAAGACAAATACAACTTTGCTTTCCATCTATTAGTTTAAGAGCTTATTGTGAACTTGTACAGACTTAAGTGAAAACAACATTCATCATATGGAGTGTTAAAACGCTTTTAAATTAAATATTCAATACTCAGATGTTATATTAGGTGCTTTTTACCTACAACTATTTTTGCTAAAAATGGAAAGGCTTCTCCTTTACACTTTCAAACAGAAGTGTTCTTACCAACGTTTTGAAAACGGTCCTATGTATATATCTATATCTATCTGTAGATATAGATATATATATAGAACAGATCATACTGGTGTAGTTATTACAGGTGAAAGAAGCACCAAGTACCTCATTGCCTCCTCCATTGCCACTTTTAGTTTGCCACAAACATTATGGCTACGTAATCTCCCCTCAGCGTCTTTGTTATTTGACATTTTGACTCTTCACTGCCACCTTCTGGTTGTCTCAAGGTCAACATGAAGATCATACGGATGAATCCATTTTCGTACATATATGGAAACATAAAGAGGCCAGAATCTGGGGTCAGGGTTCTTGCCTTGGTGACCTAAAACCCCAGAGTGTTATACCCTTTTTTTTTCCCACAATGCAGTATTCCCTAATGTGTGCACCAAAATAAGTGTCAGTAGAGTTGGTATTTACGTTAGCCCGCCCCGATTCAGCTGCTAAGGGCTGCTCAAATGAGAATTTGTTGGTCACGACCCTTCAAATGTGTGGTCGCGTGGATTTCTTGTGGTACAAAGCCGGAATACCGTAAAATCTTTTCTACAGCCTCTATTCTGCCATCAGCTTATTTCCAATGATGCAAGAGGCTTTTGAAGTTATTCCTTCCTCTCTGGATCTGTGATTGTTGTGGGCCTGCCCTGCTCACATGACCACACAATGGCTTTGTCTTTCCAAAGTAATAGCTGCAATAAAACTGTTTTTCACACCATCATGGTTAAACGCTACCATTGATGCAGAGTTCAATTACTTGCAGAACTATGTGGGGTGGGGGGGTTGAACTATGGTCCGTGACACCCCTTTGCACAGTATGCACGCTTACACGTCACATTTGGTTCCGAATGACTAAAAGGTGATGCTTTACTGTGAAATCCTGGTGGAATTGCACGTAAGACGTTTCTGTCGTTCATGCGAAACGCATGGTCGGATTTTTTTATCGAGATTATCTGACAATCTGGGCATTTGTACCAGATTATCTGATGTATTTTCTTTTTTCACAGAGGCTCTTACATAAGAGGGCTGCAGAGTGAAAACTAAAACTGCCTGGATGCTGTTCAAACAGAGCAATCGGAGAAGAAAGAGAATGGCTTATTTATCACTTTGTTCTCCCCCGTTCATCGCTGGGCAGCATCACAAAAAGGAGTTTTTCAATAATTTATTGTTGAAAATGACTTCAATATTAAAAATACTTTTGGATTGAACTTCAAGTCGGCGTCGCCATGATGCTTGTGGAACTCTTGCAAAATCGTTAGAAGGAATTATGATAATGATGCTATAAGGCGATTAGTTTTAACACAGCATAAAGACTTTAGAGACAAACATTAATAAAACATCATCTTGCTCTTTTTTATTTAGTTTTTTTTTTGCACCAATTATGCAAATGAGACATGCTATGCATATAATCCTTTAGGATTTTCCTAATTCATAGAAGCCTTAAACTGAACTGAACTAAGCTCAGTTAGTCGCCTGTACGGATACAGATATGTGAGTCTGGATTTTTATTATCTTAATGTCAATCAACAAGTATTACGTCAAATTTTCATCCAAAACTTAATTGAGAAAGTGTCAAACTATGATTTTAAGGTGGAATGCAGAATGCGGTTTTGCTAACTTCTTTGTTCTGTGCTGCTTTGAGAATTTGCCTCACCTCCCAGTAGTTTTCCTTTATTGTTGGCAGTTCACACAAAAATGTTCCAGATAATTTGATAAGTTTCTGTGAAATGACATAACCAAATAGACTTTTTTTTTTTCGAGTAGCGGGAGAATTGCAGCGCTGCTCCACAGCGAATGAGGAGAAGCGGAGGGGGGGGGGGGCAGATAAACAAACCGTTTCTAACTTAGGCTGAGGGCTATGGTTGCTTTTTTCACCGAGAGGAATGTTCCTTTCCAGGGGACTCCGATCCGTTAGAACACCGCCGAGGCTCCGGCTTGGAGCTCAAATGTGAAAGTGAGGAAAGCGTTTGTTTGTTTTTAAAAAGGAAATGTCGGCAGGGAAAGGACCGGCGTGCCTCGCTTTCATGACTCCGGTGTCGTGCAGGTGTGCGTGCGTTCAGCGAGGTGTCACGGCAGGTCCGACATCTCCATCAGTCATGGTGGTTTGAGAGGGGGCCGGCGCTGTGGCCACTGTGTAGTGATTGTGAGAGCTCTACACCGCTGTGCACACAGCGTGCAAGAAAACCTTCCCCTTTTTTCCCTTTTCCCAGTTTGGTTACGGGAAAAGGCAGCATTTTTCCTTCCTTATTTGGGCATATGGAGCACAGCCAGTTAGCAGTAGCCTTTTGATGCCTTACAAACATCCCCATTTTGTGTGGGATTTGGACTTTTTGGAATGCATTTTGACCAGCTTTGCTTGAATCTGGCTCCAGCATCAGAAAGTGTTTTTTTTTTAGTTTTTTTTTAAAAGGGGGAGGCGGAATTCTTTTTTTCAAAAAGGCTGCAGAAAGGATTGTGTAAGCTCTTTCACAAAGAAGTTGCATTTAAATCATATTATTTATGATTCTGGGCACCAAGAATCCAACTTTTAATGTAGTTCAGGAAAGTGTTTTATAAGCCTTATTTTTTTTTTTAAGTCTCAACAAAGCTGATTTTACTGACATTTCCAGTGAGGTTAAAGTTCATTTGAGATTATCAAGCACTATTTAATTAGATTTTCTTTAAAAAAAAAAAAGAAGAAGAAGAAAGATGAAATGCTCCCAGTGAAAGTCTGGCATGTGTGCCAAAACCCGTTTAAAAGCCGTGAGACTCAGATGATGGATATGGCATGTCGAGGTAATGTTTTTCCTGCAATTTAAGTGTGACACATAAACACACCCTCAGCCTGAAGGAGACTGCCGGCTGGTGAGGCGCAGGTGTTCTCAGCTGCCTCTCCTCCTTAGAAGGGAGAGGTCATAATACCTTGAGATCTAACATGGCTCAAAATTGAGAAGTAGAAAAAAATCACATACATTTGTGTGATTGGAAGAGGAGAAAATATTAAAAGCACAGAGAGTCATAGTGACAATACACAAATTTACAGCCTGCGTAAAGTCTGGCTGGGCTATCACGCTGACGTTAGGAAAATAAAAGGCGGGATTCAAAGAAAGCGACATTGACATTTATTTCTATTCACACTATCAAGGTTGTTTAAAAAGTATCCAAAAGGGTTTTTTCAGTATGAAAGATAATTGTAACAAACTTCAGTTGTTATCAAGTAAGACGGTGATCACTATTTTCATTGGCTGTAATAATTGATTAAAATTTGGGAACAAGGAGATATTGCCGAAACGACGACTGATAGCACAAGAAACGCAAGCGGCCTGATGGTTAGATTGGTTTTCATCCAGCCAGAAAGTAAACCAGACAATCTGAATCGATATCTGTCCAATAGGGGTTTGTTCACCCCTAGGGGTACGTTTAGGTACTGCAGGGTGTATGTAAGATTGTTTTTTTAAATGTTCAGGTAAAAACATAAAAAAAGCATCTTCCCTAAGATTATTTTACTTTACTTAAGTTTAATTTAAAAATATCAACATTCTATAGTGAATAACCCAAATTTGACATTCAGTGTTTGTATTTTAAGTGCATTGCCGTTATCTGCGAGCAACAGAAGTGATCACAGTGACTGTGAGCAGGATGTTTGGGTATGGAATGACAGATGGAAATCTACTAAGATGGTTATTATAACGTTTTTAGAAATATAGCTGAAAGAACCGAGAAAGACGTAAAAAAAAATAAAGATTTAAAGGAAGTCAGCAAAATATTATCAGTAAACGTGGAATCGTCGGAGACGCGGTAACTCAAAAAATATATTCATCTAGCATTCTAAATTTATATAGCCAAATACACTTTAGTGTGAGGAAGAACTGGGTTGATTTTGGGAAAGGCTGGATGTATGTTTCCGCCACTAGGGGGCGCTTTACATCCAAGTTTTAGGGCAATAATTTCTCACCCGTCGGTCTGATTTGGTCTAAATATGGTGCATATGAATCTTTATCTTTTATACCTTGTGCATTTCTCTCATAGTTCATATTTCACTTTTAAGCGGGAGCATTTTAAGAAAAACACTGCATAACATCCTAAACACTGTTCCGATTTAGTCCAAATTTGTCGCATACAAATAGACTCGAGGTGATTTTCTCTAATATTTCATATTTTACCTACCGGTGGGACTTTATATCTTCACAAATAATACTTTGGACATAACTTAACATTTAATTTAAAGAGTTCAAACAGGGGGAATGCTTGTGTAAGGAAGGGGATTGGGGACTTTTCGGAGATAGTTAGTAGTAGATAGTTAGTTTGATGCATTACCTTTGTGAACTCTTTCTGAATGTTTCTAATGAGAAGATTGTTCCAGCTGGTTTCACCTCGTCTGCATTACATCCTGATATTCATCGTCTTAATAACGGTCCTATTTGAAATTAAATACACGATAGAGCTTTTTATACTTTAGGGCGTGTCTGTCTTATGACACGTCACACTGTGTCCTCACGTTTTCACTCAGCATCCATTTCATTCGCTTATGGATGGGACAAAATAATGGAGATGATACGAGAATATGGTGACACAAGATCGGAATTGTAGGATTGTACGTCACTTTAGGTTCAGCTTTTCAGAATCTTTCTTCACATTTCAACTCTGCAGGTGATGGTTGCATCCAAAGGAAGGAAGGCGGAGTCCTACTTTTCTCTAGTTTTACTTTCTTTGCTGCGTGAATACTTTGTGATTCCGCTCATCGAACCATGAATTCACAGGTTGGGTAACTCCAGAAGTGTTTGATCTAACCTGCTACGCACTCGGTGATATACTGCGTAATGCATCCGTATTTCATTGAGATCTTCTTGGCTTGTGTTTGTGCATGCACAGATAACCTCAGTCAGCCTGTCTCATGTATGATTCACAGGGTACAGAGAGGTGTTATGGAATGTGAACCATTGTCTGGGAATGCAGCAGTCGGCTTTTTCTTCACCAAATGGAAAGTTGACATCCTTAACCTTCAGGTCTTTTCCTTAGACCTATGTGAGGTTTCCCCTTTTTCCCTTTTTTTATTTTCACCCCAAAGCTCCAGTCAGCACAGAGGAGATCATGATCCGTATGCGAGCGCCCGATCTGTCGCTAACGACAATGCGTCTGAGGCATTTAAGGAGTCTAGCCCATTTTCTTGCCCCAACCCTCAAAACTCTCCTGCCGCCTTTCACTCGCCACAGTGGCGTTAGCTTCTCAGGTTTGCCTTTGAGTACCGTCTGCTCATGCTCAGTGAGATTTTTTTCCTCCTTTGTGCCAAAGCCACACTTGCAGAAATTTATTTTGGAGGAGATATTGTAGAGTGCGAGTGGAAAGCAGATGGTTTTGAGATTGAGCTGAGGTCTGATGCAGTTAGCCACCTCATATATTGCCTAGAATATATAGTTGCAGCTGAAGTCCACGGCTCTTTGACAACAGAGGCCATTGTGGTTGATATTCACTCCGTGGAATGCAGATGCAGTCACACAGAAGCTCGACTGTTTGGAGACGAGTGAGGCCAATAACATTAACCAAGTACTAAAGTTAATTCATGGCCAACCAACCCAGAGTCTGCTCGTGTATCTGGACACAGTCTGCAGCTGTCGGACGCAGGAGATGGAAACAGCAGGAAGGAGGTTGAAGAGTTAATATAATACACTACCATTACTACTACTGCTACTATTACTACTACTAACAACTATATTTGATGATTAATTGTTTGTATTTAGAACCTTTTTTTATATAGACAGTCAAGAAAACAGAGAATTTGATCAATTCAATATCATAAAAATGAACCATTAAGGTAAATGGAACATGTCAGTAAGCATAAAAATTAAAAAAGATAGGAATAAAAGATGGAGTACAGTTTGTCAAATGTGAGGGTATCTATCCAAAGAAATTTACTTTATCAGATGGATAACTTAATGTATTCAGAACTATGTTTTTTTTCATATTATTATCAGCATAAAATAATCCTATTTTTTTTTCTTTTCTTTTTTTACGAAAGCTTGGAAAAATCCCTTTATATCTACAGGGGGAGCATGTTTTCTTTCAGGGAGGCCACAGTGTAGCCTTGCCATGTTTTTACAATAGCCCAGAACAGACAAACCTGGCTCTAGAGAGGAATTTTTGTATTTTTCGGCTGAGAAGATAGAAAGATGATAAAGAAACAAAAGCCCAGATAAAATTAATGGCCATTGCTTTAAACTATCCATCTTTTATTAGCATGCAAAAGCTGCTAAGTACTAAATCAAACGCATTCACAATGCAGAAAAAATAGCAGAACAAAAGCTGTGACCTGTAGTTTAACAGAATGAATAACTAAATACAAAGTTTCTGAACATATCTATGGAAAGGAACCTCTTACATGACAGGATAATCACAGATGCATCGATTGGAAACTTGAAGGCCACCGTAGGTTCTTGAACAGGGAGGTGTGAGCTGGGGTTGCAGCAGGTTGCGATCTGAAACTTCCCCGCTAGATGTCACTGAATCCTACGCACTGCACCTTTAAAAAAAAAATATATATATATATTTATTTTTTATTTTTATATTATTATTATATTTTAAAGGATAAGAAAAACATAAAATGCATGTTTCAGAATGACTGAAAACTTAACAACCAATACAATTCTCATCAATTAACATTAAATAAACACTATATCCATTCAGTTATCCAGGATAAGGGGCCTGGAGCCTAAAGCAGCCGACATTGGATAAGAGACAAGGTTTATCGTGAACCGGTCGGCAGTTCATCAGAGGGCCAACAAGCAGACAAACAACCACACACACTCCCATTCACACCAATGTAGAGTCACCAATTCACCTACCTTGTATGTCTCTGCACAAAGCGGTGAATGTTAAAACTGATTTTCACTGAATGATTATTTAATGACGACATGACGTCACTCGTGTGATTATAGATCGCATGCCGGACAGACGGAACATATAACACGGCATCCTCTGCATCAAGTGTGATGTTATGCATTTGCATTGAGCAGCATTTTCTACGCAAAAGAATAACATGGCAATCGTCCATCCCAGTTTCGTGGCAGCTGATCTTGCCATTTTCTCCGTTTTCAGTAAGTTGCTAACTGCTGCTAGCTGCTTTTCAAGTCTCCTGGATGTGGGTAACACATAACATCACCTCTCCAGCCAGTCCTACTGTCAGCCCCCCCTGTTTACACAAACGTCGATTTGGAGCTGTCGGCTCAGAGGTGGAACAACAATTACCCCCCATTACGCCTTAATAACAACAATCCCACCTCGAGCAGGCTGTGTGAAAGAGGCTAATGAATGCTCATCTGCTGCCGCTAGGCCTCCTGGGACTGCAAACCTCCAGTTCTGAGGTGGACGTGCCACAGGAAACTTGTTACGCAGAGATCCACGAGTACCAAGGCCACATTTCCGAACGCAGCAGCATAGATGGTGATGGATATCCCACATGTGGACACAGATTATTCTGTATCATGGAAACACGCTTACTAGACTGGCACATGCTTTCACTCTTAAATTAATGAAAGCATGCATTCACACCCATTGACAGGAGCAGGCAGTCATTCACTTCCTGTCTGCACATCTGCTTTCATACATGGGGCATGTGAACAAATATCCCCTATTTGTCGAATACTGCACTATTGTTAAATTCTATACCGACGTGATGCACACGGCCGCATGCGAAGCATGAACATATTTTAAAAGCCCTGTCAGAGTTTTCTCAGGAGACTCTTTACCCCTGCAGAAAACGTTAGGTTTACCCAACTCAAACTGTCCCAAGAGCCTCCGCCAAAACGGCTGTTAGCGTGTATTACCTACAGGCAGGCGGTATCTCTCCTTTTCTTTATTTATCTCTTCCTGTCTGCTTATTGCAGAAATTTTTTATCCGTGTGATAAAACATTCATAAAATGATGAGTCTGACTTTGTCAAAATGTTTAATGCTATATACCTTAGGTTTGACCGAGCCAATGGACCTCTGTCTCCTTATTCCTCTAATTGTTTGGCCTATATGCGCGTAAATGTGTATTTCTCTCTAAGTCTAGACATTTACAGTAGAATGTTAAAGAGTTACCTTCAGAAGGTTGAGCATTTCAGCCGTAGCGGTTCAATTCCCACCGTGTCGGTTAAATCCTACATGGTCTCTCCGAACATGGTTTCTTTAATAGTGTACTTAAGTGCAATACTGTGCCTTTCAGTTGGAGGGAAAATACTCAGCATGGGTGTTCCATGAGGAATAAAACATAGTTAAAGGCGGGTTGGAGTACAATGGAGCGACGTTTTAATGATTACATTCCAATGAAAGTTGGTCATGTCTCCATTACACAGATAAGATCATAGTGTGTTTGCAACAAACGCAAGACATTTTACATGTTGACCACTATGTTGTATATGTGCAAACTCTTAGCCACGTCGATTGCATTTGTACCAGCTCAGAGCCAAATATATTGATTGTGTACCAGCTTATAGCCATATCCATTGCGTCTTTCCCAATACATAACCATGCAAACGTATTTGTAACAGCTCATAGCTACATTAGCATTATTATTACCAGCACAGTCGTAGCTAACTGTTAGTAGCTGCTTTTTAGATGGGGCCGCACACTTAAAGCGTCATCAGGAGGTCACAGCCCCGTCCTCTGTTTGCACAGGCTCATTCCTTCCACGCAGATGTGTGAAGCAGCTATTTAATATTTTATTCGTATTAATTGGCTAGGATGAATTGTTTGCAGTCTTTATGTACAACTAGCTGCATTTAGGCGGAAGTGTGGTTTGGACTGTGCAGCAGCTTTACTGTGCTGTTGGTTTTTCAGCTCACAATCGTATTCAGACATATCCAACTATGCAAGACCAGGACCAGGTTTGATATTTTGTTTGTTTTTAACTTTCTCCCCGAACAAACTCGCCTGACTCTATGTGAACCTCATGTTTCACAACTGGTAGTAGAATCGTTCTGATTGGCTCCATATCAGCTCCTATCGGTTCGTTCATGTCAGAAACGATCCCATACATTATCAATGCAAAGCACCGAGTGGACCGGAATACGTAGGGACACAAAGGTCTCAATGCGAGTTATCATGCTGAAAATCTGACATCAATTTGCGTGACATGGATGTCGATCATAAGCTTATTTGGCGATGAGATTCTCCAGACGTCACACGTCCTGTCAGCCGGACGTTATTGAACAAATGATGGTAAAGCTTATTGTGGCTGTATCTGGATCACTGGAGATTTCTGAGTAGGCCTCTGGATAATGCTGTGAACCCAGACATGGCGGCATTTAAGTATTCTGAGGTATCAGTTAATTTCACAACAAATACAAAGCAGTGATTGTATGAAGTTGTGGTTGAAATATATCGAATGAAGACTGATATTTCTTGCCACCGCCGATGTTCACCACTGACACACATTTTTACCCTGGCGATCAGATGATGTCATTCGCATGGGAGCACTTGCGTGGACCGTGGTTCTAATCTAAAACATGGTTGCGTGGGTGTGGTTGGAGGAGGATGTGGTTTGAGGAGTCTGCAGGCCTGCAGCGGGATCCTTCTCATTAGCAGAGACAGAGATGGTGCGTGTCCTTGTTGTGTGTGTGTGTGTTTGTGTGTGTGCGTGTGTGTGTGTGTGTGTGTGTGTGTGTGAGAGAGAGGGAGAGAGAGTCAGAGTCAGATGTGTCACACTAGCCAGAGAGAGAGTCAGATGTGTCACACTAGTCAGAGAGAGAGTCAGAGTCACATGAGTCACACTTGTCAGAGAGAGAGTCAGAGTCAGATGTGTCACACTAGCCAGAGAGAGAGAGAGAGTCAGATGTGTCACACTAGTCAGAGAGAGAGAAAGAGTCAGATGTGTCACACTAGTCAGAGAGAGAGTCAGAGTCACATGTGTCACACTAGTCAGAGAGCGAGAGTGAGTCATAGTCACAGGTGTCACACTAGTCGGACAGAGAGAGGGAGAGAGAGAGTCAGTCACATGTGTCACACTAGTCAGAGAGAGAGTCAGAGTCACATGTGTCACACTAGTCAGAGAGCGAGAGTGAGTCATAGTCACACGTGTCACACTAGTCGGACACAGAGAGAGAGAGTGAGTCAGAGTCTGAGGATAAACTATTTCCTCAGTCGGTGTCACACTAGTCTGGCACGCCCTCACACCAGAATATAAAGACAGGCAATCTTGCTTTCACAATATATGCCTCAGATTTATCACGACCTTCCAGAGTTTCTGCGTTTTGTGAACATTTTCTTTACACGTATCCTGTCATATATATACATTCATTTTCATCTCAGAGCTATTTTGACCATATTTATTTTTGGTTTTAATTATCTTAAAACAGTCGGCGCCTGCTTTTGCTATTGCACCTGAATGCGTAATCTATACTTAAAGTGGGATCAAACTCAAACCGCTGCTGCAAACCTAATAGTATGCAGCTGTAAAAAGAGTATATCACGCCTTCTCTAACACACCAGCCGCCGTAGCAGGTGGACAAATATTTTCTTCCACTGATGCAAAGACTGGGCTTTGTGCGAGTGTTGCATTCAAACTCCAGATGCCTCTCCTCACCTGGACACCTGCTCAGTTGTGACTCCAGAGCTTGTAGACATACAACTCTTCCTCTCAACCTCTTTCAGGAGGTCAAGAGGAGAGCAGATGCAGCCTGAACAGCGTCGTCTTTATGTCCTTAAACTCTTAGGATTGAGACTGTTTGTGTTGCCATTGCTGAATAACTTTTCACCCTGATGGGAATAGAGAGGTGTAGAGAGTCCAAATTCAAGTTTCCCAGTCATATCACTTATATTAGTTACAATAACCAGAGAACTATTTCCTCAGCTGGGCTTTTTTAGGATGTCTTTATTTTTGTGCCACATTCCTGAGCGGGTCCGTCATGTCTGTTCTATTGTGGGCCAAACTGTGTGGCGTAGAGGTTAGCTCTCTTGTCTACTGTTCATGTTCTCCCAGTTCTGTTTGTGTGGGGTCCTGTGGGTGTTCCAACATCCTTCAACATTCTGCAAACATGCAGGGCAGGTGAATATGTGACTCCTGTGGCTGTGAAGATGAATGTGAATGGTTGTATTCTCTCCGTCTGATGGCGCCGTGATGAACTGGCAACTTGTCCATGGTGTACCCTGCCTCTAGCCCAATTTCAGCCGGGATATGCTCCAGCCCGCCGCTTCCCTACATACGATAAGCGTTTGCGGACAAGGGATGGATGTTCTGTTGCAGCTGGCAAAATCAAAAAACCCCTGCTTTCTTTTTGTGGTTGCAGCCAGATTGGACCTGATCAGGATTTTCTTTCTCCAAATCTGTGTCAAAACATTACGACAGCGCTATAATAAACCAAAAGGAGTAGTAACTCTGTTTTATTATTCAATAATAAAACCAAATATGTGAAACACTCAAATTGAAATACGACATCACTTGATGCCATTTTTCAACGGTCTGTCTGAATTTTAGTTGATCGTCCTTCTAGGGTCCTGATTGGAATCATGATTGTGTCTCCCAAGTATGCGATTGGCTAGTTTCTTTTTGACTGATAGCAACGGGTTTGCCGAGCCGAGAGAGCGAGTGGCGAAGGAATGACTAAAAACTTTTATGAAGCTCAGATTGGATTTTTTTTTTCCTCTAGTCTTTAACATTTTTATTGACACAAAATAAATGGCAAGAATGTCTTGCTTTACAACATTAACCACAAGTTTACAGTAAACATAACTTAACAAACAGCTATGCACACGTGTAAACATACATAGATGAACACAATCTTTACAATCATATAATAAATCATATCTACCCAAGTTGCATAAAGCCAATATTTGCTCTAAAATATTTAATCTTCTAAATGGATTTCAGATACATGAAGAATATTTTTGAATCTCCTCACAATGTTCCGCTAAAGCATAGTTATCTCGCTAACATGCTTACATGTCGTCGTGAACAGCAATTGTAAAGCATTAGCCTCACAGACCTGCTAGCATGTCAACAACATGATCATTTTCTTATTATCAACCGTACAGTTGGCGTTTAAAGGATCCATGCAGGTTTATGTTTAACATTTTGTCAAGTTCAAGTTTACATTTTGATATGAGATTATTTTAGTATCTTTTTTCAAGCTCCAACATGTTTTAGAAGAAGGCTTTGTCAGCAGGAAAAACAAGGTTATTTTTTTTAGTCATTGTTTTGCATGCTAATAAGCTAAAATACATTGCACAAAATGCTTTTGACATGTTCTCATGAGGATGTTAGCATTTAGGAGGTAATAGCCACAAAGAGCTGCTGATGATAACATCGGACGATAATGTACTTATATCAACCACATAGTTACAATTTCAGGGATCCAAGTTTATCATTAACATTATGTCAAGTTCAAGTTTAGTCAAATGACCAGATGGCTTTGAAAGCAGAAATGTCTGAATTTTGTTATTGTAGTCATTGGGTTATTTACACAGTTGGCATGGATGTAACCCACCAATCTTAACACTGACTTCCTTTATTCAATAACCAAAGCAGTCGCTAAACTCATAAAAGATCTATCGTATGAGTTTTCCCCGACTAGCATGTAAATAAGTAATTTGGAGGTTCTTTGAAGTCCCCTCTGCTCAAATCAAAGGTTAAATAGGAGCATTCCTGGCATAGCTTCATAACCATATGTTGAGATTAACGTGTTTATCTAAAGGGATAGTTGTTCTTAGTATCACAGGAACAAATCTGACCAAAAAGCGGCAGTCTCCTCCTCTCACAGAAAAGCTAAACCAGCGTTGGAATATTTTCACCCAATCCAAAAATAGGTTTCTCTGCTGGCCCACACTTTTTCCTCTGCCTCACTCCCAGACTACTGCTGATTTAGTTTCTAGTTTGTGGGTCGTTTTGCTGAAACGGTCTCATTGTTTTGGTGCTTCCAACTCAAGACTACATGAGAAGATAGAGGCATTATGAAGCGGTGTAACACAAGTGGCTGTCAGGATAACATCGACTGAGCTCTTAAGGCTTTTTAAAAGGGTGGCACTTAGACACTGGGTTCTCTGCCAGGGTCTGGCAGTCTCGACAGGTAGTAATTTGACTGGTAAATCTGTCATTATAGCCACTGCAGAAGAAAGACGGGGGGGAAGAGAAGAGAAAGGGGAGAGAGACAGAATGAGAAAGGAAGGTGTGATGGATGAATGCAAGAGATAAATGGTGAAATTATTGGACAGATGCAGGAAGGAAGGAGAGGTTCTACCGTAGACTGGCTGCTCTGGGTTAAACTTGTAAAATGTCAGAAGAAGTCACAAACCCATGAATCCAGGTTGCACAACTTTATGGAATGCGTTTTTTTTTCTCGCATTCTCTCTTTGTTAGTTTTGCAAAGTGTGGGTGGTCATTTGAATAATGTACACATCCGTTTAAGTCTATGTCACACTGAGGGCCTTCTGCACACCACAGTCTTCCTCTTCCCTACAGGTACAGTACGTCAATGTAAGGACGCTGGGCTGCTAACATCCAACAGTTGTTGGATGACGTTAGATATGTTGGCGTTAAATTTTAATGTTGGCTTGAAATGAGACTTCAACTTGGACTTATTTTAGATTTTAGCTGGAATTTGGTATCAGTGCTGTACGGATGTAAGACCAAACTTAATTTAACGCCAGAACCCAACACTGGACTTCAGCCTCCAATGTTGGACGAACAATAGGATTAAGTTGAAAATAAAAATTGCATTGACCTCAAATCCCATGGATGGCTAGGAATCAGTCTCTAACTTCCAACAGACTGATTTTAGCTTTTAGTCGAAAAAGAAAATTCCACGTTTGCTTGACATCAGACTCCATCATTGGACAGATAATAGTTAGAAATAAAACTTTAGTTGACCTCAAAACCGAGCGTTGGCTTTACATCATCCCCCACTGTTGGACGTTAGATGAAATTCGTGCTGTGGTCAAAACCCAACATTGACTGGACATAAGCCTTTAATTCAACAGACGTTAGGTTCTATTTTAAAATAAAATCCTTATGACATCAAACCCAACGTTGCCTTGACATCAGCCTCCAAAGTTTGACAGACGTTTTACGAAACTCACGTTAAGGTCAAAACTCAAAATTGACTAAACAACCGACTCAAAAATGAGACAGGCATCAAGAAACACGTTGGCTAGACCTCGTCTTTCAATATTGGACAGGCGCTAGACCAAACCGGTGTCGATGACAAAACCCAACATTATGCCATCAACCTCAAATTAGTTAGTAAATTTTGGTTGTAAATGAAAATCATGTTGAAGTCAAAACCCAGAGTTGGCTTGTGATTAACATAAATCATGTCTTCTGTTCAAGAAGAAATTGAATTAACCGGAGGAGTCTCTATTCTCTTTTTTAGATACATGGGTTTATTAAAGACAGTTCTGTTATAAGAGAGACGATCCCAGCATGCTCAGGTGCGAAACTCATCCTTGAATCTTGCAATTCAGATCCAGCAGAACCATTATATCCTAACAATTTCAGGGCAAATCTACCAGGTCAGGCTATCTTGCGTCCTTCAGACAGAACGGGGCCACATCATTCGCCAGACATAATATAAGGAAAGATTTTCATAATCAAGTTGGGCAAAGAAAGTATTTTGATTTCCCCAACAGCTTGGCATCATCCTCCAATGCTGGACAGATGTTACACAAACCTCGGATTGTGGTCATAACCCAACATTGACTGGGCATCCACCTCTCATATTAGACAGACCCTAGATTTTAGTTTGAAGTTAAAATCATTTTGACTTCAAAACCCAATGTTGGCTTGAAATTAACTTCCAACTTGGACTGAATTTAGATTTTAGCTAAAAAGGAAATTCATGTTAACGCCAAAACCCAACTTTGGTTGCAACCAGCCTCTAATATTGGACAATGTAAATGTAACCCATGTTGAGTTGAAAACCCAACATATACTGGACCTCCACCTCTATTATTAGACAGAAGTCACGTCTTAATGGGAATTAAATCTTGTTGACTTCAAAACCCAGCGTTGGCTTGGCATCCGCTTCCAACATTGGGCAGACTTTAAATTTTTGTTTGAAATTTTACTTGTATTGAGGTCAAACCCAAAATTGTCTTGAAAGCGGCCTCCAACTTTGACTGATTTCAGGTTTAGCTAAAAATTAAAATCATGTCAACACCAAAGCCCAACTTTGGTCGACATCAGCCTCCAATGTTGGAAAGGAGTTAGATAATAATTCTAATCTAATTGGAAATGAGCCTGTGTTGAGTTCAAAACCAAACATTGACTGGACATGAACCTCCAACATTATGCAGACTTTACGTTTTAGCTTGGAAATGAAAATCCCGTTGATGTTAAAACCCAGCATTTACTGACATCAATCTTTGAACCTCAGAACAGATGCTGAATTTTGGCTGGACTTCCAAATGTGATATTTGTTTTAAAAGAAAAACAAACAAATATCATTCATCCATGTCCTGTAGTCACTTCCTGGTCTGTTTGGGTTTTACCTTATGTCCCATGTCTCATAGGGAATCATGATAGGGCATACCCCCACTGGCTGATGTCAAGCCAGTGTTGGGTTCTGACGTCAACCTGATGTTAATTTCCAACTAAAACAAAATCTGTTTGGCGTTAGAGTCCAATGTCGCTACGTCGACTTCCTGTTCCATCTGTCTTGTCTCGCATCTAAAGCAAGAAAACGTGTTTGTTCAGTCTTGCGTTCATTGACCATTCCTAGTCATTCATCATGTAACATCATCTCCGGTTTATTATTCATGTAGAATCCTGCATACACGATCCACTCCCTGATAATTCCGTTGACAAACCCTTTTATTTCAACGACATGTTTTTAAATGATCTATAGCTCATTTTTCATACAAAACTGAGCACAAACTGAAAGCAGTCCTCTGAGCTGCATAAATCATGCATTATTTGCCACAATAGCTCGACATTTCCATGATGCCGTGCTTGCGTTACTAATAACTTTGTCTCCCTTGGCGTCGCTAGTTCTAGGAAGTATGTGATTAGACTGGTGATGTTTGGAGCCCTTGTCGGTTTTAGTTATTGCTCTCATTTTGTCTTAATTATGGTTGTATGAAAAAGAGCCATATCCAAGTGAGAGTTGCCTCCCCTACTTTTTGCAAATAACACCAAGCATGCATCTAAACATAGAGAGTGGATTTTTGTGGTATTTGAAATATCTCTCCTTCCTCCAAGTCACCAAGGGTTTTACAATGCAGAGAGCCCAGTCTATGTTTACTGTACGGACTTAAAGGGGGAGGAGTCTAGATGAGAAGATCCAGTGAGGGGGATGACGGTTAGAATCCCTTGGTTGTCTTTGTGATTCCGTCTGTGTGTGCTTTTGGATGTATGCACACAAAATCTGTAACGTTGCACCTATGCGCTTGTGCGCATGCATAGTCATATACAGATGTGCAAAGGGGCCCTCTGTTACTCGTCCTGTTCGGGGCTGCAGATGAAAAAGAAAAAAGTCGGCATAAAATATGCTCGGAGCACACAGGAAGCTGAGCTAAGATGCAGAGTCATGTTCTAAGACACAGTTTAGCAAAGATAGGTAAACAAGACAGGAAAAACTAGCAGCAGAGATAGGGGGCAGGGAAGGGATGCGAGGGGGGCTAAAATGAAGGGAAGAAGGAAGGAGGTCACTGAGGGATGGAGGGAGGGACAAATAGCAGGGAGGGGAAGGAACAGGCATTTGCCTTTTCTGTCAGCTGAGGCCGGACTGTGGGAGACCATTACCAGATGTTGTTGCATTGTGTGTCTGCTTGGAGAAGGCATTGTGAAAAGCTGGTATGGTGTGAAGAACAAGGCATTGTTTGAAGGCTATTTCAAGGTATGACAGTCAAAGTTATTTATCCTGCTAAACCTTTAAATCATCTTAATTTGGGCTACAGTTTGCCGTCTTTCTGTCTTTGCTGTCTTACGAGTTTGCAAGTGATAGAGTGCTTATATTTTATTTGAGTCAGTTGAGTTTTATTCAACACATTGTTTATTCTACCTCACATGCTCGGCTAATGTCGGTTTACCCTGCTGCGATGTACAGTATATCTTACTGGTGGTTTTCTTGGGATATGTAGATTTATGGTGGGAGCCTCTGCAGCTCCTGGGTGGTCCTCATGCACGTATCCTAGCGGGATATTTTTAGTGAGCATTGCCCTTAACTGATTGAGTTAAGATCCTGTGTAGGCTTCTACTTCTGCTTCCCTTTCTACCGCTGTGCTTCTTCTTTCGTTCATTTTCAGCCTCGTTCCTCTGTCTTCTTGCTAAAGCTTATGGGTATATATCCGTGAAAGAAAAGTAGTAATCTTTGACGTTGCAGTCCTGTTTAATCGTCCTACATGTGGAGAGGGCAAATGAATGAGAAGCTTTTCTAGTTCCTTGTAAGGATGATTGCTATTAAAATATACATTTGATGAAAAATTTTGTTTGAGGATGATTTTATAGTTAGAACTCGCTGCTTTGAGAGAGGGAACAGCCCCGTCTACACAGCCTTTATTCCAGCCCGCCATCGTGTGTAAACACAATCTTCATAAATGCCAGTCCAAAAAGTTGTAATGGTGATGTGATACTTTGATGACGTATTATGTGTGCGGTCCAAAACCGTGAGACTTAATAGTATCTCGTAACAGTTAGACGTTAACTCATAGAAGAAAGAAGGGGTTGCAGGGGAGAAAAGGGGGATATTAACTGAAAATATCATGCTAGATGCCGATGATGCTGTGTTATATGTCAAGTTTTTCTTTTGCTTGTGGAACTCTGCCCTGCTAGTTATAATCCCACATTGGAGCGGAAAAGTTCCAACATTGTTTTGTTTAGTGTATACAAACAAAGGCTTCATAGAGATGAGTATATTTTTAAGGCTCTGTTGCACAAGGTCTTGGTAACAAGGGCAATTGTAATACCAGATGCAATCAGAGTAAGACTCTTCTCCTCACCTTTCTCTAGGTAAACATACCAATGATGGAACAACCCCTCTATGGATTTTAAATATGCCAAAGTTCCAAAAGCAAACGGGGCGTGAAGAGTAACACAGCAGCATTAACATCTATTGTGGCTTAATGTTTTCAAACTCCAGGACCTTCTACTGCCTTCCTCATTCAAAGACCCTTTGAGTTAGCTGCTAACTTCTAATAGCTGCTTTATATCATAGCTGCTTTATATTCTTCCGGTTTTGGTCACACACATAATATGTCATCAAAGTGTGACCTGCCTGTTCACCCTTGCATTTGAATGGATATCCAATTTACCTTTGTTACTACCTCCGCTGCCATCACAGAGGCAGTTCCACAAGGCCACCCTATTGTGTCCCCCTATTGCGTTTATACAGAACAGGAGAGAACACTGAGCGTGAACCAATCTGGTTTTGAAAAGAGTGTGTAAATAAGGCGTTTAGTCATGGCTTTTCTTAATGTAGGCATTTTAATAACCAGACATCAGAAAATGTATGGTATTAATACTATAGTTTTCTTCTCTCTTTCTGTCTTTGCCGCCTGAAATTGTGTAAGTTTACATGTCTTTGTTCGATCCCTCAGGGCACAATCATGGAGGAAATGGACTTTGAGCGGCGCCGGGAGCTGAGGAGACAGAAGCGGGAGGAGATGCGCCTGGAGGCCGAACGGTAAGACATATTTGGTTGTTTGCAGTTCAGTACTCCAGTAAGTCCCGACTAATTCTGCTGGAAAAGTGCAAGCGTTTAAAAAGTCAATTGAGCACACGGTATCTTCATTTATAGCCGCAGCCTCCCTTTGGTTTTGGTTGCTGTCAATGGAATCCTTTCCCCTTTCGTGAAGCTGAAGGAGCAGTCTGTATGTAACGAAGCTCTGATTATCAATGCGTAGCACACTTCCTCTGATGTTCATGCCAAGATGGAAGAGGAAGGAGCTAGCTTTAAAAGCCCGGACACTCCTCTCAACCTTTAAAGACACCATTCAGCAAATATTGCCTTCCCCTCAACTCAGACTAGAAGAAAAAAGGGCTGATAAGACATCTGATAAGCAAAGTGATGACCTTTAAGTGGGAATGTTCAATCAAGCCCTCCCTCCCTTTTTCCAATTTTTTCTCCCAGATACCGTGGCCTTGTGATCTCTCCGTGATTCAATGAAGAAATTGATTAAACCAAAGTTCTTTTCCGCAAATTGATTGAGTGGTAACACGCCAAGTGGAGTAATCAAAAACAGTAAAAATAGGCTTTATTGAGAACTTGATACATAGTGTGCCAAGTGTTAGGCCTTTTCACAAGCGCCTTCTCATCTGCTCTGCAGCGCAATTAAAGATGAGGGCGATGTGGACACAGATGCCGGACAAGGTCGTTCACTTATTTGATGTTTCTGTGAGAATTCGGAGACTGTTACTCCATCACTGATAAAAGCATGATGACATTCTTCTGCTACATACATGAAACTTTCTTCACAGACATAAAGAATACATGAGTTGTATTTCACAAGGAAACTATGAACAGGGCTCAAGGTTAATGGAGCATTTCTTTAATAAACAGTAGTGAAGTACCACTACTCTAAAACTGCATACAGTCAGTGAAAGACATATACTCAATAAAGTTATCCAAGGTTTAGGCTTTAAAAAGTAATGGCTTGTTTGTGTTGCATCAACTTTGTTTTTACTTCTTCTTGGTTGTGAGTGAAGCCTGGAGAACTCATCTACAAGGCCACTACTCCAGCTTTGTTGTGTCTGTGTATATCAATAGATCAACTACATAATTGCTTCGCAGATATGACTAATATACTGACTGTTTTTGGTTTAAGAGAAGTGTGAATTGTAACTAATATGGAAAAAGTTGCATTTATTGATTTGCCTGCCACTGATTGACAATGGAACAAGCTGAAAACACAGAATGGAAACACAGTTGTACATGTAGTGGATATAGAATAAGCTCCTTTTTCTTTCAGCCGGCTCAATATGGGAGTGGTGGGTCTTTGTGTCGCTCTGTTGAAATGGGTCATAGTTAAGCGTTTCATGGATGTCCTCAGAAATTATGTAGATTTTTCTTCTTAGTCTTTCGGCTGTTTCTTTCGGGGATTGCCACGGCGGATGATCTGTTTCCATCCATTGGCCTGTACCCTGCTGGCTATCTGTACCAGTGATGGTTAAGTTAATCAGGGCCCCACCGCACTGGTTTGGCCCTTCCTGACGCAACCATCCCCCTTTATCCTGGCCTGGGACTGGCACTAGAGGTTAGAAATGTTATAGATTACTTACGAGAAAAATTTCACCTAACCAGAGGGAGGCATGTTCAAAGAAATAAAAAGGACTGTTTGACCACAGACCGTACACAAGGTACACACACAACACCCTTCTGCAGCCAGTTGCAAATTTGAGAACTTGCCACAGCCCAGTGTGAAATCTGAAAATCTTCCGCGGCCAACCCAAACATTTCATCACTATCCTTATTGGCCCAAGACACTAAGATGGAGTTTCTCCTGTTTCATAAACAGAACATTTAATGTGGTTCTACAGCAGAACTCACTTATTACAATATAATAATCCATCAACAAACACCTAACAATGTGTGGAGTGCCAAATAAAAAGATAGAACAGACAGTGATTTTAATTTTTATGCCCATGTCCCCAGAAACATTTTGACAATATAGAATTTTTAGGTTTAATCAGGCCAAGATTTGCACATTTTTCAGCACATACATTATGATATTACAAACAATCACGGCTGGGCTCATTGCCGTTGAATGAATATATATATATATATATATATATATATATATATATATATATATATATATACCAGAACAATCAGTAGCTCAATATACATATTTTGCATATTAGAAAATATGCAAAATAATAATGAAATAAGTCCTGTTAAACAGTTTGCAAAATTGAGAACATACTATGAAAACTTTGACAATGCAGAAAAATATTGTACAAATTAGTTCAAATAACCGTAAAGTTGTCATAGAGTTGAGCATCTGATAATGTTAAAACGTCTGTTGGTGCTTTAACTTGATGAATGTTGTAAAAACAATAATAATAATTTAGAAGTAACCAAATTTTCAGGAACCTTCAAGAATGTTTTTGGTTTGTTTTCAGACTCAAAAAAGATGTTTTACCTTCTATATGGAATTAATGAGATTTTCATAAACTATTTTGGTCCTACCCATTTGGCAAGTCCATATGCGGGTCCATCCGCAGCCATCCTAACTTCAGTATCATTTTAGTATGGTATTACTCTGTATGGCAGCCTCTCTTTCTCTCTCTCCTGGCATCTTTATACGTTTACCTCTTTTAGACTTAATGCCTCATTTCCCCAGATGCACTTTAAATAGCTAATTGAAGTGAAGGTTAATGCCATTGCTATGTTCCATGGCTTAAAGCCTCAATAAAACCCCTGCTGCTAGAATTATTTATGCCGTTTTGGAGTGTTTATGTTACACGGGGAAGATGGAATTTGGCAGGAAATGTAGACTGAGACGAGCCGACGGAGGAAAGAGACTGAGACTGACTGAGAGAGAGAAAAAGTTGTAAGCTCCGGTGACATTTACATTTTAGCTTGGCTGAAGTTTGTTCAGGACTGTCCAGGCAGCCATCCCTACATTGTTTCCATTCCTGCCAATATACTTAAGAATGAATATTTACATGCCCCTCTTGGTTGGACTAGTCAAAACCACATGTTGTCTCAATGGTCTGCTTCCATTCAACCTCCACTGAGCCTGCTGTAAGAGGATGGAGAGTGTAAGGCCATATAATAACCGCTATAAATATACGTAATTCCTGGCTGTCCTAAGTGTTTAGTGGCCCAAGCTGCGGGAGCATTTTCCTGCATTCTGTGACAGTGAGATAATCAGTCTTTATTTTTAATGTTTCTGTATAATTACACAAAATAGGTTAAATGTAATCCTCTCCTAAAAGCCTCTCCTACTTTTTTCCTTTCTTTGTACCCCCTTTGTCCGTCCTACTATCCATCCATTTGCTTCCACTTATCCAGAGTTGGGTCGCACTGGCAGCAGGCTAAGAAGGGTATTCCAGATGTCCCTCTCCTTAGTAAAGCACCCCAGCTCATCCTAGGGGATCCTGACATGTCCCTTGGTCAAATGAGATACACAACAAGATATTTCACATCCAACTTGAAAGAATTTCAGCCTTAAGATGATGTGGGGGTCATGAGCCTCTGCGATCCAGAGAGCTGTGGTGTTTGGTACCTCCGAAAAGGGTCTCCCAAGGAAAAAAGGTCTCAGTGTAGGGGTCTGACCCCAATGAATAGGCAACCACCCGGAGTAGGGAGACAGTAATGCCCTTCTGGAACCCGACCTCACAGGGGACCTCATGGGGGTGCGTCTAGTGTGCTGTGCAGGGATTGGTGTTGGGGTTGGATGCAACTCCCCTTTTTGATTGATTTTAAACAGAGGCCATCTCCAAAGAGACCCTCTGACCTCAGCCTCCTTATAGTCCACTCACAACGTGAAAAACTCCACCAGGTACATATGCTTGGTATATAACGATATTGGTCTTGTGTGCATTAGTCTTGTTTGCGTTGGGGTCGGAATGAGTGCTTGCACTCAGATGACCATGCAGGTGCGTGCGTGCGTGCGTGCGTGCGTGCGTGCGTGCGTGCGTGCGTGCGTGCGTGCGTGTGTGTGTGTGTGTGTGTGTGTCCGGAGGAAGAATAGCCAATCCTTCCCTGCTCTGTCTTACATCAGCCTCACTTACAACTGAAAGAAAATGATTCCTGACATCGAGGTGTGCGCTTCAAATCTAGTTACATTCACTGAGGCTACACACACACACACGTACAGCTGGGGGAAGTTTGCTGAAGGGTTCAAAACTACTAACCCAAGAGCACCAGAAAAGTCGGCTCCACTATGCTCAAAACTATCAAGACATACCGCAGACGCTTTGGGGCGCTGTTCTTTGGAGCGATGAAGCTAAACTCTAATGTTTCGGTTCTGCGGATCAGCAGTTTGTCTGGAGGATGAAGATTGAAGCAGATGCTGAAAAGAACATCCTACCTACAGTGAAGCTTAGCAACGGCTCGCTGATGCCCTTGGGAGACTTTGTGTCCTCAGGCACTGGAACCTGATACTTGATGGAATCCATCAAGTATCAGCAAATCCTAGAGGAAAAATGTCTCGCCATCTGCGAGGAAGCTGAAGCTCGGACGTCATTGGACATTCCAAAAGGATAATGATCGCAAGCAGGCCTCCAAATCCACAAAGCCTTGGTTTCAGTAGAAGTTCTAGAGGGGTTGTCACAGTTACCCGACTCGAATCCTGTAGAAAATGTCTGAGTTTGAAGAGAAGGTCGTTGCAGCTCGTATAACCAGGAATATTACAGAAGCGGAGCGCTTCACCTTTTAGAAATGAGTTAAGATTATTCCGGAAAGTTGGACTCTGTGCATCATGTTCGCATAACGGGTCCCTTCAAAGTTCTACAGCTGTTTGTTATTGTTCTTGTTGGATTTGGTTATTGCAAACAGCTGATAAAGGTTTCTCAATCTGCGTGCCTCCATTCTGTTTGTTTCCGTTCCATAAAACACACAGGAATGTCCTCGGTGCCTTCTCCCCCATAGAGGATGAGGGAAAAGCTCATGGACGTGGAATTTTCCCAGTCAATTCAGGGACCAAAGGGTAACTGCTCCAGCTAAAAATAGTGATCTTTTGTAGCAGCGATAGTATGCACAGTTCACAAAAAACGACCCTTTCTACTCCCTCCTGAAGGCATCAAGAGCGACTCAATGCCCCGTCTTTAGTCTGCACAGAGTATGTTCACAAACGAATGATGAGTCATCCGCTTTTAGTACGCAAGTCAGTTCAACTTGTGCTTTCTTGCTCAAATAACTGCCAATAAAACCACAAGCTTTCACAATTTGGTTTGTTGAACTACCTTTTCAGCCTTTATAGGAAACTAAGCAAACAGCAGCTCAACTCCCCACAACTCCCCAAATCTTTCTTTACATTGAAACCAAACTTGTTTTAGTTGTGTCTAAATGTACACTGACAACCTCTTCTAGGATTTCCTTTTTGGGGAGTGATTTATTTTTGACATTTCCCCCCTTCTCCCCTTCCATCTGCCTTGTCATCTCCTCCTCTTACTCCTTCTTCTGCTCCCCAGGGTGTCCCTGTCTTTCCTAGCCTTCTTCCTGTCCCGCCGCGGCTCGTCTTTCCTCATGCCTCACGCTCTCATTTTCAAAACTTTGTTCCTCTTCCTCTAGTTCGTCTCCCTCTCGGCACCTCCCTCCTCTTCATCCTCTTCGGTCTTAACATCTGTTCTGGCCCGCTCTCCCCTCCGCCCTGAGAGACCAGGAAGGGCAGAGGAAATAACACCCATCCTCCGTGAATGAGCCATGGCAAACAATTCCCGCCCAGGAGGGTTCCGAATGCGAACCGGCCCGGCGTCACAAACCTTTTTGGTTCTGTCTGGAAGAGAGCAGAAGGCCCAGATAAAGTGATAGAAACAGAGAGGAAGATCCATGAGTACAGTGCCTCTATCACTCGTAAGAATAAATGTAGCCTGGGGGAATTCTGTCAGCAGTAACATTGTGTATTATTCGTGCTCTCTCAGCAGAGAGAGGGCGGGGAAGGGAGACAGACGGGATACGTTGTGGTTCTTTGGGACGCCAGCAGATGGGAAATGGTCCAGAAAGGCCAGCGTGGGAATGGGTCAGCATTTCTGACAGCGTGTGCAGAGCCCCCACCCTCCCTCTCCATTCCCTCCTCGTCTCCCCTCCCCTCCTCCCCTCTGCTCACACCAGCTTTACTATTCTGTCTTCTCCCCGACTCGTCCTCCCTCTCCCCGTCAGGAGGGGGGAAGAAGCCTTTTCTCATGGGCTTTAACCAAATTGTTTTCGCTGACATTTCTGAGATGCTTCATTGTAAAGAAAACATTTGGAGATATTTCACCCTAAACTGGCATGTCATTGCGGGGTTTTTCTGCGTCCTACCCACGCTGACTGCTGAGAATCCCGAACACGAGGACTCTTTGCTCACGTGCAGCCTGACTGTAATTTCCTCTTCGGCTGCGTCATAGCTGCCATCTGTAAGCTTGAGGTTGGTATTAGCTGTCAATCAAGATGGAGATTTCTTCACGTATTGTAGGTGACCACCTGTGAAAAGGGCATCTGTTGCATTCCACATCCTGACATCCTGAATTGTATAACTGCAGCCAAGCACCATTCTCTACAGGAAAATGTGTCGTCTGTGATAAAATCCGCAGATTACTCCTTTTTCCATTATCGCACTCACCCATTCCTTTCCTATTTTTCATTTCCCACTTCTCCTCTTTATTCTCACTCTCCATTTAACTCGCTTCCTCTTTTTTTTTTCCCCCTCGCCCAATCCCCTCCCCCCTCCACCCCCGTCCATATCTCCCCATATTTCTATGTCAGTATGCTGATAGAGTTCGGGGCCCAGGCGAGGAAAGTGATATTAAATCATGACTTTGGTGGGGTGTGTGCGTCTGTAGCCCGGGCTGTGATCGACAGGAATGCTAATTCAGCTTTTAGGAGTTGATTCCTATTTCCTACTGAGGAATCTTTAACCCTCAGATTGTCATTGTCACTTCCGCCAAGGACTTTCTTTGACTCCATTTTTGGCAGATGTATTTTTTTCTCTCTTCCGTGACATGTTTGTGCTGTTTGTGCGAATTAAAGCAGTTGTATTGCAGGAGGGTTTATTTATTTCTTTTTTTTACAGAAACAACAAAATAAAGTGACATTTTAAATAAGACTCAAACTATTTTTTGCCACAGGGCAACTCAGATGAAGTTGACAGAAGGTGAATAGAATTTAAATGGGGGGGGGAAAAATTCAATCAAGACTATTTCTATAGTATTTTTTAAATGTCAAACTATTCCTCCTAACTAAACACAAGTGATTGGCTTTAACAACCAAACTGCATTTGTGTCTTGGATTTTCTATCAATCAAGAGAGTCAGGTGAATGATGTAAAGAGTAGAAATAGTTTTTTTTAATGCAGGACATGATACAGTCTGTGATAAATGGCCTGTCAGAATGTTTGGAACTCTTCCTTGAGCAGCAGCGTAATAAAGGAAAAATAACGGAATTGCCAAAAGAAAAAGTGTCACCTGTCAACATGTCCAGGAACTCCAAGTTACCTTTGAATATTGGCAGGTCCATTTCGACACCAAAGAGTGACAGGAAAAGTGAGATATTCATATTGAATAATATGTGCCACTTGACTGAACCTGTGGATAATATGACCCAGTGGCAGTTTGTCTATGCCAAAGAGTAAGGGGCCAAGGATGGAGCCCTGGGGGACAGCACATCAAATATGCAAATAAATAATGTCTCTATAGTTGTTTTATCTTGATGAAGACATCAAAGGTTCAATGTTTGTGTAAATGTGTTTTTTAAAAAAAAGACTTAACAGCATTTTTAAGCGTTGTTTGAAGCTAAATGAGGCAGAATGTTGCTGTTAATTTCCGAATGTGCTATTTTACCATCCGTGCCCCCTGTAAGCTTTCAGCATTAAACTGCTGATCATTAAAGTAACTAATGGCCATAGGGGCTGGTTCCATAGTCACATAGGTAATAGGTAAGCTTTTTAACTAATCTTGAGGCTTAAACATGCCGAATTACGTGAACGAAGCACACACACACTCATGCACACATGTAACGCATTGCCTGACGTCACTGATGTCATCCTCCCATAGGTCCGGCCTGGGCGTTAACAGATTCATCTGCTCTGTTATGACAACGCTTCTCAAGTGAGAGAAAGAAGAGAGGGGGGGTATGGGGAACGGCGGAGGCGAAGGAGAGGAAGGAAATTGTTGTTCACAGGCTGTAAAACCTAACATAAACCCGAGCAGCTTTAGCTCGGCTCACCACATGTGTTGCAATTAACATGCAATAGCACACTTCGCTGGCCGACCTCAAAGGCTGTGCTGTGATGTTAGGTAGCTGGGCATGTGGTAAGAAGTGGGAGTGCAGAGGTCAGGCGGGGTGACGCTGATCAAGCGTGGAACTGAGCTCATGGATGTCAGGTGGACAGAAAGGCAGAAGCTTAAGGACTGATTGGAGAAAAGTCTTTAAGTTACGTTTCTAATGCAGTATCAAATTAACTTTACATTAAGGGTGTAGCTTTTTTTTCCACATAGACTTCCTGAAATTCCCAGAGTGCCTCAGGGCCTGCCGTAATAACATTATTTTTTTTGTTTTAAAAAGGTCTTAACCCATTTCTCCCAATCAAATCCAAGCACATAACTATAGACCAGATCTCCAGCCATCTACTCTGCACTCTGAACAATGAGTTGATGATTGCATGTTTCCCCCACCCTTCACCTAAACCACTGCTTTTAATAAAGACCTGCATAATCCACCGCATGCCTGCTTTGGATTTTGCTCAATTAAAGATGTGGGCTTGTTTGTAGATCTTGGCAGGGCAAAGGGGAGAGACAAAAAGGAGCCCTGTTGTCTCCAAGGCACAACAATCTAACAGTGATTTCTTATCTCAGATATGACCTGAATCCACCTTGCCTTGACATGTTGTGTTTCACACTGATGGAATATTTCATTTTCTCCTGATTATACAACAGGCTTGCTGTTGTGAGAATAAAAAAAAAAAATCAACAGAGAAAGTAATAATCACACTCTCATGGGGATATCAGCGAAAGGGAGCTTGAATTTGATCCAAACAGTGAAACTATTTTAACCCTTTCAGAACCTTAAGCTATTAGAAAATACACATTTGGCCTTTCCTTTTTTTTTTTTTTGGCCTAGAATTAATTGAAAATGTTCCAGAAAAAAATGTATATATAAAAAAAGCGTATTCTATTTTAATCAGTGAGTTTTAAAAGTGCTGGGTGTCGGGTTATCTCTCCCTGAGGCGGTGCCATCCGGTCGTACTGGATCTGTTTTAGCGTCAGAGTACAGAGTATGGGTTCTGTTAGAACTATTTAATATTGGATGTAGACTCGGCTTTAGAGGTTATCTATGAGAGACCCAACCTTCTTAGACTGTTAAGACCCTTAATTACCCTTAATGTTATCCGGTTGATAGGTTGTCAATTGTTGCCCAAATCATCTCCTCCAGGTTTTTAGCTTCTAGTATTCTGACCCTGCCGGACAAAAATATGACCCTCTTCGTCTTTTTAGGGGTTTAATGGTTTAATTGGGGATTATTTTAGTAACTCCATCGTCTTCCTCTTCCCTGAGGTCCCGATTACAAGCGGCGTTTCTCTAGTCCTAGAACTTGCTTTGGTGAGTTTCTGTGTATTCTTATGTAGATCCAGGCATTGGGAATACTCTTGGACTCCGGTACCCATCATACACGGAATTCCTCCTCACTGGAGACTGTAGGAGTATTGCTCACTTCACACATCTGTACGTTACTTGGTATCCTCTTCAAAGTAATGCAAGAGGCTTAAATTAATTAAGGGGTAAATGTTTATTACAGTTAATGATGTGATAATTGGTCCGATAGTCTTTGGAGCTTTGGCCCATTTTAGCTACAAACGGAAACGTTTCTTCTTTGCATCTTAAAAGATGTCAGTGAAATGTGAAAATGTTTACTGGTAGACATGGATTTGCACAAACGTCTAAAGATGCTGTATTATGTAAAGTATGCAGGGCCAGTGGTTGGTGGCGTAATGTTTCGAAATCCACACCGCAGAAGAAGAATGACCAGGAAGCGCAGATGATCTCCACTTATCACAGCAGCAGCGGAGCAAATCCACAGTCTGCTGGACGAGATTTAATGAACTGAATATATGTAGAACACATAAAAAAAGATCTCGCTCTTGTCTGCATTCAGCCGAAATCACAGCAAACTGGGGCTATGACATCTCTATTGCACAATAGTTGAATTTTGGCATTTTACACTTACACAGAATCAGTGGTGTTTCCAAAATACTAGACTCTGAAAGGTTTGAAAAAGTTTTCATTTCAGGCCTTGAAATGACAGTTGCCCTTTAAACGAAAATCGAAAACACAACAAAAGTTACCATTAAATGTGAAAAACTTGTGTAAAATGCCCCTTAGACAGTTCAGGGAGATGATGTCCTGGTGGTGGTGGCTGATGACACGACTGAGACTGATGAGGTTGAATAGTAAATGATGAGCTTGCTGAACAAATACTTGACATTGATGTTAAGGTAAATATTAGTAGCGGTGCACAATGAATCTTTGTTCGGGATCATATCCTAAAAAAGGTGTGTCTCTGTATTTCATAGATTCGTCCGGCTGATGAGAGGAGCTTATATTTCAATAGACAGCTCCAGGAAATGACAACAGGAAATTAAGTCTGGACATGTGGAAGAGGTGTCAATGACAGGATTTTGATTGATAAATGACAGGCCTAAGAATGCGATGGAAAAGTCTGCCTGACTTCACTTTTACAAGACCTTCATTCAAACCAAGAACCAGCATCTTTAAATCAAAGTCACACCATGTTTGTCAGAAGATTTCAGTTTACCTTGAGAGAAATCTGTTTTCTAAATACGGGGGGGAACATAACATTTTAAAGGTGGTGGTTATTTTGTTCACTTACATGCACAAACCGCCTCGGTTTGATCTGAACCGGCACCAACGGGTCCAACACAAGCACGGTTTCTCCGGCTCTCTCTAATCCTCAGCCAAGCTTTGTCCAGAGCAGAGTTTTTATAAGCTCGTGAAAACGTCCGCCCTGATAAGAGGCAGTAGTTGTTGCACAGCTGACAGGTCAACTTAATAGGAGAGGGGAGAAAAAAAATCTCCTCCAAATCCTCCAGGTTGGGTCTTTGTGATGATTACACTCCAATTTAAAGAATCATTGTCTTTGAAGCTTCTCACCTGTGAAGGTAAAGTGAGACGGGGGAGATGGCGAGCTGAAAGCCTTCGTCTCTATTTCTCACCCTATATTTCTTCCTCGTTCTCTCTCCGTCAGGTTGGCGAGGAATGATGATGATGATGAGGAGGCGGCCCGTGAGAGGAGGCGCAGGGCACGCCAGGAGAGGTTGATAAACAGGGAGAGTGAGGAGACCAGCGGACAGCCAGACAATCTGGTTATGACCAACAGCCACAGGTGAGCTAAAGAGAAATGAATCATGGATTCAGTCTGACGTAGAAATAGAGAGGAGTGGACTTCCGTCCATCTAAAGAGGCAAACGGGACAAACAGGAAAGAGGAACGACTCTCACTGTTATTTCATCCTGCCCAGCATTGATCCCTTTTCTATGATCAGCCATAAAATTATGACCACTTCATTCGGATGGTCTCGTTGTCTTAGCCCATGTTAGTGGCTGGAACACACAAGGCAGCCGGTCTGGTTGGATGTTCCTGGTTTGCAAAGGGGATTAACTTCCCTAAAGGTGGTCTCGGGAACGACAACTGGTGAACTGGCGACAAGGTCATGGCTGCCCAAAGCTCAAGGATACGGTTGGGGCGCAAACTCATAGTCCTGTTACTGTAACATACAGGGCAGACTAACTCCTATGAAAAAAATAAGTGAATCCAATAGACACGGTGGATCATTTATTGCCTCCACCTCTGAGGTTATGTTGTCACCTGTGTCTCTGTGTTTGTTTGTAGGTTTAACAGTAGTGTTTCTGGGAAACGTGCTGAAAGGATGGGTTTTGGGGCCACAGTAATAAATGTCCTCTTTTTTTCAACCTTAGTTTTTTGTGAAATTGTTTAGTCATTTTCTTTCAGTTTCTGGATGTTATCGCATTTGCTGGCCCAATGTCAGGGTCGGATGCTGAAATGGAACGGTTCCAGGTAACAGGGCGTTGATGTTGAAGCAGCAGCTGTTTTGGAAATAGCCTGACAACGGCGTTAGCTGATTGGTTTATCGTAGTTTGGATTGTATTTCTCTGACAGGAGACCACTGTTTCATCTTGCAAAACATGAAAATCTTCACTCACTGTGGAGGACTTGTTCAAAGAATTTGGGCTCAGGCACATTTCTTGATCTTATTTTGCTCCCTTTATGGCTACTCGATGACGCTCCCGTTTGCGTGCGTTTCAGGCAGTAGATTTTGGGTGTCCAAGTTGTCCACACACTCTCCACTTAAAACTTGGTTTTCAGGATGAACTGATCAAACTTTGGTGGTCAAAGGTCATGACCACTGTGACCACACTTCCATCTCCCCCTGTTCACAAACACAATGTTTCTTGAACTGCTTGAGGGAATTTCTTGAACTTTGGCCGATATCTCCATGTGGACTTTATGTTGAACTTGATTTGGGTGTTCAGGGGTCAGTATGACCTCATATATTTCCCACGCTCATGAATGCAATATCACTGGAATGGCATGAGGTAATTTTCTTCAAATTTGGCACAAACATCCACTTGAAAGAACTCGTTAGAGCTTGTTGGTCAAAGTTCAAAGTCACTGTAACCTCGGGGCACACATTTTGGGTCATAACTCAGACTTGATATGCTAATTATGACAAGAATTCACTGAATAAGACGATTATAGATGATGGAATTGTCCAAGGCACTGCTGCTGATCTCCTGAGTATTTCCATTGAGACTCAGACTCACACACCAGTGGAACAGCCGTCAGGAGCGTTTTGGGGTTCAGTACTTTCCCCAAAGGATACTTATCCATGCAGCTGGAGCAAGGGATCAAACTCCCAACCTTCCAATTAGTGGATGACCCACTTTACCTCCTGAACCACAGTGAAGTGGCTTTCAAGCCATTATTCCTTTCCACCAGTGTAATACTTGAACCCACATTTTCTACCGCTTTCAGAATGACAACCAACTCATGGCCTCGCACCTTCAGATATCCTGCCATAAGAGCGAAATGGGCTAAATATTAATTTCCAAATACTTCAAGGCTATGAGATTAATTGTCTTGGCCACAGTGGAAGCGGTGGGTTGCTAAGACATCCAGGAACACAGACACTCCTTTGTGGTGAGGAGCGTTTTCTCTCGGTGAGCTCAGAGATGCATCCTGTGCCAGAGGATTGTACAGCAGACTGCTGAGACAGGACCGGGTGTCGACGGGCCATTGTTGATTGTGTCGAGTCACTTATAATATTTGCCAGACTTTAGGGTCAGAATATTATGACTCATGCTGTCGGGAGAATGTAAAGTTGGTGGATTGAAAGAGATGTACAATAAATACACAGTTCTCAGTCGGTCAGCTGGCCGGCCCTTTAGTATAACAAGTCTGGGATGGATTGCCGGATTTTCCCGGAGCACCACCACAATCGCTTTTGTGGTTTGTAGTGAAATGTCTCAACTGCCGATGGATAGATTGCCAGACACCCTCAGGCTTGTTTATGTTCGGTAGATTTTAGAAAGTTAGGTATAGCAGATATCCGGGTTAGTGTGTACAAAAGAGGTATTGATTCAAGGATTAAGACTAAACTCCAAGCATCGAGTCCAAGACACATCTTCTGGAAATCGGTTTATTTGAATTCCTGACCAGTAGATCTTTCTAAAAGCATTTTTGTGGTGAGGGACTGTCAATACAGGCAATTGTCAGCTTTCTTCACATATTGACTTTTTTTTCCACAGTATTTAATCTCTAGCCTTTTTTGCAACCCTGGGAAGTTTTTTCGAGAGTATTAATGCTCTTTTAGCAGATTTCTCTTGGTGTCGGTGGTCGGGGGTGAGTCACTGTAAGAACCAAAGCCTGACGTTTTCCAAAAAAAACTCTACGGGGCAGATGCTTTAGTTAGTGGAATTTTGACTTTTCTGTCAGAGCTCATGCTCGTTCAGCATCAACCTCCTGCCAGTTGATTACTCACGTCCAAACCAGACAATGGCTCACAATGAAAATGAGTATTTGAAACTGAAACATGTCTGAAAGGACTGAACAATGAATGAATGACCAACGTAGGAGCAGAAATATCAAGATGTAACAGACCACCATGTGACACAACATACTCTTTTCTCTAGATGTTTAAATCCATGCTTTGTAATTAATTAGTCACACTTAGTGGCATTTATTACTATATGTTGTAGAAAGAACGTAAAATACTTGAATTTGATTGGATTTGGTGATATGAGTAAATCAATGAATACATTAAATAGACTTTATAAACCTTAAAGGTCAACATATTTAATTTCCATTCAAAAGAAAAATGCTTTTCTACGTTCTATTTTAATCAACGTACATTCTGAAATAAAATGTCTGTCACTCCTCTAACATCTCTGCAAAGGAGGTAACAGAGATAATATTACATACTCCTTTTCCCTGCCCATAGCCGACATCCTGTTCTCTGACCTTTGGGCTTCATCGTTTTCATGTGGTGTCTCCTCCCTCTTAGTGTGACAGAGACTGCCACCAGGCCTTATGGCGTCGACGACGACGACCAAGCCCTGCAGGAGCGCATGGCCAAACGTGAGGAGAGACGGCAGAGGCGCATGCAGGAGGCGCTGGAGAGGCAGAAGCAGCTTGACCCCACCGTGACCGAGAGCGACGACGGCATCGCCGCGGTGACAAAAAACGCAGAGGAGGAGAGGCCATCCTCCTGGCGTCGGGGTCGCTTCCGTGACCAAGAGGACGAAGAGGAGGCGTACAGCTCAAGGAGAGAGGAGAAGCAGGGCGAGGAGGCCAGGGAGGTGGAGGAAACTGCTCCGGAGGGAGCAGAGGAAGCACAGGAGGGTGAAGAAGAAGAGGAGGAGCATGAAGAGGTGTTGGAGGACCAACCAAGAAGGTCTTACTTGAGAGAACAGGTGAGTCATCCTTGACGTGTTTGAGCCAGTTCTTGTATTTCTGTCGCTAATATTTCCTGCAAATGTGATGCTCGTTTCTGTAGGCGTCAATCGAAGAACCTAAAATTCCAAACAAGGTATGCTTGTTGATTTATCGACTCATCTCAATGCACGTCCTGACTCTCATTCACTGATCTATCTTTCAAAGGACCGGTCAAAACCTTTTGTCATAGGAACCTCCTGACGCTTCAGTAGTCAGTCAAAGCTCAAAGCAGACAGAGGATGAAGAGGTACCTGAGGATGATGTAGATTACAGGTCTAGGACACTCAGAAATGACAGTGAAGAGGACAATGAGGTAGCTGAGATACTGCTCTTTCAGGATAAGGAGGTATCAAACATGTGGTAAGATCTTCAGTAGAGGTGTGATGCACGCCACAGACATTCTCCCCTGGGTGACTTCGGCGTCTGGGTTCCTCTTTGAGGGGCAGAACTCTTTCAAAGAGGGAACCGGGGAAAAATTCCCTCCTCTCGGCTTGTGTGGGGGCCAGACGCTGAATTTACCCAGATACCTTGTGTCGTCACGGTGTGGTTTTTCACGGTTTGCAAACTGGTGGTAACCAGCGTTTTGTGTTCACATGAGGGGAAGTTGTGGTCCAACACTTCGCCCTACGGAGTGTTCACCAACTGCATGTCCTCCACCTCCCAGCCATTAGAGCAGCAACATCTGTGTTACACTGTGGCTCCACTCCGAAAATCTCACTGGCAGGGGAACATCATGTCATTTGGAGTGGGTTTCATCTCTGAGCAATTACACTGATCCGCCATAACATTATAACCACTAACACATGAAGTCAGAATAACATCCATCATCCTGAGAGGTCGGTACTTGTCACTGAATTAGATCTATTAGGGAAGTGAGGAATTTATTACACTATTACACTTGGAAGCAGGAACTGCAACTCCAGAACTGCGGCTCTTGTTGGTCCACAGTAGCTAATGCCTACCAAATTGATCTAAGGAAGGCCAACAGTCACAGAACCCAAGGCTCATTGATGCATGTGGGGAGCGAAGGCTAAACCCGCGTCGTCTGAGCAGACAGCAGAGTTACAAAAAGTCCATAATAGTTCACAGAAACATGTCAGGAAACATGGAACGGATCACGGAGCTGTTTTGACTAGTAGATTGGGGCATTGGGGGGTTTAAATGTTATGGCTGATTGCTGTGTAACCCTGTTGGTACTTCCAGTACAAATATTTTCGAGCAAATTATATTTTTGGGCTTATTTTTTTCCCTAAAATAGAAAGTAAAAGTCGTACGAATGTCAAATTAAAATGGAAGTTAATTTTGACTTTTTATTCCTGCGCTACAAAGGAAACGTGGAGCAGAATAAAATGTCCATTTTAAATGTCAGTCATGTTTAAGCTCAATCTCATGTTTAAAAAACAACTATTGACATGGTGATTTTTGTTTCTTTTTCCATTTCCCTGGTTACAAGTGGAACTGGTTTAATTTGTAGAGCAGATCTCAAACAATCTAAACAAATGTTCAATATTTTGTAACAAAACGGAAGACCTGGAGTTTTTCCTTTTGCAATTCAGGAACTGTTATTGTTTGCATATTTTCAATTTCCATGGTTACGAGTTGAATTTAGCCCCCGTCTGTGAGAAGGATTTGTCTCCAAAAACCTTTCACAAACCTTTGCACACACACACACACACACAAGCATTTTATTTATACTGTACATTTTCTACTTCCTCATATTGACATTTTTAGATTAAAAATACGGTCTTCAAAGAAATAACCCTAACCCTATCCCCACACGTGGTCAAAGGTTCTATTTTGACTCTTTCACTTCTCTTTTTCTTCCACGCCTTGTTGGCACATATTGAACCCGGCGGGGGAAATTAGCATAGAGTGTGAGGGGAAACCACAGTAAACCACTGCTAACAGTCTCAAGAACTTCATTTTTGGCGAAACAGTTCTTTTAAAATGTCCATTTGTGCTGGACCACTAAAACGGTAGGGCACTCTGGTATCCTCTATAGGTGGATAATCCGTTTCGCTCTGACCGCCAGTGTCTACATTGGGCTTAGACGCCGAGTGATTATTATAGAGACAATGTACAGATGGAGACACTCCCATCCTGATCCCAAGATAGTTAATCCTGTCTCAGAGGTAATTCTGGAGTGGAGGCGGTGTAATGGGATGTTCTGTGTGATTTTGTTTGGGGTGTGCTCTCATTCTTCTTCTCATTTGACCTCCAGTGATGTCACATGTCGGACTCCGCCCACTCAGCCTACCAACCAATCGCATCTTAACCGGTTCCTGCGTTTGTTCCTGTGCAGGTGAATGAAAGAGGCAGAGCCGTGGAGGACGGGGAGGAGGACGAGGAAGAAGAAGAGGAGGAGGAGCGGGGGAAGCAGAATGGCGGGCTGTATGAAGAGGAAGCGACTCCCATGCCGCACAGGAAACCTGAGAGGACCCCTAGGTGCTACAATACAGCACACACCAAACAAGTCAATCCCTGGTTTCCACTCACGGCACGCTGACGACTGCCAGACTTAATGAATTATTCAAGAAAGTCTGTTCTCTGTCCTCAAAAAAAAAAAATACACGACTAAATCAGTTCCAAAAATCTTCTTCTGACTGTTCCTGATTGGAATTTGCCAACATCAGAGTATTCCTTCTGCGTTCTCTTGCTGGCACAGGTTTTCACTACAGATGCCCTCCTCCTTGACGGAAATCTAATTCATCAACTAAAAGCTGCTGAAATATTTACTGAACAAATCTCACCTTAACACAGTTCAAGAGTCTTCTTTTGAAAACCGCGCTTTTATTTTGAAAATATTTTCAAACCGATCCATGAAATGCAGAAGTCCAAACTAAAAAAAGTAATGCTGCTTTAAGAGACCGATATCAACCAATTACTTCAGTACTGAGATGTGTTGCTGGATGTTTACGGTATCACTGCTGTGGAAAAGTACTGCACTAACTAAATGGTCAGTTAAGACGATCAAGATTTAACAGTCAAAGTTTGCCTGTGCACTCAAAAACTAATATATTCATAAGTGGTAGAAAAACGCAAAAACACACTTATAATAAAATAAAAGATACCTGACAAAAATAGATTTTTGTCAGGTAAAAAAATTGTCTGACAAAAATAGATTTTTGTCAGGGGTCAAAGGTCACAAGAACTTGAGAATGTCTTTGTGGGTCAGTTGGTCCTGTATAAAAGCTTTATGAAATCTAAATAAAAAAAAACAAGAATTATGTGATACACAAACAAGGATGGTCCTGATCCCAGAATGATGAAACAACAACAACAACAACAACAACAACAACAACAACAGGATGCTGGAGCTACATGAAATCAAAGCGCCTAATTCTGAGTTTTCACCAAGTGTGACTCATGAGACATCAGAAGCTTTATTGACGTTGTACAGAAAAACAAGGAAACTAGGAGTGCTGTTCCGGGTCGGTGCATTGAAAACAGAAGACAGGACATAAATAGAAGAAAAGAAGAAAAAACAAACAACAATACAATTTCTGCACCGTAATACTGCTAAATATCTAAAATATAAATAAATACATTTCTGAGCCTTGCAACTTTATACAGTCGTTGTAAAGCCACGCGTAGATTGGAGAAGTCGCAAGCGTGCACTATATGTGCAATATATATATATATATATAATATATATATGTATTGCACTATACGTGTGATATACCCACCCGCATTGATGCAGGTGGTATATTGTGAGTTTTTGCAAATTAATAGAAAAGTTAATAGAAAATGAGCCTGACGCTGAGACTTAAGGAGTGTAAAGTTTGAGATATTCCGGATTTAACTTCTGGAAGTCCGTAGGATGCCTCAGTGATCATGATCGTGTCATGTCATACTTTCAGGATAAAGCGCTTGTTTTTAAAGAAGACGACATGTTGTAATAGCATAGTGTTTGGCATAGAGGGATAAATCTGTCCACATACAGAAAGTAAGTTTTACCTTCTTTAGGAGCTCGTTTATGTTACATCCTTTTCTGTCAGACCCTAAAAATGAATGCAAGTGTTGCTTAAAGCATCAGGAGAATGTTTGAAAAATCCTGTTCTGGATCCGATTTTGTCACCTGGAGTTAATCCCCAGAGTGAAACACAGGATGAAACCTGAGACCAGCTGTAACGCTACCTCTGCAGACAGGATTGTTGTTGTTTGTCGCTCTGACCCGTGTTTTGTGTGTCCGTTCCAGCCACGGTGGCGTGCGTTCCCCCGAGGTATCCGCGGCGGACGACCAGGATGATGCCGTCCGCCTGGAGGCAGAGCGCAAGCTGGAGGAGCTGAAGCGGCGCCGCGACGACGCGGAGAGCGAGGAGTTTGAGAAGATGAGGCAGAAGCAGCAGGAGTCCGAAGCCGAGCTGGAGGAGCTGAAGAGGAAGAGGGAGGATAGGAAGAAGGTGCTGGAGGAAGAGGAGCGGCAGAAGAAGATGGAGGAGGAAGAGAGAAAAGCCAGAGATGAAGTAGGTTTTAACTTCTCGTGTCATTCTGTGGATGGTGTTTGACGAGCGATGTTGTTCTTTTCTTCCTTTTCTCGATCATTCCGTCATCGTTTATCGTTAAAGGTGCAGTGAGTAAAATTTAGGGATAACACTATCATTATTCATTCATCATCCGTGACTGCTTATCCTGTTCAGGGTCACGGGGGGCTGGCGCCTATCCCAGCTGACATTGTGCGAGATGTGGGGGACTCTGAGTTTATCTCTCTAAAGCACATTTATCAAACTCAAGGCCCGCGGTCCACAGCCGGCCCACCAGACAATATGTAATTCTTATAATAACCGGCCCGCGGGTTTACAGCTCAAACACCACAGACACTACAATTCCCAGAATCCCAGAATGTTTGTTAAGTCACCATCGTTCATCTGTTCCTCCTCGTAATGCATTTGTTGTCACGTCGTGAGGATGTTTCCTGTTTCATCTGCTTTCGTCTGAAATTGTTTAATCCGACAGTGTTTCTTCCTGGGACCAGATGCCTTTTCATCTTTTGGCTAAAGGCTTGACTCTGCAGTTCCTCACACTTGACAGATATTTTCCACAGACACAAAGCTTCTTAATCTGGTGTCTGAGTCTCCTCTCTGACAGCCGAGGACGGCCTCGTACGAACAACCTCATACGCATTTCTTCTTTCATACATATATATTAAGACATTAGCTGTCTCATACAAGATGATCCAGTAGTATCATCTTCACGTCACTTTTTGTCACTTCACCAAGTGACAAAAGGGACATTCTGGAGAACGCATTCCCCTGCCGAGGCCCAGCGCTCCATTTAGTTATATTAACAATATAATGATAATACATTTTATTTAAAACACACTTTTCGGGTCAAATCTCAACGTGCTACAAGGTAAAAACATAAACAAAAAAAACAACATATATAATCTAGAGATATGAGCCAAAAAGCAGCATTAAATATAATGGGATATTATTATTATCAGATATTAAATCCTAGACCAAAGTCCAAAGGTCATGGATTCATCCTTTTATCCACCTTTTCAGCCAGACTCGTGGTAATCCAGCTAGTAGTTTATGTTTCTTTCTTTTTTTTTTAAACAACATTTTTTCAGTCAGTCAGTTTTTATTTTGAAGTATTAACTGCTGCAGCAGCAGGATGTAGGTGGAGTCTGGCGGTCACGGATTGATGAGTGAAACCACCATAAGTGTTTTTTTGCAACAAAGAAACCAACAAATGTAAAATCTAAAGATTAGTTCCTCTTTTGTAAAGGGAACTAACCCATGAACTAACCTCAGGTTGCAGGAACATGTGGCCTTCGATTCAAAACTTCAATCCAGATCGCTAAACAACTCAAAACACACCTGAAATATATGCATACATCAGCCATAACATTAAAACCACCTGCCCAATACGAATAAGAATACAGACACGAAAACTACTTTCTCCTGAAAGTGCTCTCTGATGCTTTAGTTCTGACACTCTTCTATCAGAACCAGCATTAACATTTTGATAAAAACTTGTCACAGTAGCTCCTCTGTGGGAAATGATACTTTCACACCCAGGATCCTGTGGCTTCCTGACACCCGTTGCAAAGATACTAACCACTGCAGAATGCGATCATCCAACAAAAGCTGCAATTTTCCTAGACTTGGCAGTTTGGCCCTTATCAAAGTTCCTCAGAACTTTATACTTGTCCATTATTCCTGCTTCCAACACGTCAACAAAAGAAACACCAAGACACTTGGTGTTATTCTGGCTTCTTCTGTTGGTGGTCATAATGTTATGGCTGACCGGTGAATGTTTATATTTTTTAATAATTCACTTGTCTTTTCCTCCAGCTGTATGGTTGTATTTATTCCTCTTACATTCAGGACCCCTCGTCCCATGTTTTTCACCCCCGTCGCTCTCATGTTGATGTAGCCTTCTACACCTGCGTCAGCTGAGGGCCATGCATCACGCTCATACGGGCGCCGGCGTGACGTTATCTCGCCATACTTCACCGTTATCATGACTCAACCTATTTGGATCCCCCACTCCCTTTCGTAACTCACGTATGTCATTCCTTCTGCCACCCCCTATGGTGACCTCATCCTCATGCATCCCGGGCGCGATAACCTCCGCCCTCCAGCGTGTCCACGTTTGCATTCAACCACGCGGTCCCGCTCGTTACCATCCACCCGCTGCGAGGCCCCGCATTCACGCCCTGACTGGTCCTCTTTGTTGATCTTGGCTGGGAATGTGGCGGCCCGTCTCTCTCGCTATCTGCCCCTGTTCTTCTCCTCGTGTGTGTGATGTTAATGAGGCCTTTTGCTTTGTAATTAAAAGATGGCCCAGAGATACGGGAAGTATAATTAACTAAGACAAGACTGCTGGAGAGAGCGGATCCGCTGCCAAGGATCGAGCCCCGTCTGAATACTGTACAAATGCATCATGCACTAATGTCTAATAAACGGTTGATACTCTGCTTGTCTCAAGCGTTCCAAAATGTTTTTTTCTTTCCGGGGGCAGGCCATCACTGTAAATTTGCTCTGAGTTATATAATTAATGAAGTTTAAGTAAATCGATTATGAGGCGGCGCATATTCGTCGTCTGAGTGGCGGCATTCCTGATTGTTTGGGCGTCAGCGACTGATTCTGTTCAATATCACAGCCCGCAATAAGATACACTGATAAGCACGCATTATAACCACTGACAGCCTTTACATTATGACCACTGACAGGTGACGTCACAATAATATTGATTATTTTTGCTACGATGGGTGCGATATATTTGGCAGAAAGTGAAAATGTTTGTCTGCAAATTGAATGGGTTGGAAGCAGGAAAAAGGGACATATGGTTGACTTGATAAGAGCCAAACTGTAAGGCTGGCACTAGATCGGAGCAGCAACAGAACCACAGGTCCTGTTTGGAGTTCCTAGTCTGCAGTGGTTAGTTCCTACCAAAGCGATCTGAGGAAGGACAACGGGCAACTGGATCCTGAGCGCCCAAGACCAAAGGCGGCGAAGGCTAGCTCATGTTGTAGCGGGAAAAGTTAATACTGGCTCTGATAAAGAAAACGATGTGAAACGTAAGGCAATGGGGGCCCCACCTTGCCCCTTACAGGACGTATAAGGTTCTGCTGCTAACATCCGGTGCCAGATACCAGCTTCAGAGGTCCAGTGGAGTCCGCAGATGGTTATAATGATCCGGCTGTGATCCACTGAGAGTGGCTCGAATTACACCTTCTTTTTCAAATACTTTCCTTCTCTAAACACTCTGGGCGTGTTCGTTAGTCGCCAAGCAAAATCCGCTGTTGCACAGGAAGTGTTTTTTTTTTTTAGGTTTCCAGCAGCAACAGCAGTGTGTTTGGAGTAAATACTAGACAAGCGAGCGGTTAGCAAGAGCAGCGATGTTCAGCATGAAAGAACAGAGGGCCACCCAAGGGTGTTGCTGGACATGAAGCTCTACTGGACCAGGCATCCCATCACTAATCAAATCACTTTTTTTCCCCCTCGTCAAACGAGGCATGTGAGATTATCTTTTAATAAAAATAATAATAATACATTTAATTTGTAACTCACTTGTGTGAGTGCTAAACCTTTTTTAGGACAACCTTTGTCATCGAGTAAAGCTTTCTACCAAATGTGTTCACATCCTCTTCCTTCACTGGTGCGCTGACAACTTCCTCTGCTCAGAGGGTGGCCAGTTTCCCCCCCATCTGCGCTTACACATCTGCCAAGGATAAATGTTATTATGCAAGCTGCCTCCTTTTTGGGCCTTTAAATGAAATCGTTTTACTACTGAGCCGCCTTTGACTCCAAACGCTTCTGTCTCCACCAGGAGGAGAAGAGGAAGATGAAAGAGGAGATCGAACGGAGGAGAGCCGAGGCAGCTGAGAAGAGGAACAAGGTGGACGACATTCTGGACGAGGAGGACAGACCCTTCAAGTGTGTCAGCCCTCGAGGCTCCTCTCTGAAGGTCAGTAATCAGTGGGACGCCGCCATTAGGTCCCACTTAAATATATGAGTTTCTTTGCCAAATAGTGTTGTATTGGTACGGAACGATTATATGCAGGGTCGACACAAAGGAATGTGTAACACATCTGGCGTCTATGCTAATGATCAAGAGCAAGTTCAAACAACTTTATTAATCCCACTGGAGGCGAGTGATTAAGAGCAGCTTGTACAGGAAACGCACAGACGTGGCTTCAGTCCGTACTTGGAGTTCATTCCGCACGCGTTTTATGGAGGCTTACGGAAACCGACGACATTTAGCAGAAGAAGTGGTAATCTTTGGGGCCAGGGCAGCCAGAACCCTGCGTCCAAGTGTCACGATGCTTTCAATGACCTCACAGACCGCTGAAAAAGACATGTGCTTAAAACACATGAGGCTAGAGCTACACCAGGCGCCAAAAAAAAAAAGCAGAAGTTCTCAGCACCTTCTGAGCCACATGGAGTTTTATGCTGCATTTTAAAGCTTGCTAGTATGAGATGTTTACGCTTATTCAGGTAAATACGAGTTTGGGCTGTGATTTAGTTTTAAGCTGGGAATACATTGGGATCTGAGACCAACCATGAGCCTCAAGACGATCGAACCAAGCAACATGCCAGAAGATTTAGCTGACGTCAGCGCATTCTCTTCTCACTGGGCCTGTGCAAAGGGGCTACTAGGTGTCTTAGTTGCCATGGCGACAGGAAAAGTGTAAAAAAAAGTAGTCATGAAGTAGAAAGTGGGATTTTTGTGGCTGATAAAGAGAAAAGCTTAGTTGTTAGAGCGGTGCTAGCTATAAAGTTTTTACTCTCTGCAGTCGAATGTAGCTAGCCTACCCACAATTCTCTCTGCAAGGTGGACCAGCCGTTCTGTCCACGTCATCTTAACCACCGACAAGTCCAGATTCACGCCTACAATGGAAAAAAATTATTAAGGCCGCTCGATTAGCCTTGTAAGCATGTTGCTAGTAAACAAATCTCTTCCTAACTCTGAGCTTTCAAATGAAACTTTATTGACAATTGCCAGTAGCCACAAAGGGCTGCAGGGGCTGATGGGTAATACAGTCTGAGCCATTCACCGATGGTGAGCTTCTGCAAACGATTAATTTGTGCAGAAGGTTTGAAATCAAAACAGCCACGACTCTGAAATCGCACGGTGCAAGAGAAGCTTTGGAGGAAATGTTTTATTGCCAAATCTCAGACAAGTCCGGACAGAACTACTAACATCCAGAACCAGCCTGCACACAGTTGAGAGATGTGGTGAGATCGGCATCAGGGTGGCAAAGTGGATAGCCCTGTTGCAAGAAGGTTAAAAATCCAATTGGGACCTTGGCGTGGAGTTTGCATGTACTGAATGTGTTTGTTCAAGGCTAATACTGTTAGCTCATCAGTCAGACATGCTAACTATTGCAGCTAACGTTAAAGCAAACCACTTAATCAGATGTTTCTCTCCGTTTATTGTGGTTTTGGAAATCCGAGAGTCTGAATATTATTCCTAGTGCTTCAGAACATTTGGTTAAGTTTTAATCTCGACAGGCCCGTCGTGTTTAGTTACAGTTCCTACGCTGCTCCTGAAGGGGATTCAGCAAGCAGTCGATTAATCAGCCAGTTTGTCTTGAAGGTGAACTCTTAAGTGTAAAACATTTGCCTCTGTTGTATTTTCACGTCTGCGTTTCCATCCTGCCCCGCACGCTCGTCAGCAAAATTAAGCCAATATAAAAGCCCTCCAAATCCCACTTATCCGGCGCTGCAGCGAAGCTCAGGCTAAACATTCAAAATATTTGGAGAGATTAAGTTCCCGATGACCCGTATCTGCCCCTCTCACCTCCTTCAGCTGTCTGCGTGAGGTGTTATCTGACCGAAATGAAGCTGTTCATAAATAGACGCAGCCTCGCAGGGAAACGTGAATAAGTGAGCCGCTGGCAAGAAAATCTTTTTATTTCATTTCAAACGCAGCACTAAGAAAAGCAACCTGAGCCCCCCCCCCCGACCTCGTACGCAGATAAACGGTTGTCACGGCGAAGAAACATTTAATCAGCTCACATGTGAATAACGTCCGCACTGTTGCCAAACGCCGGCTCCCACACGCCGGAATTCTAGGGGGAATTTCAGCCAGTGGAGAAAATGTAATTAGTGACAGTTAGTGGTAATATCCATATGGGTCGTCCAGCCGAGGCCCTAATCACTCCGATCACACCGCAATCAAAGGTTTTATGTCTTTGTGCTCACTTTTCTAAATGACTGGATTCTCCTCCGCGCGGCACTGAAGACTCATCTTTACTTTGTGGTCGTGTGTGTGTGTGTGTGTGTGTGTGTGTGTGTGTGTGTGTGTGTGTGTGTGTGTGTGGAGATATCTGCGTTGTGTTTGCAGTGTTGCACTTTTATGTTTTAATGGTTTGACTTGCATGTTTTATCTGACAACTTAAGATTGTAATATTTCACCAAGCTTTAAATAGAATAGTGTTTTTTTGTTTTTTTTTAATTCCTGAGACAAACCGGCACAAAGCCTTCCAGCTGGTTCGGCGGGTCAACTCGACCCGCCGTCCCGTTATCAAGGTTCCTGCAGGATCTTGTAGAATTCAGCCATTTGTAGGTCGGGAGTTCGGGCCTTCAAGATATTATTTGTGAGGTCTTATATATCTTAATGTTTATTTGCACCGTCATATCAGGCAAACTTTTCTGCCTACACAGATGTAACGTTGGTCTTAAAAATGCCTTCAACTCAGCTGGTCCATTTATTTTTATTTGATTGGATAATTATACAACTTTTCTTTTTAGATCTTTGTTGTACTCGACTCAATATTATGGAGTTTTCAATCAAACTTAGGCGTTAAGGTCGGGGCAAAACTTTTAGTATTTTAGTTCTGTCAATGAAAAGTGTTCAAGTTTTGTTTAGTTTTTCTTTAAAAACATTAGATTATTCTTAACCTTATCTCATCATCTTCTGACGAAGAGCAGGTTTATTGAGTGAGACTGCTTTTCTCATCTGATCAGAGAATTTAAGGACTACATCCACACCTGGAACATTCTCTAATTTGCATATTTATCATGAACGATGGCCGAATACAGAAGAACAAGCCTGGCTTCTTTTTTATTGCTAGTATGTTAAGGTGAAAGAAAGTTTTTATATGCTGCCTTCATCCTGGAAGGATCCACTGAAAAACACATTCACATCATTCTCACTTGTAATTAGCACCAAATAAAAACCGAACCACACCTGCTCTCCTCCTACTTCCTCACTTATTTATAACTTTGATGCGCTGGATGTATTTCCCGCACTTCTTTGATGCCGGCCGTCTCTTTCATGTGCAGCATTCAGAACCAACATCGTTCTCCTGCGTGTCGCCATTCTGTGTTTATTGCCCCCAACAACGACCGACACATTCAGGCTCCCGCTGCACTAAAGCACGGAGAAATACGCCTCGCTATCAGCAATCCCCTCCCAGAGGAGCAGGCACTCCCAGGAGCTTACCTACATGTTATCTGCCGGGCCGCAGCAGAACGCTGCTCCCGCGCTGTAGATAAAGTATTCTCTGGAAGAAAAGCGACGGAGGCGCAGAATCGGGATGCAAGTGAGCGATTAGGGTTAACAGGATTACGGGATATGCATATGGATTGCTACAGCTCTTTAAAAAAAAGGAAACCAAGAATGGGGAATTTCCTATCTCATATAGTGGGAGCTCCCTCATTTACAGGGAGAGTTTTTTTTTTAGATTCTGCTCTCGTCCATATTAACCCTTTAATATCCTGCTCAACTGTTTTATTCAGCTCGTTTTAAGTCTCTAGCTCTTATGTAGAAATATGTGCCACCTTGACTGGACCTGTTTACAAAACACCCCAGTGGCAGCATTTTTATAATAAAGAGTAAGGGGCCAAGGATGGTGCCTTGGGGGACACCACAGGTCATAGGGGCCACCAAGGAGGATGCGTGTTAATGGCTATGAGAAAGCCCTATGCAATGAAGATTTTCTTTTAACATTTTAAAGCCCCTGAGGACTTAATAAACAGAATTATACAACTTCAAACAACCAAAAAAAAAGTCTAATAAGGGTCTGATAGTTTTTAAAAAACATAATTTACCAAAAAGGTTGAGCTAGTCTAATTAAAACTATTTTCCATAAAATTTACAATTTTATCACATAATCATTTTGTATGTAGGGATTTTTTTTTTTTACTGTTTAAAATCATACGTGACCAAACGATTGTAACTTTATTAATAAGTTACTGAATGCACCAAATAAATACAATATATACTTGAAAAATAATATATATTTTATTATATATTTATATTATATTTATGTTATTCTTGGTGAGGGCATGGTTTCGGTGCAAACAATGCCATATTAGTCATATATAGTCATATATAGTCATAATGCCATATAGCAATTACTTGGAAATCAAGTAGAAGGTTTGGTTTAACCTCTATTTCAAGGTTTCTCAAGGAAACCGTTGCGCTGATGTGTAGCTGCATTATTTATTAACCCCGAGCGTTTCAACCTTCCACAGATCGGAGAGAGGGCCGAGTTCCTGAACAAGTCGGCGCAGAAAAGGTGAAAGCCATTCCATTTCTGTTTAGCTGCGTAGGAAAAATGTTTTTATCCCCACTCTGGGTCTTTACTCTCGCTGGAATGCTTTGACTATAGTGTGTATATTATTCAAACTGGTCCCATGCTACGTCTGCTAACTGTTTGCTTTGGCCCAGCAGCGCGGTGAAGACGTCTCACTCTCCTGTGGTGTCCAAAATAGACAACAGGCTGGAGCAGTACACCTCAGCCGCTCAGGTTAGCGTGGATTCAACTGGAAAAACTGCACATTTGGGACAGCACTGCTTAAATAAGGCTTGCACTGATCAGCCATAACATTATAACTACCAACAGGGGAGGATATTAACAACGACCGTCGTGTTATAATGGCACCTGGCGTTGATTGGGACATTTTAGGCAGCAATTGAGTGTTTTCTCTGGTAGGAGGATCTGATCAACCTTGACAAGGGGCCCAATTGTGACTTTTTGTGTGCTAAAAGACTGGGTTGGAGTACCTCCAAAGTTTTAGTTAGAACAATGCAAGAACGTAGCCTGGTCGCATGAAAAACGTTTTCTTTTACATCATGTGGACGACCTGGTGTGTGTTCTTCTCACCCCTGAGGAAGAGAAGGCACCAGGCAGCAGTATGGGAATGGTGGAATATATCCATGTGATGCTTTTGGCAAAATTCTGCTGGGAAAACTTGGGTCCTGCCATCATGATATTATTATGACACTGATACCTCCTTAGCGTTGTTGCAGCCAAGCACAACCCTTCGTGGAAACAGTTATCCCTGATGGCAGTGGTCTCCTCCAGCTGGCACTCCGGCCACTCTGCAGAAACGGTTCAGGAATGGTGAGAGGAGCACAACAAAAAGTTCAAGGTGTTGAGTTCCGCTCAAGGACTCCCATTGGGCAACCATTAAGTCCTCAGAACTTACAGGAGTTAAAGGTTTTGCTGCTGAGGTCGTGGTCCATATACTACAGCACATCTCCAGAGGTCTCGTGGCGTCAAGGTGTCAGAGCAGTGCTGGTGGCAAAAGGGGACCTACACAATATTTGGCAGGCGGTTATAATGTTATGACTGATGAGTGTATATTATACAGGTCCGCAGAGACCTGGGTGTAAACTGTAACTTGGGTGTTAGACGTCTGAGTTTCTGAGGAGGGTTAGCCTCCTCGGAACCGCCGTCTCTTGTTCACCACTTCAAATCGTTCTCTTTGTCCCAGCAGAGAGAGAACAAGGAGTCCCGGTCCCCTCGCTCCGGGGCGGCGGATCTGCCCATGGTCACCGACAATATACGCAGCATCAAGAGCATGTGGGAGAAAGGGAATGTGTTCAGCTCGCCCGGGAGTGGAGGCAGCGCGTTCAAGGTAAAAGCGGAGGCGATGGTGAGAGGATGTGAGAAATGGCGGTAGTATAGGGAGAAACGGCCCAGTTCCCTGAACTTCCTGCTTGGCCCCACTGACAACCAGGCTCAGCTGACCTTTGACTCTATCCAAACAGGAAGCAGCTGTGATAAAGACAGGCGTGGCAGGCCGCATAAATGACTGGCTGAATAAAACCCCAGAGAGCGGCAAAACACCAGGAGGAAGGCCGGCGGTAAGTCCCAGCTAGAAAATGCAACATGTGCAGAAAAACCCATCCAGAGGTTTCAGCATTTATACATTCATAGACCTTCATGAGACCCGGAGTGACCTTTATGTGCCAGGAAATACATTATTATATCGAAAATGGCTGCATCTAAGTCTCAGCCACAATCTTTGGACCGTGACTGAAGCGATTCCACATGAATGCACACTTTTCAGCCCGAGTTTGGACAGTTTTTTGATATTATACCTGAGAGATTTCCCTCTTATTTTTTTCTTCTCTCTGGTATGGAGTGGGTGGTAACATCATGACCTACTTCGAAACCAGATTTAGCAACATTTGAATCATGCTCTGGTGTCAGTTGGTGGGATGTTTGGCTGCCGGCGTTCAAATCTGGTCAAACCACACTGTCACAGTCCAGAAGGAGCAGATTAGCTGAAGAAAAGATGTTTTCTGATTCATTATACATTCCTATCACAGAGAAATGCTTGAGGTTTGAGGGGTCATTATGTTATGCCTCTGCTTGTCGTAGGAGTAAAGATGGAGCCTGACACATTAATGTAACATAGACTTTGTTCAAAACTCACTTTCATGTCGTCTTATGTGTCGTCTGAGTTGAATTAACTCCAGCAAACGGTGGTCGGCCTCAGAATAAACTCCTGTAATCTTACTTAAATTGACCTAGCAGTATTATTATTGTTGCTATTGTTATTACAATGTCACATTTGCTGCAGGTCACGTTCTTCAGAATAGATCATATTCAAATGATGCAGAGGAGCAGTTCTGCTTGGCAGAGTCGGTGTGGCTCCACCTGGTGGCCGTGAACAAGAACTACAGGCCATTTTAGGTTATTGTGCTACGTTCACTCTGCAGAAGACATGACACAATTCCAGGTTTATTCTTTGTATGTGACTCATATTGGAGAAGTCAGTTTATCGTCATAACACAGCCGCACATAAAACAAAAAGCAGGTTCACCGCATACAGTAAACAGAAACTCACATTAAAGGTCTTATAAATAAGTATAAAAGTAGTGGTTATTAAAGCAGAATGAGTATGATATACTAATAATATTAACGTATGTTTAACATAATTTGCACATAAACTGATATTTAGACCTATTAATATTATTATCATTGGACTTATTTATGTTTTTAGTTTTTTTCTTTACAGTTAAATTATTTAATGGCTTTTTCCAGGAATCTGGAAGTGCGTGTTTTTTTAGGATAGAAGGAAAGTGTTAGGATTTGTTTTTACCTTAAGGATTTGAATCCTTTGCATATTTATTTATTTCATTAACACCCTAGATGTCTCCTAGTTGTAATGGCGATATATTTGACATGGTCCACCAGAACACTGATGCGAGCTCCGGGGGAAGAAAACCACATTGATTCTTACCTGACTGTTCACACTGTCCAGAAAATTCCAGTTATTTTTCTTTCTTTTTTTTTCATTTCACGTATTTAATGCCCCTCTTCACGATATAATCGATATTCCACCGAAATAAATATATTACAGCCTTGCATTCTCTGGATTATGATTCAAATAGGCAACACAGAACGAAACATAGCATCCAAAAAGTGAGACTCTCTTTCAGGAAACTGTTCATATGCTGTTGGAAAAACAACACTTCACATGAGGAAGGAGGTTCTGTTTCACTTTGATGCACGACACGTTTGTGAAAGCAAAATGTACTTTCTATGTGAAAAAAGTTTACCTTTTTAGTCATTAAAAGCAACAAACAGTCAGGATCTCAATATTGATGAAAAGAAATGCGACTATCATTTTGTCTGTAATTGATGCCCAGAACAAACATTGGCACTCATAGGGACAGTGTCGTTTTCCGTTTGCTCGGCTCAATCGCCTTCCTTCTTGACGGCGGCTGTCACCCTTTGCTCTCCTCAACCTCTATGTCACTCCTCCGCCTTTCCATCTCCGGTGCTCCATCATTCTCAAATTGACCTAGAGCTGCCGAGCACCCCGAGGAGCCCTGATGTGATGCCTTGTGTCTCCTCTCATGTCACCCTACAGGACCTGAAGCCTGTCGATGTCACCAACAAGAGGAGTCTATGGGAAAATAAAGGAGCTTCTCCAACCAAGGTAGCAATCAGTCCTTTCAAACTGTGGTGGAGAAACGCACACATGCAGTTGTTCAATGTTTATTTATGATGATATCCCATATTTCATTCAATATTAAATGCTAATTTCATATTTCTGTTTTGCGCATCGCCCATATTTTTATAATCCGATGCTTTGAATTGATTTGATTAGCAGTCTCACCCAAAGGGGAAATCTAATCTATTGCAGTTCTGTCCAGATGAAATATTTACTATGCCAAAGTGGTTTGCGGTCTTGGAAGGATTTCCCGGGATTTTTTCAGGGTTTTCCATTTGTTGTCAATTATGGGAATGCTTTTTGTCAAAGGGATGGCGTAGGAATATTAGAATAATCTCCCAGCAATGGGAGTAACAATCACTTGTGTTTGTTTTTGTTTTAAAGACCTCTCTTAGCTAGTCGACCTCCGCGTTAAATCTGGAATAAGCCTGGAGAGGTAAAGGAGAAATCGTTTATGTTATGCAAAGCTCCTCTCACGCAGCGACCTCTCACTCTGCTCTCACATTTTGGTGTTTCTGTGTTTTTGGCAAAGCTTCACTCTGCTCCTCTGCGGTTGGACACGACGGCTTGTGTTGATCATAGTTATAATAAAACATGGCTTGCATCTGTAATTCCACAAAAAGTTGGGACATTATGTAAATTATCAATAAAACACATTTTTGGAACCAAATGTTATGAAATTCAATCATATAAAACCTGAATATTTAAGGTTAAAACTGAATAACTTTGTTCTATTTATTTGAATTACATACACCCATTCTAAGTTTGATGAAAATTTGGGGGGGGAAATCGGGAGAGGGTCATGATCCGCATTATGAGACGTCACCTTATCTGTAAATAACACTGTACGCATTTGGGAAAAGATAAGAAATAATGTTTAAGTTTCCAAATCCAATTTTTTTTTTGTTTGAGATACGACATTTAAACAATCCAAGGATCCTGTTATATTTTTTTAACAGGGTGCGAATCAGGACACTCCTTAAATCTAAAGCCACATTTTTATAAGGGTGCAGAAAGTCACTTCATCTTCTTGCTGGATAGTGCGCCGTCTTAATGGCGGCATATGTAATTCGAGACTTTTATGCACAGACATGCAGCACATGCCAGAGTTACTGCCGGCTTCAGATCTCTGTACTGGAACCAAACAGAATTTTCGCTGTAAGCCCGGAGGACACACCGTCTCTGATTTGAAATGGACACTTAAGCAGGAGAAAATGTGGTCGGAGTCTGATGTTTTCTGCTCATATCTGACTTCTTCTTGTCAGTATGAACAGCACAAACCACACGGAATCTGATCTTTTCCACTTCAGATTTGGACCTCTTCCGTATGTGGTCCTTAATCAGACACAGGTCTGATTTTGTTTTTGCAGTGGGACTGTACTCTGAACCTTCAGATCGGAGTTCGCACGACTTTAACGTCATCACTTTTCACTTTGTTTTTTTTTTTTAAATCTGGCCTCCGCTGCGTTTTATACAGAAAATGTTTGAAACTGACTTTAGGGGCTTCCATTTTGCTTCCGTATTAACAGCATGCTGCATGAGACTTTGGCCCACGCGGGTCAGTTTAGGGCGGTGGAGTCTGATATGTGCTACATTTTAAAAGTAATGTAAACAGCCACAGTGAGAATCAGATGACTGGCAGGGCGAACGTAGCCGCATCCACTTGGCGTCAGTCCATCAAGTCAGAGACGTTTCTGGGATTGTTCCTTAGTTCTGATCATTTTATGGACTGTAGGTGCTGAAAACCTTAAATTCCTTCCATTGTGCATTTAGGTTTTTTATTGCTGCTTTGATAGAGTTAGTTAGAGAAACGGCCATTAAAACTGTGACCAATGCTATAAAGAACAAATAAATAAGCCTAACCCCTCCCCTTGAGAGAAAAGCGCGTCGCACCAGAACACAAGATTTCAACTCAGAGACACGGGAAAGACTTTATTCCTACACTGTATGACTATTTCCTCAAAGCGGTGAGATGGTGTGAACGCCTGAAGCTGTCAGAAAACGACTCTTTCAAACTCAATCGTGATTCTCTCCTTTTACCGACGAACCCATCAGGTGTTTTTTTGTTGTTTTGGAAAATTAGAATCAGCATACATTTAAAAAAAAAAAATTGGAATTGGAATCAATGCCAATAAAAGGATTTGGAAATCATCACATTCTGTTTTATTGATCTTTTACCGAGCGTCCCAACTTTTCATTTTAATGACTTCTGGAATACTTTATATTCAATAATATGATTCATTATGCTTTTTTTTTTCTTTTTTCTAAACATTCAGCAATAAACAAAGACTCAGATTCCTTCCCAGTGCAGAGAGAGGGCATGAAGGAAAGAAATTCCTTTCCTGCAGAGCATGTGTGCCAGATGTGCAAAGTGCAGTAAAATAGGAGGAACAAAGTCAATCCCATCAACAAAGCCGTTGTAACTTTAAAGAATAACGCCTTTGACTCCATTAACACCCATAACTTATTCAAGCCGACTCGACAAAATCCATGAGATTAGAGTTTGCTGTAAATTCAATGTCATAAAAAACCCTCTAAGGGTGCGCCGGTTGTCCAAACGGGGATGGATTCTTCTCACAAATGGCTGCATCACATCGCCGCTCCTCCTCCTGACAGCCACAAATCACCGCTCTCCGTCCGACTCTACTTGACCTTATATCGCCCCGGCGGCGAGGCTGTTTACGGCTTCCCTTTCAAGTAAGCTTCCTCGCCGGGCACCGGGGCAGTTTGTCGGTGCTGAATCACTGTTATCGCCTCAAGTTTTCAAACAAGCCCAACAGAACCATGAATAAAGTGTCTTACGTTCACTTCTACATAAATATATATATATATATATATATATATATATATATGTAGATAAAGCTGCGTTTGGAGAGTGAGCCCTACGTTTTTAGAAGCAATGCCCTGCTGGTAGCGTTTCCCTGTAGCCAACGGCTGGAGTGCATGCCGGAAGCTGTGGGTCGCCACAGAGCCGGCGGGGCTGGAGGGCACCAGGCGGTGGTCCGCACTGACGTAGAAAGGGTCTTGGACAGGAAAAGTAGTGGTTATCAACCTTGTTATTAGCTAACTGCTATGTTGTGATGTCAGGGGAGGCGAGATGGTCAGGATGAGAACCGGGGAGGGGGGGGGGGGTCTGGATCAGTTTAAAGGCCCGATTTAAAGCAGAATTTCTCGGATAATTTGCAAAAATACATTTTTACTCCTGGATCTGACCGGCAATTATTTTATTTATGCATCAAACCGAAATACGTCAAACGTAATGCATATGGATGAGGTTATAACCCCTTTGTAACGCGTTCATAATGTATTCATGACATAATGTGAAGAAAGGAACGTCCAGAACTTCCCGCTGCGCTGCACTTAACGCACTCGTTGGACCAAATGCTGGTCCTCGTTGCTCCATGTTTGCCTTCTGCTCATGTGGTTTTTGTCGTGAGCATCCACTGCTATTGCTGCTCCTTCTTTGTTGGGTCTTCACATCCTGTTTCTGGTCTTTGGTCAGTACTGCGTTCATACTTAACTCAAAACCACACCAGGGTTCATTATGGGACCAAGACCAATACAAAGTACTTTATTTCTCACACGGATCAGACCAATAATATTCATTTTCACAGTTTTCCTCTGTTATGCTCTGCGACTTAAGGAAATACAACTGCTGCTTTGTATTTGTTGTGGAAGTCAAAAAAAAAAGGCGTGTCTGGGATCACATCATTATCGGTGGGCGTAGACAGACCGCTACCATTAAAGTCGTCCTCTACTTCCAGAACAACTCCCTGCAATTTCTGACATCCGGGTGTGTGACATCACCGCACAGCATGATCTAAATATCTCACCCCGGTCCAAAATGTTTCATCTCATGCACATGGATGGATTTTTTTTTTTTTGCATGGATTTGGCTTCTTTGAAGCATGCACAGCACACTATTTACGTTTTCCACGCTATTTCCACAACGTCCTACTGAAGTGCAAATGTCATAGAAAATTAGCATTTATCTTTGAGCGTAATCACGCCACGTATGGCATTCAGTGTGAACGCACCACGAGATCAGAAACGGTTGACGGCGTCCGCTGCTTTGAGCAGAATCTGCGTCTCTGCGGCCTTTCTAACTTCCTGTGTTCATGTCTTGTAGGTGGCGGGCAGAGGGGAGACCAAATCAGTCGCCAACGGTGAGTTTCACGAGGCAACAGAGGCGTCAACATGTAGCTGCGGCGCTGGTCAATCAATCAATCAATCAATCAATCAATCTTTGTTTATATAGCGCCAATTCACAACAACAGTTGTCACAAGGTATTTTCCAGAAACAGCAGGTCTAGACCAACCTCTATATAATTATCTACAGGACCCAACAAATTCCTCCTTGAGCAGCACTCGGAGACAATGGCGAGAAAAAAACTCGCCATTTTATCGTCTCAAATGTGACGGGAGGAATGTTGATGGGGCCGCTGCAGTTGTCACGAAACTAAATTGTGTCTTATGTGGCTCCTTAAAATGCCTTAAAACGTCTTTAATTTAGTTTGTGTTATTCATAGTTTAAAACGTCTCAAGATGTTTGGAGCTTCTGGAGTGGAGGTTTTAGATTCTGTTGGGGGCAGAATGAAGGAGCGGGTCTGTCTGCATCTGTTATTGTTATATTTCCTGGTATTTAAGCCTATATCCCACAACAAGAAGCATGTCTGCAGCACCCTTTTGGTTAGTTGTTAAAATAAGTAGCACTCTGCAGTTTGATGAGTTTTTTTTTTTTGTGCAGAAAAAGAGCATATTTGCAGGGCGGAATAAAGGTGGTGTAGCGAGGGATTAGTCTGCTCGCTGCACCACCTTCATGGTCAATGATGATTGAAGACTGAGCAATAATCGCCCAGTACTAGTCTGGCTAACTTAAATCCTTCTCTTCTACTACCAGTACTAGTCTGGCTAAGTTATATCCTTCTATTCTACTACCAGTACTAGTCTGGCTAAGTTAAATCCTTCTATTCTACTACCAGTACTAGTGTTGCTAAGTTAAATCCTTCTATTCTACTACCAGTACTAGTCTGGCTAAGTTATATCCTTCTATTCTACTACCAGTACTAGTCTGGCTAAATTAAATCCTTCTATTCTACTACCAGTACTAGTCTGGCTAAGTTAAATCCTTCTATTCTACTACCAGTACTAGTCTGGCTAACTTAAATCCTTCTCTTCTACTACCAGTACTAGTCTGGCTAAGTTAAATCCTTCTATTCTACTACCAGTACTAGTCTGGCTAAATTAAATCCTTCTATTCTACTACCAGTACTAGTCTGGCTAACTTAAATCCTTCTCTTCTACTACCAGTACTAGTCTGGCTAAGTTAAATCCTTCTATTCTACTACCAGTACTAGTCTGGCTAAATTAAATCCTTCTATTCTACTACCAGTACTAGTCTGGCTAAGTTAAATCCTTCTATTCTACTACCAGTACTAGTCTGGCTAACTTAAATCCTTCTCTTCTACTACCAGTACTAGTCTGGCTAAGTTGAATCCTTCTCTTCTACTACCAGTACTAGTCTGGCTAAGTTAAATCCTTCTATTCTACTACCAGTACTAGTCTGGCTAAGTTAAATCCTTCTATTCTACTACCAGTACTAGTCTGGCTAAATTAAATCCTTCTATTCTACTACCAGTACTAGTCTGGCTAAGTTAAATCCTTCTCTTCTACTACCAGTACTAGTCTGGCTAAGTTGAATCCTTCTCTTCTACTACCAGTACTAGTCTGGCTAAATTAAATCCTTCTATTCTACTACCAGTACTAGTCTGGCTAAGTTAAATCCTTCTCTTCTACTACCAGTACTAGTCTGGCTAAGTTGAATCCTTCTCTTCTACTACCAGTACTAGTCTGGCTAAATTAAATCCTTCTATTCTACTACCAGTACTAGTCTGGCTAAGTTAAATCCTTCTCTTCTACTACCAGTACTAGTCTGGCTAAGTTAAATCCTTCTATTCTACTACCAGTACTAGTCTGGCTAAGTTAAATCCTTCTATTCTACTACCAGTACTAGTCTGGCTAAATTAAATCCTTCTATTCTACTACCAGTACTAGTCTGGCTAAGTTAAATCCTTCTCTTCTACTACCAGTACTAGTCTGGCTAAGTTGAATCCTTCTCTTCTACTACCAGTACTAGTCTGGCTAAATTAAATCCTTCTATTCTACTACCAGTACTAGTCTGGCTAAGTTAAATCCTTCTCTTCTACTACCAGTACTAGTCTGGCTAAGTTGAATCCTTCTCTTCTACTGTTCATGTATTACTTTCGTAAACCAAACACAGAGGATTTTCTAAACCCGTTCTTTCACTAGCCTGATAAAACAACAGGGTAACCTGCATCATTCCGGCGCCTGGCCGGTCGGTAATTACTGCATAGAACTGGCAGATGACCTTTTTGTTCAGTAATTTGTCTTATGAGTGGCGCTTTGATTTATAAGACACCATGTGTCTCAGAACCAATAACTGACCCTATCACAGCCCACCCTCCAGCACCCCTCCAGTCCCCTCCAGTCCCCTCCAGTCGGCCGTTTGGCCTTTTGCTTCACTGCACTTTAAAATGCCATTTAAACATTGCTTGCTATTTTAAAATCCCATCCGAGTGCAGTCTCCTCCTCCATTCTTCCCCCAGGGGACAGAATCAGGGTTTCGGCCTTGGGGGATTTAATGTGTTGCTTATTCAGCACACAGGATCACTCACACACTCACACACACACACACACACACACACACACACACACACACACACACACACACACACGGATACACAACAATTTCACCTCTGTAAAGCCCCTCAACAGCCATCCCGTCACCACTCAGACCTTTCAGCTTTTCCACTCATGTGCACGTCCTCGTCTCCAGCTCAGACAACAGTCCTGCCTCTCGGCGCATCGCCAGGAAGGTTTGTCAGATTAATAGCCGCCATGTTGGGGATCAGATCGCCATCCCCGTCTCGCGAAGGATGAAAGAGGCTTTGAACAGATTTTTCATTTCTTGCCTGTAGTTGACTGCAGGAACTTTTCAGACACTTGATAGTACAGAGGAGAAATATGCAAATGAGTTCGCTCCCTGTATGCTAGAAAATATACCAAGTAATGTTGGACTGATAATTCCATGTGATTTATGCTCATTAAAATGTACAATTTCTAGTATATCTGCATTTGGAGACAAATTTTATTCAAACCCCCATCGGCAAATTATGCTATTTATCAGCTGGAAAAACCAACTAGCATGAAAAGAGTTTAAATATCTCATTAAAAGAGTTTTATTTCCGAAGATAACAGACTTAAGTTATGACCCGCTGAAAGCTTGATGCATCGCCAGACTCCAGCTTCTAGCAGCGTTCCTGAAGAATCTTAGCCTCTTCCATGAGGCCTGTGTTTACATGCCGTCCATCCATCCATCATTTTCTTCTTCTTATGCGGGTCACGGGGGCAGCAGGCTAAAAAAGATGTGTCTCTCTCCAGCAACACTCTCCAGCCCATCCTGGTCGATCCCAAGGCTTGCTGAGTCATTAAACGCCACCAGAGATATTGGGTTTTCAAGTCAGACGACTGTGAGAACCATGCATAGATGTTTCAGGACCTCCTCAAAAACCAAGCCGTGGTGGACGTCGAGGTCTGCTTGGGATCCTGGTCCTGTTGGAATGTCCACTGATGCTTAGGTTTTAGCCTGCTAATAGATTGGAGAGATTATTTGCTCTAGGATTTCCTGATGCTTGATGGAATCCATCTTGCCCTCTACTTCCCAGAGCCACCACCCAACTTCACTGTAGATAGGTGGTGCTTTTCAGCACAAGCGTCGAAAGTTTTCTTCATTAGTACACATGACAGCATTCCTAATCCCCAATCCCCTGCGTCTTATCTAGATGGTCGTGAGCTACTGGTGCCGACTTTTCCTATGATTTTGAGTTAGTAGCGGTGTATGTCTTGGAGTTCCGGCACGGAGAACTGATGGGAATTCCGACCTAGGTAGAAAAAAAACTTGGAAAGGTAACTGCTGAAGTTAGCCTATGAAAAAATGTGTACTCTTATGAGGGTTACTGCATTTTAGGAGGGGTTGTATTTCTTTACTGCAGTAGTCGTTAAAGGCAGTATTTTATTTTGAATGTGCAAGAAAAACTAATTACGCTCCATTGAGATTCTGCAAACAGCTGACTAATAGTTATTTTGGCCAATAAAGCTAAAATACAATGTAGGGCTGTAAAAATGTAGTTTCCAGCTGGTGAAAAAAATATAAAGTTAAAGCATCTCAACTGGGACCTTGTGATGAAGCTGCAGGAAAAGTCAAAGAAATCATGAAGTCATTTTAAGTCATGAGTGACTGCACAAAACGCCGGAATGGAAAACCGTCATAGCAACAGAAGCTAGCGTTCCTAAACGTCTCTCCCGGAGCCACAGAATCTTATAAGACGGGCCGACAGGAAGACCTGTCAATCAAGCTTACAGCCCAGAAATGTGTTTTGTAAAGGCAGTCTCATTAATGGAATAACAATTTGGAGGTTTCCAAGCGGGAAACGTACTGAAGGCGCGTTTATAATTGTAGCTTTGTGAAAAAGGCCAGAGGGTCTTCTCCTCCAGGTTTAATAGAGAAACCATTAAAAATCCTTTAAAGTGCCTGACGCCCATGTTTAACTGCGGTATCTGTTGCTTTGTCTGACCTCCTCTGACCCCCTCCCTCCCCCTCCTGTCCCCCTCTCCAGACTTATAAACCCACTGATGACCCGTCCTGTGTCTCTCCCCAGGTATGGGACATTAATGTCTTTGAAGGAGCCACTGAAGCCGGGGACCACGACAATCCAAGACTCTTCCTTTGACTTTGTCTGAAGAACCAAATATCGATCACACCCCCTACGAGGGGGACCCCAAGAAAACTGAGGGACAGGAGGGACACTGTCCGAGCACTGTACCGAAACCGAATCACCCCCCTTTTTTGTACAGTTGCAACGTATAGTGCCTTTGCACAATGATTTTTAGATTTCTAAAAGAAATGCTGTGAAATTTGGACATTTGTAACGAACTACCGACCACAATCCTGCCAGGAAGAATAGAACCAATTAAAAAATTTAGATTTATCTGTTGTACACCACATTCCAAAGAGATGAGTGAAATCTCCCACATGCAGTACATTCCCATCTCTCCTTTTTATTTATATTTAAAGAAAAAGCTTCACACATTGCTATTTTATTCACCACATCAGGATAGAAAACATAAGCACTTCTAGAATTTAGCAGATTTCACTTTTTTTTATTATGTCTCACCCATAGTGCAGCAAGGGTCGGAGTAATATATGTTAGCACATGTGACATTTTTGAACTATCATATCTTATATAACATCCTTATACTCATAACGAAAGTTTTTTTTGTTTGTTTTTTTGTTTTTTTTTGCTTTTTCTTGTATCCAGAAACCAACTGGCAGTTATTTTCCGGCGGCGATAGGAGTGTTGAAGGCCATTATTATCCTTTTTATGTCATTTTATTTATGTTTCAGTGTGTTTTCTGTTTCAATGTGATCACTTCAGACATTCCTCCTTTGCAAAGACGGGGCACCAGGCGCCCCTCGCCGCTTTAAGGCTGCAGGTTTTATAGTGTAGGAGTTCTGCAAAAAATCCACCCTCTTTAACTTTTCTACCGCCTCTATGCACATTCTTACGCTCAGCGATGTTCTTTAATGAGGGCGTGCAAATCAGGGTGCCTAAGCATATAGCGAGACACTAGTCCAGTACAAGGATATTTACCACTATGTAACTATTCTGGCCTTATGATTGCAATGAAAAAATTTATGACAGCTGAGGTACCGCACCTGTTAGCCTCGATATCATTCTTAGGCGTGTCATTTTCATGTGTATTTTCCACTGACTTAGTCTTAACTAGCACATTCCCGTTTTTGCACGTCGCAATCTTGGATAAGGTATAAAAAGTTTGCCGGGGCAAATCGATCAACGTCACTGCTCAAAAGTATGACAATCACATTCCACCGATCCTGAAAAGAACAGGGGAGCTTGACCAAAAATATTTTTAAAAGTGTGATTTTAAATGTGACATTTATGTTCTTTTACTTTACAGTGGTTTCATAATTCTGTAATTTTTCTTTTTTCCTTTTTTTTTTTTTTTTTACAACCTTGTTATGTATTTTTTTTTTTTTTATTCGCCTTATTTAACCAGACACTTGTTTGTGTGGCGCTAAGCCTATGCAAAACACACTATCTGTAGTCTATCTAAACACTCCCAATGTCAGACAGGTGGGCACTTTCCAACTGGACGAATGTTTTAAACATTGTAGCCTCGATTCAACAACAGCAATAAAGACATTGAAGTAAATCCATTGTTGTTAAGTTTCCTTCGGTAACTCCTCCGGATCCGGTCCATTTATTGACCAATGAAGGTATTTGTGGGAGTCACGCAAACCCAGTACTGTTATGGGTTGAAGGATGGCGGCCATGGGGGAACCTCTGATTCTGGGATTCTGGCAACCTGGTCAAGATATTCAAAAAAGTTGAATACATACATCCAATGTTAATATTGTTTAGATAATTAAAATTGGACATAAATTCAAAGCTCTGTGATTGTATAATTATTAAGTAATCAGTAATAAATGTAAAGTTATTACGTGATTAGTAATACATTTGTAGTAACTATGTAATTACATGAGTTAAACCAAAGAACTTTTTCCCCTCTCAACAAGGGCTGAAAGGTTGGTTGGATGGATGGATGGATGGTTGGTTGGTTGGATGGAGGGATGGATGGATGGTTGGTTGGTTGGCTGGCTGGTTGAATTATTAGATGGTTGAATGACTGGCTGGTTGGTTGATTGGTTTGTTGGTTGGTTGGTTTAATTATTGGTTGGTTGATTGGATGGTTGGTTGGTTGGTTGAGTAATTGGTTCGGGAGACTGGATCAGATGAAAACTGGAGCAGAACCACAGATTTCTTCTAACTTCTAGAAATCCTCTGTTTTCATATGACACAGCGTCTCAACTTTTGTGGAATCGAGGTTTTCCATATGAAGGCGTGACGCATCTTTGTCAGGACGCACAGAAGGCACTGAATTCAGAATAAGTGTATAGTTCCAACAAAAATAATCTCTTCTACGTTGCTGCATTCAATTTATTATGTGCAGAAAAGGATAGAAATCTGTTTTTATTTCCGTTTTACACGAGCACCCCAACTTTTATGGAAGAGATTTTTCAATTTTGAAGTACAGGTTTAAAAGGCCAGTAAGAAACAAATCATTGTCAGGTCCTTTTCTGCTCCCACTCAGAAGTGTTGGAGTAGTTTTGACGCCTAGCAGCACATAAAACGTCATGTTTGACTGTCAAAAGCGACACACTGACGACTCAGTCCTTATTAAGACCTCTGCTGCCTTCATGCCTCGTCAGAAATATTGAAATAATGAGCTGTGTCGAGTTGAATGACGTTTTTTTTTGTTGGTTTTTTTTATATATCATAATGAAGCGAACGAGCCGTGGTGGAGCGGTGACAGCAGAAGTTAATTCAAGACATGTCTTTTCTGACTTCCTCCGGCTGCAGTCTTCTCTAAAGATACACGAGGGAGCAGAAACTTTACGAGGTCTCTTATCTCCAGCCAAATAATACTTATAGGGGGAACAAGTTGTTGTTTTTTTCTTGTCCTGGAGTCTAGCAGATTGCGAGGAGCTCATGAAGGCAGCATTCCTCTCCAGGTATAACTCATCTCCTGCCTCCAACAATAGAACTGACGGTCCTGACCAGTCATGGAGAAGATATGTGGTCACATGACCGACAGGGATGTAAGAAGTGTTTTTGGTAGCGAGGATGATTGAGTTTGTCTGGATGTGACAGAATAAGTCCGGAGCCCGCTGCTAATCCCATCAGGAGGTAAGACCACACCAAAACTATCATGCGCTGTGAAATAATAGGGAATAATTTTGCATTTTTCTAACCTTTTATAGTCCTTACCTACAAGGAAAGAAACTGTCATTTTCTTCAGATATTTAATTTCATTTAACAATCTAATAACTAAATGTTGCATGAAATTGACAATTTCTTCAGTCAAGAATGTTTCAAACAGTAAATAAAATCAGACTTTCATAGGGAATAGTCTTTTTTTAAAGAGATTAGATTTAGCTCACTTTGACTTCATTCATTATAAAATCAAATCTCTTGACGGTTTTGGAAAAGCATGTTTTTAGAAAACGATTAAAATCTTTACTAGACTTTTTTTATAAGTTACTTAATTCTGTTTAATATTTCCTCACATGGTGTTAAAAAGAAACCTCCAAAGAGAAGCCTTCTCGTTGAACAGGCCTTTCTCCCCTGTGGCCAGTTTGACCCGGGGTGTACCCTAGGGCTCCACCTTTGGCCCCTTACATTTGTGCATGTACATGCTGCCGCTGGGTCGTATCACAGGCAGGTTTTTGAGTAAAGTGGCACAAATCTTTCAATAATTGATAGTGACTCTAAATGAGCCCAACCAAACAGCCGAGCGGGACTTTAAAGAATTAACTCCAATCCGTTTCTGTTCTGCTAAATCTGCTCATCAACCAGTCGTCACTCACAAACGCTGATGATGTGGATTGCCCGAGACGAGACCCTGAAAGGTTTCGCAGTGGCTTATCTTGACGTGCTGCGATGTGAGCGGAGCATATGCGGGCGGAGAAGGTGCTAAGCTGGCCCCTGAGACCGCGGTGTTGGAAGCATGCTTTGGGCTTGGACTTAATACCTCCTAATGCCGAAACCAGCACCCGCAACATTCCTGCCACTGTCAGGCTGTGTTATTGCAGCCAAACGGGGACCGACCGCATGCATTAAAGCAAACACACGTTTTAATACCCCAGCCATGACAGACTCGTGAGATTCCTTTCCATCAGCCAGATGGTTTTCATCTATTTATCCCTTTCCATCATTCTCAGACTCATTCGTCTCCGCTAGATCTTTGACGTCAGCCGCGCAATCCGACGACACGGCGAAGGAACCCCAGACACCACAATGTTTGAATTTGTGCAGATATGTAACAGATATTGAACAGAAGCGTGGCTCCGGGCGGTAACCGTATACGGGGAATGTGTGAACGCGACATGCGGAGATTGAACGTACAGCTGGTCCTCGGAAACCACTTGAGAAGGGAGAGCGGGCCGGAGCAGGGGGGAGTCGTCGAAGCGGGGATTTAGAGCAAATCTTTCAACATGTGCATCAAATAAGTCACTAACATCACCAAGAACCTGCTCTCTGATGAGGAATAGGGGCGAGACAAAGATCCTCGGGGGCATCGTTATAGAGTTAGAGCAGCCGACCAAACCGCAACAACAACAAAAATACCCCGTCTGGAGTCCCAGCCCGCTGATTTACTGTGAGCACCACGAGGTGAGCCAAACCCATTGTCTGGAGGAGTCGCTGCACACCTGTTCAGAAGCACACTCCATTATTCTTAAAAATAGACCCCTCGCTCTCCCGCCCCGCTCACGCCACTGACAGCGTTATGTTACGATCAGAAGATTTATACGCCAATGGAAAAAAGGAACCCGGTTGAAGGGGTTGCTGTGCTGCACCATCATCATCATCATCTTATTCTGACGGCTAGCTGCTTTTTTAGTATTTATAGTCAAGGCAGCTCATGAGGTAAGATTCTTATTGGATCCCTCTTCGTCACCTTGATGCCCGAACAACCAATTTAATTCAGGTCAAAGAGGCTAAATAAGCAAAAGAAGAGAATATGAGCCGATATTAATCTGGTGAGTGATGAATGCTGCAGCTTGTGAAGAAGATGATCCCGACTTCCTGTCTGTCTGTTAAAACGACATCACAGTCAGGGATGAGGTCACCTTAGTTTAAGCATAAAGACTGGAAAGTCTGCCTCCGTCCAAAGGTGCAAAACCATCTTCTTCTCTTCTTTTGGCTGCTCCCGATTAGGAAACGTCATTGTGGATTTTTCTCTGGCGCAGTTTTTACACCGGATGCCATTCCTGACGCAAACGTCTCCATTTATCCAGACGTGATGGGACTGGCAGCGAGATTGTGCAACCGGAGATTGGGTTCTAAAGAGATACACATGAAACTCAGTAATCAACATCCATCCACACATCCATCCAAACATCCATACATACATACATCCAAACATCCATCCAAACATCTATCCACACATCCATCCATATATCCTTCCAAACATCTGTCCGTACATCCATCCAAACATCCATCCGTACATCCATCCATATATCCGTCCGTAGATCTGTTTATACATCCATCCACCAACACAAACATACATCCATACATCCATCCAAACATCTATCCACACATCCATCCATATATCCTTCCAAACATCTGTCCGTACATCCATCCAAACATCCATCCATCCATAGAGACATCCGTATATTCATTTGTAGATCTTTCCATCCATACGTACATCCATCCGTACATCCATCCATCCATACAACCATAAATCCATCCACCTATACATCCATCCACCAATACATACATACATCCCTCCATAACTCCATCCCTACATCCATCCATCCATCCATCCGTCCATCCGTCCATACATATATCCATCCACCAATACATCTATCCATCCATCCATTTATGTAAATCCATCCATTCATCCCTACATCCATCCATCAATACATCCATCTATCCATACATCGTTAGAGCCAAACATACACACATACATCCACCACTACATTAATTCATCCATCCATCCGTACATCCATACATCCATCCACCTATGCATACATCCATCAATACATCCATCCATCCATCCATAAATCCATCCCTACATCCGTACATACATACATACATACATACATAAATCCACCACTACATTAATTCATCCATCCATCCGTACATCCATACATCCATCCATCCATCCATAAATCCATCCGTACATCCGTACATACATACATACATACATCTATAAATCCATCTGTACATCCATTCCTCCATACATACATCCGTACATCCATCCCTCTGTAATCCATGCATACATCCATCCACCTATACATACATCCACCAATACATCCATCCATCCATCCATCCGTACATCCATCCCTACATCCATCCATCAATACATCCATCTATCCATACATCAGTAGACTCATACATCCATAAATCCATCTGTACATCCATTCCTCCATACATACATCCATACATCCATCCACCTATGCATACATCCATCAATACATCCATCCATCCATCCATCCATAAATCCATCCGTACATCCGTACATACATACATACATACATCCATAAATCCATCTGTACATCCATTCCTCCATACATACATCCATACATACATCCGTACATCCATCCCTCTGTAATCCATCCATACATCCATCCACCTATGCATACATCCATCCATCCATCCATCCATCCATAAATCCATCTGTACATCCATTCCTCCATACATACATCCGTACATCCATCCCTCTGTAATCCATCCATACATCCATCCACCTATGCATACATCCACCAATACATCCATCCATCCATCCATCCCTACATCCATCCCTACATCCATCCATCAATACATCCATCTATCCAAACATCAGTAGACTCATACATCCATACATGCATGGATAAATACATACAAATACATGTAATTTACTTAGTGTTAATGTCTAATTCGATAAACGCAAGGCCATACGTGTGCCATATGTGTGGATGACGGAGGATGTTGGAAGCCTATGGAAGAATCAACAATGATGGAATTCTTGCAGGTTCACCGGCTTCTATGACATCCAACCTCTGAGGTGTCACATCCAGCTTGGATGAGCCTGTCAATCATTTCAACATCAACAGCCTTTCTATTACCTTCATCTGTAAATGTGACATCGCCGACAACCAAATTTCACAACCGAGCTGAAATCTTTCGTCTGGTGCAAAGACTGCACCGATGTCGTCACGCCATCTGAATCACCCAGAGTGATATACTCATGACTTAAATTACACAGCGTGTTACCCTTTCAGATATTGACCCACATTCAGCATGAACTATACATTGAAGAGTAAGTTTAAAACTTTCCTTTATAATGAAGTTTATAATGAAGGCTGGCCCAAGCTAACTCTTAGGTATGCTGCTATAGATTTAGATTGCTAGGGGATCTCCCATGATGCACTTTTTATTCTTCCTCTCCCACTGTCCCTCTTAATACATCCCTCTCACTTTAATGCATGTCACTGTATTAATGCATGTAATGGGATTAATGCGTGTTACTGTATTAATGCAAGTTACTAGATCAATGCATTTAATGGGATTAATGCCTGTTACTGGATTAATGCATGTAATGGGATTAATGCGTGTTACTGGATTAATGCATGTAATGGGATTAATGCGTGTTACTGTATTAATGCATGTTACTAGATCAATGCATGTAATGGGATTAATGCGTGTTACTGGATTAATGCATGTAATGGGATTAATGCGTGTTACTGTATTAATGCATGTTACTAGATCAATGCATGTAATGGGATTAATGCGTGTTACTGGATCAATGCATGTAATGGGATTAATGCGTGTTACTGGATCAATGCATGTAATGGGATTAATGCCTGTTACTGGATTAATGCATGTAATGGGATTAATGCGTGTTACTGGATTAATGCATGTAATGGGATTAATGCGTGTTACTGTATTAATGCATGTTACTAGATCAATGCATGTAATGGGATTAATGCGTGTTACTGGATCAATGCATGTAATGGGATTAATGCGTGTTACTGGATTAATGCATGTAATGGGATTAATGCGTGTTACTGTATTAATGCATGTTACTAGATCAATGCATGTAATGGGATTAATGCGTGTTACTGGATCAATGCATGTAATGGGATTAATGCGTGTTACTGGATCAATGCATTTAATGGGATTAATGCGTGTTACTGTATTAATGCATGTTACTAGATCAATGCATGTAATGGGATTAATGCATGTTACTGGATTAATGCATGCAATGGGATTAATGCACGTTACTGGATTAATGCATGTCACGGGATTAATGCGTGTTACTGGATTAATGCATGTAATGGGATTAATGCGTGTTACTAGATTAATGCATGTTACTGGATTAATGCATGTTAATTAATTGACTTTTTCCCTGGAGTCTTTGTGCTTGGTCACCTTGCAAGGTCACATGGTTGGTGGCTGCATCTGCTGCTGTGGACCTGCTGGATGTCCACTGATTACAATATGATCATGATGATGATTACAAATATTATTATTGTTATTATTATTGTATAGTATTTCCCCATAAGCTGTTGCTAAATGTAATATTACTATGATTGTTATTATCAACCTGGGATCACTGCTGCTGCAGTGGCCCGACCCTGGAGAAGCCGAAGAAAGTGGATTAGCATAGCTGATATCATCGCTTCCCTATGAGCAGCTGATGTTATGACTATTATTTGACTTATTGGAGTTTGAACCGGTTACCTAGCAACCTCCTGCTGGCATGAGTGGAATGATCTTCTCATTTACCTCTCGGCGAGGAATAGGCAGATTTCTCAAAATATCCAGAAAGACAGAACAGCGTAGGTTATTTTTCCGTCACACATGTATCAAGCTATAAAAAACACCGTGGTCAGCATTTCCCATAATGCAATTCAATAGCTCTTTATTAACCCCCGACATATTTAAAACTCCACGTCTCGGGTTTATAACATAGGATTTCAGTTAAAAATGTGATGTCAAGCCCAGTATAAGACGACCCTGATGACTTCAATAGTGTTTCATACTCCGGTAGGCTCCCGCGGAGCCGCGCAGGAAATGATCCCACTGAAGGATTGGTGTAAACTGGGTGTTTCTACAGGATGTTTGAAATCAGATTAAACCTCTAAGCTTTGTGAAAGAGAAATGAGCTGTCACGCATTAATATCAGACTAAACCGCACTTGTTATGATGGGAGTGTCTTGCATCACAGCACTTCAAAGTCTGCGGAGCACCTGGAGAGCCGTTTTCCCAGTGTGCGTATCACAGCCAATATGATATTCAGCTTCAGATGTGTCAGCTTGTCCCTGAAGGACTCCCGCAGCCCCGCTAGTTTTTAAGGGGCCGCTCAGACTCCCGCCGGCCGCCTTCAGCCTTGATCGGTGCCAAGAGGAAATGGTTGAGGATTAGGCCTGGAGCTGTTTAAAGCCCTCGGCCCGGTGCTCGCGGTGCCCAGAGCGGAATCATTTCCAATTCTGCAATTGCTCCATTCTCACAGCTTGCAGCCAAGGTATTCTTGTGGGTTTTGGTTTAGTTGCACAAATGATAAAAGTGCTGAAAGGAGAAGAAAGGAAGAGAGATACGAACCATCTGTCCAAGAGAAATAAACCTCCAGGGCTTTAAAAAAAAAAAAAACACAAGAAAATGATGAAAACACAAAGAATAATACAAATTACCAAATTACTACGAGAAAGAAAAACATCCAAATATAAAAATAAATACACCCAATCTTAATTACAGAGAGCCCAAGAGGAAAGCTGCCAGCGCGTTCGTCGATTTCTCTGATGCATTGTCTGCTCTCCCTCCTTGATGCAGGTAATTGGAATCTGAGATGTCTGACAGGGACGTGTTGGAGGACATGCTGTGAGTGCCATCCTAACGTTTAAATAGCATGTCTAGTGTTTTCAGTTGAATCAACAGACAAAAGAGCTCATTTCCACTCATTGTTCACTTTTTGTCTTCTCAGGGAGGAGGGTAAGTCGGGCTCCGAAGGCGTACTCTGGGTTTTTTGTTTTTTTTTGGGATGGCAATATGTCACTCCCAAGCTTCGGCTGCAAGATGTAGCTGACCTGATAATGTCTCCTCAGAGGTAGTAGAAGAAGAAGAAGGAGAAGAAGTAGAAGGAGGAGAAGAAGAAGAAGAAGAAGGAGGTAAAGGTCTCTGCGTGGCTTTGTGTGTGTGTGTGTGTGTGTGGTCATGTTTCCTGCGGGTCTGCTGTCACTGATTAAAGCCTCTGCGGCGGTGGACGTATCGGCGCGTACATGCGTTGGGGCAGGACAGCGAAGCAGGCGATGACATCCTTCAGCGTGTTTACAGAGGAGGTGTGAGGCGTTCATGCCAATCACAGGCTCAGAAGCTTTTCCTCCTATTACACACAGAACATCCTAAATAATATTCATACCATAATGCAATACTGCTACATAAAATACTCAAATTTTAGCCATACTATTATGAATAACTGAAGGCCATCTAATCCTGTATAATATTTATCAGATGCTTGTAATAGCCAAATCAAGGAATTAAATAACTTTATTAAACTGTAATATTCCTGGGTTTACATGATACACTGTAAAAAATAAATAAATACCTGCAGTTCCAGAATTTTGCCGAAAAAATGAGGTCACCCTTTGACACGACATTAAAGTAAATTATCATTTAAAAAACAGATAAAATGTCAACCGGCTAAGAGTTACGTCGTATTTAAATACAATCACATTCATTTATTACATATTTATTAAGTACAGTTACTGTAAATTACAACTTTTTTAAAGTGTAAAAATTGTCAGTAGAGATTAATGTGAAAACCGTCTAAGGGAAAACAAAAAAAAAAAATCAATTTCACCATACGTCTGTAGATACGGTGAATTATCTGGTATAGAAAGAACAGGAAGTAACTTCATTATTTATAGTAAGAGTCTATGGAAACTAGAGTGGAAACAAGTATTTGGGAAAGCAAACCATCATTTCTACAGATAGAAGATAAAAATACGGTATATATTTGTGAATAATGTCGATTTCTTGGGTAAAAGTCTGAAATGGGATCACTGCCCCTGTGGAGGGTCCAATGACGTCAAAGCTTCAGCTTCCTCACAGAATAGGATTGTCTTATAGTTGATTTAAAATGTGTTTTTTTTTTCACAGTCACCACAAAATACTATTATTAGTATCTGCTTCAGTCCTAAAATGATTCAACCCCCTGAATATCATCCATCATAAGAGACACGTTTGAGAATGAGATGTTCTTAAAACACCGAGCCAACCTTCAGAGACTCTGTAAAGGAATTTCATTTACATCAGGGCTCGTTGCCCAAACATGCTGACCCAAAATCATAAGTAAAGTCAGCTGTAGTAGCTCAGAACCGAATGAATAATTTTTTGGACGCTGTTCTGTGGAGGACCAGCAGGACGTCTAGAGGAGGAAGAATGAATCTTCCTGCCCACAGTGAAGCACGGCGATGGAATGGTGATGATCTCAGGCTGCTTTCCCTACGCGTGACCTTCCGTGTAGTATAAGGAAATTTGAAGACAACAACAACAACAACTAGAGATGCTTGTCATTAAGGGCTTGAATCATTTTTGAAGACCATAAACACAAACTCACTAAAGTGAAATAAGCATTTTGTGTTTTATTTGTGGAAAAAAGCTTCAGTTGAGTTGTAATATTTAACACCTCTTACTTACACTATTACTTTAAAAAGTACGCAAAAGACCCAGAAATGACCTGGAGTTGAATTTAAATCATGAACCCACATATTTTACATGTGAGCTTTTTACAGAACTCCAAAACCAAAATCCCTGTATTGCAAACTCTAAACTCCTACTACTCCTATTAAATCATTAAAACTAGAGCTCCACCTGGAGTTAATACAACGTCAGAACGCTGCTTACTCATGTTTCCACACCGTGAATAATTCATCCGTCACAGGGGGCTTTTTAAGGGCGTGCCCAAGGGGTCCGTCAAATTTATCAGCTGTCTGGATCAGAATGTTCCCAATGCAAACTGGGAACATTCTGATCCAGTATCATCAGCATAATAGGAAATCTGATTTTTATGCTGATGATACTGTGATATACTGATACACTCCTGACACCAGGCCACGCCCACAGTCAGCTACAACCACCTTTTTTAATACCGGACAATATCAATTGAGAGATTTAAAACTTGTTTTCAAAGTCAGGATCTAAGATTCTGAGATTGAATCAGTATCTCATGACAAATATTCCCGTTTTGTCACTGAGTGAATTGATGAAATCCCAGACTGAACCACTGGCATACTTTTATTTTTAAGGCTATTTTGGCTCTGCTTCCACCCAAATCGCTCGATAATCCTCGCGAAGGTTCTCCTCTTCGCTCTTCTGACTTATCCCTGCCGACTTTCCCAAAAGTCGGCACTGAACTTGGAAAAAGGTCATTTCGGCTCGCCGCTCCTTCTGCCTGGAATCAACTGCAAAATGGCCTAAATCTCAAAGAGCGGGTCTGACTGAAGGCATTAACACGGCGGTTCTTTGTGGACTCGTTATAGTTCTGCTGGTTTATTTAAGCAGGCTTGACCAAAGAGGTGGCGACACAAAGCGAACACAGGATCTCAGTCTTCCTGTTGTTCCCTCATCTGTGGTGATGTGGATTCCTGACATCTAACGAACAGCTCACGGGCTCAGCGACTGATCTCAAACCATTCCCTGATTTTTTTTTTAAGCTTTGTTCAGAATATCAAACGCCGGCGCTGGTTCTAGTGGATCCCAAGAGACAATATCGCTGCGCTCGGAGTTTGACCAAATCCCAGCCTCCAGCTGTTATTGATCCACAAATCCTTTTTTTATTTCACCCAAACACGATGGAACAAAAGCAAGACTTGTTTGTCTTTTCTTTTTATGATGATCCGCCATAACTTTATAACCGCTGAGAGGCAAAGTCAGGATAGTATCGACCCACTATTGTCAGTGGGCGGGAGAAATTAGGCATCAAGTGAACATCTTGAATCCCAGCTGCTTCGACGACGGCCATGTTGTCATGGCTACACAGCTGGGTCAGAGCATCTCCAAGAACTGCAGGTACTGCTGGGTGTTCCCAGTCTTAGTCCAAGGTAGGAGAACTGGTGAACCGGATTGTCGGACCCGAGGTTATTGATGATTGTAGCAGAACATTGCTGAATAAGTTCTGAGAGGGAGAAAGGTGCACGATGTTGAGCAGATGGTTTTAATGATATGGCTGATTGACGTTTATCGGTATGTGTTTTTCCTCTTCTCTCGTCATGTTCTTGTTATGCAGAAGAAACCGCACCTGAAGTAGAAGGTAATTCCCCTTTTAAATACTCTTTCGTGGGTTTTATAGGACATAATAGTCTTTATATGGAAAAAAAAACAACACTGAGAATAAATGTTTCACTTGATATTCTAATAGAATTGTTTCTCTGTTTTCTCAGTTTATCAGTGCCGTAATAAATATATGCATTTACCCATTTCTTGTTAATGACACAAATATTCACGCCACCAACGGAAATGAAAGATTCATTTTTCAGCACTATTTATTATTGTTATCTATAGCAATAATAGCTTTTGACGTTCTGTATTCACTGATCGTTAATGTGTTCGGCGCCGGAAGATCTGTCTGCTCAGTCCGCATTCAATTAATAAATTGTTATTAAATGAATCCATGAAGAGATTATGGCGCTCTTCAACTATTTGCCCGCTGAAAATGAGTTTTCAGTAAAAGTCTAATCTCTCAAATTTAACGGTTGGCCTGCTTCTTATTTTTTTTTTTTATGGTTGCAACAAATAGATATAACTCATCTTTATCATATAATCTTTATTTCACACCATTATATAAACTCCAGCTCTGGATGAAGATTCTTTCTGTGTGTTTACATACATGTGATTTATAATTTGCTTTGAAAATGATGTTTTGTATTTGTCAAAAGCTCAAAAATATAAGTCATACTATTATTGTTATTGAGCTTTTATTGATTACGTCATACCGACCTGATTTCTCCAGGTTTTGATTATGATTATGATTATGATCACATATTTTATGGTTTCACAAAAACACCTTAACAAAAGAAACAAACCACCTTAAACAAACATATGTTTTTACGCTGTATTTACTGATGGAGATATAAAATGTCTAATCACATTTTCTTTTACATCACACCATTATAGAGCCTCCTGAAGTAGACGAAGGTGATTATTCCCCAGTTTCATTGTATTTTTAAGCTCATTTCCTTTAGGTGATAATATTTATTGAGTGAAGTTGAACTTTGAACTTTGACTTAGTAGCTTTTCTCCATTTCTTGCAGTGATTGTGATCCTTGTCCTGCTTTTTTTACAGTTGCTAAGAAACATTTTCATTTAAATGTCACTTTCCTGAGCAACAAACCATAAATATAGTTTTGCATTGTATTTTCTGATGATGATGATGATGATGATGTCACATTTTATCATATTTTCTTTATTCCACATTGTCACAGAAACCGCTGCTGTTAACGGAGGTGACGTTTCTTTTGTTTTATTGTAGTCTAATTTCTATAATAATAATTATAATAATAATAATAATATTGTATCCATATATGAGAGAATAATATATATACTGAAAAAGAGGCATTAATCATGGATATTGATATAAAACAATTGAAGAAAAAATAAAAAGTGAAAAAGGAAAAAAAGGAAATTTAAAATTTAAAATAATAATAAAAATAATAAAAAAAGAAATAAGAAATCATGTGTTTGAGAGTCCTATTGGAGAAATCAGGTATTTTTGGCATATGAAAGCATGTGATGACTTACTAAACAAAATTATGTAACTGTATGTATTTTCTTTTTTTTCTTTTTTTTATTCTTGTTGAGGACTTAAAAGGGTTAATATGTCACAATTAAAGTCGATTAACATTATTAATTGTCATGCTATAAACAAATACTGATGAGTTTTTCTCCATTTCTTGCCCTGCTGATGATCATCTGAACAACTTCACTGCAGATGAAGGTAAAGAGATAAAGTTCTTGTTGTTCACACTTTTATGCATGGAGTGTCTAAAAAACACTCTTTCACTCCCTCGCCGTGTTTAACGCGCATCTAGACGACGTGAAAAGACCTTAGAGCTTCGTTACTTCTGGAAAACATTTATTCCAATCTCAATTTCCTGAAACGGATGAACTCAGAAATGTGAAAATCTCCCTATCTTATTTCCACACCTTGATATTTATCCTGATGACACAGGATGAAATAACATGTGAGCTCCTGTGGCTGGAATCCTCCTGGTATTCACACCCAGTATGTCAAAGCATGCAGAAACTGTCTGAACTCTGTGTCTCTTCCTGGAAGCGTTTCACATCAAAACAGATCAAGTAAATCTGGCCTGAGTCTGAATCTGAGGGAGATTTTTGAAGAAATCACATTTATATTAGGTGGACTTAATATCAGTCGCATATTCTATTCCAAGGTTATTTATTTCTGCACGTTAATGGCCGAAAAGAATGAATAATAATCTTTTTTTGTAACTTAAAATCCTAATATTCGCCCACATGTTCTCAGAAATTAGTCTCTTTGTTTTTTGGATAGTGTGAGACAATAACAGAAAGTTATATCCCAAGAGACTTTCCAAAAACAGCAGGTGTAGACCGACCCTTGACTCAACGGAGGCCCGGGGGGCCGCTAAATGGTTCAGGAGCTCAATCAGAAGTTAATGCAGTAAAGATAATATCTGCCATGTACATTATTTCTAAGTACTGTGTACTTTTGTCTGCATATTGTATTTGACTGCCTTTGCTCTGTCATCAAAGCACAATTAATAATTACTATTACTATTATTATTATTATTATTATTATCGTTATCCCCTGCGTAGTACAAGCAATCCCCCCGATTGAACTCTTAAAATGAAACATGAATTTACGTCTGGAAAGAGAGTTCCTCTTAAAAAAAGCCCCCCCTTCCCCTAATAGGGGGTAAAATCTCAACTATTAAGGCAAAATATAACAAATGCAGGATAAATCTAAATTTGGACTAAACAGCTGAGAAATGATGCCCCCCAAAAACATTTGGTGCTACGTTCCCCCCTTGCGTCGGAAATATACAACCCACCTTTTCCCAATATCAATCCACTTCTTCCTCGCACTAAGGTCTATGTGGGGGTAAAATTTGAAAATGATCCATGAAACAGTTTTTGAGTTATCGCGTTAACGCGAAAAACCTGCGGCGGTGGTGATGATGACTCCGTAATATCCCCGACCTTTTCGGGAATATAAAAATGCTTAAATATAAGTGGAAACCTACTTTCCCAAAGAGGTGCAACAAAACGCTTTAAAGTGCACCAGATTACTGCAAACATAAAACCATTTTAAAACGGACTCACCCTGAATGCATCACGCCCGTCCGCCTGCTGGTACTTCCTGTATTGGTGTAGGGGCGGCGTAATCTTCAATTTTCTTTGCCTCCTGGGCCTCAGACAAGCCTGAGTCTGCGAATACTTAGTAAGATCTAGTCTTTTAGCACCAGCGTCCTCCGTAATACAGCTGTCAGAGTGTGTGGAGTGTTTTTGTCTGCTACTCCTCCATTAGCGAGGATCTTTAGCGAATCAATAATCTTTCACTTCAGCGTTCATGGCCGCCGGGAGTAGTGGGATATTATGACAACCGTTCTTTCATCTACTCAAAGCCAAACATCACTCATGATGATGATGATGATGATGATGATTCAAATATCACAGAAGTATCAGTAGTTTATTAATAACCATTGTCCTTCATTTGTTCGAACAGATGACTCCAAATACAAACACAAGTAAGAACTCTTGTCGTGAGAATCGTTTGTGGATTAACTGGTTGTTTAGTTTCTTCTCATTCTGACCCCTCGTTGTTCTTTCAGGGGTTTTCCTGCACCGATGGTCGTCCCAAAGATACCAGAGGGAGAAAAAGTGGATTTTGATGTGAGTGATTGTGAACTGAGATACATTGGATGATAAATGTAATAATCTGTCGGTGCAGTTTTACTGTATTTGTGTGAAAGTTCGTGTTTTCCTGCATTAAAAGGACCAAATGATTGATGCAGTAGTTTAGGGGTCAAGGGTCAACAGGTACAGTTGGATAAAAGTCCCTTGTTCCTTATTTTTATTTATTTATTTATTTTTTGTCTATCTAATATCAAATCTTGACAGCTAAACTAAACACAAAATACCAGTTTAAATTAGAATTAATTATAAGTTATAAGTTTATTGAAGTAAAATGTTTATCTGATTGCCACAAAAAACACTTTACCCTTTAAAAAAACCGACCAAACTGCATTAATAACTGGTTGCAGCCGGATTACAACCATTTTCAAAAGCAGGGAGCTCCAAGGTCTCACCAGTAGCACGCTATGCTAAAATCAAAGGAAATTCCATGAGTGACGAGGAAGAGGCTCCGACTCCACGGATCCATAGTGACACACATTGGAGAATCTTCTAGGGACCGTTGCGCTGAAAGTTAAACTGTTTGAAGCAACAAGGGTCCCAAACACAGCATTCTACAAGAAGAACATTATAACCAGAGTCAGACATGGAGGTGAATGGATTCTGACGGGGAATGTCAGGTCATCAGTCTGAGCTGAAGTTGAGTAAACCCGCCTCTGAATGGAACAAAAAAAAAGATTTTGGAGTGGCCTAGTCCAAGTCTGGAACTGAACTCCACTGAGATCGTGTGGTTGGACCCACAAACATCAGCTCATGCTCCCAAACCCTCCAGTGTGGCTGCAATAATACAGAGCTGCAGAGAGGAGTGGGACAAAATTCCACCACAGTGACGCCTGGTGATCGAAGGAACCCGGTTGCAGTCGTTCCTGCTAAAAGTGAACCAACTAGTTATAAAGTCAAAGAGGAAACATTTATATTACGAAGGCCCTTTACCTTTATAAAGAACGTCTCCATCAAAAACGGGTTTGCTGTGTTTACTCGGGTTGTTTTATGGTAGATATTATTATGGAACACACACACACACACACACAGCGGAAAACAGGGGAGGGGGGCAATACTTTTTCACAACGCTGCGTCTGTGTCTGCAGGACATCCACAGGAAGCGCCAGGACAAGGACCTGAGCGAGCTCCAGTCTCTGATCCAGGCCCACTTCATCCAGAGGAAGAAGGACGAGGAGGACCTCATCGCTCTCGTGAACAGGATCGTGAGTCTGCAAAGCAAACCCGATCAGGTGACTGTTGCTCCCGTCCAGCAAACGATCACGCCGTGTGTTTGTGGGGCTGCAGGAGAAGCGGCGCGCCGAGAGGGCGGAGCAGCTCCGGATCCGTACCGACCTGGAGAAGGAGAGGCAGACGCGTCTCGCTGTGAGTTCTTCTCCGACCGTCGCTCCGTCTTCTCCGGGACACCGCCTCACGTACATTACGTAGAGGGTCCGTTAACAATGACCTTGCCTCTCAAATGCAAATGCAGAGCTGAGCATGTGTGCGTCCCGGCGGGGAATCTGCGGCTGCAGGAGCAGTCGGATAATGAAGGAAGCCGGAGAGAGCAAACTCTCCATCCCTGATCGTTTACTTTGATGTAGTGTAAAACACCAGCGGCCCCTCGTTTAAATATGAGCCCACTTAGTGGTCACATTAGAAAATAGCCTCGCGCGCATTTAAATTAGGTTCAAATGACATGGTTTGAATTCAGGTCTTTGTCTCTGTGGGGGGAAATGGGACCCATGCCTGTCTGCTGCAAATAATTTAGTATTTCATTTTTCTGTAAGTAGCCGTAATCAAGTATTTTATAATTACAGCGGATCAAACGACTAGGTGTTACTCGAGGGGAATCATCCGTGCTCATGAATCCGATGAGAGCGCTGCGCTTCACATTAGGTTTTTTGTTTTCTTGTAAACAATCTTCTTTGGTTTGTTTTGTTTTTTTTGCTCTTTTATCAGTTTGCATCTTTACTTCACTTTCTATCAGAGGTCGCAGGAGGTCATGGGGTCGCTCCCAAGTCTGCAAGGGATGTAAAAATGAATCCCCAGAGAGGGATTTGGATGCTGGATATAACTACTTTGTGTTTCAGCAAAAGGAGGATCGTACTTATTTATTCGCACAAGAAGAACAACGAATCGTCAAAAGTTTGCTGCCAAAGGAGGTTCCACCTCAGCAGCTGCACAGAGAAGGAGGCTTTAATAATAATAATACATTTCATTTATAATGCACTTTACATTTGGATCAAATCTCAAAGTGCTAAGCTTTAGAACACTTGTGCTAACCCAGACTTCGCCCCAGCACTGTGTTCCGTAAACGTTTCACGAGTCGGGTATTCATTCTTTTTTAAATCACCCAAAAAAAGTCAGATTCATTATGGAGTCGTCCTTGTCATCGCTGCAGATCCTTAATAACTCAAATACTATTTCATAGATTGATTTTGGCATATTTTGGTTGCACACTTCCGCTAGTAAGAAGGAGCTTAATCTCCAAAAGGTTACAGGCTATAATTTCTCAACCGTTGGTCCGACTCACCCAAAATTGAATTTGGTGGTTTTGAATCAGCTGGAGGAAATCTATCTTGTATATATATATATTTATCATATTTTACCCTTATAGTTCATAGGGTACTCATTTGAGGTACAATAAAATATTGTTTTCTGTAAACATAAAACCATTCTTAACCATTGGTCTGAATTTGGTGCTGACTTCATAGAAATAGTCGATCTGGACTGTTTGAGATCAGTCATTTTAATTTGAGGTCAATCAGGGGGATTGCTTTTACAACGCAGGGGATCGGGTGCTTTTTGGGGGATATACCTTATTCTGTGTGGGTCTGTAGCATGGAGTAGGTTTCAACTCGACAGATGACCACTCGCCACCGCGTTAAGCGATTAGCCAGAGGATGTTGCGCAGCATTAGCTATTTCCAGGAGGTGGTGGTGGTGACCAAAAAAGGAGCTAAGATTAAATTAAATGTATTGGATGGGTACGTACCGCTTTACAATAAGACTCCCCTCGTTAAGTTATTATGAATGGTGTGCACGTAGTTTACTAATTAAGTTAGCATTTTAGAAAACATCAAAAAATCAGCTTTAACGGTATCAGGGATCTGATGCTTGCCAAATAGTGAGCACACTTATCTGCACTGTTCATGTGACATTGCCAAATAGTGACCCGCGTTGATAAATGGGAGTGCTGTATTATAAGCCGGGTTATAAACGTTTACTAACGGTTTATTCATTGTTGTGTCACTATCCTAACCGATGTGTACTTGTCGGGTGGACGCCGTATCAGCTCGCTTTAACGATCAGTATTGATAAACGATAAGTCTTGCAGAACGGTCATAGGTGGGAGATATTTTTCTGCATTTTGAAGTTCCCAAGGAATTCAAAAGATTTCTTGGGGACAAATAACCCATCATGTTTTCAAAGGAGTCAAATAGTTAATTTTCCTGAGGGGACAGTGAGTCTTGACTATAACGTCTAATAATATCTGACACGTCTTTATTTTATACTTTGGTGAATGTTTTGCCTTCACCAAAGGGGTGCGTCTAAAGAGGGTGAGATGTTTGGGTACTGGTTGGGCGTTTGGTGAACGGTTGGTGAATTGTTGATTTTTGCTCCTGGGGTCATCTGTCAAATCCCTCCCACAGGAGGAGAAGGAGAGGAAGGAGCTGGAGGACGCTCGCAAGAAGCAGGACGATGACGCCAAGAAGAAGAAGGCTCTGACGAACATAACTCAGCAGTATGGTGGAGTCCAACAGCTGGTTAGTCGTTTCATTTACTGATTTATGGTGGACCTGAAGGATTGTGGGTAGCCACAACGGTTACAAACCGTAACTTCCACCTGAGTTTGATAGTTTAACCCTTTAGGTCTTGAGAAATCATTTCCACATACTTTTCTATAAAAGCACAGCCATGAGATGGTTGTCGGATTCCTGATTCCAGCACAGCAATTAGCCATAACATTATAACCGCGGAGGAAGAGGGGCTTTGTGAATGTGAGTCAGATAATTTAGACAATAAGCAGGGGGAAAAGACTGTCAGCCATAACATTATAACCACTGATAGATGAGGTCAGAATAACAGTAACAGAATTGATAAGCAGGATAAATTTGGGCGAGGGACAATCTGCGATGATCGAGGACCGGGTCATGGCGTTTCCAGAACTACAGGTCTTGTTGGGTGTTCCTGGTCCACCAGACTAGTCTTTAGAAGGATAACTGGTGAACACGTTGTTGTCTGATCCCACAGAGGATCTACTGTTGTGCAAATAACTGAAAATGTTAATGCAGCAATATTAAGCAGATGGTTTTAATGTTGTGGCTGATCGGTGAACGTGTTGCACTAACGAGAAGTTCAGCGTCAGACTTCGAGGCCTCTGTGATCTTTTCTCTTGGATTGATTCTCCCCTCCAGCTGGATGGAAGGAGAGGGAAGAAGCAGACGGAGAGAGAGAAGAAAAAGAAGATCCTGGCAGACAGGAGGAAGCCTCTCAACGTGGACCACCTCGGCGAGGACAAAGTCAAGTAAGGACACAAGATGTTTACTTTTGGTTGTTGTTCACTGTCTGACACAAGGGATTTGTTTCCATCTGTGCTCCATTCCTAGTATTTGCGGTTTTTAATGCCGGATCATTTTCTCTCTGTGGATTTTTGCTCAACAGGGAGAAGGCCAACGATCTGTGGCAGTGGCTGACGGCGCTGGAGGCCGAGAAGTTTAACCTCATGGAGAAACTGAAGAGACAGAAATACGATGTAAGTACTTCTCCCCAGGATGTTCAGCTGCCAACTGCTTCTTGAAATTATAAACCAGTTAAAACTTACTTTTGTTCTCATGTTTGTGCCTGGTGAAAAACCTGAGAAGAATTAGGCTTAGACTTTAGACCTTATTGTCCTCAGGGGTAAATTCTTTTCCAAAGAACTGTGTGTGATGTCACGCCACAAAGTGAAGGAATGGTTTTCAAAGACTGACCAGATTTGGAAATAAACTCATTAGTTTTCTTCATATGTTGAATCAGACGATTAAACTTATTCAATGCAATGTGAACCATGACCGTTTCTCTGTATGAACCTGGACTGTTTCACTGTGTGAGCCTGGACCGTTTCACTGTGTGAACCTGGACCTTTTTAACTGTGTGAACCTGGACCTTTTTAAATGTGTGAACCTGGACTGTTTCACTGTGTGAGCCTGGACTGTTTCACTGTGTGAACCTGGACTGTTTCACTGTGTGAACCATGACCGTTTCTCTGTATGAACCTGGACTGTTTCACTGTGTGAACCTGGATTGTTTCACTGAAGGAACCTGTATTGTTTCACTGTGTGAACCTGGACTGTTTCACTGTGTGAACCTGGACTGTATCACTGTGTGAACCTGGACTGTTTCACTGTGTGAACCTGGACCTTTTTAACTGTGTGAACCTGGACCTTTTTAAATGTGTGAACCTGGATTGTTTCACTGTGTGAACCTGGACTGTTTCACTGTGTGAACTTGGACTGTTTCACTGTGTGAACCTGGACTGTATCACTGTGTGAACCTGGACTGTTTCACTGTGTGAACCTGGACCTTTTTAACTGTGTGAACCTGGACCTTTTTAAATGTGTGAACCTGGACTGTTTCACTGTGTGAACCTGGACTGTATCACTGTGTGAACCTGGACTGTTTCACTGTGTGAACCTGGACTGTATCACTGTGTGAACCTGGACTGTTTCACTGTGTGAACCTGGACCTTTTTAACTGTGTGAACCTGGACCTTTTTAAATGTGTGAACCTGGACTGTATCACTGTGTGAACCTGGACTGTTTCACTGTGTGAACCTGGACCTTTTTAACTGTGTGAACCTGGACCTTTTTAATGTGTGAACCTGGACTGTTTCACTGTGTGAACCTGGACTGTATCACTGTGTGAACCTGGACTGTTTAACTGTGTGAACCTCGACTGTATCACTGTATGAACCTGGACTGTTTAACTGTGTGAACCTGGACTGTATCACTGTAGGAACCTGGACCGTTTCACTGTATGAACCTGGATTGTATCACTGTAGGAACAGGATTTATTTGTGACACGTGACTTTAATGCTTTGATGTCTTTGTGACATATAACTATTGTGTGTTTGCACTGAGAATCGTCACGTTGCCACGGTTGTAGATTAAACAAATTCCCATCGTTTCTAATGAGAAGTGGGGCTTTTTCACAGTTTCATGGCTTTTTTTGAAAAAATGGTTTGGTGAATTGATGGTGAAATGGATGTCAGAGTATTCCCAATCAAGCTGCACATTTTGAAGTTTAAGCCTCTCGCCCGATGTTAGCCGGGATAGGCTCCAGCCCCCCAATGACCCTGAACAGGATAAGCGGTAGATAATGAATGTATGACTGTTTACTAGTTGCTTCAACACCGCATCACCAGCTTCTGCTTACATATAATAGCTTTTGTGTGAATTAAATGGGAATCCTTCCAAGCAGAGAATGCGCCCTGCTATAAGAATACAGAAGCTGGAACTGGACGCGGTGTGCTTCTGCGTTAAGTCTGTCCTGAGGGGCACCTATCTAAAATGAATGTGACTTGACTTCCAGATCAATGCACTGCAGAGCGGAATCAATGAGCAGCAGAATAGTGTATGTGGCCGACTGTTAATGAGGACTCTGGGCTCTTGGCTGCGCTGCAGTTGTGCGAGTTTGTGTGATAGAGGGTCACAACAACAAATCAAGGCTGTTAGTGTGGGTTGATGCAAAAGGTCTGCAGGAGCTGCTGTATCACTGGGCATAACCCAGTAAAAGGAGGTTGAATAAATCCGGTGTTCTATTGCTACAGCAGGTCAGGTATTTACCTTTGAGCATCATTTAAAGAAACCAGAAACACACGACTCTAAATCAGCAAAGATCCCAAACATTTAAGGAGATCACATCCTGCTCAATACTCCCAGCAACACGGGCATCTCACTTTCATGATATAAGCAGTATTATTTGGTCATAATTCTGTTGCATTATCCCAAAAAAAAAATCTACAACAAACATATATGACTATAATTAACTAAACCTGTGATATAGACGTGAAAATTGATGATTGTGATGATTTCTGACTTGTTTTCTTTCCTTGTAGTCAGTTAGAAAAGGTTTAAACATCAAAGCATTTTGCTGCAAATCTGTTTCCATCATGTGAAAATTAGTCAGTTAAGTGAGATTGTGATGGAAGGGTGTCTACTGGTGGTGGTGGTGGCGGCTGATGAATCTGCTGAGACTAATGAGTGATGAAGTTGATGGAGGAGTGGAAGGAGTTGTTTATATAAAGAATCACTCTTCTCTGGTTAATACCTCTTTTGAGTCATGCCCCAATGTAATTTTGTACATTTAATAACAACAAATTCCTTGCTCATTAAATAACATTTTAACATCACCCTAGGCTCGAATTTAAAACATTTTTTCCCAATCCTATATTTTTAATAGGGAGGCATCAGTGGGTCACGTGATTGCAGAGTTACAAGACTGATCGTCTTTCACATCACACTCAAGTGGAAGAATTTCAACTCCCACAAATGACAAGAATAATTCATAAGCAGCTTCTCTCGCATCTTTCAGGTCACAGTGTGAAGCTGCAGTGTCAATTCCACCTGCTGCACTGTGCAGCACGTCATCTCCAGTCGTGCCGGAAATAAAGACCTATGAGCCCGAAAAAAAACGTTTTACAGTCAAGCTACCTGTTTCATGCATTCCTAGTTTTTATGCTAAGCTAAATCCAGCTACATAGTTGTCACAAGTTATTGTATTTCTATGGCTGGTCCCAAGTGTGGATAAATGGAAAGGGTCGTGTCATGAAGGGCATCTGACGTAAAAACATATGCCAGAATCGGTATGCGGAAACAAGATGGTCCGCTGTGGCGACCCCCCTAAACGGAAGAACTGAAAAAAAAGATTTGAAACTAAGCTAAAAGCTTGTAGCTTAATAATAACGGAGTACATTCATCTTCTCGTTTAATTAAGCAAAAAAAAAATGTTGAACTATCCCTTTAATGGGAAAAGTTAAGTTCCGGAACTTCTTTTTGCACAACGAAACAAAATAAATGCCTTCTGTCTCCAGGAAATATGCCGTCGTGTCAAACTGTTGTTGTTTTCTCCAAAAATTGACAGCTATTATCTGCTTGATGTAAACGGCATCCTCCCGCCTCCTCTGGCTGCAGGCCACAGTTTGACTTGTGCACCTGAGACATCGTTATAAAAATGTGATTCTGTGGCATTTCCTTTAAAGATTTGTTTAAATGCTAATCTGGTCACAAGGATGCCCGTCAGCAGTGACAATCTGTCTGCGTGGTCTTCAGCATGTCCTCCATGTTTGTCCCCCACAGATCAACCTGCTCATGGCTCGCGTTAAGGACAACCAGAGGTGAGTGGAAGCTGCACTTTTAAACATCCTTTAAGGCTGGGCTCATATTGTCAGAGGTTGTTTTTTTCTTTCTTTCTGTGAAGTCTTTTACACTGATCAGCCACAACATTATAACCACCTGTCTAATGTTGTGGAGGGAACCCCTATGCATGAACAAAACCTCTGCAGGTGTGCTGTGGTTTCTGGCAACGAGGCGTTAGCGGCAAGTAAATTGCGAAGTGGGCCTCCATGGATCAGATAGTTTGTCAAACACATCCTACAGCTGCTGGATATGGTTGATATTTAGCACTATTCTCTGATCTGATTCAAACCTCCTGGTAAAAAAGAACTTTTAAATATGAACACGTTTAAAAGTTACCAGCGCTGAAACAACTGGTACGCGTCTTGACTCTGATTTTCAGGTCACTTCTCTGGTACGGGGCTATGACCAGTAAACTGTAGAAGTGTCAGATGTAAATGGACAGAGGTGCAAAAAGAGAAGAAGGTGACGCTTCTGCTCAGAGGACACGATCATCCTTCCACAGCTGTGTGGAACTTTCCTCGCTCTTTTAGTTCCTAATAGCGTGATGCTTTGTTGTTCTCCCTCTCCAATCCAGCTCATCCCTCAACTCCACTCCAGCTGTTTCTTTTCTTAAACTAATTTCATTTTCTTAGTAAAGACTGCAGAACATTGAGAACTGGAGGGCAGATGCTCCTGAAATGTTATCATCAACGGCGTTTGGAGGCGTTTCTTGTATAAATTTAACATTTAATGCTTCTTTAGTCAAAATTTAAAGTAAGTATTCAGTTCTATATTACTGAAAACTACAGATTTCTACATCCCCTTTATTTTATTCAACTAAAGCCAGAAAATTTTGCAAGTGTCGGTTGTATTTAAAAACCTGTAAATTTAATAAAAACAGACAATCAGATATTATCAGTAAGAAAGAATCGGCAGAGTGACGTATTGCCTGTCCAACATTTTAAACCAAAATAATCTCCTCCTTTAAGGTTAATAGTGGGGGATGACATTTTCAATTTGTATCCCTTTAAATACCACTTTGTAAACATAATGTCTGTTTTTTGGTAATGTTAAATTAAAAAAATAATAATATTCATCATACTAAATGCTATGTGATTTCTTTTTTACTTCAACAGCTGGACTGACTTAGATTTACCTTATATATTTTTTTAAATTTTTTTATTTAAACACTTTCATTATCTTGTCCCATCCCAGACCATACGTACAATATTATTTTATTTTAACAGTACTTGTACTTCTATTATTTTACACTTATATACCACTAGCCCTTACTTGCTGCTATCAGAATAGTGACAAATTTTTAGGATTTAGGGCGGCACATGTTCCAAACTGGAGAAAAAATGGCCCCTTCATAAAGAAAATGTAAAAAAAAAAATCGAATGTGGCAATCAAACAAAAATCCTTCATTGTGGACATTTTAATCCAATAAATGGCTAAATAGGGTGAAAATATTGAAATGTCAAATTTCACCTTAATATGCACCACTTTTTCCACTAAAGTGGGACCTAAACAATTTTACGCAGGTGGTTATGACGTTTTGGCTGACTGTCTTCTGTAATACATGCATAAAATATAAACCTTGATAAAGTTTTTAAAAAGTAGACCCTCATAAAAAATAAAAATAAGAATTTGAGCAAACAATCACGTGAAAGTTCTGAGATAGTCTGAGTGAACATGAGCTCATTGGTGAACACAGTAAGAAGTTAAATGTTGTGTTTTCCCACAGTGCCAAAGGAAGAGGCAAAGCCAAGGGCAGGCTGAGATAGACCCCGACATAAGCGGGAATTCTTCGCAGATGGGTCTGAAAACAAGCAGCAGGATCGACCCTTCCAACATTAATGTACTCGTAAACAATAAAAAGACTGGTGATTTCGAGCTGTGTGTGTGTGTGTCTTTGTTTCTCTAACAGCTTTGAAGTAAACAACCCCAGCTGGCAATAAAATAGCTCTATTTATTATTTCAGGGCAACCGTACACAGAGAAAGAACCATAGTGCACCGTAGACGTCACATGTAGGCAGCGATATGTAAACATAATTAAATGGCTTACCACAGTGTTCATAACATTATCCACACACTTAAATAACTCGGTAATAAATAATAACGGCAACACAGTGGCAAAGACAGCATGGTGGCAACAGTGCAAAAATAATCAAGTGATGATGTATGTACACAGGTAGGAGGATGAACTTTAATCCAGCAGAACCAACCCTGCCAGGACTTCTGAGGTTCTCATGTAAATCTAATCTTTCATGATCTTCTTCTGGGACATACATGTTAATCTCAAACACCATGGTCCACTTACATCCAGCCCTTGAGAAAAATTCTAATGTCTATAATAACTGGGCCGTCTGTCAATAGTACCAACACCCAGGATACTACAAATCCCAGAATGCAACGAGTTAATTTCTTCCTATATTTATATATTTTTTTCATATTTACTCTGAATTATAGAGGACATATTCAGTGCAGTTCAGATTATTGCATGAATAATTTGTCATGGTACCTGTTGGGCCTGTGTGACGGAGTACTAGGGCCACATTGACAAAAAAATCCCCCAAAATTGAGATTATGAGATTGAAGTAATAATATTACGAGAAAAAAGTTGTAATTTGTTCTTAGGCTACTCATCGGACTGGAAATAAGGAATGTGAAACATCTTATCAAACTATATTTTGATAATAATATAAGTTTGACAAATCTATAAATATCAATTTTTTTGGCACATAAACCCAACATTACCATCAGAACCAGAATTGCAAGTGCAAGAAACTGGGTTTGTTTCCAAAAAGAGAACCGGATAGAGGTGGAGGAAACGCTGAGGAGGCTTGAATACTATAAAAAGTGATCCTAAAGGAATCTGATCACTTCATTAACACGTAACCGCCCAGCCCACGTTGCAAAAATTAACTCTCGTAAAATTAGACTTTTTTTCTCGCAAAATTACGACTTTCCTTGCATAATATTTAATTTTTCGATTTCTCAAGGTGGCACTAATATTCCATCACAGGCCCGCAATTTCGACTTTAACTTTTAAATTTTTGGTCCTTTCTGTCTAAGTTTGACATCTGTGTTCTAGAACCGACATCCGCCCAAAGCGTTTTCAGAATACTTCACGCAGCGCCCAAAATGGCATCCGAACTTTCGTTTCTATTTAAGTCCATTTCAATTGTTCAACTGTCAAAATGAAGAGAGAAAATCACTTTGGCTGTAGGATCCTACAGTTTCTAAAACGTTACCTTGATTATCGGCTTGAAGATGGGGTGCATTTCCATATACGTAACAATAGCTAGCATTTTAATTAAACAGTTTTCAGTGAACTTACATTTTGTCTTTCAGGTAGCTTGTGAGCTTATATGACGCGTCTCTACTTTACACGTCAGCAGGGATCAGAACAGTGCATTGTCAGAGACATGACGAGCAGATGGATGGAGCGTCCATCCGGGCATGATGAGGAGATGACAGATCAGGCTCCGTTGCCTCACCACAGATGCGTTTCCCTGATCTCGGCGATCACCTGGCTGGCTTTTTGCAAGGCCTATGCAGAATATTAGAGAAAACAATAATCAACGCAAGGACTTCTGTGTGGGAAGTAGACGCTCCGAGGTGGGAGTTCTGTTACCTGTAGCATGTCGGAGGCCTCTTTGCGCCGCTGGGCCATGTCCTCCGATTCAGTCAGGAGATCGTTGAGGAGGCCAGATTTATACAGCTGGCCAACCAGCTCACTCTGGAGGCTGTCCTTCACGTGGTTGACCAGGAAGTGCATCACTGCCTTTGGCACGCTGTGGTGGAGGGATGGAGAGAGAGAGAGAGAGAGAGAGAGAGAGGGAGGAAAGGGATGGAACAGATGGTACAGAAGGACACAGGATGGACTGAGGATTGTGTTCCTCTCCAGATGGAGAGGATTGCGTTTGACCCAGCAGGTGGTCGTACCTGTTGAAGCATCGAGCTACTTTAGTTCGAGCCCTTCAGCTAAATTCATCCCGATTGATCTCACAAAATCCAGATCAGTGGGGTGGAAAAGAGGGTTAAACGGGAGTGAAGTTGTGTGAAAGGAAAGGTTAACGATTGATTATATCATAGCAGATTCCTGCCATGGTTGTTAGCAGCTGCTTGATAATCGGTCTTAGTATTTGTCACAGAGTTTTTTTTAATCGGAGAAGCATAAAGATGACAGTTTTCTCTGGTTTTTACATTATGACTTTTCAAAAGATTATTCATTTTTCTCAGCTGTTACTAATAACCAGATCACACAAGAAGAGTCGAATTATTTCAATTCAACAGATTTTACAAGAAGCTTTTCTCCCAAAAAAAAACTAAATGCTATTTTTACTGACTCCTGCCTTCTCAAAACTATTCAACCTCTTATTAACCTCTCAGCTTCTACGCGCTGCAGGTTTCCAGCACCAACCGAAGCAAAGCTGACCCGAAGCTTCACCGAGCCACTGCCACGCTTCACTGTGGATGGGGTGTTCTTCTCAGACTATGCTTCATATTTTTCATCTCCAGGCAAATGGAGGCCCATAGGTCCCAAAAGGTTTAGTTTCATCGCTCCACAGAATCCGCAACCCAAAACGTATGTGTCTTATCTAGATGGTTCTGTGCAACTGAAGGCGACCCGTTATTTTTGGTCAGCAATAGCGTCCATGTTTGAGTTTAGGCATGGGGCCTTTATTTAAATCGAGGCCTTAACAGAATAAACCTTTTGACTAAATTAAGTCTCTAACTTAACTGTTTGTCTCTAACGAGGGAAGAAAAGTATCTTTTTGTGTTGAATGTGGGAGGAAAAAAGTCTTGCTTTGAGGTATTTAAACCGTTATTTGATTTGTTTACTGCCAACAGCTAATAAATAATTCCAACGAACCGAATAAACAATCTGAGTTTTCTTGCAGCTATGTGCGTTTGTCACTCACAGACAAAAAAAAAAAAAAATCCCATCTTGTGTTTGTATTTCATCATCAAACACACAAGTTTCATACTGAGATAAATCCTCACAAAACCTTTACAAATCTGAATGTAACTCAAACAGCGGTAAATCCTCCGTTTGGTTCTAACCGCTGATCCAAACATGGTTGTTGCACCAACATGTGTTCAAAGCAGCAGGGCTGTTTATGTGGATTATAGTATAATGAACAGCATTGTTGAGTGTTTTTATACGGCGACACTATGGCTCACTGGTGTTTTTTAAGCGTTTCTGAACAATAATGGAGCTCGATGCCTCAGAGGAAGAATCCGGATTTGGTTTCACGGACAATATTTCTGAGAGCCTTCAAACAAATGATGGCTTTGGTATTTTAGTCAAAGGAATATGTAAATAGAAGACGAGTCTACTGGCCTACCTGTCCTGAATATTCTTGCGAACAATGAGGAAGTAGGACTTGATGAGACGCTCGATGACCTCGCAGTCGCGCTGCTCACGTGATGACAGCTTCCTGGCGACCGGCACAGGCTGGAGGGAGAAGGGGTGATGGCGTTTGAATGAATTGTTCACAGAAAGAAATAACTTCATCCTCATAATGGGGGAGGATGTCGACAGGTTTATGTTTGTTTACCACATCCAGTAGGTTGAGGGCTCCTCTGAAGGGGCTTCCAGGTCCAGAGCCAGGGGCTTCCTCTCCTTTCTTCAGCATCCCCCTCCAGTTCCCTGTGCCTTCGTGATCGCCCTGTGGTCCTGGACCTGGGGCCTGAGGAACACAGGAAAAATGAAGGGGGATTAGCTGCTGAGCACCACGCAGGGTAGTAAACTCTAAGAACCGCCCCTTTCACTTGTTGTCGGGGTTCACAGGGACTGGATGATTTTGATTATTACAGTCGGAAGCAGAAGTAGGATCCCTCAGAAGTAGGATCCCTCAGAGGTAGGATCCCTCAGAAGTAGGATCCCTCAGAAGTAGGATCCCTCACCGTTTATCAGGTTAAGTGCACAAATATACTTTTTTTATGTTGACATCAGACAAAAATAGTTTAAACAGCTCAACACAACAGACATTACATACGGTGGCCGATAAGGGTGAACGTGCTGCAACTTAAAAACAAAACATGTGCAAATAATAATAATAATAAATAATAATAGAGCAAATACACGCAAATTAGGAAAACCTCTTCATCAATTTGAGAAAACAACACATGTGCAGCATTTTGAGAAGGCACTGAGAAAAGGCACAACACATTAAGAGAATTTGCTGCAAATGCCACAACACAACACGCCGAAAAAAACGTGCTACAAAAGCCAAAACCCAACAGAACGTTTCCAGAGGACACTTAAAGGCGATGCATCCATTCGGAGGTGTTTGTTTTGGCCGCGGTTCCAGTTGGCTATCCATCAGTGGCGTTAGAAAAAAAAATGACCTAAATGAAATCATGCGATCAATGTCAATATAAACCAGAAACACTCGAGAGTTTTTAATATGTTGTGTTGTGGCATTTGCAGCGTGTTTTCTTAATGTGTTGCGGTGTGTGTAGCACAATCTGCAAACGCTGTGCCAACCTTCTCAGACTTTAGACTTTCGCAAAAGAATACAAATGTGTTTTCCGCGTAGAGGGGGAGAAGGATTCCATCAAGTATCAGGAAATCCTAGAAGAAAAGGTCTCACCATGAGTGAGGAAACTGAAGCTTGGGCATCATTGGGCATTCCAAAAGAACAATGATCTAAAGCATTCCTCAAATTCTGGAGACGTCCTGGAACATTCTAGACTGGTCGTCACAGTCTGCTGACTTGATTCCTGTAGAAAATCTCCATTGGGATTTGAAGGAGGTGGTTGCAGCATGTAGTGTAATGAAAGGAGGCTTTGCTCCAGACAAGTGGGCTCAGATTCGTCAGGAATGCCGCCAGGAGCAAAAGAATCCTTTCGAGGGTGCAGTGGCAGGGCCTGTAATTCACTTTTGCATTGAGCTACTTAAACTTTTGTTGTTTTGTTTAGCATAATCTGCTTAATATATACAACGGTGTTTGAACGATATTAATAGTGTTAATGCAAAGAAACAAGTCAGACACAAAAGATATCCCAGAAACCTGAAGAACAATGGAAACTGGGCATAGAGTTAAACATCTTTGCTTGGAAACAATGAGACAACAGCTCCAGTCCCAGAACTATAAATACAACAGTTCAAGAGCAAACATGAGGGGAAAAATACTGCCAATTAAATTAAACAGACTGGTAATAGTCTGCAGCTATGCTAGCTGCTGTAGCATAGAGGTTGTCTTTCAGAGGAAGGTTCAGGGCTGATAACATGCTTCTGCTGATGATGCCAACATGCTGCTGCAAAATAAGCATCGCCCCTTTAAACACAACGTAGAGCCGAGGCTGATGTGGATGTCACTGTTTTTACGTGTATTTTTATATCCAATGAAAGTAGGTAGACGAAAATGTGTTACCTGATGGTGGTGCTAAATGAAAGGCTAAGTGTTTATGTCTCACGGGGAGGAGAAGAAGAATATGTTTTTTGAAAACTATGGCAATAAATTCATCTATTTTTGAGATATTATGACAGAAATGTGCCGTAGAGGAAGAGAGAGAGGAATCACTGCAGGAAATAGGATTCACGCTGACGGGTTCATGAATTTCAATCCATTCATTAGCTGTTGAGATATTTCAAACAAGGCCATAAGGATGAGTTGACCTACTGGCTGCACCTCATTGGTCTTTTTAACCTTGTTGTCCTCTGTGGTCCCTTTACATTTAGAGTAACATGCCGTCACTGGGTCATATTATAAGCAAAGACAGAATCCACTATCGTCCAGTGTCGGGATGACAGACAGATTTAGGTAATCACAATCCTGAAAGAGAGTCAGAAACATGCTGGATGTCAGAACCGCCTCAAAGAATATGAAAATGAGCCCAAAATAATTCTCTTCACCCCCCTGATGTCCATCTCTGCTTTAAACATAACTCGTGTGTTATTTGAAAGTGACATTTCTTCTTCTATGTTTTATCAAGTAAGGGCCATTTTCCAGATGAACTCCTTCCTCTCTCTCTCTCTCTCTCTCTCGCTCTGATCTGCACAAGATCCTCCAAGCCTTCATTTAATCTCTTTTGGTCTAAAGTGCATTATAAATTAAATGTATTATTATTATTATTACTGTGCTTCCATTTTATTAAGGGTGAAGCAAAACGCCTGCTTGTTCAAATCAGAATGCAGCAGCTCATGTCTAACAAACACTAACACCTATTTTAGTCTCTCTTCACTGGTTACGTGTTACTTTTAGAATTGATTTTAAAGATGGTGTTTGTTACTTCTAAAGCCCTTCGTGGCTTAGCACCCAGCTACATCACTGAGTTAAGATATTCGGACGGAGCTTTGATCCTGAAACCCGCCTCAGGACTAAAGTTGACCGGGCTTTCAGAATCAACAACATCCTTGAAGTCACTTCTTAAAAGAAAGCCTTTTATTAATCCCAACAGAAGACGTAAGCCTATTATTAATCTAAACAGGCAGTCTCAAAGCAAGATTGCCTTATTTGGTTTAATGTTATTCATTATTATTTTCTTTCATGTTTGGGTCTCTTTTTAGTTCCATTTTAAAGTACTTTTGTACTTGAATTGGTTGATCTTATGGAGTCCACTTGTTTTTATCCTGTAAAGCACTTTGTAACTTTGTCTTGAATAGTGCTTTATTATTATTATTATTGGTATTATCATTATTAATCGTGGCATCTCTAGAGCAACATAATGGTTGAGAGTCTAGAAAAGGGAAAAGAGAGGAAAGTATTGTCTGTGAGCGAGTTGGACCAACTTGGGGGAAACAAGACTGTGTAGAAAACAGGTTGGCCGTGAGAGCACAAGTCCACACAGGCAGAGGGAGAACGACACAAGAGCGTGACATCAGCAGACAAAGATCAGAGAGCATGCCACCAGCCCATGCCAATCCATCCATCCATCCATGCTCCACCACAGCCAGCCGCACAGAGCCTGCGAGCTGTATACGTGCCCACCTTGGCACCGTCCATGTCTGCTCCAGACGGGGGGAGCTCGCCAGAAACCACAGTTGGGCCAGGCAGGCCTCTACCAACAGACTAGCAGGAATAAGAGAGCACAAATAGTGAGAGAGAAAAAAAAAAAAAAAAAAAAAAGCACTGGAAAGACAGAGGACAGGAAGTTGATGGTGGAAAGTCATTTGAGAAGAGGAGGCTCTCGAGGACGAGAGGGGAGATGTGGGATAAAATTCCTCCATGGAAACTATCCGAGGCATTCTTGGTTCAGAGATCCTGCACGGCTATGAGTCATTAACATTGAGCGAGTCTCATTTCTACCCAGGATGCTGCGGACTGCAACCAAATATTAGAGCAGATGAGCTGCGGTTATCATTATTCATCAAAAGTAAGGGTGGTTTATTTTACCTTATCCCTGGGCACAGCGGTAGGCAGCTCTCTCATCCGGTTTCTCCTCTGCTCCTGCACCAGAACCCATGATGGCTTCAGTTACGATACGACACATCCTTCAGCTTATCCTCTTAACCTCAGCTTTCTCTAAAACTGTTCTACTTAACTAGAACTAGACTCCTTTTCCTTTAACTCCATTATCATACCTTTAATTTTGTGTCTCTCATGTTTGCCATGCGCTTGCTTTTAAAAACTGCGAACATTTCTCCCCATCTTGTAGATCACACTGAATTACCTTGTATAAAAGTTTCCATATAAATAAAGGCGCCTTTCCTTTCAAATGTATGTAATTTGCTAAAAAATAGAAATAGAAAAAATAAAGAAGTTATAAGAGATTTCAAACAATGGTGTGTGTGATATTTTTAATCAACCTTTGAGTCAAATATTACAAAACTGAAGCTACTTTTACTTAATACTTAGTTGATTTTAGATCTAAGAGTTTGGTTTTGGCAAATTAAAAAAATATGTTGTTAAATTGTAATGGGTGAATTTCAAATACCGATAGAAAATATGGAAAATCCCAATTGGAAAAGAATATTTAGAACATATTCTAAATGCATACCATGTGCAATTTTCCTCACAATATAAAACCATAAAACTGGGCAATAACATCTACCACTATCTGTAATTTAATACTTTCCCGTTTACACTTACTTTATTATTTACGTATGTGGTTTAACCAGTGCAATAATCCTGAAGTATCCCAAACACTTTATGTACAGACAGCTATTGTTTTCTAGTTTCTTTTATCTATTACTGTAACTGCTATTTTACTTTTGTGTTTTTCTTTATTTTATTTTTATCTGTCTGCTGGAGAGTCTGAATGACGATAAAGTTAATTGAATTATCCAATTGTGTATCCTGCCTTAAAATACAAGACGAAGATGTTTTTTTATAACTTGGTGGCTAAAACTTGAATCAGTCACAGAAAATTTGGCTGAATCAGGTTTTGCTTTATACGTTGTTATTTTGTCGTTTGAACTGGAGACTGAATAAAATTACTTTTTGGAATGTATCTCTAAATTAGCGAAACACAAAAAAGAAAAATTAAATAAATTAAAATGGTATTAATTTTTCTGTTAGGACTAATATTTCAATTTCACAGTTATGAATGCTATTGCTTCAAATTCAAAAAATTACAACTTTACTTGCTTCAAGACATTCTCATACACACCAATCAGTCATAACATTATAACCCCCCATTTTATACCATGTAGGTCCTTTTTTTTTCTTGCTTTCTAACCGGCGCTGTGGTTCACTATGTGTTCTGAAACATTTCTATTAGGACCAGTTTTAACTTTTTGACCAAGTTGTGTTACAGTAGCTGTGTGCCTTCTTGCTCCATGCACACAAATGAGCCTTGGGTGCCTATGCCCCTGTTGCTATTTCACCAGCTGTCCTGCTGTAGACATCTTTGTTAGCGACTAACCACTGCTGATGAGAAAAACTCAAAAGAAACACAGTATTTCTGTAGATGGGTTTGGACCCAGTCATCTGGCCTTCGCAGTTTGGCCCTTGCGAAAGCCGCTCACATTCTTACGCTTGTCCATTTATTCCTGCTTTCAACACATCGCCTTTGGAAACAAAATGTTCAGTTGCTGCTTAATCGAACCCACTGACGTGTGATATTCTCATGAGATAATCAAGTTTACTCACATCACCTGTCGGTGATTATATTGGTAAGCAACATCCGGTTGGCATCTGTTAAATATTAATTCTGAAGGGTGTTCTGTCATACAAACCTCTATATTGTTATTCAAGACCCCACAGGCGTCTGCAAAGTCTGGATGTTTGGTGTTGATGTAAGCCAGCTCTATGGAAACCAGGTTATGCACCTGCAACAAGAAAAAAGAACTTTGAGTTATCAAATGTTCTGCATTTTAAAAATGATAACCACCGCAGGTGATGACAGTGGAGATGCATGAAGAGAATGTACCATCTCATTAGTGACAGGCAGCCTCTTCCTCAGGAGGGAGGTGACAACTTCGACGATGGCTTCATGGAGCTTTGGGAATCTCTGCAACTCCTGCAGACCGACAGTTCTGAGTGTGAACGAGGGAGGAGAGCTAAATAAATGCGAGCACTTCTTTGACAGAGCTTATTACCTGTGTGCTGTAGTTGCTGCAGTGCTGGATGATCCTCTGCATCTCCTCGTGGACCAGCTCCACGCAACGCAAACTGGGCTCCTCCAGGCGTTTCACCTGCTTCTTCACCAAGAGCTCAAAGGAAATCTCAGGCACGAATAGGGACGGACGCGGGCCCTGATGCAGATAAGGCGATTATTACCCTCAGCACTTTAAGCAAAGAGAGTAAACAGAAGAAAAAGACTATCCCAGAAATGAGGCTCAGGTTTGTGGTTTTTCTCCCGCTGCTCATTGATCCATTGATGGCAGGATTGACTCCAGCGCCACTAATGAAGTCACTTTTCTGAGATAATGCTGCAGCACTCACGGTGGCGTTCCTTATGGCTGTTAGGATGTCGATGGTGCTCAGGCCTCCCAGTGGATCCACGGACTCCAACGTTCGGCCAAAAGTCTCGTGGAATATGTAACAGATTCTGGCTCCACCGCACCTGGAAAACAGCAGTGTGGGGATATGAGCTGTGATGTGAACCCCTTGGCCTGCTCTCCCGTCAGCTCTTCCTTCACAAAGGCCGTGCGTGCCTCAACTTACAAGTTGCCTCCTATTAAATGATGAAACCAATGCAGTTGTTTGGCTGGCGTTTGCACTGGATCGACAGCACCACCGTGTGGCTGAACGGAGGGAAGGTACTCACAGTTCTGCCGTCTCGATGTATTTGGCGGTGCCTTCTATGGTGTTGCAGTATTCTGTGGCGAACTTGGTGATGAGCTGGAGCAACGTGGCGCTCTGGTCTTCCACAGGTTCGCCGTAGCTGCTGAGCAGGGACTGGTACTGGGCTGCCAGGACGTTGATCCGTGTCTTCAGCTCAGGGAGACAGTCTCGGATGTGATGCATCAGTAGCCTGACATTATGGCAGCAAAGGGCAGAGGGTTCAGGGTTTGTGCAGACATGTGAAATTAAAGTCTGAGCTGTGACCTGTCAAGCTAAACGTGAATCGTATAAACAGAGGAGAGCAGCAATCTAATCATTCATAACAGGATTCTTATCCTTACATAACTTAAAGTGTCCTTGTAACACATTGTGTCAATATATCATATTTGAGGACACACCCTGTCCCAGACCAGAGCCATCCTGAGAGGATATTTTCCCTCAGACATCCCTCAAAGAAAAAAGCGACAGATTCTTTAGTATCTGATTTGTATCCAACACATCCTCGATTCCTTTAGTGTGAATACTGTTTTAGAACAAGTACTAGGGAGATACAACCTTCTGATTCAACCTGGAAATCATGTTTCCATGGCAACAAAAGGATCTGTATAGAGACGTCAAAAGGCTCAACTACCTACTATAGTTTGTCTAATAAGTGTAAAGTGTAAAGTGTAAAATGGGGTGAAACTAGTACGTATATTTTCAAGATATGCTTCTGACAAAATGTGATTAAGGAAAGATAGAGATGACTTTATCCCGTCGGCATTCACATGTCTGGAGATATAGGAACTAACAATGAAGGTTCCTGAACATCAAAAGGCATCTCTTCATTACTTGCTCATTGTGTGTAAAACATTTAGTCATAACATATTCAATAACGTTTTGAGATCTGCTCCAGAACCGAATCAACCACCAGAATGAGCCTCAGTCCTAAATGTAACTCTGAAAATGAAAAAGTTTTTTTTTTAAATATTAGTTTTTGAATTATGTTGCAGAAATTAAATGTGACGGACGGAGGGACCCTTTGTTACATCCCCTTGGGCATTTATCAAATAAACATAATGCTTCACAGAGATAAATTAGGGTTCCCCTGTCAAGAGGAAGGAAATATCCCCCAAAAAGCCCCCAATGCCCTGCGTTGTACAAGCGATCCGCTTGAATGAACTCCTCATGTTCATTCAAAGAAGATCCTCTTTGTGATTAAAATATGAACCACCAGAGTAAAATATGATATACACAAGATAGAGTCCAGTCATATGCACCAAATGTGGACTAAATCGGACCACAGCTGAAAATATTATTGGATATCCTCGCACCAAGCTATTTGCGGGTACCAACTTTTTTGAAAATGATCCATAACAGAGTTTTTGGGTTACCACGTATAAGACAAACATTTCTGCAGCAGACACAATCACCATTCCATGATATCCCAGATTTTTGGGGGAAATAAATATGCCATCTTCGGTATTTTCAGCATATTAGCAAGACAGACTTGTCTCAACTGAACTTTGTGCACAGTGTGGGGGAAAAAAAGAAAAAAAAAGAAAAAAACTTGATACGGATTTAAAGTCATAATCTTAACATGTCAATAACAAAATATAAAATTGCAGAAGGTTAAAACTGCCAGAAGGCCCAACTACTTGCCATGGTTAATGAACTGTAAATATAAAATTTGATGAAATTAGTTCGCAGAGAATAGTTTGCGAAATAGACTCCAGACAAAATGTTAATACGGACGGACAGAGAAATTTCCCAAATCATTTTCACGTCAGGGGGAAAAGTAGAATTCTATTCTTTCATAAATAAAGGATGTAGAATTTAAGGAAAGTAAGCCTTAACACACTCAAAAGAGTATTCTGCACCTCAGAAATCTTATTCACTCACATTTTAAGATCTGCTTTAAATGTTTAATACGTAATGTGTGCTGTTTGTATTGTTTGTATTTATATTCCAACATGTGATATTGATACTTGTTTAACATGTTGTTTTTTCTCCTTTCGCTTTAAGTATTTTGTAAATCTCTGAATAAATAAAAAGCATGGCTATTATTGTTATTATCATAATAATTATTTTGCATTATTTCTCTGAAAATAAAAGTTTCTATTCTTGATACCTTTTTGATTTCTGTTCTGATCCTGATCTCTTTTGAAAGGCGGGTTATATTCCAAAAGTCTGAACTGCTCAAAGTAATACAGACCAGAATCATTTACAAAAAGCCTGCGCCAGAACCAACATCTGTCGCCATAGTGAAGGTCGTCATAAAATGGTTTAATCTGATAGAAATATGAGGATTTGCCTAATTGGTTTTTTGAAAAAAATAATTTAAAGGACATATTTACCTGTTAAGGGTTCTGGCCAGATATTTGGTTCCATTCCTGGTGGCGAGGGATGGATATTTCTTCTGCAGGAAAGCGTGTTCGTCTCGGATGGCATCAGCTACACATTTTTTATTGTTGATGTCCAGCTGGCTCCTGAAAAATTCAGTGCAATAATATACAAACCATTAGTCCTGGAGGATAAAGGGAAATAACAGTAAAGGTCAGGAAGTATGGAAAACTAAATGTGTACTGTCTTTGATTCAACAAATACAAGTTATGTTTTCTGGAATACTATACTGTGGATCAGAACTGTTTTGTGTAAGTATGAATATTTGGCGGGTGGTTATAATGTTATGACTAAAATGTGAGTCGGTTCCTGTGCGGATGATAATGAAAATGAATGATGATGGACCAACAGCTGGTGGATTATAATCGATAGATGCTGATAAACTAGAATTTAATCTGCATTACAGTTCACTTATGTCGGCTCTCCACATCTCTACCGTGATTGATGCTTGGTTTCATGGAGCTCTGAGGGCAGTTAAGATGTTTTATCAGACCTGTTGACGACTCCAATGAGGCCCAGCTTGACGGGAATGACTCGGCCCATCAGCACATCCATAGCATCGGTGCCGGCGTCCATCAGGTCCAGCTTGGTCACGACAGCCAGCGTCCTCCTGCCTGGGGGAGTCACATATAAACCCAGCATCCTCCGTCTTAGTCGGGTTTGGTCAGAATATCACAAAAGCTTTAGAAAATGTCTCCCTTTCGGTATTTCCTACCGTCTGGGTCGACCTCTCGGGCCACCTTGAGAGCCTCGGAGGTGGCCATGTCCGTGTTTGCGGCAGTGACAGCCAGGATGATGCAGTTGGGGTTGGAGATGTGCTTCAGGATTAGATCTCTTATCTGAATCTCGATGTCCTGAGGCTGATCGCCCACAGGCACCTGAAGGGAACAGTACCAATTAAAAGCAAAGACGTAACACTTCCGTTAGGAACTACGGCGGGGGGGTTCTCAGATTAACAGATGTTCAACCAGAGGGGAGGAACTAATGAGGGAGGAATCAACGCCTGCAGACTCTCAGGCTTCAACAGCAGGTTGAAAAGCATCGGGAATGAATTCCCCGCGGTCCACCGATACCAAATACACAAAAGCATCAACTCGATTTAACACCAGTGACCAGTCATTTTTTTTTTGAGACGATCAAAGCCTCGTCTTGGGGGAGCAGAAAGTGCTGCACGTTACCTTAGTGATTCCTGGCAGATCCACCAGCGTGAGGCTGACAACGTGAGGAGAGAATATCTTCAGATGAATGGGTTCGTCACTGATCCCCTGCAGAGAGGCGACAAAAGCAAGGACGTGAACCGTGTGTTTAGCAGCTCGGAACTGTTTTATAGCTTAAAAAGATGCTTTTTGGGGGAGTTTAAAGTATTTTCCAACTGGCTATTAATTCTGTTGCTACTGCTATCATAGCTAATATTTCCACATGTCATGTTTGACCCAGCCGGTTGCGCACTACGTCCCCTGATATATTAACGTTACGGTCGGTTAGTAGAGCCGAGGCATCTGGTTCTCTGAGGAACGAGTTTTAAAAACCCCAAAAGTGGTTTTAAAACACTTATGAAGGCATTACCAGAATCCTTGAAGACTCCCCTAAACATCTGGATTAAGGCAAATCTGCTGCTGTGCAATAAAAAAAGACATTTCCAAAGCTCCAGCTCTGTTTCCTAGCGAGGTAGCCACCGGGCTTCAATTTTGTTTGGATTGGACAAGAAGTTGAGAAACAGGTTAAAAAAGCAAATTGAAGATTTATCTTTTTCTGTCAGGCTTTTAAGTGAGTCGGTTATTTATTAATTTGTCAACATTTTGGCAGTTTTTACTATTATCATCGTATGTTTCTACATTGTAGTCGATTTCATTATTATCATTTTAATGATTCTTTTTCTTTTTTTTTTTTTAGAGTTTTAGAGTTTTCACTGCCTCCAGTGTTTCCTCTCTGACTTTATGAAGATTTGCGACGGCATTTCCTCTATTCAGTTCCTCTTTTCAAAGTTCCATTTATTTTGTAATTGTTTTAGCCTTGTGAGAAGAAGGGGGTGGCTAAGGGGAAATGTTATTATGGTGTAAAGCACTTCCTGAAAAGTGCTATATTAGTAAAGTCTGATTTATTGATCTTATTTATCAGGTCCTGTCTGAATATCTTATTGTTATTCTTATCCTTTAATTAACATTGCTGCTCTTTAATTAACATTGCTGCTTTTTGGTCAGGCTTTTATATAGTTACTATTTTATTTTTTTATTGATGCTTTTGTCTGCTTTTACGTTGTAGCACTTTGAGATTTGATCAAAATGTAAAGTGAATTATAAATTAAATGTATTATTATTATTATCTTTTCGTTCATATTATAAGAAGAGATAACGGTGAGCCTTATCAATTATAAAAGGCTCCTTAAATCTACAACTTGTATTCAATACATAAGAGGTAAGAGGCGTCCGTCGTAGCAGGCGTGGCGTGGCTATGGGAGCAGCATAGCCTCCAGCTCGGATGATATTTTATCCCCTCCAGACCGTTTGGTTTGTCCCACCCTACTGTGCCGTCATTGGCTAGTGCTCCTTCTTTCAGACAGCATTCTGGTGATGTAGATAACGGTCCTGATGGTTTTGATTTAACACTCAGCTGTCAGTCAGGAATGTAATCTCTGACACCAACTAGTTTAGAAGGGTCATGAAGCCATTGTGAATGTGGGAAGCCCTGAGAGAATTCTGCTTGTATAAAGGTTTACAGGGATCAATAAGAGCAGGTCCTTCTTCCACGCTTCCCGAAAGCATCTCCAATCACTCTGGGCCCAAATGCCTCTTAACAATGGGCAGAAAAATTGTGGGGACTTGTGTGATTTTCCCTTGTAATCTCAAATTTGATATGAACTCTGCTGTTAAATCCAGATTTCTCAGCTCAGGGCTGTATGCAGAAAGCAGACTTACTGCATACTATTTGAGAGGAAGTTCAATCCTCAGTTCACCTGAAGCTAGCCCTGAAAGTGCACATAGTTTTCTAACTGGCAGAAGACAGTCGGAATGTTTTCCTTAAGCTGAACTTACCTAAATAGTTGCATTAGTACTTTTTGTTTGTTTACACATATAGCCTTGAATATCTCTTAACATTTAAAAACTTCTAGCTACTTAAGATGTCGATCCCCTTTCCATCACTAGGTCATCAAACCAAATACTTCGGTCTATCCTACAGTCTCATCTGAAGAAGCTAATGGCACCTTTGTTGAAAATCATGAACTACTGAGACCCAATATATCATCTCACCTCTTATGTGTTTTGTCCTGACCACAATTTCCTGTATTACTTTCTTTTCTTAATATCTTCTAACATGCTTTATTGGTAGGACTGAATGAAAACCCTCCATCCATGTCTCACCTTATTAGTCCCTGATATTCGCTCGGTTTCACCCTCAATTTCTTGTCGTATTTCATCGAACTCAGTGTAGATCTGCAAAAACAGAAAAGTAGAAATATAAACAGACAAGCAAAGAGCAGGGTTGACAATTAAATATGTTGTGTCATCAAACCCATACCTTGTTTTTTGTGTGCAGGAACTTGCCCCACGCTTCGCTTTCCCTGCCTGTAAAATATAATGCAGTGTCGGTTAAAATATTAACTTTGCTTTATCGATCACCAAACCACATTTGGACAGATGACTGAGCAGGAGGCAAAGCAAAGCTGGCTAACATAAGAAGTGGTGCCTGATGACAGCTACAGGTCTGCTGAATAAAGCAGATGGAGATACAGGTGGGACTTTAAGGAGGAGGAGGGAACAGAACTATTAAGCTGATCCTGGTAGTAAGAATTGCCACAGTGATTGGTGTTACTGATCATGTGAAGCATGTGTTTTTTATACAAGTAGGAATTACTGTTAAAACAAAGCACAACTGAAGTTCACGGACACAATTTTTAATAGAATAGAACAGAATAGAATAAAAGCATTTATTTGTCACACACAATTATTGGTTCTCTGAATTAAACGCATCCCTGGGGAGCAGTGGGCAGCCATCTGTGGCGCCCAAGGAGCATATTGGGGTTCAGACTTTTGTTCAAGGACCCCAAGACACGTGTCTACGTGAAGACTGCAAGGGCTGGCATCAAACTCTCAACCTTTGTGTTTGGGAATGACATCTCTAACCACAGAGTTACAGCTTCCCCAACATCTATACCTATATCCCACCTATTGACAGGTGCCACACCAACATGATAAATAATGTTATTAATGTTTTGTCTGACTTCACCTGTCAGTGGGTATAATCTTATGTCTGATCAGAGTATATTCATCGTTTATTAAAATACCAGACACCAAACTTTGCCCAAAATATACAGTGGGCACAGTAAACTGTTCCATCTGTTAAATTAGGATGCACCCAACATTGGTGGGGCATCTCTCAGATGTTGAGTTAGATATATAAAACTTTGTTGATGCTCCATAGGGGATATATCCGTGCCACAACTGCAGACAAAGACAGTATAAAATTAGCCTAATATGCAAAAAAAAAAAAAGGAGGAAAGAAAAAACAAATATTTGTGACAAATACAAATATTTGGTCAATGTTGTGATAGTGTCAGCTCTTAAAAATACTAATAGGCCTTCAAAGATTTAAAAGCAGTCAGGGATGTCAGTCAGATTCTTAATTATTTCCAGGAATTAACTTTGCAGATACTAAAAATGTGGTTTAAGTCCAGTCTTTGTATCTAAGCTTGGTCACGTACCGATCCCAGGTTTCAGCTGGAGGTTAAGTCACGTATTTAGACCTTCGACGTACATTTTTAGAATAGATCCTTGTTTGCATTTGCCTTCCACCACAAAAGCCATCATTTCTGTCAAAACTGAAAGCACCTGAACAAAGCACCTTTGTGAAGAACAATGCTTCTCATACAATGCCATATGAAAGTGATTATAGAGACCGTGGCAGAGACAGATCTTTAAAAGCTTTGCTTGTATGCTGACCACCAACACATTATGAACCTGTTCCCCACATGGGCTTTTATTTGTCCAAAAAAATCCTCTGGTTTACTTGCAATAACCTTAAGATAATAAGTCCTTGGTTTGAAACACTACTGGAGTTTTGATGCTTACCACTTTCATCGCTTTTCCTTGCATCTGAGGGATCTACATGGACTAGCTGGAGGATGAGCGGTCGCCTGGTGACAACACCAGTCCCACGAGGAAGCAGGTCCCTACCTACCAGGCTTTCCAACACTGAACTCTTGCCACTACTCTGTAGACACAAAACATATGTAGACATTAGATCAGATGTTTAGATGAGTTGTGGGCAGAGTACACTCATGATATGAATCAGTGCTAGATCAAGATTGCTAAAAATGTAGTATATTGCACTTGACTTTACTTTAAGCAATGACCTGGTTCTGGCTTATGAATAAAGATCTTAAAATAGCACTGATAGAAGCATCCCATTTCAAGATCCAAGCAGCTGACTGAGTGTACGTTGGCTAGCGTTCAGCCTAAATTAATTATGGTATCAGAATATGTACTGTGCTTTACTATATTTGCTTTAAATAAAGGAGAGACATTCTGCTTATTTAGTAATTTTGTCTGTGCGGATATTACAACGCTAGCTAGCATGACAGCCGCTATATCACACAGTAAGGAAATTGTACCTGAGTCCCCACTACTGCTATCTGCGGCAGCTGTATAATATCCGTGCCCACTGTGTTGAAAACGTCTTGAAGCTTGTTTATTACGGGGATAAGAGCCTCCATGTCTGTGGTTAAAGCGTGAAAATGATAATAAGCCCGCTATTTTCGTGATGGAGCCAAAGTCATTCAATGTCCCACAAAAACCACCATTGCAGCGACACCCATTGGATGTCAGATACGGTGTATTGTTGGGGGTTGTAGTTCTACAACGGTGAACAAGCCAACTCTGGTCGAAGAAAAGACTACAACACAAGTTCTCAGAAAGTAACGCGATACTCAATTTCCTTGCGCATGCGTAAACGATGTGTGGATCACAGGCTAGCAAAGTTAGCGGTGTACACTCGTTGATTTTCTCCCTGTTACCTTTATCTAACGGTCTGACTTTCGTTCAGTAAATTACACGAGTGTTGTGAAAAGTATTTTTTTCCACAATGCTGCAGTTCCTGGTGAGTTAAACTAACGCTATCACGCATGACATTGACGTCAGCAAGGATGCGAAACTATCCTTGCTAATGTATTGGCAGATATTTGCTAGCTACTAGCATCAGAATCTAGCATGTAACATCATTAAAGATACGTTAACATGAAACTTTCAAGATGTTACTTCATCATGAAGTTATTTCTACCCTTTTCTGACTTTTGTTTTTTGTCTTCCAGGCTGGCATCACCTTAGGAAATGTTTTGGGAATGTACTTGGCCCAAAACTATGATGTAAGTTCATTAATTTATGTGCGCATCAAAGAAGCAGCAAAGTTATTTGTGCAGAGCACGTAAACTAAAGATGTCTGATCAGACGGTAAAACAGCGAACATTCCTTTTTAAGAACTTCTTATTCATGATCAGTAAGAAGGTATGGCTCTGTTTTATGTGCGTTTGATATACTTTTAGAAAAATATTCTCAGCACTTTGCAAACAAAATCACCCAAACTGCTGCAACAAAAACTGATAATCGTAGTCCTCATGAGAGAAGACAGGTAATAATAATAATAATAATAACAATACATTTAATTTATAATGCAATAATAAGGTAATTATTGAATGACTTTTAGAGAATTCGCCATTTAAGAGGAACAAAACCCTGTTACTGTGAATGAGAGACAGATGGGATCCAATGTGTCTGAGCCATCCTGTAGAAAATAACAGGTTTTCTGATAGATCTTAATGATGTTGATTTAATGCTACTTTAACAATGCACATTTAAATGCCATGGTTGGTTTCAGAATTCATGGGAATTAATTCACTTTGCAAGTAACTGGCATTCCAACAGTCCGTCATGTGTGGCATACATTTGGCTAATATGGTCTTACATTTAGTTTCAAATGGCCATAAAGTCTTAAGATGTCTTAACTTAACTTGTTGAAACTAGGAGGAACCCTGTATTACCACACAAGGTATGTTTTCTTATATTGTAGATTTGCGACATGATGACTTTGTGGATGCCCCTGTAAATTATATATCTGAGTTTAAAATTTAAAAAATAAATACTATTCCCCAAGGCACAACAGATGCCTATCATTTATGTTTCTTGAAATCTTTCATTAACATTTTTGACCATTTTTGTATAAATTTACTGTAATGTAGTATTTTGTTGTTTTTATAAAGTTTTGTACAAAAAATATCAAGATATTTGTAAGGAGACTAACTGCCATAATACGCCTAAGTCAAACTAGCAACCAGCAAAACAGATAAAAAAACAAATAGAAACTTTTGAAAAACAAATATACAATCAATAAAAGTCCCCTAATAGCAAAGTCACCAATTGTTATATTTTATGTGTGTCCAAGGTTTTGTAAAAATATATATATATATATTACAAGTTTGAAGGTGTGCTCTGGAAATGAAATGTGGACAGATGGAACCAATTCCCATATTACACTAATCTGTATTTACTGTTCTGCATTTTCCTTTGTAGGTTCCCAACATCGCCAAGAAAATCGATGCCTTCAAAAAAGATGTAGAGGCAAAGAAGAAACCCCCAGAGTGACCAAAGCGGGACCAAGTTCCAAGCAAGAAGAAAGACTGGAGAGAAATTATTTATTTTACATGTTAATGGTACAACATGTGGTCATTTGATAAAGATTCCATGTAAGATTTTTATGAAAAGATTAATAGTGCCTGGAACCATGTTCCTTTCTCCTCTTAGCTTTCTATAGAGGCCTGTTCTCATTGTAGCCTATTTTTATAAGGTCAATTTAACAAAGAATGGATTTAGCGTTTAAGATTAACAACCAAGTAGTTGATCATAAAGTTAGGCATCATGGTGCTGTGGTGTTTTTCCATTATTTTCACATTAAGTATGTTCTCCAAATTGAATATTATATTAAAATAATGCAAATGCAAAGGAATGCAAGCTTCCAACTATAATTGCCAAAAATGTTATGACCTTATTAAACTAGTTCTGAGTGATTGCGTTTGCAATAAAATTGTTGATTCATTTTCAAGTTTCATGCCTTGTGAAGTTTTACTGGCAGTTTTGCAGATTTACATGAATCTGTCGGGAGAAAAACATCCATATTGCTGCATTGCAGTTTCCAGAAATCATTAGTGTCTTTACAATTGTGTCCACCAGATGGCGCCATCACGTTCACATTTTCACTTTCATTTTAACCAAAACTGGGGGAAAACGTCACTATTGGGGTTGGCCAAAATGATCTACTTTTTCTTTGTGCGTTTCGATCCTTTCTTATTCTTCACTTTCTTTTTGCTTGAGTGTGACCAACCAAAGCCTCTGAATTCCAGACAGTCCACTGCATTGTGGGAAATGTAGTAGAGATTATCCATTGCTGCTGGGCTCAGGAGGTCCACCTCAGGCTTTGTGGTTTTGGCACTGGAGGCTGGTATTTTGGAGGCTGGTATTTTAGGGTCTGTTTTGGGACTCCCAGTCTTTTTGGCAGGTTTTGAACTGTGGGACTTTGAAATCCTGGATTTTGTTGACTTAAAAAATAATTTAAAAAAAGTTTTACAACATATTGGTTTGATTCTTTTGCTTAGACTATATTAAATAGTTTGGATAAGACACTTTACCATAGTAGATGATATCAAGGTCACGTCCAATGTGATGAGAAAACTATTAGCCCATCTGTAAAATGAGAATTGCACACAGGAATGTAAAAAATAAACATAAGTTTCAAAAAAAAAAAAACAGCCACTGCTCTTAATATAAATTAAGAATATATTGGTCTCTTACCAGGTCTTGATTTGGCACTGGTTGAACTAGCATCTGAATGCCTTAAATTGGGAGAGCGATACCAGGTCTGTTTGTCCTGTTGTCATAGAGACGGGAGAGACTCGTGAATGAAGGGGGCGGCTTCCTCCACGAGCCTGTAAATTGTTTTTGTTGAATTCAAGTCCCAGCTTCAGCCACAACACAAAACTAAAGACAGTAAAAGGGAAGAACTACGAAGAAAAATGTGATTCTGTTATGTCAAATGTTTCTTTGTTTTTTTTAATGCAGAGTGAAGTGGAATCCCTCAGTCGTTAAGACAATACTCGTTGAAATTCTTTGGCGATTCTCACCAAATTCTCCAGGTTTAAAAAGCCCTTGCCTTCACATTGTTGAACTGTAATGTTTGACATCTCTGTGACACTTAAATACATTCGGTAAATGTAAAACAACCAAAATGCCATGCAGAAGCTTTCAATCAAGCAGTACAGATAAATATCCATATCTGAAAGAAGAAAAAGAAGAAGAATGCAGCCACCGTGATAAGAATGAATCCAATATGGACCAAAGACCTTTGTGGAAAAAAAAAGACATGCACAAGCCAAAACTACCAACACACTGACGTCAAATTCTGTTTGGTAATTTACTGCACATGCAGAGGTAGTGTGGCGCACAAAAATTCTTGAAGTTGCATTTCATATTTGTCAAAATGAACCTTGTGAAAACAGCGGCTTCCCTCTGATGATGATGGAGGTTTGTGGATCTTCTGCATAGAGACATTTTTCCTTGAATGCAAAATTTCCACAACAAAAACTTCACGGAGGTGCATGTCGTTTAAAACACTGTGGCAGTGATGCAGGAGCAGGAAGACGTTTTCATTGCACGGCGTCTTTCACTTCAGCCCTTGAGTTGACGAGAGGGGGTGAGGAGGATGGGGGAGGGGGGGGGGGCGTTCTGAGTGTGGCAGAGTTACTGAGTAGAGATGAGGTGCACGATCATGTGGATGATGCGTGAGCCGCGGGGGCAGCTGCACAGATCAATGCTGGGGTTCCTGATTTTGTCCTCCAGCAGCTGGTCGAGCTCCCAGCGCAGCTCCTTCACCAGCTCAGCGACCTGGACAACACACACACACACACACACACATTCTTTAGTTGTATTTAACTCATGCTGTCAGTAATTTTGAGCATTTTTAGTTGTTTTGACCACCTTTTACTGCTCTTTTATGAACATAAATAACATTCATCATAATTCCAGTCCTTTTAAAAAGGATTTTTCTCTACTAAACGCTTCATCTTTGGCCGTTCCGTGAATACAGACAACCTAACTCCACACATAGAATGTACAAGATTATTTTCATCATCATTATGCTATGATTTATATGAAAGTGGGATGTTATGTAAATCGCCACTAACGATGAAAGCAATGAATTGTAAATTCATATCATCACAGTAAAAAGAAAAATGTTCAAAATGAAAAAGGGGACTTTGCAAAAGGCTTCTAAACTGTTTATATTATCAATAACAGAGCTGGGCCATTAATATTTATAGTATAATATAAATAACTAACTTAATTCAAACGCAGACGCTTGGGGACGCATTATCCATTATTCTTTACCTGATGAGAGTCGGCAACAAACCGGATCCACCCATCATCGAGGGAGATGACATACTTTCCCTTGTGCAGGTCCATATGGACCTGCCCGCCTCCGAACAGCACCAGCGGGTAGACGGACACCATGCTGCAGTCCCTGAGGAAGACCCGGCTCGTTTTCACCTTCTCGTGGTAGACCAGGTAGGGGCTGTGGTAGTGGCGAACCTGGAGCACAGAGGGGCGTCATGAAGGCCGTCACATTAACTATCGCTTAGCTGAATGTCTTCTGGCGTGTCTCACCGTGTAGTTGACGGACGAGGGGTGGACGTGAACGCAGCCGTCGTTCTTGGTCACGAAGCGGAGCTCGTTGGCTTTGGGCTGCATCTTCATCGCTCCTTTGCTGGTCATCATGTAATTCCCCTGAGGAGCCTGGACCTGGAACAAAAGCAGTACGAGGTTAGGATGAGGTTTTATGAAGTGTCTGTTCTGACTGGCTGGCTTTAATTTCTTATTCCATTGATGGACTGAATGAAATCTAACCTGGACCACGTTGGGATAGAGGGCGGCACAAAGCATGGCGGACATCAGCCGGATGTTCTCAGAGTTCAAGTTAGCCTGGAAGGGACGACGCAGTATTGTTTAACCGATACAGTGGAACAACATATGGAACACTTCAAGCACTACGATGAGTTTCTGTGTTACCTCAGGCCCGGTGGCCTCCAGAACCCCATCTGTGCCTCGAGAGCATGCCCGCTCTATAATCCTGGCCCTCAGCCCCTCTTTGATGAAGCCAATGTCAGACAGCAGCTCAGTAAACTGCCTCTTCAGGCTGGCGATCTCCTGCAAACATCAACATCAACATCGTTCTTGATGGGTTTTAATTCATCAGAGATGCAACCTAGTTGCCTTGGCCTGGAGATGAAGTCATCATCCAACCTTCATCCACCAATACTCCCAACGAGGCAGGTCAGCGTTGGACATATCACCACCACTCTCCTCCAGGTTACCAGTCAACCAAAGCTCATTATCAGCAAAACCAAATGAGGTCGTGGTGGACTAAAATGCTTAGATAGAAATTCCAAACAAAGTCAGCACAAAGGATTAGTGTCACCAATTCAGTATCGGACTGAACTACAATATCCACGTCTATTCCTGAGTGAGGGCGCTGAACAACAGCCATAAAAGAACCTTTGCAGAATATCATGATATCAGAGAGAAGTGCACCTTTTACCTTTGACTTAAACTGTCGTAATTCTATCCTGTCAGATGATAATGGGAAATTTTGGTCATAATTTGATTCAGAAATTATTGAGTTGTGGCCAAAATCATGTTTTGTGAGGCCACAGACTTCGGAATTTCATCACCGAAGTATAATCCAGCTATTGTGCGAAAATAGAGCAAATAATCATAATATTATAACTGTTGACAGGAAGAGTCAGAATAACATTGAGTTCATCGGTTCAATGGCTCCTGTCATTAGTAAGCCGGATATATTAGGCAGTAAGTAACATTTTGTCCTTTAAGTTGATTGACGGGCCATGGGTCTGACTTTGAAACGGGTCAAATTGTGATGGTTAGATGACTGGGTCAGAGCATATTCAGAACTGCAGATCTTATCAGACGTTCTTTGTCTGCAGTGGTTAGTACCTACCAAAGTGGTCTAAGAAACAACAACTGGTGAACAATCATAGGATTACACTGATCGTAGAGTATCGAGCATTATGTTCTTTAGAAAACACCGCCTGACCTGTAAACCTCGCCATGACAGAAAGTTCTCCCTGCAGTAAAGGAAGCCGGCCTGGTTGCCATTCTTTGCAGCAAAGCACCATCCCTATGAGACAGGGCGGGCGGGGGGGAATCACAACATCCATCATTAGTAAAGTTTTGTCAACATTTACACTTATAATGTTTATTGTTGTGCAGCCGCTACCTTGTACGCCTGTAAGAAGGCTAGATGGTCGCTATTGGCCAAGGCGAAGGCCTGTTTCTTCTCATTGGCTTCATCCCTTTTATCCCACGGAGATACCTGGAAAACAGACACGGTTGGATGACTGTTCATCATTACGTAGGTTCTCCTCTGTTAAAATAATCTCAAGGGTCCGGTCACTGGTCAAGGACTACAGAATTAACACGGTTTTCTTACAAACGGTGATTTGAAGGCCAGACTGGCGGCGATGGTGAGTGCCGGATCAAGGCAGCGGAAAATAGCCCCAAATAGCATGAGTTTCCCGATGCGCACATCCACAGGGAGACAGGCCAGGTGGTAGCCCAGCGGGGTCAGCTTCTCATCCGCAGTGAGGGCCCCCAAGTCCTGCAGGCGCTGCCTGGCTGCATCCAAGCTCTCCAAAGCGGGCGGCTCAATGAGTCGGGAAAAGACCGACTCCAGCATGAGCTCCGCGAACAAGTCCAGGACCTTGATGCTGTTGAAAAGAGGGGGAAAATGTTACTACTAGCAATAAAACAACCTCCTTTAACAGATCCAAAAATCCCAACAGGCAGTATTCAGATCACAGAGACATAAGAGCAGGTTGACATGGTGTAAAGAGAAGAGGGAAAGGAGATGGATGTACCGCAAGCAGAGCTGCTCCAGAGGAACCCTCTGGATCTCAGGCAGCTGTTGTTCAGTCAGCTGGTGCTGGAAGCAGTGGCTTGTGAAAAGGTGGAAGCAGACCCCCGAGGCCACGCGACCCGCCCGACCCTTCCTCTGCAGGGCATTGGCCCGAGAAACCCATGACACATCCAGGCTCTCCATGCTTTTACACGCGTCATACCTGGAGAATAACAAATGAAGAAGACTTTAGAGAAACAGTTTCTGCAACACTTCTAAATTCTAAACAGATTTCAACGATACAATATAATGTTTGCTAAAACGCACACGTTTTCACACAGTACATCTAAATAATCAACAAATGCCTGCACTGTCACCTTTTCTCCTTCATTCTGCCGCAGTCGATGACATAGACCACGTCGTCGATGGTTACCGAGGTCTCAGCGATGTTGGTGGAGATGATAATCTTAGTGACTCCTTCTTGAGGAGGGCTGAAAACGGCCTGCTGCTCCTCATTGGACAGGGTGGAGTGGAGAGGGTACACCACACATCTAAGAAGGTGAAAGATCCTCCATGTTAGTCAGAAGGTATTATTCCACTTATATCTTCAAATGTCTTTGTCAATGTAAAAACTGTAAAAATAAATAAAGACAGAAAGAAAGAAAGAAATGTAAAGTTGAGCAAAAAACTTGAGCCAAAAACCAAAAACATTTTCTTCTCCTTCTGTTTTGCACTGAACTCACAATTTTTTGGACTGTTTTTTTAAACTTTAATTCCCTACATTTTAACCCAAACATCTGACTTTCCCACTCCTTATATTTTATTGCTAATAACTAGGTCGGCGCTGTCACTCCCCCGACAGCAGAAGAATATCCCCGAAAAGCCACCAAAACCCCTGTGGTAAAAAAGCGCTCTGACTGTGGAGCTGAATCTCCCCCTAGTGTTGGAAATATAAAACTAACCTTTGCCCAAGGCACAGAGGCAGACGTGGCAATGATGATTCTATAATATCCCTGACTTTTTGGGGTTATAATAAGCCCTAGTAGGAGGTCTGCAGCAGCAGACTCAGTAAAAAGAGAGTGAAGGATTCCACACACACATCTTTCTGGTTCCATGATTCATGTCGGAAACTAATTATTATGACGTAATCAGTACACCGTTCAAACAGACCTGGATCCTCCCCTGTTGTTGAACATTCTGTTGGACAGGAGCTGCTCGTAGAGCATCTTGATCTCCGCCAGGCCTGGTAGAAACACCAGCACCGCACCTGGAAATAGAAACCAACAGGTTTCACCAACGTCCAGACTGGAACGTCAAAAGAGACATTTGAATGCATCTGGACGGGATTCCTACCAGGAGGGTAGTCGTGTTTTCCTTCCACAATCCACTCCAGGAGGTTCTCCACCAGGTCCATGTTGATCTTCTCCAGGTCCATTGCTGCAATGGTCTTCAGCACCGACTTACTAATGTCTGCATCAACAGTGAAACAAAAATGCAGCGGTTGGATTTTGGATGGGACCGATGACAAACATATTCTGTGATCCAGTGTAGCAGATCGAGCCCCGTGTTCTGAACTCACCTTTGTATCTGACTGTGAGCTCCTGCAGGCTGAGCTGCTGGTCCGGTATGGAGTCTTTAACAAAGTCCTTCTTACACAAAGACATGAAGTTCCAACCGTCATCCCCTAAGTCGTCCAACATGTCTCTCGGGTCAACTTTGGGTCCTTGTCTGCTTGTAGAAGACGCCTTTGATGAGCGCATGTAAGGGCTGCCATCCTCAATCACATAACTGAGAAGATAAAGGAAACATTTTGGATCAGTACCTCTTGTCTTCCATTCACTGCCTCATGTGACCCTACTGTTCCTTTCTTCACCTCCGTCTGTGTGTTTATGAATGCTGATCTATTATATGACATCTATCGTCTGTCTGTCCTGAATGATGGTTTGTGCTTTTGAGTGATCTGAATCAAGGGTCTGAGGATTGAGGATGTCAGAAATCTGACTTACGTACGTTAAAGTTAACAACATTCATCTCAGGATTATTATATATAATCAGTCTCTGTTTATGTGCGAAGCCTCAGTTATTGAAATATACAAACATTTATAAGCTGAGTTTAGAGAAAACATTCGTTGGAATGACGCAGGATGTACTCACCGAGTTTTAGCGATGGCATCTTCTAGAAAAAGCTGGTCAACAGGAAAGGTACGGCCTAAAATAAGAGAAAATGAATCAATGGATGGGTTCTTTGAGTGGAAGATGAAATTTGGATATGATGTTTGAATGAAACATATCAGGCGTATTACCGGGTATGTGGACGGTGGGACATTTGTAAAAATAATCAGAGAAGAGGTTGGCGTTAAGTGTTGCACTCATAAGAATGATCTTAAGGTCTGGCCTCTGCACAATCAAGTCTTTTAACACCAACAGCAGGAAGTCACTGGCATGAGAGAGATTAAGAAGACGATTGTTACAAAGAGGACAACTTGTTCCTGATTGACAAAGAACAAATGCGTAATGCAAAGTCTCACCTCTCTTCTGTTCTCTCGTGAACTTCGTCCACTATAACATGTGTGACGCCTTTGAGGTCCGCCTCACCCTCCAGTCTTCTCAGGAGCACCCCTGTGGTGCAGTACAGCAGTCTGGTGGCAGAGGTCTGACAGAGGAGAGCAGTCAGGATGGATGACACATGAAACGTACACCAATGGGCCATAACATTAAAACCACCTATCTTACGCTCTTAAGACACCCTTTTCCCCAACCAAACATTGGAAAGCAATGGTTAAAATCTCTATGGACAAAGGGCTTTAAAGCTGCATGTGAAATGCGTCCTTACCCTGACACTCTCTAGGCGGATCTGGTAGCCCACCGAGTAGCCCAGACGCTCCGCCCGCTCCTGCGCCACCCTCTGAGCCACAGAGATGGCAGAGATGCGGCGTGGCTGCGTACAGATGATGTTGGTCACCTTGTCCGCTCGGCCCATTAATGATGCATCCAGAATGAACTGAGGGATCTGTGTGGTCTTACCACACCTGCAGAGAAAGAAAGAGAACATTAACGCGAAACAGAGTCACAAAGAATTGAATAAAGTCGTGCGATATAACTGATATATATCAATAGGGTATAAAATATGGAATCCCGTTAGTATGTTTGCATTTATTACGTTATCAAAGCTAAATCGAGCTACTGAGGATTTTTATTCTTCTTTTTGTGATGCCTACCATTTGTGTTGCCCAGTAGGATTGAGTATTAGGTTCTGTGGCATATTGCGAGAGGTATTGCAATATTCCTTTTTCTAACATAATTTGTACAAAAAGTGAAGGGAATGCATCATGTGTTTATTCTCTAGAATTTTCTCATTATGCCGGCGTGCGACGGCTTTAAACGGCTGTAGTATCATGTTCTTATGAACTTTACCATCTTTAATTATCGTCTTTGACCAGTATGTGTCCCAACTTCTCTTTCTAAGTCCAGCAAAAAATTAAGAAATCTTTTGTAGCCCTGCTGCCCAGTGTGACCTACCCAGTCATCCCACTGACCACCAGCACCTGGCACCGGTCCAACATGTCGAGGATGTTTTCTTTTTCGAGCCAGGCAGGCAGTTTCCTCCTCTGCTCCAACATGGAGATGAAACGCCTGGATGACTGAAGGGGAAAGTTAATGAGGGGAAAAGCCACTTAAATATATATATATATCTATTTAATATATATATATATATATATATATATATATATATATATTATTATGTATTTACAGATCCACGGTTACCTGCTTCTTCTGAAACTCTTGACAGAGCTTGCCATTGTCTTTTAGCAGGTTGTCCATCCTCAGGTTGTGCCGATTCGCCATCTTCTTCCTCAGATTGACATAACTCTCCACCGTAACGGCCTCATCTTCATCGTCCTCATCCAGCTCCTCTGGCTCTGCTTTCTCTTTCACTTAAAGGACAGAGGGGATGGGATTTGAACTCATGAACACGTCTATGTTATTTGGTGAGGGAAAGAAAAGAGAAAACTGTGAGAAACATCTGGCTGACTTACGATCAATGGGTTTCTCTCTCACAATCTTGATCTTGCTCTTCGCTATGGCAACAGGAGGTGGAGGAAGCACCACGACAGGCGGAGGGGAGCTGTATTTGTGATGATTGACAGCCAGCAGTTCTCTCATTGTGGTCTCATCCTCACATAAAGTAATCAGAGTGTAAACAACGGGCTCGCCGCTCTTTGCTGCGACGAGCGCTTCCCCATACAGTCTCTCAGTGACGCTGAGTCTCCCTGCAGCCCCGATGGACTCATCTATGGTGCTGAAGGCGACTACTGGTGCCTGAAACGGGTAACGGTTCTCTTTGGGGAATCGTATCTGTAGTTCATACTCAGGAGGGGAGTAGCTGCTGAAGCCAGGCTGGCTCGGACCTGTCAAGTCTGGGGAATTGGGCCTAGAAATCCCTTTCGTAGGGAGCTCATGCTTAAACTTGCATTTGTCCCCAAAGCGGCAGCCTTTTCCTTTGAGGTAGAAATGGCAAACCTTGCGCACATCCTTGGTACCACCTCGACGGCCATTTTCTCCGCCATTCTTGGAAACATTGTCGGAGAGGAACGTAAGGTCTAGTGATAGTGTCCAGACTGCGTTAGCAATGCGCTCGCTGAAGCGTTCATCGTAAATGGCAGCAAGAGCGAGAGCTTCTTCCTGCCTCTGATTCAAACACTCATCCACAGGAACCCCTTTCAGATCATCAGGGGAAACTGCTTTCTGGCCATAGCGCTCGCTGAAAACCTGGTGGAGGAGCCATTCCAATGTTGCTCCGAAATCCCCTCCTTGAGATTCCAATGCCTGCCTGCTTCGCTCCCTATCGAATCCATACCTGGACAAAGAAAAGATGGGAGAAACATATTTTTAGGATTTCTGACAACACAAGCTTTGACTCAAAGGAGGAGAACTGTCAACTCTGTGGCATCACCTGCACAGTTTCCCTACAGCAAATAAAGAGATGACAGGTGGAGGGGTGGGACGGTCCTCATCCGACTCATAAGGCTCGTATGCTGGGCTCTCTGCTCTCTCCACAGGTTTGTCATTAGTGGCCCAAAACTGTCCTTCGTCGCGGTGGTCCAGCTCATCAAATTCTTCCTCGTTCTCTTCTCCCCCGGAATAATCTGAACCAGATTGCCTGAGGCAGTAAAGGATGATGAGTTCACGAAGACTAGCCGTTGAAAAAAGCGATGTCTCTGAGTAGAATCTACTTACTCATAGGGCTCACCACAGTCCAGAGACTGAAGGTCCCTCAGCAGCACCTTGAGCTGTTCTTGGGTCTCATTAGTCATGAAAATCCCCTGTAAGGGCAGGGTGCTCTGCTCCGGGCGAATGCCGTCACTTGACTTTGGGGACGTCCCGGTCCTTGCCAACGACCGTGGGAGAGGTTTGCCACTTCTTTCCCAATTACTTCTGTCGTCCTTGCCCCGATCTCTACCTCCTCCCCTCCTTCGAGCCCCATCCCTTCCACCCGAATGGCTGACACCACCTCGCCTTTTACCAGGTCTAGAGGCAAAGACAAGAACACAGAGAGGAACAAAAGGGAGGTTTTGTTGGTAACAGCAGTAAATTTTGAATTTGATGATTCATCTCTCTGCTATGATTGTATACCTGCTGGAACGAGAGGGTCCAGCGTCAAGAGAGAAATCATCCCAGCAATCATCTGCTCCTTTCCTATTTCCACCTCCTCCTCCTCCGCCTCCTCCTCCTCCTCCGCCTCTGCCTCCGCCTCCTCTTGGCTTGTTAGATCTCCCACCTCCGCTGTTTGGCTTCCCACCTCTTCGCCTTGAACTCATTTCCCTGTTATTAAAACAGTTTCATCAAAGATTTAGGCAGTCTAGTTAGAAAGTATCACCATCAACTCACCATGCGTTGCTGCTACCCCATAGTAGACTCACCTTCAGTCAGTGTCCTTTCTTAGAAGCAAGCAATCTGGGGAGAGAGAAATCAAATAGATAAATGAGATAAATCACTCTTGGACTCGCCAGAGAGCTGCTGGTAGCGGATCTGGGAAGAGCAGGGCGCTCCAGTACTTCCACTGCAGCGCACAGACTTGTCTCTCTGTGGGACTTCAGTTCAAGTACGAGCAATGAGATGGTGGCTGACATACAGTGCTGGTGGCTACAATTATGCAACCAAACCAGGGTGACAGCAAGTGAACTCCAAGCATGGCTGGATGACGCTGCGTTTAGTTAGCACGTTATGAAAGATCAGACTATGGTCGTGGTCTTATTCAGGGGCTGCTTCCTTCAAATCCTCTTAAATGAGACGATTTGGGCGATAGTAGGTTTCACCTGCTCCTCCTTTTTTTACCCTTAGGTCACGAAGTTCCACGCCTCACGTGTAACAACATTGTCAGATCAAGCTGATTAGTGTTAGCTGATTAGTGTTGTTGATGGTATAAAATCAAAACTGTAAAATAAGTAGTTATAGTGAAACCTGCGGCAAAGAAGTAATAATAGGAGTAGTAAAATATGATGTAATAAAAAGCCTTGTAGTGGAAGTAGCAGGAGTAGTAGTAACACATCTGGAGTCAGAACTTTAAAAAACTAGGCTTACGATGTCCTCCCTTAAAGCAAAGGTATATCAAAAAAAGCCCCAAATCCCCTGCTTTGTACAATCAATACCCAGTGCTCCAAACAAAAAAAAATGTGAAATTAAAATTTCAGGTGACAAACTATATTGATGTCAGAGTACAATGTTAAATGTCTGCCTTACCTTTTTTCCCCTGCTGTACTGTCTTCCTTTGTTTGCCCTGTGTCCCATTGTGTGCCCTATTCATACTTTGCCCAATATGTGCCATGTCCAATATGCTGCAAACTTACCATAAATACATAAATTTACTTATATAAATATAAGTAGATTAAGAAAATCATAAATAATATTTTTATCTTCATATCTCGTCTGTTCCCTTTAGGGGTCGCCACAGCGGATAATTTGTGTCCATCGTGCTCTGTCCTCTGTATCTTCTTCTTTCACGCCAATCAATTTCATGTCCTCTCTCACCACATCCAGCAACCTCCCCTTTGTTTTCACATAAATCCCCTGCCTGGTAGCTCAATCTCCAGCATCTTTCTACCAATACATCCATGATGCTTCCTCTTTACGTGTCCAAACAATCTCAATCTGGCCTCTCTTACTCTATCTCCATGACGTTTAACCTGGATCGTCCCTCTGACGTGCTAGTTTCTAATCCTGTCCATCCTCGTCAATCCCAGAGAATCTAAACATCTTCAACTCTGCCACCTCCAGCACTGCCTCCTGTCATTTGGTCAGTGCCACCTCTTTAAACCATACAACAAAGCTGCTCTCACTTCCATCTTGTATACTTTCCCTCACTCTTGCTGCGACTCTTCAGTCACAGATAATTCTTGACACGCTTCTCCACCCACTCCACCTTGCCCGCACTCCCTTCTCCACCTCTTTTCCACACTTCCAGTTACTCTGAGCAGTTAACCCACCCATATTTTATATAAATCAAATATATGATAAAATAATTATGTATTTATAAATAGCAGGGCTGACTTTAAACCATAAAGACAACTGTGAAGTCTATAGATAAGAACTGACGATCAAAAGCAGAGGGAGGCAGCAATACGACAATAGTAGATATTAACTGCATTTAAAAGCCCAGAGAAGAAGAGAAGCCCGGAAGTGGGAATCGGGAAATGTGTCGTCGGCTATCATACGTCAAGCTAACAGCTAACAGTTAGCAAGTTCAGCAAAAATAAGCTGTCCTAAGAAGCAGAGAGTTTTTGGGAATAGTAATCAGTAGCGATTAAAAATAACACTTACATAGAACTTTTATAGCAACCTTGAACGAACCCTGGGCAGCTAGTCCGTCCACCGGTGGCTTGCATCGCATTCTTTTGGTCGAACTAAGAGTTCATAGTTTCTGTTCCGGTAGCATATTCAGGAGTCATACTATGGTGAAGTCATGTCGCTAATTATTCTGCCTCTGATTGGCTTATAGTCATATTATTTCCGTAAACATAGCCAATTATCACTCCTCCTGGCTAAACGTAACCAACAGAACTACAAATACAGCCAACCAGGGGCACAATAGGGTGGGACATACCTTCAACGTAGTAATATGCCAAATTTAGCTATACAGAACTGTCCAATCACAGCAAACGTCATCAGCTTTGTTCGCTATGATTGGCGGAAACTAATGTCCATAACCTTCCAGAAAAATAAAAGTAGCATAAATAGTAAAAATTGTAAAATGTTTTTTTTAGCGACATCCGCAGCTTGTTGGAGCAAAAATAATTCTGTCAACAAGCTAAACTACACTTTTATCACAATATTATCATGCTTTCAGTAGATGCCTGCCCCCAAACTGTTGCCATGGTAACTGAAACACAATCTGTCTGTAGATGTTCAAACGTAGCCAGTTCATTCTTTATTGCTGAAGAAATAAAGAATGGAGTTTAGTTGAGTTGTTTTCATAAGTTTTTTTTATGACTTTTAACATTCCAGGACCTGGTCGATATAGCCGTCAAAGATGTCAGGTGGGTATGAAAACCCAAAACCGGTGTGTGAAGAATGCAATCTCTGTATCTGCCTGTGTTGTAAATTTGTTAAACTAATCTCTATATGCCTACTGAGATTTGTGAATGTGCACAGGTATCACAAATAAATGCGTGTTCAGAATTCCCAGCATATGTGAAATCCATAAATTTGATTTCACATATGCTGGAAATCAAATTTATAGACCTGATTTTTTTTTTCATCAAGATCCACCTCACTTGGATTGGCACCAAAACTTAACAACTAAAGGTACAGAGACTGCAAAGTTACCGTGGAGCAAGCATAATGTCTAAAATTGCATATTGCATTAGTATTTGTACATTTCTAACACTGAAGAAAAAAAGTTTGCATTTTCACCTGAATTGTAAGTGAAGACTATTGGACCAAAATACATTAGTGCCATTAATATCTATATAAACATTTACAAAGTTATGTGTGCATTTACAGGTTGGTCTAAAAATGTAAAAACGAGCTAATATAAATAAGAATATAGATATTTTATTTTATTCCTGTACAATTTCCAAATCTGATTAAACACATGGTTTGAAATAGTTACACAATTCTCCACATATATCGGTAATCATTTTAGCCACAATAAAAGCCCTAGACCGTCTATATATGGTCTAATATTGATTATGACCTCCCTTTCAGATAAGGGACAGGAGCCTTCTGAATGTAAAGGTAAATATCAAATTCAAATCTTGTCTATAAATTTGATCAGGTGCTTGAGATAATAAGTCTATATTTGCAGGAGAAGATCCTATCAAGGTGTCCTACATTTTCCCGAACGGGGACAAATATGGTGAGTGACGACTGATGATTCTGCTTCACAGATTTGAATTATCGTTGCATAGCTCTGCGTCTCCTCTCCTCAGAGGGGGAGTGCAGAAGATCTGCATCAGGCGTGTTGATGAGGAATGGCGCCGGTAAACACACCTCAGCAGGCGGTGTCGTTTACACTGGAGATTTTCACGAAGACAAGGTATTTACTAGCTGTTCTAGTACGTCTGCATGTTTGACTCTGTGCTTACTCATACATGCCGTCTCTTTTGCAGATGCACGGTCGAGGGACACTGCTCTTCCCCTCTGGAGCGCTATATGAAGGAGTATTCAAAGATAACATGTACCACGGCACGGGGGCATACAAATTCCCAGACAGTTGCACTTACAGAGGTCACTTTCACGAGAACAGGCAAGAAACTATACAATTTTCTTTCTTTTAACGAGTTCTGAAAAGAGGCGTGTCCTTTATTTTCAGATTCCCAAAGCAATCAGTTCTTAGTGCCAGAGAACACTAAACCATTTATAAGTTTGGGGTTGGCATAAGCTACATTTTTAATGTCTTTACTGGTGTGTCGTAGGTTGGAGGGAGAAGGAACGTTCACTGACACGCAGGGGCTGATGTGGAAAGGAGAGTTCCACAATGAAGCAGCGCCGGGCCTCAGAATGCAGCACAGCATTTAAGTCTACGGAATACCTGAAGAAATATTCGGCATTGGACGTAAGGAGGCCATAAAAGTGGATCGTCGCAGGGTGTGTCATCTTTTTTGTCTCGGTAATGGACCTGATATAACATCGACCAGCAGGAAGCCTGGAGGAGATCTTCAGCAGCAGAAAGTCGGCTCAAGGAATTCCAGAAGAGATGAGGAAGGTTGTTGAAATCCATCCACCAATGAATTCTTCCATCCATCCATTCTCTCGTCCATCCATCCGCTCATTCATTCACTCATCCATCCACAGCAGAGCAGTGATGTTTCTCCACGGATGGCAGCTTTGAGTAACAAAGCTATTTCTAAGGTTCTGGGACTCCACAGATCCACAGTGAGACACATCATATACAAACGGAGAAGAGCTGGAACAGTAGTGAACCTTCACAGAAGAGTTTTTAATCTAAGAGCACAGTTATGTCATTCAGGAAGTCACAAAAGGTGATAGATAAGGGGATTCTTTGCTACTTCCTGTCCGGGAGGACTTGCCTTCACCGAGGAAAATATGAAGAGCAGAAAATTCTCAAAAGGGGATGTCAGGTCATCAGGCTGAGAGCTGAGAGAAAGCTGAGAGAAAGTAAAACACTACTGGTTCATGTAGCAAAAGAATGATTCCAAGCAGAGGAAGAAGTCCATGTCTGTGGAATCCTCAAAACGTCAAATGGAATGGATGTTTTGGAGTGGACTACCCAAAGTCTGGACCTGAACCGCACTGAGATGTTGTGATGCCATCCACTTATCTCCAGTCATTTGTTGTATCATTACAAAACTAGCTGTTCAGTTCAGTTCCATATTTTTTCACACTGGTGATTTAGGTATTGGTATTATGTAGAGAATATAATCTCCTTTTTAAATGATTTAAAAACTTGTATTTTGTGTTTATTCAGGTTAATGTAAGAGTAATAGTGTAAAAGTAATAGGGGATATAAAACATCTATTTTAATATATAATAGGTGATACCATAATCAGATACCAAGAGCAGATACATTTTTCTCAGCCGGTTTTTGTGATAAATGCTGAACTAGATACTGTCTGTTTACCCTGATGATCAAATAACCCTAAAATCATGAATGTTGACTGGAGTCACGTTTTCGGCTCTGTCACCTGCTTTACTGATGCAGAGCTCAGTTTCAGAACGACTTTTATAGACTTACAGTAAAACTAATAAAAATCTGAGGATGTTCTTTCTTTGTTGACAACGTCTTCGGAACTACATCCGGCTGAAAGACCGTCTCAGAGATCCGCATGTCCCCGTCCACCGCTGCTCAGCCAAACGTCTGGAACATCAGCCTGACATCTGTGTGACGTGATGGTCGCTCCGACCTCCAGCGTTAGTTGAGGTGTACGTAAACACATCTTTTCCCCCTCTACAACCCCTGGTGACCCTCTCATCCCATGAATATTCACTTCACAAACTCTCACAACTGTTCAACACGGTTTAATAAGCATCTCTGATGATGTCATTTGTCATTCTATAGAATAATGCCTCCATGTATCTGTAATTGCACGTACCCCTGAACAACATCGTTACTGAGTATTCATCTGAACAGATATGGAAATGTGTGGAAAGGGAAACACATATATACTCAAAGAAACATCCATAGAATGCTAAACACCTCTGGTAAGAATACTGGACCAGATACAAGATAGGTATTTCCATTGAGAGTACGATTTCCAAGTAGGAAATGACTTTTTTTGTATTGCAAACCCTCCAGAGTGAATGAAAAACCGCGAATATGATCAAGAAGGCGATGACAATTGAACAAAACATAGAAAAATGGCATTCAAATTTTGGCACAGGATAGAAAAACATACCGGAACCTGAACTGAAATGTGAAGGGTGTTATTGGGCTTAGTGAAAATGAACAGCCTAGTGAGTTATTCTGGGATGTGATAGATGATAGATGTGTATTCGCCCCAACAGGAAGTGAGTTACACGGTGGCGAGGAAACTTTTAAATCTTTGCAATATTCTATCTCCGTGAACCTGAGAATCTATAAAGTATATATCATTTTAAAAAGATTTCACACCACTGAAGAAGAAATTGTTAGAGAGAGAAAAAAAAAGTACACTTAGAATTGTGCTTGAAATATCCGAAAAAACAGAAAAACAGAAAAACATCCCTTCAGATTGACTCAAATCAAAACGGTGGTAATGCATGTGAGCGCAGAGAAGAGGACGTTTTTTGTTCTGTACAAAGAGAATACATGGCTACTCGACAGGAAAAACCCCTCAGAGCTCTCGCCTACGGAGTAGCTGCATGTTAGGGAAAAGACGAACTACAAAAACCGAACCGTATTGGCAGGGTCCTCGCCGCCAAGGGGCTCAGAGGTTTAGGGATTGTGCTGTCAGAAGTTTAAGCACTTGTGTCCGGAGCAACACGGAGTGTGGGAAAGAGGTGAAGTAGCGAGTGCAGTGGGTGGAGAGGAGTGTCAGGAGTTATCTGTGACAGACGAGGGGCAGCGAGGGTCGAGGGAAGTTTAGTTAGTTAACGTAGGCGATGAAGAGTTTTAATCGCTGATGGATTCTATAATTTCATTAGTTTTGGCCACTTTTACACTTACTTAGTTAAGTTAATTACATATTTATTCCGGGCTTGATCTCTTTCTGGCAGCGACTCTGGACAAACATCACTTTAACCCCGATTCGTTGATTTTGCTGTGATTTCTGAAATCTGATATTTAAAGGTTTTTAAAGTTTATGGACACTTACAAGCGTGAGGATTCTATAAAAAGACAAATATTATTCTCATCTATGTTAAAACACCCACGAATATTGTTTAGGTCCGCCTTTTGCCGTCGACACAGCTTTGTGAAGGTCCACAGTGTTTCCTGACGGCTCTCTATCAAAACATCCAGAACTTTCTCTAACACATTAACTTCAAGGTCAAAATCTTATTTTGCTGTTAAAGTTATCCCACTATCAGACAGGAACCATGGAAATAAGATAATCAGTGTTATTCTGACTAACCCAACTCGAAAAGGTCACAATCCAGTGTACCTCTGGTGCCGGTCCAAAGCCCGGATCAATGGGGAGGGTTGTGTCAGGAGGGGTATCCTGCGTAAAACATATACCATAGGCCGATTTGAAGAAGAAGTCTTATCTTGACTTCAGTTGTCAGTGGTTATAATTTTATGGCTGATCATGCATTCTTCCTGAAGAGGACAAATGAGACTCTTTCTTACTCCGTGTGTTACTCCAGTTGGATCAACGGTTTTTGGCTTTCAGCATCAGGATCACTTTCTACGTTACTTACAGCTGGTATATTTCTTCCTTCTTTTTTTTTTACATCTTAAGTGAGATCGATTTCCCCCGTGGAAATAACACTCACTTTTACATTTGGACTATCGAAAACGACACCGGGGTTTGTTTCCAAAAGGCCTTTTTTTCCACCCCCCTTAGAAAATACATAGTCAAACCTTTTCGAGTCCGTCAAGCAGCGACCTGAAACTTACGGAGGCTTTGCTGGGTCAAAAAAGAAACAAAAAAATCGACCCAAATAGAAATACTTTACATCATTCAAAGAACCAACGCGTTATTAGAAATAAATAGGAAAATGCGACTAGGGAGTCAGAAAAGCACCAACATTTTTAAAAAGGGGGCAGTATATTGAAAAGTGGGGAAGGTATATTTGTGATTTAACAAGAAGGGGGAGGCAGCTTAACTGGCCCAAACAGTCAGCTACTGGGTTCTTATTGGCTATCTTCACGCACGTGTGTGTTCTCAGTAGTCGTAGGCACGTTAGCATCATTTGAGTGTTTGCGTCTTCCATTTTCTCATCGCTGGATGGTGGATGGTGGCAACTTCTCCACCCCCAGCTTCTATTTTTCTACCCTCCCCCATTTCTCCATCACTGGTGTGCTGTGCAGCCCCCTACTCCAGCCTCCTCTGACTCCGTCTTCGCGCTAAAAACAAACCCTAAAACCGTTCCGACGGGCTCGCCTGTGACCTCTGCATCCACCCCCAACCCCACGCCACCACTCCCACTCCCCCCCCCCCTCCCCGTCACGGATTCTGCAGCAGCCCCTCCCACTGGATGGGCTGGGAGAAGACCTCTCTCTCCAGCCACACCTCGTAGCTGTAGTGGAAGTCCTCGGGCAGCTCCACGCGCTGCCCCAGCACGCTCTGCAGGCAGTTGTCCACGGGCGCGAAGTCCCCGTTCCTGCTCTTGTCGTAGCGGCGGCTGTTGAACTTCTCGATGCTGTCCCTCAGGGCGCACTCCTCCGCCTGGAAGTCCCAGGGCCGCGCATCAATGTCTGGAACGGGAGGAGGAGAGAGGAAGAAATGTCTTTCAATCATTCAAGGACACTTCTTTTAATGCATATTTTATGGGTTTACACTTTCACCTTTCCTAAATATGGCATAATACACAAAAACACTTGTCCCTGTATTGATTTATGATCTTTTTTCCACCTTATTATCCACCCTTCACCCCTCTCTCTTACACCCGTGGTGACAGAACACACGCTCTCCTACGATGAATGGTGACCTTGAAAAGTCCCCTGTTCTCTGTTGCTATGGCAACAAAATAGAGCCTGTTCTCCGGTCTACACACATAGATTATATAGATGGAGCCGCACACGTCTGCCGCTCACTGCACAGTTAATATTCATTGAACTGAAATGTCAATGCGCTCTTTATGTTGACGTTACATTCATCAGTCGGGTGCAGAGGAAGACGCCCGGGAATAAATATCTACATCATCCACTCACTTCTGAAGATGTGAGAGGTGAGGATGCTGTGTGTGCAAGTGTGTGTTCTGAGTACCGTTTTTCACTCGTATATCCGTTTTGCCGGTTGACAACCAAACTGGGATCCCTGCGTTATCCGATCCCAAAATCTAGTCACAGGGTCTTGGACTTTTGAATTTTTTATTTTAGCGGATATTGAGAATTTATTTCTGTAACAAGGCCCATTTAAAAAAAAAGAAAAAACTAGGGCTGTAATAACGACGAGACGGACATTAGGTCTAATAAGAACATGCATGAAATACGTGAAGAAGAAGAAGAAGAAGAATTTTTCCAACCACAGAAGTGGATTTCACTGAAACAAAGACGGTTAGAAAAAAAAGTAATTTAAGTTTCACATGAGAAACAACTCAATTTTCAAGATTTAAAAAAGAAAGATTCTATGTTCTGTGAATTAAGGGCTCTATGAACAGCTCAAAAAGTTTACTGGAGTGCAAAAAATTCTAATCTGAAGTCCATTTTGCAAAAAAAAAAAAGAAGTCCCTAGTAAAAAGTTAAACACAAAACTGAAGCATTTAAGTTGCAAAAAGTAGGTTTCACTTGTAACGAGTGATAAATTTAAAAGCATCATACAGAATGTAGTAATAGAGACTTGTGCTCGTTTTCCGTGAGAGGTCACCATGTATGAATAGATTTGCTGCATTTTCACACGTGTGGTTGGTTGATTCTCTTTTAAATGAGATTTTTAATCCTAACGAGACTAAAGGTAAAAAAAATAAAGGCAAAATAACAAAACAAAGAAAAACTTTTGGTCCAGCAGACTCCTCTTTACCGTTTCCGTAGGCCCAGTCGTCATTGAGCCTGTGGCGGACCTTCTGGTAGATTGCCGACATGGTCTTCATGTTGCTCTTCCTCCACTGGCGTCCCAGGTACTTGGTCTGGATCTTAAGCAGCTTGAGGACGTAGAGCTGCATCATGGCCTGCTTGACCTTCAGAGCCCTCTTCAGGATGGGGGCAGACTTGAACACCACCAGCATCTGGAGAATGGAAGGAAAAGCAGATTTGGAGCATGTTTTTGTTGCAGAACCACTTTAGAACTTCATAAATACATTTATTTTGAAAGGAAATCCTTTTTTTTTTTGCAGTTGGGCTGGTGATAGTCCCAGCCGAGATACAGCAGGACGACCAACTCACCATCGTCCGGGAGTGTTTCCACTTTGTCAGCTTGTTTAATATTCTCAGCAGATTGATACAAGAAAAGAGGTTCCTCCAGCAGAACTGGTTGCTGTCTCCTGCTTCCTGTAGAACAAACAAAGGTCATGATGTCACCTGGAAGGCATCCTAACCAGCTGACCTTCATCCGGTGACCATCGATCACGTGACACTCACCAGGCTCTCAGCTGTCAGCTCCGGCATCTCATGGACCACACAGTGAGGAAAGTCCAGCACACAGATGCTGCAACCAGATCACAGAGATTCAATTATACACAAGAAAGACAGCGCTGAAAAAAAGGGGATCATCCAGAAGGATTTAAAGCCTTACTTTACGTCTTTGCATTCGCAAAGTTATTATCTGACTTTGGTTTGATAAGATATTGCCGCTGACTCTGAACTGAGTTAAACCAGTAGCAATGGAACCTTAAAATATAGATTCATGAAGATTAAAATACTTGTTTTAAGAAGGTCCATCTTAAATAACGTTGTTTTCGCTGCTTGTAATCTGCAACATTTGTCATTGTCTGTATTTAAGGCCCATAACAGACTTTCAGTGACTCTTTTGGGTGTGTAAAAAAAAAAGCTAAAACATGTGTGACCTCTTCCTTTCACTTGTTCGATGACAATTCTGTCACCTAGGACTTACTAGGTGGTTTAATCTACTTCCTCTCACACACATTTGCACATTTTTGAAGATACAGAAAAAGCATTAAAGTTAAAGTCCGACTCAGAGGAACTGGTTAGAAAAAACACTTGATCCACAGTTATACCATTTCCACTTTAGCTCCTAAATGCAGGCGTAGCCTACGGGAGAAGAACGCTACCTGTTTTTGGCGCTGATGTAGGACATGATGTTCTGATTGAAGAACTTGAGGATGAGTGGGATACAGTTGGCAAACACTAGGTGCTGGGAGACGATCTCAAACTGCAGGGAAAGAGGAAGCAGCAGCGTGGAATAGTTAGAGTTTAATAGTCTGGGAAAAAGAACTGCTAAATGATGAAACATACAAGGCGGCGCTCCTGCAGTCCGTTCATATGCATCAAATCTGGACTAAATCGGACTAATAATAATAAGACATTTAATTTATAATGGCTCGGAAGTTCTGTTAAGTTTTTGTAAAAAAAAAAAAAAAAAAAACTCCCCCTAGTGAATATTATTTGAACTATTAAAGTAAAATAAATCCTATAAAAGATAGATATCTCCTCTAATGGATTATTAAGTACCAAATTTGGACTAAATCAGACCAACCGCTGACGATTTAATGCCTGTAAACCTATGGAGATAATGCGCCCGCGAATGGCGAAAATTTGCAACAGGCTTTCCCAAAATTGATCCAGTTCTTCCTTGCATTAAAGTCTATAAGGGATCAAAATTTGAAAATGATCCTTTAAACAGTTTTTGATTTATTGTGTCAACAGGATGGACCTGCAGCAGACGCGTCCGTCATGACCCTTCCATAATACCCCCGACTTCACGGGGATGTAATAATAATAATTCTGTATCTGATAATCCTGCATCTCTGATGAGTTTCCTGTTTGGAGAAAAGGTCAAGAACAAGGGGATTTGTATTGACATTCGAGAGCTCAACAACTCCATCACCTCCACCAAGGAGCTTTGGAAAAGATTAAAAACAAGCAGATCATCTGGTGGATCTCTTTATATCTATCTCTATATATTTCAGGACATTATTGACTGGGGTCATTTAGAATGCATTAGATATTCCCTGTCTGTATGAAATGTTCCCTCAGTTACCCTTCTTGTAAAACATTGTTTGTGAGGTGGATATTGTTGACTTCCCCACTGCAGCGTCTGATTGGTCTGCATGTAATCTCCCTCTGTGGCAGCAGAGGGCGCTGCTACTGAAACTCTGCAGGGCCAAATATAAGAGAGGGAAATAATGATTTCCTTGGAGGTGAGTTAATTGCATTAACTTTAGGGGGAAAAAATAACTTGCTCTGTTAATCTGGAATCAAAAGAATGATTATCTCAGAATTTGCAAGATGATTTTTTCTTGTATAAAAGACAAATCTCCTTTGTTTTTTTCGAGTTCTTTCGATATTTCATGAACTGGTCCCGGAAGAAATGTCATTCATCCCAAAGCAAAGTTAGGAGCAATTTAGGATTTTTCATAAACTATACAGTTTAAGAACTTCACTCTATTTTTGAAACAGAAACAGCATCATTTAATTTTTTATGTTTCAACTCATCACAGATTTCTGAGACACTTATTAACTCTGAGAACCAGTGCGATTATTCCCATTTACGTTATGCCTCCTCAGGTCATTCCTTAGTAACAGCAACCATCTCCACATCTCTCATCCCGACTGATCGGGAAAATATAACAAGATGTGACGGGTTGAACTTGGGACCCATCCCAAGAGAACACCTCAGACTAGGAGCTCTCCTTCAATCTGCCTCCACTCAGATGATTAAAGGTGTATCGAGTCCATGCGTGAGGTGGAGAGGTGTGAGTGGGCGGTGGAAGTCCGAGGATGGGGGGGTGGGGAGGAAGATTAAAGAAGAGAGTGATGGCACACTTAATGCTGGATAATCGGATGGAGGGAGGTGGAGGTGAGCTCGTAGGGGTGGTGCATGGATACCAGTGTTTGTGTGTGGTGGTGGGTGATGGAGAGATGAGGAAGTGAAAAGAGGAGAGAAAGATGGCGATGTGAGGTGCATGTAGGAGGGAGGAGCGGACATGTGTGTCTGCTTGACCTGATAGACGTGGTTGAGTTTGAGGTGCTTGAGGAGGAGCAGCAGCAGAGCTGAGATGGACTTTACGATGATTTCCTTGTGACGGTTCACGTCGATTCCCAGCTTCATGCTCTGAAGGACGGTGATGCTGGAGGATGCACACACACACGCACGCACACACACACACACACACACACACACACACACACACACACACACACACACACACACACACACACATACACACACACACACACACACACACACACACACACACACACACACAAAAAGAACCTTGAATAAAAGCGATAATCACACAGATACAGACATTATATGGATTCTTTTGTTGAATCATCAGAGGTGTTTTCACTTGGCAGTTGTGTACAATACAGAAAAAGACGTTTTCAACCATGAGCACAGACGGGTCATATCTCCAACATGCCACCTCTCTTTCCCCAATATGTCATTATACATAAAAGCAACAGTGACTCGATGGTTTGACCCTCATAAAATGACTCCTTGACCATGAAAATGCACCCTTAGAATTTACAATCACCTTTTTAACATGATTGGTTTGATAGTTATATTAATATTTAACTGATGGTGGTTCTCTTCAGAATATGGATCCAAAATTTGTTTCATGCTAATCTGTCAAGATTTTGTTTTATGATTTATGGACTGTTTTTATGTGTCATGTAAAGTTCAAAATGTAGAAAACATTTCTCGACTCCGCCCCTTTATCAATAACCCATAACTGGAATCATTGTCTGTATAATATTCATATTCCAATGTCCAACTGGATCACAGTATGCACCATAATATTATGCGCTTGCGCATTTACACGCTGACTCTTGTCTGTGGTTTATTATTATGGATTTTTACTCTTATCTTCTGTTATCTGGGGATTTTTTGTCTTTAGGAGCAGCGGGATCTTCTCCGGCTCTGCTCGCTGTTTCTGTCTGGTGGACAATTTGAAAGACAATAATGGGAATCCTGACATTTTTTCTGGACCCAGTCCGGACTGAAATGACTTTTTCCTGTCACATGATCAGTCCCTCCGCTAAGCAGGATTCATCAAAAATCCGTAAGTACTTAATGCACATTAGAAAACTTCCTTTCTCTGCCTCATTATCTGGATCTACTTCTAAATTTGAGGGACATAAACATTCATCAAGTAGTTGAATCCTTCAAAAAAACTCAAACAGACAAGAAAGATGGATGAAAACACCATTTCTTTGGCGGAGGTAAATGAATATGTGACAATAAGTGAGAAGACAAGATGATTCAGAGCAGCTGGTCTGAATCAGTGCTTTCGTTTTATCTCATCTCAACACCTCTTCTTATCACAACATTATCTGAGCTTTATATGCTATGTTCTAGTTTCATCTTTGCTTTCATTCGTAAACGATAATTAATGATATTGTGGGAAAGGAGCAATTACAGGAGTTTTGTTTTCTCACTTAACAAGCGATGCCAACAGAACTCTAACAATAATTACACAATCATATTTGCTGCTTCCAAAAAAGCCTCTTCAGAATATAAAAATGCTGAGGCCTAATACATCCCAACTACTGACAGGTGCCATGACAAGGAAATTAACGTTATTCTGACTTCAGTCAGTGGTCATAATGTAATGGCAGATGAATATGTGTCTGTGTGTGTGTTTGTGTGCTTGTGCAACACAAGTGTGGTCCTGGCTATGTTGGTCAAGACTTGTAAAAGAGTTTTTTTCTCAAATAAATAAAGCTTAAATGAAATAAATAAATAAAGCTTCTCGTTAATGGTGGTGAAATCTGACAGCCGGACTAAAATACTTCACCTCCAGTTTAACAAAAACCAGCTAAATCATAAAAACGATTCCTGGAGTCGGACTGCAGCGGTCTCTACTTACGGCATCTCCTCGGGCAGAACATCCGCCAAGATGTTAATGGAGTCGGTTTTGGCTTTGGAGGTCGGAGCTGCAGCCAGCAGCAGCTTCAGGAGGGCAATCTGACACAAGCAGCAACAGCAACATATCAGAGCCCACATCAGAGATCAGAGGAGTGTATATTGTTGTTGAACTGGTGAAATGTGATTTGGACGCTTGATAGTGACTGTTGGATCACGGCTACAAAATTATAAACCAATCGCAAAAAAGCATTTTCCAGCAAAACCGAGTCAATAATGCTAATCAGGAGGAAGATTATGAGCCACTCACCACGTACTGGGAGAGGTTAGGAAGCATGCCCAGATACAGCATCTCCACTGGAGTCTCCTCCACCTCCTCCTCGCCCTGCACAACACAAGACACCCGTGAAATCATCTGTACAATTCATAAGAGTTATATTACAGTAAACACAAAGACATCATCCTTTCAAGCTTAAATCCAACTGTTCATATTCAGTAAGGCTAAAATTTAGAAATCATACCAAACGCTAATGTTCTATAAAGTCAATCCACTTCACATGAACTTTAATTTAACTCTCTTCATTGAATCTTTATTTACGTTTTTTGCAATTTGGTTTTCTAATAGGCAGTTTTCCACGATCTAACATCTTATTTGTTATTTTTAACAGTCTCTAAGTCTATTAATGTATTATGACAACTCTGTGACTTAAATTAAATAAAAGAAATGTACGTCTACGGAGGTGTCACATTAAAGTGTCGTGACATTAAAATGGTACGAGCAGAAATAAAATCACATGTAGACGTTACTGACCAGCGTCAGAGGACAATGTTGAAGCTCCTCCTCCTTTTTGATCTGGACCTCAGCGATGGACACATATTTGTGCTGGAGAAGAGAAGAAAATCATAAAACACAAATGATCGATCTCTCTCTCTCTCTCTCTCTCTCTCTCTCTCTCTCTCTCTCTCTCTCTCTCTCTCTCTCTCTCTCTCTCTCTCTCTCTCTCTCTCTCTCTCTCTCTCTCTCTCTCTCTCTCTCTCTCTCTCTCTCTCTCTCTCTCTCTCTCTCTCTCTCTCTCTATTTAAATATTCAAACGCACAACTAGTTTGGTGAAGTAAATTAAGTGAAGTATTCTCCATATAAGATGATGAGACGCCTAAATCTAGATGTTTCCATGGAAACCACACAAAAAAAAATTAACGTAAATTTTTCAAACTACAATAAAAAGGCACAACTATATTATACGGATAATATCTGTCTTATAGAGAGCTTAAATGTAATTTAATCAAATTTCCCTTTGGAGTATTTGACATAGATTTACCATCTTATATTCAGAGTAAACATGTGATCATTTCCACACAGAGAAGAAAAGACAGCGTGAATAAAGACAAAATCAGGCAAAGAGACAATTGATTTAACCATCAGTAATAACAATCACAGTATCTGGACATGACGTACCTCCCTGACACCCTCCGAAAAAACAAACGCATCAGTGTTCAACTATTCTCCATTCCTGTGGTGAGATGACTGTATTTTGTTTTGGATATAAACAGATCAGCCATAACTTTGTAACCACAAACAGGTGAAGTCAGGAAAATGGGGTTTTCTCGTTACCACGGCACCTGACAGCTGAAGTTGAAACTTTGGAAGCAGTAAAAAAATAGGCTAAGTCTAAGAATCTGGGTGATTTTGACACGAGAAAAATAGTGAAGTCTAGACGACTGGGTCACAGCATCTCAACAACTTCAGGTCTCAGTGGGCGTTTCCCAGCCAGAAGGGTCATACGTACCAAAGCAGTCCGGCTGCAGGGACATGAGCACCCACGTCTCAGTTATGCCTGATGGAGTGGATTAGGCCCCACCCACTGACAGGTGCCATTGTAATGAAACAATCAACGTTACTCTGACTTCCACTGTGAGTGGTTATAATGTTATGCCTCCTCAGCGTGTATCTCCCCATTACATCCTAGTAGGTGGAGACATGGAGATGTGAATGTTAATGAGCCGTGATTCTTCTCCCACCTGTTTCAGGGTCCTGACGCTCTCATGGATGGGTCTGGGTAATCCCACAAGGGTGTCTATGTCACTATGAAACAATTTACATTGTTACACCAGACCGGAGGAACACAGTTAAAGAATATTCCAGGATTATCTCAGATGGAATAGCTACCTCCCAAGAGTGAAAACCGATGAACTTGTTTCTGCTGGTCTCAAGGAAGTGCTCAATGTCTTTCTCCCTGTACAAACACAAACAGGCAGCAGTCAGATTTGGGTTGCCACAATCCTGCATATAAACAACTATAAGAAAAAAAACAGGCCATTTTTCAAGGGAACACTAAAGTGCATGCGTACACCCCCACAAATGAGCACAAGAGCCCAGCACTCTGCATTAGCTCTCCTCAAATCTCATCAGTCACACTGCAGCTCTCTGAGCGCGTCGGCTGCAGAGCCTCCTACTGATCGCCCTTGAATCAGCGCCGTACGTGTGAGCACTCTGATCCCAACACACTCTCTGTGGAAACATCCACGGTAATGGAATGTAGCTTTTGATAACAAATGCATGACAACAAACGACGTGTCCTTTCTTAGGTCCGTTTTCCGAGGCGCCATAGCAGAGGCAGCAACCTGGTGAAGACGCACGCTAGAACCCAGATGGCGAGCATATGCTGGTTCATGGCGAGGAGAGCAAACTGACAGTGTGTTTTTTCTATTTATGGGTTCTAACTCCTCAAGTGGTGGCAGAGGATCAGGGTGGCAAAACAACGGCAGCTGCCAGCCAAATGGTACAAAGTCCTGGCTGGAAGTTTCGTTTTCTCTCGTGATGGAAAGAGCAGGTGATGAATCTGACATCCGGAGGTTTAATGTGCTTTTAGACAAATTCTGAATGCAACAGCGGTGCTTTTTGAGCTATAAGCTATAAAAGCTATACTATATTAATCTATACTAACAAACATCTTTCATATAGAGATGGGTGCTTCAGTTTTCTTCTGTGTGAAGGATCTGTGTCAACCCTTCCTGTCTGACCTTTAGGTTTATGTACAGATATTTTAAAAAAAAAGCATAATTTATCATACAAATAAAATTAGAGGGTAAATAAATGCAGATTAAATCGTTAATTTTACTGGATTCTAAAATCCTGTTCAAAGCAGAGATGAAGGCTGAGCATTTAACCTGACTTTAGGGGCCCAGGGGAGACCCTTGGGAAAGTTGACCCTTTCTGTGGGCGGCCTGAGGGGAGGCGGTGGAGGTGGGGGCTGAATGATGACATCCCGGTCCAAGGGGTCCACCTCGCCCTCGATGCCGCTGTCTGTGTCTTCGGGGTCCTCGTCCTCGTCTCGGGCGTCGTCGTTCTTGAAGGGGTCCCGCTCGTTGTATGTGTCCAGGCTGTCCTGCTTGACCAGGGGCTGGGAGAGAGAGAGAGAGAGAGGGAGGACGTGTGGTGAGCTGCACTGGGAGGTCAGGTCACATGACCAATAAAGACCGAGCAAAAAGTGACTCAATTCAGTTGATGGATAACGCCTGATATCTTACCTTTAATACCTCATAATGCAAACTGATGCTATGTGCTAATGTTTCCTACCTAGAATTTTTAAGTCCTCATCAAAATTACAGAAGACTCCATTATCGCTAACATCATCAATGACATCCATTATTTATATTATATAACAGTACGGCGGCCCCCTGACTGCAGATGTAGTCGTAGGGGAAAACCGACGAGGTGAACTTCTTGAAGAGAAAAGCATTACAGAAGACTGCAGACAGAATTATTTCTGATATATCACATATTTGCAATATTAGGAATAAAGTGTGAGCTGCCTAACAAATAAAAGCATTAAATTCACATTTGGGGAATACATGGAAATGCTTCGGCATTGAGGTAAACACAATATATTCTGCAGGACTGGTGCGCACTAACATTTCTTTCTAGTATGGAGGGAAATGACAAAAGCATGTCTGCTTTTTGCCTGGCAGTCATGAAGTCGTATGGTGTAACTCCGTTGATAGAGCGGCCATCTCCCAATCGGAAGATCGGAAGGTAGCCAGTTCAGATCCCAGCAAAGTCTACTTGTCGCCGAGTCCTTGAGAAAGACCCTGAAACCCTAACTACCCCGACACATCAAAGGGCCGACCACTTGTCCCTCAGGAAAGGTTAAATAATTTCTCTATGTTGTACTGTGTATGACTCTAAGGGATCAATAAAGGTTACATTATTATAAACAGAGAGAACCGGTGGGTGTGTGATGTTTTGAAAATGTGTTAGGTGTGTAAAAAACACGCAGGATATTTGAAAAGTAGTTGTTAGCAACTAACCCAAAGAGGAAAGGGATGACAATAAACCAAAAAAGTCCTCAAATTGGGCCGACGTTATGAGGTCGAGGAGCGCCTTACCTTCCATGCAGAGCATTAGATCAACCATGATCTAACAGAGAAGGCAAAAGTGCTGCTCAATGTTTCAATAGCGTCACACCATACGCAGACGACGCTGTGTTATACGTACACACGTACGTATACACTGGTATGCTATCTAAAATCACTCAAGGTGCCGGTTTGTTCAGTGAAATTAAACAAATGTGGCGTGAAAAAGGGGCTTACAATCTGTGTAAGAAGGGATATGTGTATATGTATGTATATATATGTATGTGTATGTATATGTGTAATACATATATAATACAAATATATAAAAACGAGACATAGTGGGTTATTGAAAAAGCTGCGGCTGCTGAGGTGGAATTTCTACTTTTCAACTGAGCTGGCGAGCCGTTTCTCCGTTTCCTGTTTTTGGTTTAAGCCAGGACAATCATCTACAGGCTTTGGCCTTCCTGTTAGCCTACATTTATGTGAGTAGCAAGACGATAGTAGTCCAACTACTTCAGAAAAGTGAATTAACATATTCCCCAGAATAGTAGTCGGTTCTTTTAACTCTTAACCGTGTTCTATTGTAAACAAATTCCAATGCTAGAAATCTTTTCATGATGTGTTCATACAGACAAGTAGGCCTACCAGAAGTGTTCATCCCCGAAAAGACGCCAACCCCCTGTGTTTAACAAGCAATCCCCCTGATCTAACTCCTCTAATTAAGTGTGACTCATTAATAACCTCAGTATAAGATTATTATATTGACTCAACCTAACTATTTCTATGAAGTCAGCAATATTTTCTAAGATCAGATGGACTACAAACTGAGTTTTGAACAAACATCTTAAAACATGATATATACTAGATAGATCTCCTTGTTTCCATTCATGTGCACCAACTTTGTATTTTTTAAGGGGATCACCACTTCAGAAATAAGGTCCTGAAAACTTTTGGAGATAAAGCTGCCCCTTGTGGCAGAAATGTGCGACTGACCTTTCCCGAATTCACTCTAGTTGTTCATCACACATCTATGTCTATGTTCATCTATGGGGGTATGAGATTGATGAAAAAGATCTACTAAATAGCTCTCGAGTTAAAACGAAGGATGTGATGCAGGGAGGAAAGTAAAATAAAAAGATCTCCGCTGTCACATTCAAACTCGTGAAGTGACGCGAGAATTTGCTCTGCTTTCGGCGTGAACACACCATAAAATTACCATTTTTCTCAATGAGGTTGAAAAAGAACGGATTTCCACAGCAACTGCAACAAAAATTTCAGAACTTACCACAAATCTGCAAAAGGAGAACAAGCAAAGCCCTTTGATCCACTGGAGTCTGAGGTCAAGCCTTCGTGACCCGTCACCCTAACCCTGAGTCGGCATGTTTTAGTGTTCAGTATGGTTATATAGTACGTTAAAGTGAAGAAAAGGTCATGGAGAAAATGTGCTGAAAACCTGAACCCCATTGGCGTGTTATTATTATTATCATTATTACATATTATGTAATGTTGCATATAAAAGCTTAGGGTCCGGGTTGATGCCAGCGGGACCTCAGACCCCAGCTAAGACTTCATATTGAGCTTTGATCTACAAACAAACCCATTTCAGTTCAGGTGCAAAATGCACACTCATACTCACACACACACACACACACACACACACACAGACACACACACTCACACACACACACATGTACACATATCTCAGTTCCAGCTAATTCTCTGATGAATGGTCGTGGCCATAGTGCAAGCATCAGGCATGAGTAGAAGGACATTAGGACATTAGTCGAGCTGGTGCAGTAGATGACTGGTGCGCCAGTGGGGGAACAAACGGTGGACAATGTGAGGACTCTGGTGAGAGTATGGTGGAAGGAGGGTGGGAGGGAGGAGTTGGTGAAACCGTGGCATGAGCCATTCTCGATGGAGAAGCCATTCGCTGACAAAGCTGATATTGTTTTTTTTCCCATCAGGGTTAGGGGACAACTGCTCTCAATTACATCCATTTAAGGGAGGGATGAGCATAAAGCATAAAACAACGCCTACAGAAGAAAAAAAGAAATCCTTGACCATCTCAAATCGCCTCCACGATGAATGCATTTCAGTGACATTGGCCCCTAGTCCAGAGTCTGCAGTGCAGGTGATCTTTGAGGCCAAACCTGGCAGCCATGTGATGGAGATACAGGGGGAGATGCTACTATGTCTGAGGTGACGGTCTACATGGAGGCTGTGGATAGTGACCGCTTCAGCAACAATGAAAACAGCCAGCAAGTCAGCCCTGTCTCTCAAACCCCGCCCCCGCCCCCGCCCCCCCGTCTGAGCAGGTGACAGTGGAGGAAGGAGAAGGAGGAAAGGAGAAGGAGGAGAGGAGAAGGAGGAGAGGGAAAGAACAGTGTGAGGTGTTAGTGATTGGGGTGGAAAGGAGAAGGAGATGAAGATGATGAAATGAGCACAGCAAAGAAGGAAGAAGGGGGGTGGGGTCCAAGATGAGGAGGAAAAAAGAGGCCAAAGGAATAAGTGGGAAATTAAGAGCAAAATTAAGATGGAAAAAATGATTTTTTTTTGTATCACCTATCAAGGTGAGTGGGGGAAACAGGAATAAGGAAAGATAAGCATGAATGGAAGATGAGCACAAACGACAGAGATAATGGATGAGAGATAAAGGAAAACGTGTAAATGCAAAAAAAAAAGAAGAAAAAACACATGCAGGAGGCGATGATTAAATTAAAGGAATAAATAAAACATTTTGGGAGATGCCAAAATAGTTGATTTCCTCATATTAAATGTACCAAAGCCTGATCATCAATACGAGTCGTGTCAATCAGTGCTTAGTCTGCCGGTCAGTGAGGACGACCCAAAACATTATGAGCAGATTTCGATGGAATGTTGGGGAAAGCTCAGACCTGAGAAGGGGGGGGGGGCTGACGATTCAATGGTGAGGATGACGATGGCATGATTCGGAATTAGAGTCAGGAGGGTCAACGCGTCGCTATAAGGCGGTGACACGTGTGACCCGTGTGAACTCTGAGGTAGATAAGATTCAAAACAGCCGGCGGAGACTTAGGAAAGTCCAATCGAGAGGAAGAACTGTGAAAGACTGGAAAATTACAAACTGCTGTTTATTTAGCTTTTTATGAAGACTGAAGCCTGTTTCCAGTTTTATGCTAACCAGCTGCCTGTTGTCTCAAGTTTAAACAGTCAAATGATTCCTCTAGGAATTATTAATGAAGCAGCGACCCGGATTTCATCAGAAGCACTAGCAGAGTTGAAATTCCAGGGGAAAAACTGGAGTTTACTTTTTGTAGTTTTCACTACGGATACACTTATATACGGTAAATTTTTGGCAGAAAATTCACTCTGATTTTATTTGAATCTATACGTGACTATATATAAAGGTATAGATTCAAAAAAAATGATTCAAAGCTGATCATTTTTAGAGTATTGGACTTTTTCTTTCTTTTTTTACACTACGTAATAATGTTTTTCTCTCTATAATAAACAAAACCCCTTTTTCAATCAATGTTATGTAATATATAAAACATGTGGTTTACTTTGAAAAATATCAGATTATTTGTTTGTACTATATTTTTGATTTGAATGCACGTTTATGGTGTATCCATAAATTAAATGTGTATTATTACCATTATTATTATCATTTTCATTGTTTTTTTTGTCTACTATGGAATGATCGGATGAGTTATGGGTTAGAGTTAAACAATAGAAAGAGGAAGGCGAGGTGAGAGGAAGAGAGAGAAAAGAATGTGGCAGATGAAGAGTGCTAGAGCTCAATGCAGAGAGAGGCAGGAAAGGAAGAAGAGGGAATTGTGGGTAAAGACCTGCTTCTTGGAAAAGGGACTGTCTCCTTCCAAGCTATCAACAAAGGCACTCTGTGGGGACACAAGGAAGAGGGGCAATGAGAAACCGATTAGAGACGGAGCCCGTCCAGTCAAAACAGACCTAGACAAAGAACTTATAGTCGTACCGGCGCCAAAACCATCTCTGGCATCAATGACTTACAGCAGAGAACCAGTGATGTTGGCCAGGAAGAACTTTAGGGACCCATCAAAGAGTTGGAAAGTAAAGAACGATAGGTTCAGTTTGCAACAACAAAGTGAAGGTGTTGGGCAAAAAAAAGGGACATTAAGCAAAAATGAGTCTGAGGCAGCATGAATATTGTTAAATCTGACACATCAGTGTTACTCAGAAAGATTGAGAGCAGGACCAACTGTTGTTTTCTCTCTAGCAGATGATGCTAAAAAGATGTGTGTGTGTATATATATATATGTATATATATATATATATATACTTCCTGTTTCAGTTTGAGATGATTACATGCCAACAGGCTGCATTTTTGTCCCATTGCCTAAATATTCTGATGTTATATGATCGTCTGCATCATAACTGAGCAGCTGTAGGTGGGAAATCAAGTAAGGAGTCAACTGTAAGATAATATGTGCTTAGCTTTGAATGTTTGCTAGGAGTGGAGGGGGGAGCGGAGGGGAGGGCGGGTTAAGCTTTACCCTGCGGCTGCGTCGACCTCTCTTCTGCTGCTGCTGTTGTTCGATGAGCTCCATGGCTGAGGCCGGCGGCGAGGCCGCTCTCATGGCCCGAACCACCTTGATGCTGTCCTCCGGAAGCGGAGGCAGGCTCAGACGCTCGCGGCCGCGCACTTTCATTTCCTGGAGCTCCTCGAACCCCCCCAAGGTGAACTAGGATGATAAGGATTAGAGACTGATACAAAAGCTACATTCACATTGTAAGTTTCATTCTTCAATATTGACTCACAGCTGGGATTGAGATTGGTTATCTCACATTCAGAACGAAATGGAAGTCCAGAGAGCTGATAACCTCCACCAAGCAAAGTTACAAATCCTAGTGTGGTCATAATCAAGACTTACACTAGTTTTCTTGTGGCCATGATTATAGTAGGATAAGTGAGAAAGAAAAAACTGGATCCATACCATTTTCTAGATAAGCCTCAAAATTTAAACACAAATTTCATTGAAATGAATGTAATGGATTCCCAGACTTTGGATCAAAACATACAAAACTTGTGTTCTGGCACTATAATAAAACGTAGAGCACGTAACTTCATCAAGCAGATGTAAAAATCCTACGATGTCCCTGCATAATAGGACATAGATTTAATCTCACACCCTGGAGTGATCTCCTCAAACACTTGCAGGTTTAAGAGTGATCATAATTTTATTTTCACTCTTTTTTTTGTAAATGCATTATATATCATGGGTGGTGAGAGGGTCAGGAATCTATCCCATCAGGCAGTGGGTGAGAGGCAGGGTGCACCATGGACATTTTCTCACCAGCATTGTCTTCCAGAGCAGCAGCAGTACTTTCTTCATAGGGAAGTGTGGGGCATTCATGCTGCAGAACTTGGTTACCATGGTGAAGAGGAGCAGGGCAAAAGGCTCTCCATTGTAGAGAGGTGAACCTGGGGGTCAAAGGTCAAAACCAGTGTTTTTTGGAAAGCACCTGTTAAGACGTTATGTTTGTGCGGCACGAACTAACGGCCATGAAGGACTGATTGATTTTTGTCTTCATTATACCAAATTGGAGTTGTATAAAAAGTTGTGTAGACATTTTAAAAGATGCAAACACAGCGTTTTGTTTTTTTTCTTCTACACATACCGAGCTCACTCTTGAAGGCCTCTCTGGTTGCTCTCCACTCAGGTCTGTCGTCCTCTGTCTGGACTCTAATGGTCTCCACCATCAGGTACATGATGCTCAGCAGAACTCTGCAAGGGAACACATGGGACTCAGCACTGCCTGTAGTGTGTGTGTGTGTGTGTGTGTATGTGTGTGTGGTTGTGTGTGTGTGTTTGTGTGTTTGTGTGTCTTCGTTTGTTTGTGCATGGTCAGCATTGATCTGGTGCCAACAATACAAATAGGTTCAAACAGTCTGCCAGAACAAGAATCTAGAAAGAACACGGCGGGCTTACCTCCGCCAACGCCTTAGTTGTTAACCTGAACAATTGGAAAATAGTTTTCTCGTGTAAGCCTCCGCCAGTATTCATGCCTCTGAAGGGAGAAACAGGCGCGCTCGTGTGTGTGTGTATAAAAATAAAGCCTCCGGTCTCGTATAACCATGAGGAGATCAACGAACCTTCTATTATAACACGCAGATCTAAGCAGACACTATGATGATGTCACTATGATGAAGTCACTTTACTCAGATCGCCCTCATGCTAGATTCATTCTGCCTAACTAGGTCTACACTGTCGCCCCCGACAGCAAGTGTGTATCCCTGAAAAGCCTCCAATCCCCTGTGTTGTACAAGCAACCCCCCTGATTGAACCCCTCAAATTGAATGTGACTCATTAATGATCTCAAACGGTCCATACTGACTCAACCTAACTATTTATATGATGTCAGAAATAAGATAGGACTAAGATACGACCCTGTTGTGACTCAAGGATGAAGTTGAATACATTTTAAATAATAATAAAACAAGACAGATTTCCTCGTGGGACGTTATTAGACAGATTGTCAAAAAACTTTTTTTTTCAAAAAAGACCCCCTGATGAGTGAGATTTGAACAATTACTCTAAAATATGACAAATACAGGTTCAAATTTCATAGGAGGTAAATCTGGGCTTAAAAACGGACGCTCGGTTAGAAAGATAAGTCTGAAAAAAAACCTTTTTTGAAACAAATAGTGAGTAAAATTGTAACTATTTGAGTATAGTGTGATAAAAGATAGATATCCTCTAGTTGATTTATATGTACCAAATTTTTACAAAATTGTACCAACTTTTAAGAAATTATGGTCCGAAAGCTTTTGGAAATATAACTACACCCTGGTGGCAGAAATGTGCAACCAACCTTTCCCAAAATTCCCAGAATCAATCTAGTTCTTCCTCACACTGAAGTCTTTTCTTGGGGGCGGCGTGTGAATCTCTGCTTTTATTACAAAGAGGACTTTAGACAAACAGGAAATGGTGAGACAGAAGGCCACAAGTAAAATCCAGCCAATGGTCACTGCTTGGGGACTCGGCCTTTAGGCAGAAGCTCGTATCTCTCAGAGTGGAAGAATGTGAAAAAGTCATCCTGTTTCTGCATTGGTACTTGAGTCTACTTTGAAATTTGATCTACTCTCCCTTGGCTGAAGAACCACCCCTACACAGAATCACATCAGATTCTGTTGGAACCTTTTCAGGATATCTGGTAGAAACACAAATGCCAGGTCACCCTGACCACCCGGATATGATGACCTCTACGAGGGAGGTAATCACATGATGGAGGAAATGATGCGTAACAATGAAAGGCGAGTACATGACAGAGATGGATTGTATCCTTGCGAGTTGAAGTATGAGAGGAAATTATTGTCTACGCTCTTCCACAGTAATTTTGCCATCCATTTATAATTGAGTAATGTAAGTGGGGCGGATGAGCTGCGCATTAAATACTTTATGCTCAACAAAGCAATGCACTTCATTGGAAATGACTTCAATGGTTCATCTTCATTTTGAAGCAGCAATTAGATGCAAATCTATTCCTCTAACCGGTAATTATATGTAAGTGTCCAAGTAGGGAACACATGGATGGACCTCTGGGTGAGCATAGGGGTGTGTATATCTGTGAGAAAAGCGGTGTTTTGTCTGAAAATATATCCCGTTGAGCCGACAAAGAGCCTCCATTTACAGCGAGGGAAAGGAACAACAACTATAATCAAACCTGGTGTGCATGTGTAAACATGCAAAGGAAAGGTAATATTGATGTTAACTGAAAATAACCAAGAGAGGACGTAGAACTGATAACATGCAATAATTAAGGACATTACTTTCGTTCCTCATGTGAAATGTGGAATGCAGAAGAGGACGGTGGTGTGCATAGCGCTGACCTGAGGTCTGTGCTGTCTGCAAGAGAGATGGCTGGTTTCCTCACTGCACTGCTGCACGCCTGGTTGTTGCTGCAGACGCAAAAACACACTTTACACGCAGTCATGGAATAAATGCATCACTTTAGCATAGGATGAGACGGACAAGTATGAATACAATCAAATACAACTTCAAGAACAAGAACAATCAGAACGTGATTCCCTCAATTTAATACAAGGAAGAGTCACAGAATGTTTTTATCGTCTTACCCATGACAAAAAAACACCAAACATAATGTTCTGTTCCTAGGAAGTCCTGTGATTAAAAGGTAACTGAATGATATTTATAGTCCTAAATTATAGTTACGGGTTCACCCGCTTGAGTAGGAACTCTGATGAGGTGAGCGATGACTTTTACTGGGGTTTGAATACGAGGTGACACATTCTCTTTGACGTTCTTCAGAACGTGAAAGGTGGCGGGGGCATCTGTGTCCTGAATTCCCATCGGCCTTCAGTTTAGTTTCCCCGGAAACTAAAGAAGCCCTGCACCTCAAATGAGGCAGAGACCGGCAGCAACAAAGATGACTTGAAGCCGTCGCTGCTGCACGGCGTCGTCGCTGAGGGGTTTCAATTGAGCATCAGGGAATATGTGTTTCCTGTTTTCCCCACAGCCCTCCTCTCGCCCTAGTGAGCGCCTCTAACCGTTCAGAGGACATCTGAGGGGGAACGAGGCGCATGAAGAGGGACCGAATCATCAAACGTGGAAGAATTTTGAGAGTTTTGTCAGCAAGAAAGATAGTTTTCAGGTCTTCTTGAACCTTTTGACTTTTAAAAAACATAACTATCAGACAACTGCATCCTAGAAAAAACACGAGATTCTAAGGATAATGGGAAAATTTTCATTTATCTTCGCATATGAACCTCCTCCCTTCCTGTGTTGCCACAGTCCTTGACCCCAAGGGTCTTTCCTCGCCTGTTAAGAATCCCTTTTTAAGCCTCTATTGTAAACATGACCGACATCCTTTCTGTAATCTCATCACGCAAAACCAGGGCGCGAGTGAATCTGATGGATGGTTGTGGTTGTTTATTCCGGATCTGTTGTCATCACGTGGCAGTTTCCCAGAGGAGTTTAATGAGTCGCACTCACAGATTGTATTCAGTGTGTCCTACTCACTCCATCTCCATGCTGAGCAGCTCCAGCAGGGCCGTGAAGATGCCCATGTCGTACAGCAGAAAGACGTTGTGTCTGGACCAGTGGAGCACGTCTACCTCTGTGTCACACTCATCAAACACTCCTGAGGAAAAAGTGTGAAGAAAAAGCAGTTGGCCAACGATGCGTTTCAAAATGTCTTTCGCCGGATTTTTACAATTTTTTAGGAGACGGACAAAGTCAATGTTTTTAAATAGTACAATTATTGTTTATTGTAAATTCTACAGCATGGTTGTTGGGCCAAAATTCTGAGATTTGAGCCCCATAACCCAAAAACTCTAATGGGAATGTAAACAATAAAAATAAAAGATCAAAAATAAAATCCCCCAAAAAAAGACTTAAAAAAAAGAAACGGAACAAAGCTAGAACCCTAAGAGATGTGGGTTTTTTCCTGTTCTGTTGAAAGGCTTTGTGGTTCAGGTGGAACCAGTGCAACAAAGGTCTGCTGAGGACAACTGAACAAGTGGAACCCAGTTAGATGGACTCTCGAGGATAAAGCCGCTCTTTGAAGCGATGAGGTTCCAGCAGACCTATTGCATTTTTAAAAAAAGAGCTTAAAAGGCTTCTCGGTAAAATAAGGAGCTTGAGCAAAGAAGCAATTGTTGGCCACAAAAACTAGCATATTTTGGGCTTCTGGATTTGGAACATGGGAATAAACCAGCATGCAAGAATGATAGGTGCGTTGAACTTGGCAGCGGTCACCGTTGGGGTGTGGGTGGAGAATCGACTAATCCCTTAAAGTTGCATCAGACTTGCAGAGCCGGTAGCAATACCATAATACACTAGTGTTTCTAGGTAAAAAGAGATGTAACGATGTGGTTCCAGTATCTCTACACCCATACTGAAAAAGGTTGGGAACCCTCTAAAAAGAAAGAAGCACCTTTATTTACACTGGAATGTCATGCTGCCACAGCTTACCGGGACACATGAGTAAAAAAGAGCCTTCATTACTTTTCCTGCTGTGACAGAATGATGTCTGATGTGAAAAAAAAGATGCTTTGGGCTGAATATGTTGACTTGACGCACCCTGAGCCAGGTAGAGGATGGCCCTGGCCACTTTCAGCCTCTTGTCCCTGTCCGTCACCTCCAGAGCATCCAGCAGCCTCATGACATACGCCCTCTGCTCCTCCACCGGCAACTGGATCCACCTCCTGCTCCGAGCTGCAGGGAGGACACAACAACACGTTGCATAATGTCATTTTTCAGAAACAGAATAATGATTAATAGATGATGCTGCAGTGGCAGACAGGGAAGGAGGGAGAGGGGGGGGGGGGGGGGGGGAAGGTTGAACAGTTTGGATTGTGTCTTAAAGCAACTGAACCGCCTGTAGTTATGGAAATAATCTTAAATGCTAAACTTGTGTTTGGATTGGTAGTTAAATTCTAAACAGATGATAATCATTTAGCCACTGTGGACAGTTTTCAAGAAGTTTGTGATTTATAAGTGCAAGAAAATTGCAAATCTTAACCCCCATTAAATGGTTATATCAGATTTAATAACGTTGATTATATTGAAATGAATGAATTATGGTGCATTTTCGTTTTACCAAACTTCCCACCCATACTAACCTGAATGCTATCATTTTATATATTTATTCCCACGACATTAAAATTGTTATTGTGTGTATATAAAGGCAAGAGAAAAAAAATCTGATGTTTTTTTCTCTTTTCTTTGAGGATAATTCTTATATCATTGATAATTTGTTCATGAAACCGATACTCAATAACAAACTTTAGTTGTAATAATGTATTCATTTACTGTAGTACTGCTGCATCGTAATACCTGTTAGGATACTAGGTATTAGTTTTCTCCAACATACTTGTTCGCTAACAGTAATTAAAAAACTGTAAGATTACTGCATTTCTCTACTAGTTAGCATACTGAAGCCTATTTATTAGTAAACATACTGGTTTATTAATTGTATTTATCCACATTAAGTCACTGTATTGACATATTTTCCTTTAGCGATCATTGTGTTAGCTTAGAAAGCTAACACTTTTTGATTGAGTTAGCAATTAACATACTTGTAAGAATAATGTAGCTTACCTATATACTTTTTTAACATATGACTCTTCGTTAACTGCAGTTATTATAAAACTATGCTAACTTGGTGTGTGAAGCTTCTCATTAGCTTACAGCATGAACATACTTGTTAACTTACAGCATCATTCCGTTCGCTGTATACGCAGAACAAACTTGTTAGCACAATGAAGCCTACTCTTTAAGTTACAAAAATAGCATTTATTTACAGTAGTTATCATACTATTAGCTTACGGCATTCACAATAATCATTAGCATTATTTTGTCTTCCCTTTAGATTACTGATATAACAAACATTAACTTAAAGTATCATACCGTTAGCGTTACCGTTCTGTACTTGTTAGCATTCATATGACTGTAGTATACTAGATTAACCCTTAGTTAGTTATTAAACTAACTTAGACTATTAAATAAGTATACTCAATATACAAGTAAGAAGTAATAGTTGAGCTTACCCATTAGCTGTTTTAACGTATTAATATATTGTTTACTGCAGTTATTGTAAAACTAGCCTAATTGGGTATACTTGTTAGCATAAGGGAACCCTCTCATTAGCTTACTGTACTATCATACTATACAGTTGTTACCCCCTTATTAGCTTACTGTATTATCATACTATACAGTTGTTACCCCCTTATTAGCTTACTGTATTATAATACTATACAGTTGTTATCCCATTATTAGCTTACTGTATTATCATACTATACAGTTGTTATCCAATCATTAGCTTACTGTATTATAATACTATACAGTTGTTATCCCATTATTAGCTTACTGTATTATCATACTATACAGTTGTTATCCAATCATTAGCTTACTGTATTATAATACTATACAGTTGTTATCCCATTATTAGCTTACTGTATTATCATACTATACAGTTGTTATCCCATCATTAGCTTACTGTATTATAATACTATACAGTTGTTATCCCATTATTAGCTTACTGTATTATCATACTATACAGTTGTTATCCCGTTATTAGCTTACTGTACTCACCACTACCCATTAGCATTATGGAGCATGCTCTTTAGATGAACTATCCTAACACAATTGTTAACTTTCTTTCATTATTATACTATGAACTTACTGTACTCGGTATACTTTTAGCAGTATACTGTGGCCTACTCATTAGCTTACTTTACTTATAGCATTTTGCACTCTTCATACTCGTTAGCGTTATGGAGCACGTTCTTTAAGCAACTGCCATGATGCACTTGTTCACTTATTTTAGTTATTATACTCTTAATGTACTCGATACACTGGGGGTCTACTCATTAGCATACTGAACGTACTGTGCTTTTAGCATGTTGCGCTCTTCTTATTGTTAGCTCAATGGGTCCTGCTCATTAGCTTGCTGTACGTAGCGTACTTTAAACACGTTATTAGAACGGTATTAGAACCAGTCTATACTCCCTAGCTTACCGTTCTAACAAACTTGTTCACCTGCAGAAGTTAGCATACTGTTAGCCTCTTCTGCCTTCGTGTCTTATATGACGCTATCTGGAGCGAAACCTCGGCGCACAAGGGAAACGTTCCGAGCTAAATTTAGCTTAATGATCTGCAATTTGGGGATCCATTAAACGATGCCTTCATGCTGGAAACCCTAATCACTGACGTGCTTGTGCTCCAGTTTTTCCTCTGAAGTTTTCTCCCCGGCACTTCCTTTTCCTTTTTTTTTTTACCACCCACCCCCCACCCCCATGTCTCACATATAAATTATTTCAACGTTCATAAAACGGAATATCTGCAAACAGTCAAACTGCTACCATCAACAGGATATTCACTGTAATCCTGTTCCGAGTGTAGCGTGTAAATATAAAGACTGACTTCTGCTTGGATTGGTCATTATTTCTTTATATTATCCTCCTGCAAACAGCTGAGGGCCGTCTGCATGCAGAAGCACACAGAGCCGGAATTAATCAGTCAGTAGAATCATGAGGAGACAGTAAAAAGGATACAGAAGAGGAATCTCCGACCACAGATCCAGCATTAAAATACAATAAACCGCCTCCTATTTTTTCACGGCGGTAGTCTATTTTTAGACTCTTCACTCGATTACGTTGACAGTAAAAGAGGCATTAAGAAGCGTAATCATCATCATCATGATCACCAGATCTCAGATCGTCAAGTAAAGTGAGGGGACAAGTCTGAGCACTGCGCCCAACTTTCTTTTCCTCAGATGAGGATCTTAACTTAGACGTGTCGTTAAAACCGCTGTGATTAGAGCTGGAAATGTTTGGGTCGGGGTAGAATAGCATATAAATAGTATAGAAGGACAAGCAGGAGGCCCGCCTTGGGAACCCATGCACACGTTGATAAGAGGTCTGTGATGCATAGAAGCGGGGCTCTGAGCTCTATCTCTGTGAAACAGCAGCAGGAGATGTTCCTCTAATTCTGCCATTCATTACCTTTCTGCTTATAGAGAAGGTGACGGATAGAGGACAAGGCTAAATGTGCCTCACGGCCGGTGGAGACCTTTTTTGGCATCTTGTATTTAGTCAGCTTTCGTTTGAGAGTCAGATCATATTTAGACAAAACTCCATCACTTCCACACAAGAAAGAAAATTCATTCAAATTATTTCATTAAAAATACAGGGTGTAGTCATCGAGAGGCGACATGTCCACAAACATTCACTAAAAACTGGGCAACAGAATCGGACATATTCACGAAGAAGATTCGAGAAGATGAGCGACCATCAGAGTCCCCCACCTTAAACCAACTTTTATTTGAAAACTTATTCTGAAATAAAAATGGAAGATAAGATAATACAACTTATTAGGATAATTATGATTTAAAACAAAGTTTTGAGATATACAATAAAAAAAAAATCCTAAAATGCCAAAAAAAAGAGCTCTTCGTCATTAGTTGATTATTGTCTGCAGACAGTCTTTTGACAAAAAAAAAAAATTCAGAATAGTGTTTTATATCTTCGGCGGAACCCAATCAACAACCGGAGTGATCCGTCGTCCAAATTGTAACAATGGAAACCTAAATAAATTTTTTTTTTAATTTTAAAAATCCTGGATATCAAAATGGCAAAACTTAATGTTGTGATTGAATTTGATGAAAAACGTTTTTGAACTATGCTGTAAAAATTAAATGTGTTAATTGAATGTCAGAACCCACTCTTCTATCCACTAACACAGTCATCTAAATGAAATACAAAGTGCTTCCAAAAAAAACATTAAAATATATGAATGATGTTAATAAATAAAATAAGCTTTTTGACAAAAGCACTGTTTCTATCTTGTAAATATATCAAAATTTACTCTAATGGTTCATTTTTTATTCACTAGTAAGGATCTTTTTTCTTTTTACGAAAAAACTTAAGGAGTTCAATCAGGGGGGATTGCTTGCACAACGCAGGAGATTGGGGGCTTTTCGGGGATATAACCTTTCTGTCGTAGGCCCAGTTTTGTCAATGATGTAAATGTTCATCAACAGACATTTCTCTGTGGTAAAAAGCTACGACGAGGCGACACCAGTGTCAGTGAAACACTGACTGTGATTAAATTCACGTGTGATATTCTTGATAAAAAAAAAAGAAAATGTAGGTCTGTCTTCATTTTCAGTCCCTAAGTTTTATGGAGTAAAGCCAGTGATTAGAAGCAGGAGTGATTCTTTGATCGGATCTGTAGGAATGTTCAGCCCGGGATCAGAGTGTGACACACACATATTTAACAGAAACGGTGTTCAGCCCTCCCAAAAACTCAAAACAAACTATCAGATAAATCTTATGTGACATAATTAAATAGAAAAAAGACCTAAAAACACAAGTACATAATCCAAATACAAAAAAAGAATATTGACTCCTGGCTCAACTGTATTGACTTAAACGAGAGACGAAGAACAAATATATGATGATGAGAGGAATGACATGAAAGCTTCATTGGTTCACTGCAAAAATTTCAATATGAAACCGAAACTAACTTTATTCAATTGTTAATATGGAGCGAAAAAAACCCCGAACCTTTGTTCAGACATTCAGAAACAGGACAAACAGGAACAGGTTGAGGAACCTAAAAAACTAATACGGAACATTTGACTTGGAACCAGGGCAGAATTAAATTACACAGAGCCAGTGGGAGTTCCTGAATTTGCCTTTTATTATCCATCTATTTATTTAACTTCTAGCTTCCTTCAAGAAAGGTTCCAGCATGAATGTCGCAATGAATGTCGCAAAGATGTTTTGTAGACCTTCACCAATTTGCTTGCGACACTGTTTTCAAGAGCAAACACGGAGCGCCCGACGATTCTCATATGGGCTAGAATATTAAGACGAGTGTGTTTCCAACACACTCGTGAACGGTTGTGCAAGACGCTGACGTACCATCGTTCAACAGATCTCATAACGTTCATTTCCCAGACTCTCTTACCGTGACTCCTGAAGTCCTCTTCAAAGTAGTCTCTGTTCAGGGCGAACTCTGGCTCCTCCGTGTAGCTGTAGAGCTCTGTGAAGGGGAGTACGGTAGAATTAGGGTTTGTTGACACCTTCCCTTTGCCCCAGACCCAGGACTGAAATGTGTGAATTATTTGCCGCCCTCCCAAACAGCACGTGGCGCTGGCCTGAATGCGCTCGTTGAAATGAGTCGCGTCAGAACAGCAGCAGGGTTTCCTTCTCCGTCGGTCTTTGGTGTGTACCGTATCCATGACCCAGCCAAGAAAGGGTCACATCAGTGAACTTCTAGTGACGGTCCTAAGCCTCGATTAATGAGGAGGGGTGGCATAAGGAAGAGCGTCCGGTGTAAAAACCTATGCCAAATCAATATACGGACGAAGAAACGGGTTTCCCAACCGGAAAGCTGCCGGAGCTCGTGTCAACAAATACCATCAATGGTGATGGCGGTGACCATGTTTGGAAACAGGTGATTCGCTGTAGGTAAACCCAAAGGGAACATGCGAGAGACGAAGAAGAGGGTGTTCACTGAGTCCATATTGCAGTTGAGAAGAACTAAAGTTTGTTTGGAGACCCATCTATTCATGGGGGTCGCTGTCCACTTTTTTGTTGCCCCAAAAGGCTTGGCTGAGTTCACACTTGTTCAATCGAACAAAGCTGCCAAATTGATGATTGAGGTAATCAGGTGTACGACTACCATCCAACAGTCACACGTCTTTTTTCTACGTGTGACCCAACCTCCAACTAAAATCCGCTGCTTCCTGCCATGTACTGGGACTCTTTGTCTTGTACCAATGTTCTGATGGTCCCTGTTAATAACCTTCATGTTGAAGAGCAACGGAATACTTACAACCCTCTATTGTGCTCAGGGTACTATCAGATCTTTTTTGCATGAGCTTCACCCAGGAGCTGTTACGCAGATGTCGGAACAATCCAGCAGCTTTGAATGTATAACCAGAGTGTAAATGATTACATTGTCCAATGTCTGGAAAACGTTGCAGAACCAGATTTGTTCCATGCCTTCACCCCTGCGGCGGATTATTGTCTTGTTTTTATGAATAACACTCTAATGTAGAACAGCTGAAGGAAGCCGGAGGAACGCAGATGCAAAACGGATTTTACATTCAGTGGCACGAGAGATGAAGTTGAGGTTCAGAACTGAGGATGGGTCATAGTGGGAGCGTTTAGTGGTCTGGCCCCTTAAATGAACGACCTCACTCAGATTGCTAAGTGCTGAAATGAAAGGGGTTGTAACAACCGGGCCTGTTATTGAATCAGTGCGTATGCTTTGTTGAAACAGAGCCTAGTCACCATTCAGAACCTGGGCTGCATGTGTGACTCAAACCAGAATGAATAAATAATTCAATATTCAAACGATAAGCACGTCAAAGTACATTTACAAATGGCTACAGGTGCTGAAACAAGCCTACGATCACGGAACGGGCCTCGTTTCCACAGAAGCGAGTCGGTCACCAGTTCTGAGACGATGCCGGTTCAAAGTTGGTCCAACAAGTGAACCTTCAACGCTTGGTTCTTAACTGACAGGAGAGGCACTAGAGCCACACTTAACAGAGATACTACTGTACTGCAGTACTACTGTAGCTCTACGGTACTACTGTAATGTACTACGTCATTATGTCACAGAGGCATTAAAGCCACTTCAGTACCGTACAAAGGTTCTCGAGCCACATCTTTACGTCACAGACGCACTCGAGCCACACCCTTACATCACAGATGCACTTGAGCCACATCATTACGTCACAGTGGCACTCGAGCCACACCCTTACGTCACAGTGGCACTCGAGCCACACCCTTACGTCACATTGGCACTCGAGCCACATCATTACGTCACAGAGCCACCCAGGCCACATCATTGTGTCACAGTGGCACTCGAGCCACATCATTACGTCACAGAGGCACTCGGGCCACATCATTGTGTCACAGTGGCACTCGAGTCACATCCTTACGTGGCAAAGGTAGTGGTGTCAGAGAATCAAAAAGGAACTAGAGCCACCTAATCGAGTCATTAAGGCACTAGAGCCACATAATTACGTCACTAGGGCACTAGAGCCACATTTATGTCACAAAGGCACTTGGGACATATAATTTCATGACATAGGCACTACGGCCACATAATAACTTAACCAAGGTACTAGTGTCACAGAGGCATTAAAACCACATCATTGTGTCACAAAAGCACTAGAGCCACGTCATTGCATCAGAAGGGCACTACAGTTATATCAGTATGTCACAAAGGCGCTAGAGCCATGTCGTTAAGTCGCAAAGGCACTAAAATCACATCATTACTGTTTGAGTATCTTCATTAAACCACAGACAGACTAGAGGCACATCATTATGCGAGAGGCACTAGAGCCATTTCATTATGTCAGTGTCTCCTCTTTAAAAAAACAATGCTTGTTCTGTTAGTTTCACTTTTTTCACATGGTGTGGTTGTTTGCATTATCGCGCAACCAGCCACTGACATAACCAGTTTCTAGACAAGCAAGGTCTTAGTAACACTCCGGTATGGATTTCCTGGTTGCAAGCCCGTTCATTGGCCGCGGAACCACAAAGAACCTGTTCCAAATTTGGCACTGTTTCCATTTCAGCCCTGGATCTGCCAAGGTGGAAAAAAGGGTAAAGTGTTACGCAAAAAATACAAATAAAAAACTTTCCATTTCCGTGTAGGAAGTACGGTGGGTCCAAATGTGTCGGAAAATGACACAACCGGGTAAGATACAACGGAAGTTACAAACCATAAGACGAGCAATGTCGGTCCTTCGAATGTCATATTTACGTACTTTGCCTTTTTTGAGGATTGACATTAGCATTACCGCTAGGGTTATTAAGCTAACTTCAGTCCATCAGATTAATCTAACCTAAGCTGTACCTTTGGGCTTATGTAGACCGAATGACATTAAGGCTGATCCGGTAACTGGTTATCTATGTAGAGCTATCAAACTCACGCCGTGTTTCTGAAGTAACGCTACATCGACTGAACAGCTCTGACACACAGTCCCACCAATAGAAGTTCATTTTTTGTGTGAGCATTCTTAGCCACCATAAGACGGGGGTCTCAGCGTCACTGTTCGCCTCCATGTCGGGTCCCACGGCGTTTATAATCAGACACACAGAGGTAGATTTTCGGGGTAGTGTAATGCTTTTACGAGTATTCAGTCTTACCCGACAGCTCAGCCGACAGAGAGTCCGTGTCGCCGTACTCAAATTCCAGGTTGGGAGACTCCATGGAGCTCTGCCAAGAACAGGAACAGAACACACGCTAACATTTACATTTTATAGGGCAGCAAACAGAGGGCCGTCACAGACGCCCTGACACCCACACGCAAACAGATACTCAAACATTCTGCAGCCTATTAACATTTTTTTTTTTCTTTGCAACACCTATCACTCCCAACTCCATTAGCAGCAGCCGCCCACACACACACACACTCTTGGAGCTGGTTCATAGTTTTGTATCGCGATGTGCATTTAAGAGTTTTTATTGGCTGCCAGAAGTCCAGGTGGTGTTGATTAGGTATCCAGATTATTTTTCCCACTCAGATCCCCTTCTCCACTGCTACAGATGCACAAGCAGCCGGATTGAATAAGTCAGAGGGAACAGTTAACGGGGTCTCTTGTCTAATAAAGCACCCACCCAGATGTTGGGGGGAGCAATAAAGAGGTGAGAAAAGAGGGAGGCCTTCGGAATCAACATGGCCCCCTGTGTCAGAGCAGATTAGCTGCTGTATCCAGACAACGTTACGATTCGACTCGCCAACATCTCATATGACACCGCTTCAGTCGTTTATACCGAGAATCGCGTTTGACGAAATACAACAAAGCTCCGTCTGGAGCTTTGTTGTAATATCGTTTTTTCTCGGCTCACTATCAAGCATGTGCATCATCTCATACACAAGTAAACACAGGTTGTTGTCGATGATGAAAATCACGTCTTCCGTTTATAATGGAAAAGCGGAGAGGAGATATTAGATCATCCGTCCGTCCAGTTTATGTAACCGCTCCTCCTGTTCAGGGTCGCGGGGTGCGGGAGCCAATCCGTGGGCCAGCTGCCGGTTCATGACAAGGTCATAACATAGATAGACAGATAATCAATCAATGCTACGGACAATTTATAGTCACTGCTTCCTCTATAAGGCATGTTTTTGAACTGTGGGATGAAGCTGGAATAACTAGAGGCAACCCATGCAAAGACAGGGAGAACATGCAACCTCCACACAGAAAGACCCCGAGGCCAAAGGCGGACTTGGACCTGCAACCTTCTTGCTGTGAGGCAACTGTGCCCCCATGCTGCCATCACTATGGTCACTTAAGGGTTATCTATACTCCACAAGCAGCCAGCGAAGAACACCACAGTGGAGGAGGTTGTGATAATGTACGCGGTAAGTAAAAAGCAGCAACCGCGGAGGCAAGAAAACGCTGTGAGGTCATTAAATACATCACAAAGGCGTGATTTGAACAATTGCTGTTGGTACTGCGCCGTTTCGTAACATTGTGCGCGATATTAATGCAGAAAATGGACAGTTGGCATTGTTAACGTGGAGCATACTAGACTATAAGAAGCAAACTACAGTTCTGGAACGTTGCCCCTCCCCTCAAGGCCTTGGTTTGTTGAGACTGAACACAACCACAGCGGGACCACATCACTCCGGTCATTTTCTGTGGTGGTTCAGGGTTCCTCCGGCAACACGGGCATGAAGTGTAACACGGCAGCGCTGGCGTCTAGCGTAACATCTTACCTTCACATCAAACATAACGGATGTACCGACTGACTCAATCCAATGAAGTTGTAATGGGACGTCTGTTTTTTTCGGCCTCTGACACAGCAGCGGAGGCAGTACCGGAGGTGAATCGGACATCTGTATAAACATGAAGCACATTGACAGTATATCATGTGAGCAACCCACAACTGGACGACTTGAAAGCAGGTAGTTATTAAACCCAAAGAAGAAGGAACTCAACCAAATACGTCTATATGTGGGAGACTTTTCCAGTTCAAGAAGCCCCACAGAGGATCCGCCGTGTGACCCACAAGGACAATTATTGCTTTGTTACCCCGTTGTTTAGATAGCACTGCTGGACGCTTACGTCAGACGTCACACTAGATGCCAAAGCTGCTGTGTTACGTTGCGCATCTTTTTCTTTAGCATTAGCATTTGGCTCAAAGCTCTGCAGACAAGCTGAAGAGTGAAGGCTCAAGCATGTGAGGCGAAACCTCCAGACAGACCGGTAACTGGGGCATTCTTGTTTTTATCTCCCATCTTTCTGGTTTTGGGGGGGGGGGGTAGAAGTGGTGAGAGTCCCCTAAATGGATTATAAAAAGTCTCATTTTAAGGGGAATGAGAATCCAATAAGTCTCGTGGCAACGCTGGAAGTCTCACAGGCTGTGAGCGCCGGATGATTTGAACCTGTGAAGTCTGCGTCAGGGCCAGGACTGTAAATAAGGATGTAGACTGAGTCAGCGATACTGGTTAAACGACTCCACGTGCCATCGTGGAACGCGCTCCTATAAATACTCGCCGCAGCCACGAGTCAGCATGAAGTGGAATATACAGAACATTAGCGGGGCCAGATTGTACACGACGTCAAGTCAAAGCAATTCGATCCGGTGTCGTAATGTAAAGTTAATGAGAGCTTACTTTGACCGTGGAAGATTCTCCTGAGGAGACCCAGAACTTTTTAGAGGGAGTGAAGACAGCCGCGGGGTTTCTTTTTTCTTTTTTTTTTTTACAATCTGGAAGAAGCTCCAAAGATTTAAGCACACTTAAAATTCTTTCATCAATGCCAATTCAGCGCGAGAAAGACTTTTGACCACCTTCCATCAATTTCATCTTTCACAGCGGCTGCGCTCACATGCATTGATCTGCCATATCATTATGACCACCCCCTTAAGATTGCGTAGGAAACCCCTTCTGAAGGTAGGATGTGCTAAACGGCACCAAGGCGCTCGCAGCAGATTCTTCAAGTCTTGTGGTGACGTGTAAAGAAATCTGAAAATCTGTTGCGTTGATCTATTTTAAGTCTTGATAGAGAGGGTTTAATTATTGCACACATCTGCATAAATAGCATATATTTCTGCCTGATTCCAACTGCGTGTAAAATGACTGAACGAGCCGCCTCTCCCATAATCCCTCTGGTGAGGAGCTCACTGTCACCGAGGGGCGAGCTGAAGTGACGCCTCTCTCCAAACCCAGGGGAGATGCGTCTTTAATTCCCCTGAGCATCATCACTTCTTCCTCTCTCTGCTAAATCACCCCCCCCCCCCCTCTGCTGGCGGCTGAAAAACGAAAGCCGCCCTCGCTCCAAAGTGGCACGCCGTCCCTGCGCCCACACTGTGTTTAACATCAGTGTGCAAACACTGGGCATGGTGTCGTTGTGAGTTTGTGAGTTTGCCCCCCCCCCCTCCCCCCTCCCCTCCCCTCCCACCAACATATGCCACAGAGACGGGGGACGGCTGTTCTATACTGGGCGCTGATGATGGATGATCTACATACACCAGTCAGTCAAACTGGAGGCTGAGGGACCGGCTCCGGAGAAGTGGCCAGAGAGGACCGACACCAACACATGTCTCTGAATCAAAGTGCTTTCAGCATCTTTTAACCTCCCCCCCCCCCCCCCCCCAAACCATCAACAACCCCCTCATCCCAGAATTAACGGCTGTGAGATGAATTCCCTCAAAAACACTCATTGTGCTCACATGTCCAGGATGTTATTGGACGGATTCTGGCCCGGAGGACGGCTTCGCTAACTTTATTGGACAAGCAGCCCAGAAATGAAACCCCAGCCTCTTCTTCTTTTATTATGAGGGGATGAGTAACGGCCGCATGACGAGCGGAACTGCAGAGTTACCGGTTAAATCGGTGGTTGTCGCTCAGCCTCTAAAGGAAAATTGATCTCGCAATCGAGCGAGTTATCAATGAATTATTTTGTCGTTAGAATGGTAAGAAGTGTAAAATAACAACAAATGAGGGCGAAGTGATGTTTTCCAAACTGTTTCTGTCAAGCCAACCCAAAGATAAGCAGCAAGTCCTCACATTTAAGAAGCTGCCAGCAGCTAGTGGTTGGTATTTTTGATAAAGACAAATAAATGGAGGAGACACAATGAATAAACCCTTTTATGAAGAGAGGAACTCTAACCTCAGTCCAGGTTCATACAGTGAAAAAAGAATCCGTGACTGTACACACCTGGCCAATCAAACAGTCCAGGTTCATACCAGTGAAATAGTCCAGGTTCATACATTGAAATATGCCAGGTTCATACAGTCCAGGCTAGTATAGTCAAGTAGTCCAAGTTCACAGAATGAGACAGTCCAGGTTCATACAGTTAAAAAGTCCAGGTTCATACAGTGAAACAGTCCCGGTTCATACAGTGAAATAGTCCAGGTTCATACATTGAAATAGTCCAGGTTCATACAGTGAAAAAGTCCCGGTTCATACAGTGAAAGAGTCCAGGTTCATACAGTGAAAAAGTCCAGGTTCACAGAATGAGACAGTCCAGGTTCATACAGTTAAAATGGTCCAGGTTCATACAGTGAAAGAGTCCAGGTTCATACAGTTGAAATGGTCCAGGTTCATACAGTGAAAGAGTCCAGGTTCATACAGTGACACAGTCCAGGTTCATACAGTGACACAGTCCAGGTTCATACAGTGAAAGAGTCCAGGTTCATACAGTGACACAGTCCAGGTTCATACAGTGAAAGAGTCCAGGTTCATACAGTTGAAATGGTCCAGGTTCATACAGTGAAAGAGTCCAGGTTCATACAGTGAAACAGTCCAGGTTCATACAGTGAAACAGTCCAGGTTCATACAGTTGAAATGGTCCAGGTTCATACAGTGAAAGAGTCCAGGTTCATACAGTGAAACAGTCCAGGTTCATACAGTGACACAGTCCAGGTTCATACAGTGACACAGTCCAGGTTCATACAGTGACACAGTCCAGGTTCATACAGTGAAAGAGTCCAGGTTCATACAGTGAAACAGTCCAGGTTCATACAGTGAAACAGTCCAGGTTGATAAAATGTTTCTACTTCTCCATCAGACACACATTCTTGAGAAACTTGTTTTGTATTTTCTAATGGATGAAACAATGAAAAATGCTGTAAATAATGATAATTAACATTTTTATGATGAGAGGAACTCTTCTGACGCTTCAACCTCTATTTTCTTACTATTTACAGGAAACCAAAATGATAAAGGAGCCAACATCTTTTTAAGAACTGAAGTGAGACAAGCCGGCGATGAATGACGTGGAGAGGATTCTACGTTTTTGAGTGAATAAGAGGAGACGGAACCGGCGGTTCTGCGGGCTGTGTTGTGGTGGAGGTGAGGTCAGCTGCTCAGGATTACTGCCGGTTATTTATAGGAGCAGCTGGTTAAAATAACACCTCGCTGTCTGCAGGTCCGCATGCTGACATGCTCCGGAGCCCACGCTGAGGCTGTCTGCGTGGAGAGGACACTCAGCTGGTCCTTTAAGCTCCCCAGCAACAACACACACACTGCACACACACACACACACACACACACACACACACACATATATGCGCACACACCTCCAACGCGCTCCCGTTTACCTCCGACTCCTTCTGCGGGTCCTTGAACGCATCTTTGCCTTTCGTCCTCTGCCGGTCTCCGTTACTGTTCAGGTTGTTGATGGTCGGTACCTCCATGTCCTCCGCCTGCATGTTGCTCTCCGGATCTTCTCACTTCCCCCTCCGCCGCGGGTGGTGCATGCCGGTCCGGCTGGGAGCTGAGACTGCACCGCGCCAGGAGGAGCACCGGCTCCGGAGCCCAAGTTGGAAGATCTCCTCCCCCTGCCGCCGCTGCTGCTCCTCCATTCGTTCGCTTTACCGTCCCCGTGCACCCCGAGAGGGCGGGGTTAGAGGGTCACCGGGGGAGCAGGGATTAAGGGGAGCACCATAATAGGCTTCAGGGTTTTTGCTTGATCTGTAAACGAATGCTGATATTGATGAACACACTGATCAGCCATAACATTACAACCACCGACAGGTGACGTCAGAGTGACACTGAGTGTCTCCCGTCAGTGGGTGTGAGGTATCAGGCAGCAAGTGAGCCGTCTGTCCTGAAGTTGATGTGATGAAAGCAGTAAAAATAGACCTGGGGTCAAAGTGACTTTGGCATGGTCGAATTGTGATGGCCGGAGGACTGGATCAGAGCATCTCCAGAACCGCGGGTGTTGTTGGGCGTGTCAGGCCTACAGGTTTAGATCCCACCAGTGCGGCCTGAGGAAGGATAGTTGGTGTGATTGTTGTCATGGTTGCCCAGAGGTCATTGATACACTGTAACAACACACACCTAAACCATTGTGTGTTCTGTTCAACTGCATACTTGTCACCTAACCACTCTCAGGTGTTGATACTCACCTGTCGGAGGTTAAAAGCTCGATTCCCCATCAGCCAGTTAGACCTGAGGAAGCCTCTTGGAAGAGAAATGAAACGTCTTCGAGTCTGAAGCAGAAGTCCAACTGCTTCAGATCCAACCTACAGGCGTTTCCGTGACCCGGATGAATGAGAATCTACACAGACGCACCTGCGTAAACATCCTCGCCCACAAACATTTAACTCACACTGAATGAACATAAAACAGGATTTTCTCCTCGATAATAAGTCCGGCAGAACCCCCGAGTAGTTCCTAATTGTATGCTTAAATGTTAGATGAAGGCTAAGATGGGGTCCACCCTCCACCCACTTCACCTCCTGTGGCCCAACCTCCACCCACTTCACCTCCTGTGGCCCAACCTCCACCCACTTCACCTCCTGTGGCCCCATAGAGGATAAAGTGAATTATTGATATGTGACAGCGGGGAGGTTGGTTTGTTTTGCCACAAATAGTCCTCTCTACCCTCACCCCCTGACACACACACACACACACACACATCCCTGAGTGTGAAGACCACTTATGGTGACATGATTGGATTGTACAGCCGAATGTGAGCATGAGCATCTGGGTGAACGTTTCCACATAAGGGGACAGCAGGAGGTGGAGAGGGGACAAGTTCAATCACGATTAAGTAATCAGTCGCTGGTTCCTTAACTGAATTTTGACTCGAACATCATTATAAAACCAATAAAAGAGAAAAATTAGAAAGCATTCATTGAGGGTATAACCCATCCAATCCCCTCACTCAGAACTGAATAATTACAAAATAGCATCAAGACTTAATCGGATTAATAAAATTAAATTAAAAAAACATTTTACAGAAGCGTGTGGATTAATTGAGACATTTCTTTATTAATAAATATTCGTGTAAGAATCCCCAGTGTCAGGAAATCTGAACCAGCAGATCATTAGTTTTTTTTTGTATCTCTGGACAGTTTTAATAATGGAGAGGCCGCCATGATGATGTCATCAGTAGCTAAAAAAAAAAGAAAAAAAAAAAGGATTTTGTCTCATGGTGTTTCTAAGCTGCTCCAAAAAACATCAAAGGAACGCTTACATCACTGATCGGATCCCGATGAACGGAACATACAAGTTAAAAATCTTTTACATACAGTATATTGTGTAATTCATTGAGAATAAAAAAAAATGATGTAATAGCGTTCAATGGAAACTAAAACCTTGAAACCACTTAACTGGAGTGAACAGCTCATGGTGTGTGTCAGCGGTGTGTTTGGTCTCCATGTTCCCGTCTGCACTCCTGACAACATCTGCACTCCTGACAACATCTGCACATGCTCCTGATGAGACTGCAGAAGGTGTTCTTCTCCCAGGCCTGGATCCCGACGTCCAGGAGCTCTTTGACACTCTGTGCTGCGAGGTGGGGCCGTCTGATGCACCGTCACATGATGTTCTGGAGATCAGGTGGATTCAGGTGAGGAGAATGTGAGGACCAGTGGGTCTGAGGAGTTCATTCCAGTACCTACATCAGTCAAGACTAGCGTTGGCTAAAACCTGGAGTTCCGTTACGTTCAGAAAACATCCTTTATACCAAACGGACGATTCATTTGTAGCTTTCCCAGTCCATCAATTCAACTTCAACAGACATCCAGATACAGTTAGAATGTCAGAGGAAACTTATTCAAGGCATAACGTCCACCACTGCGTCTCCAGACTCTTTCTCATCTGTCACATGACCTCAGTGTGAACACGCTCTCATCTGTGAAGACAACATGGCATCAGTGGAGGACCTGCTCCTCCTGGTGTTCTCTGGTGAACCCAAATCCAGCTGATGGGCTGTGAGCACAGGTCCCACTGGTGGACGTCGGGCCCTCATGCCACCCTCATGGATTCTGCTTCTGACGGTTTGGTCCAGCACAAGTACAAGTAGCTCACAGGAGGTGATTTTGGAGGGCTCTGGCAGTGCTCCTCCTGTTCCTCCTCACACCGAGGAGCAGGTACCGGTCCTGCTGCTGGGCTGTTATCATGCTTTGGACCAGCCCATCTCCGGCCATCTCCACCACGCCAACGACTCTGTTCTGGCAGACACAGCAGCCAGGGAGGATGAGAGGAGAGGAATGACCTGCAGTCACCACCTGCCGAAACCAGAACCTTTTAGGGGGTTTGTCTTGCTGTTGCTTCTCCCATCCATCTGTCGCCTCCTACATTTTCACCAAAGCAGCTGAAACCGACTCACCGATGTTTATTCTCCCTTACTGGACCGAATGACGTCAGACATTAAACTGACTTGGCGTGACACTCTGATGATTAAGTGTTGCCTTAAATCTTTCGGGCAGTGATTATTACATGTTAGATAGATGTTTGACAGACACATAGATGGACACATGCATCAGAAAAGTTAGTTTGGTGGTTTTATTCCTGGCTGAGGAGTCTTATCTGGGTCGCTGTAAATCACATCTTATTCTTGGGTGTAGAATAAATGAAGGGTGCTGGCGAGGCTGAGATCACCGCTGCTCTGAAAGGCCTCAGCAGCTGAGCTCTGACACACACACACACACACACACACACACACACACACTCCATAAAAACAACTAACAGGAAGCTGCTACATTTTTTACGTTTTTATTAAGATTACAGTTTTTAAATTATTGCTTATCTACCGTTATCACTTGAAATATTGACAGTTTTTTTTTCTTTATTAGACAACTTAAAACATTGGAGAATTTTGCCAGTTTGCACTTGATGAGGATTTACAACAATAAATACAGGAGTTAAGAGTCTTCTTCCACCTTCCTATACTTTGAATTAAAGGTCGTCATATCTGTATACAGTGTGTTTCTATACACGTATGATGCTGGTGTCGTCCCTCGCCCACCCACAGAACCAAGATGGTTTCTCCCCCTAACACACAGGCTAGGATCCTGAGACAGAAGCAACCATGGTCGGGGAAAAAAAGCACGTGTACAAACACAAGAAGACATTTAGACACACACACACACACACACACACACACACACACACACCTCCTGGTGAGGTCACATGACACATCCACACTCAGGAAAAAATAAGACTGAAGACAGCAGGTCACAATACTATCAGAAGGATTCTCAGCAGCACGAGGAGACAAATGCACCAATACTGGAAGGGAACACTGCGGCGTTTAGGTCACATGGTCTGGATCATAATGGAGTATTATTTTTCTTCAGGTTTAAACTTTCTTTTGCCAATTTAATTAGGAATAGCTGGGACACTTTGGGAAATCTGCTTCCTTGCAGAGACAAGAATCAGGCTTATGACTCTGCACGAAGCACAAGAAGTTGTTGAACTACTCCTTTAAAGGCTCGATTCTAAGCGGTGCTACTGTCACTATAGTAACAAGTGGATTTGTGTGAGAAAACGTGTTTGTTTAGCTGAAGTATAAATCCTTTTTGTGCTATTTGCTCTTGTAAAACGATGGCGTTTATTTCCCGTATAAAAGACCAGGAAAGTGTCGGACCTGGATTGAGAGAGATGTGCGTCTGATCCCTCGCTGTGAGGGGAGATCCGGCAGCCTCTCCCTGCAGGTTAACAAACACATCCTGATTGGATCGGGGGCAGAGTCGGGTATAGAAGCAGCCGGGCGCACAAGGTGTCACGGCCCTCAGATTAACACCGTCGGATCATCGGAACCGTTTCAGGAGAGAAACTAAAGATAAATCAGGGACAACAGGAGATTCTTTTTTTTTTTTTTTTTAAAGGTGAAAACTCACATGGATTTGTGTGATTTTGATACAAAGAATAAATCATAGTGGAAACCAGATTAGAGTTACTATATAATTGAGTACCAAAGAGTTATGGTATTTATAAGCACCGTACTTATCAGTGAAGATCTGCTTAAAGGGACAGTTCTCTCCAAAATCAAACAGTCTTCTTCTTCTTCCTGAAGATACATCTATCCATCTAGCCTCTTTCAGTTTGAGTTTGGAGAAGTCATCTGCCTCGTCTAGAATGCAAAGGAACTATATGAGGCACAAAAGAGACTGTTTTTGAAAAATACTTTTTTTTTTTTTTATGAATCTCATTTTGGAGCCATGACCCCGCCCACTCACCTCTGATTGGCTGAGATGATGATGTCAAATCTACTTAGACTCGCTTCAGTTTCTGAAGTGAAGAACTAATGAATCATATGTTTTCATAGCACTAGTAGTTGGGATTGTAATTATAGAGCACACAGATCAGCCATAAGATTATAATCACTGACAGGTGAAGTCAGATGAACAGCATCTCACTACAATGGCTCCTCTCAGTGGATGGGATAAATCGGGCAGCAAGTAAACAGTTTGTCCTGAAGGACCTGTCGACTCAAATAAATGTAATTCATAAGTTGTTTGAAACTTCCTGTTGGTTCAGTGGGCGATGTTTAACGTGCAGCGATAAGAAAAACTGCTTATTTAAGCGGATCTGTGGACTTTCCCGAGAAGATCATGATTCCTGGAGAGCCAGATTGCTGTTGAGTTTTTTTACTGTATTCTTCTGGCGTTTTGAGCACCCAAAGGTGCATGCAAGAGGAGATAAACTCTACAAACAACTTCAACAAAATGTAGATATCCAAACAGAATTACTAGTGGGATTTTAGAGTTAACTGTCCCTCTATGAACGTGAGCTTCTCGTACATTTGGTATCTGGGTAAATATTTTCTGTCACAGTCATCAAGATGAGGATTTAAGTACGTTTATTATACTTATCATAGAACATTGGCTTAATTTTAGTGACATGTTGATTTTCCAAAAAGTATGGATATTATATGGCGAAGGACAGAGAATAGAAAAGTTTTAATCTCAATATAAATATCTAAATATACAGTATAATCCCTCAGGTGATCTGACAGCCTGTGATGCTTCTAGCACAGAAAAGTCATTCTTGTTTAAGGGAAGGACAAGATGAAAAACGTCGGCGCTGGAGCCACGGGAGAAAGAAGCAGCCAATGAGATGGTTTCACTGTGGCTTTGAGTGACAGGTGGGAGCCACCGGTCAGCGTCCAGTCATATTAAAAATAAAATTGAAACAAAAGTTTTGACAAACTACAGGCTGATCGAAAGCATAAAAACATTTAAAAACGGAAAAATAAATGGTGAATCTCAATGAAACGATCAAATAAAAGATATGATTGGACCCTGAGATCCCGCCCATCCCCTTAGGTCGAGCCACGCCCCCAAAAATAGGACAAGACAAAGCCCCAAACAATCACGAGCAGAGAAGACAAAGGACAACAACAACAGAAAAGGACCGGAGAAAAAAAAAAAGGCGGTCGCTAAATCTTCAAAGGTCATCTTCATTCACAGATTCTTTAAGTCAATTTTTTATATAGTATATATCTTTTTTAGTGTTGATAATTGCCTTTATAATAGTTAAACAATAAAAGATCTGGCAATGGGAAGTGAAGATGGAGGATTTACACACAACTGGACACACAGATGAGCGTCTAAATAGATGATGGTGGTGAAGAGACGAGCGGGGAGGGAAGTGACGTCGCAGAGCGAGCGAGCGAATGGTGGAGTTAATGGTGTCATTATGGTCGTCGAGCTTGAATAAATAAAACAACAGCCGTCCCCCTCGCTATCACCTGAGGCTCCGTCAGAGCCCCCCCCCCCTTGAATATAAAGCAGGTGTGTCGACTGTTCTGTCGGTCCTCCCTCTGTCCTTCCTCCTTCTTCCTCCTCCTCCTCCTCTCCCACTCTGTGCCTTTCATGGAGTATTTGCATTTCTTGAATCCTACCCCGACTCCGGTTTAATACCTGAGGGAGAAACAGGACACGAGTCAGGATGAGGGCGCTGCTAATGTGAAGGTGAGGCCGGAAAAATAATTCTCAGCCGTTCCAGCATCTCTCTCTTTCTTTTTTTTTACATTACATTTTTTTTATTAAATCACAAATTTCATCCTACGTGAAGGGCGTAAGGTGAGATATGACAGGTGTGTTCCTGTATTTGGGAGCAGCAGCAGGATTCAGAATATGTCCACAGTAGACGGGGCCTAAAACTTAACTATTGAAAAATATTGCTTGACCTTTATATAATTCATTATGTGCAATTATGTGTTTGTTATGTGCAAAGCTACTGCAACGGGATGTTTTGCGCAATACAGCTCCAAAGCCCAAACTGAGGTTAAACTGAGGTCATATGCAATGTGTGTTAGTCTTTCTTGATCTCATAGTTTAATGTGAAATGACATTCGATGAATGCAGTGGTTTTTAAGGATCAAACAGAACACCATGTATTGGTGCCTTCGCTTCTGTTCCCTAGGTAGATTGTCAAACTCCTGCCTGCCATCATTCTTAGCTGTTGTTGAAACGTTTGACTCTTCACTGCCCTCTGGTGGATGGATGGGTGTCAAAATAAGGGCTGCATGGAAGTATGAGGGTGTTGACGGATACAGCTTTTGAAGCGGATGGCTCTATTTCTGTGTGTCTGCAGGATAAAATAGCCTTAACTGGTTTTGTAAAGCGGCCAAACAAATGTTTATGACGATGCCAAAGTGAGTGTTAATACGGGCTGGATGTCAACAGGCAGCACCTTTGTGCTGAATAATGAAGCCAAAAAGGAAACGCCACTAACGCCAGCTTCTGGTAGCTCTACTGGAGCCAGGCTCACATCATCTCTCATAGATCTCCATGATAAAATGACCAGCTGTAATCTGCTGGGCTTCATTCACCTTAGCTGAAGAACATTAATTGCTCAAGAACTAAAGCCCCTCATAGCAAAAATCTTTCAGTCCTTGTTATTCTTTTTTTGTAGAAACGTTTGAGTGTTCTTAACTGAACCCGGATGGCTTCCATACCTATAGTAGTTTGGCTTAAAAGGTCCATTCTTGTTTAAGCCCAGATACTTGGCCTGCTCATCACTCAACTCTGTAAGGTGCGCATCGAAAGTAGGTAGATGTAGGCTGGCCACATACTCATCTGCAGGGCAGGAGAGAGAGGAAGGACATGTTAACATTCACCAGACGTCTGGGTTTGATTAATCACTCAAATCATAGCAGGAAGAGAAGCGGCAGGTCGCCATAGGATTCGCTTCGGCTCTTTTTCCACCGCAGTGAAACTTCTCCTTTTCTCCTCTTCCAATTTCCTCTCCTTCATGTCACTTTGTCTCTTCCCCATCATCCTGATGCCAGCGTGGCTGTGGGAGAAGCAGCCATCGCTGACAGGGTGACCTACATTTGGCTCCTTGTTTCTCCACGCATGTGCTCTGCTCGCACGCACTGAGGGGGAGGCGGCGAAATGTGACGTGTGTTTGCGTGCACACATGTGCACAGAGACACACATGTGCACAGAGACACACATGTGCACAGAGACACACATGTGCACAGAGACACACATGTGCACAGAGACACACATGTGCACAGAGACACACAGGACTTACTCCAGCGTGAGTGATGTGCTCCCCCAGAGACACGGCTCTGTGTGGAACAGATGGGACCGTGTCTGTGGAGTGCACTGAGCCTCAGGCTCTCTGGAACCATTTCCTGTTTGGTGCCAGACCAGAATTTTACACCACATGGGCTTTATGTCTTAGTGTGATTTTGTTTTCTAAGGAATTCATTCAAAGGTTTTTCTTCATCTTCGTCAAGTGTCGTGCGATAAAGAAACTCATAATGGAGTCAGATCTTACCCATCTTCTTGGGCAGAAGGTAGACGTCCTGTTTGTAGCGTCCCTCTGGGGCGTTGTACAGCTCTATCAGAGCCAGAGCCTGGGCAGAGTCAGGTGTTATTCACAGACACAGTTATCATTCGGAGTTCTGACATCGTACGTGATGCTGATCCGCTGTTCTACCTGAGTCGTCGCGGTGATGGAGAGCACGAAAGTGGGAACAGTGGAACAGCTGAGGTTCAGCAGGCGACCCTGTGGAGGAGACGATACGAGGTTGGAGCCCGTTTAATAACCAGAGAACATTAAAATAATGCCATCAGTTTGTTTCCTCGTCTTCGTTCTGTCTGGCGTTGCTGCACTGCAGTGAATGAATTTGGGATCCCAAGCGGGACAGGAGATTAGGTAATTATTATTATGTAAATCTCAGACCCTGTGGCGAGGGGGAGGACGGATGTATTGGTGTTGCAAGAGAAAAGAGGTTTTATTGACCAGTGTGTTAAAAAAACATGACACATTAAACCGAATGAGCGCCGTCCTCTTCATATGATGGGTTTAAATTAAATGGGTTTGTTCTTCTGGTCAAAGTTTAGTTGTCTAAAGGGCCGTTTAAACAACAACTGTTTTCTTACCGAACGGAAAACGTTTGATGGAGTTTGGCCCTTCAGTTACAACCTTTTGAGACCCGGTTCAAGCGTGTCATGTTTTGTAAACACAACAGTTTCTGTCTTTGTGCTAAAAAGCAAAACAACCCAACTGTTTGAAAATGTTGACGTCACAGCTCCACTTCCCTCGTGGCCGTTTCAATTTCAGCTTAATAGCCAAGGTGTTGCCAGAGCAACATTGTTGCGTAAACAAGACAGACAACAGAAGACCAAGTATTTTAGTCCAAGTCGATGAAATGTGTTGATATTTTAGATTTTTCTAGGATGGTCACTTCATTAATTCCATTTCAGTCAACTAAAGTCACGCCAAAAGTTATACTTTCCATCATACTCTTAATTTCACACCAGATTTAACTGACAAAAGCAGGTTGAGTGACTCAAAATGCAGATCTGCAGCCGGACCTCTAACCAATTTGTCTGAGAATATGTTGAGATTGTTTAAACCCAAAACCTCTGCTCCAAGAAAGCCTGGAGCCTGGAGCAGTTTCCTGTGCTGCTGTGGCACAGGAAACTGCTCCACTCGCCGTCCAATGAACGGAACATATGAATCGTAGAAGAACAGCCTCTAATGTTTGGGTCGTAGTTCCTGAAGGAAAATAAAGAGATTTTTGTTGTTGAAACTCAATTTCAGTTGTGGTCTCATTTCCTCAGCAATATTGCGTGTTGATTGTGTCTGTGTTTTATGATGTCATTGTCGTTTTCAATAAAGAAGTGATTACCTCAGCCAGCAGCACTATCCTCTTGCCGTCGGGCCAGATGACGTGGTCCACCTGAGAGCGCACTCTCTCCCAGGTCAGCTCCGGAGTCCGCAGGCTTGCCTACAGGGTGAGCACAGCGTCGACAGCACCCGATTATTTTTGTTTCGTCCACTCATTAGTGCATTATAAATTAAATGTATTATTATTATTATTATTTCTGTTGTGCTGAGCCGTCATCCATCTGTCATCAAGGGTTTTGCTGACTCAGCGCGTTAAATCTGGTCAAAGACTGAAATGAGGTGTACCAACTTCCTCTAAAATACTTCCTTCCTCCACCCAATCTGTCTGTCCGTCATATTCACAGCGCTTATGTCTCGACGCTTTAAGGTCAGGAGAACACAATCAGCTCACCATGACCCTCATCTTTGATTGATTGTCTGTGAGCAACTTTTAAAAGCTTGAGACTTAGTTTTATCTTAGTTAACATCAAATATAAATTGAAGGACAGCAGTGAGAATGAAACATTACTTAAGGGAATTGTGAAAAAGCTGTTATCAGACCTTTTTTTGGTTTCTTGCTTTTCTCTCTCTCTTTCTGTTCTGTTCATAAAAGTCTCTTATGAACAGAACATGTCTTATGTGCGACCCACCATTAGATGGATTCAAAACAGTCGCATCTAGCAACCCTAAATATCTTTAAACTGAAGAGAGTACTTTCTCCTTCTATCAGACGAGAAGAGTTACATTTCAGAGGAAGGGTAAATGATTGCTAGTTCCATGAAAGGCCATTTTTACTGCTTAGAAAGCGCTGCCTGACACAAACAGTGCTGCGAATAAGCTCTACTGGTTTATTCTATTTCTGTGTGTATCTCAGACTGAACTTATATATATATATATACATATATACAAAATATACAACTGAAATGTAACATTTAACAAAGGCAAACTGACTAAACACAATAAAAAACCTTTAAATATTAATTTTAACACAAGGAGGTTATTCAATGTCTAGCCAACTGTTGTGGAAATATATTTTTGATTATCGTTGTGTTGTATGACCCACTGGTCGATGATCTGACATTCTCCTGAAGAATTCATGGTTCCCCCCTTTATGCGAGTCTTCCTGGCCCTGAAGAGGGAAACTACCTCCACAAAGAAACACCACTACAACTTCTTTGCTCGACCATAGGTGTAACGTTCTTCTGTGGAATGCTGTAAACATTTGCTGTAAACAAAACTTAAGGGACTTAAGTTTTCTTTACCAGATTGCAAGCTTGCTGTCTAACATCAGACAATGAGGTGGAATCATTGTGCCGTCGCCCGGTTCAGTGTAAAACAACAAGAAATGCAGTAATAAAGGGTCTTCATCGCAGCTGTATTTCACAATCGTTGTGTAAAAACTCTACTGGCCTTTCGTCGCAACCTTTCAAACTTGTGCTAAGCTGTCGGTTACCGTGACAACACTGAGCAATCGCTGCCCAAGGTCAACGTGGCGGTCAACATGCTGTGGTATGTTGCGGTATGCTTTGCTCTTGTTGTGTTTCTGACCTTTTGAGAGGGAACAGGCTGTCAAACACGTCAGATCTAAATCAGCCATGTAACCCGGTTTACTGTGGAATTATTTCTGTCACTTCACAGGTTTGTGCATGTTGGTTACTGACCACGTCGATCTCAGTGTTGGAGTGTCCCATGTTGCACACGATGCAGCCGTTCTTCATGCGGTCCAGGTTTTCTCTCACCACTACGTTCTTGTTGCCTGGTGGAGGTAGAGAGACACGAGACAGACAGATAAATTCACAAAGAACCCCGAGACAGCAAAAATGTAAAGCAGACAGAAAGAAGATCAAACAACGAAAGAAAAAAATTGCCTTGTCACATGAAAAGGTGAAAATGAAACTTGTAGATTGAGTCTGTATCCATCTCTTTACTCGGGCTAAACTGTCCTCCCCAACAGCTAGGTAGAATATCCCCAAACCCCTGCATTGTACAATCCCCTGACTGAAATCCTCCAATTAGATGTGAAATTTATGTCCAAAATAATATGAAGTACAATATAAACTATTAGTTTGTTTACTCTTCTAGTGAACATTTCATTTTGCAGACCCCTTTCTTTTGTGTTATCTGGGCCTCCATTTTGATAAAAAGGAAGCGTAGCAGGCGCCTGTAACAATGACCTCATAAGAGATGCATCTTCTACCTTAATATCTTTTCTGGCTGATAGCAGTTGCCCATGAGAGAGCACTCATCTGTTCGGCCAGCCAGAGACTTTGAGTAAAGAGGCGGAGAGATTCTCGGCTCCACTAAAGTGTTCAGGACAACTTCCTGACTGCTGAGATGAGCGCTCGATTCCAAACAATATAATGACCGACTGGATCTGCACTCTTGGTCCCTCTGAGAAAACTAAGGTAACACTATTTTACGGCAGAAAAGGTGCAACTTTTAACTTTATCCATTTAATCTTACCAGTATCAGAATAAATGATTTAGAAGGACTTTCAAGTATCAATTCCATCAAATTCAATGACCCATCACAGCAGAGTTTGAGTATGACAGCAGTTAACATAGTGATATCCTGCATCCAGAAAAACAACTTCAAATATTGATTGGTCATAATTGGATATTATGTAAGAGATTGCCTTTGTGGAATAGTACGAGGATAATGAAGTTGCGGGTTGGGTGCAGCGGGGCGATGCTTTTCAGTCCAATGATGGCTCTTGGGTAGAAGCTGTTTTTAAGCCCGGTATTGCCAGTTCTCCACCCATGTCTGTTTGTATCTGTTTTCTATATCTTCATTTGTTCAAGGATTTAAAAGACATATAGGAACCTTGTTTTTAGTTATGGATTATATCCCAGAAGATGCTACAAGACAAATCCTCTTAGGTTTTTCTTTAAACAAAAGCGAACGAGAGGTTCAACTTAATGTTGACAGACAGACAAAAGAGACAGAGAGCGAGAGGGACAGAGTGTCTCTGGGCCAATCACCTGTGCAGGTGATGACGATATCAACTTGTCTGATGACTTCATTCAGTTTCACCAGCCTGAAGCCATCCATGCTGTTAAGGGGGGACAGACAATAAAGGGGGTGTGAGACTACAACCAGTTCTACCCCCGCGACGGGCCATCACAAAATCAACAAGCATCTTACCACGCCTGCAAGGCACAGATCGGGTCGATCTCTGTGACGTAGACAATGGAGCCCATCGCTTTGAGAGCTGCACAGCATCCTTTTCCCACCTGAGGACACGAAGACATATCTGTGACCCCACGAGATAAACGATGAAGAATATTTACTACGATAAATTAGCTAAAAGAGGTTGTACATTTGATTTTATAGGTATAAAAAACCTAAGCTGCATTTTAATCTTGGGTTTAATATACGGTTGATGTAATATTAACTGACCTGAATTTTTACTTAAGTCTTAAGGAGCCTAAACTTTTAGTGGGATTATGTATACAAATGAGGCAAACGCCTGCCTTACCTCTCCATACCCACACACCACCACCTGTTTGCCTCCAAACATGACGTCGGTGGTTCTCTTCAGGCTACAGACAAAACATAATCATTTCAGTGGCAGTCCCATAATTATTCAGATTATTTTGAGGGTGGGTGTGAATGCACTGCAGCTCTGAAGTCTTAAACAAATGTCCTGCTTCATAATACCTAACAAACTTTAACAAAAGATGGTCGCATACCCGTCTAGAATGGACTCCCTGCAGCAGTAGAGGTTGTCAAACTTCTGTTTGGTCACGGAATCATTTACGTTCATGGCTGGAACACACAGTTTTCCTGCCTTGGACAGCTGGTACAACCTACAGCAAAAGATGTAAAGCAATAATCACGAGTATATTCATGAAAGATACGACTCTGAACACATAACGCTGATCTGGAGTTATCCCTCATTGATATTTCTGAAGATGTTCACCACTAGATGGCGATGTGATCAAACCAGAAACAGACTGAACCTGTTTCAGTAGAAGGAATGGAATATTTTCATCCTTTATGAGAGTCCCACCTGTGCACACCGGTAACACTCTCCTCTACGATGCCCTTGATCTTCTTGAACATGTTGGGGTATTTTTTATAGATCCAGTGAGTCAGATCTCCACCGTCATCTAAGATCTGTCAGATGAGACAAGCAGAGGAAGTCAGTCGAGTATTTTCCCATAAACATTCAAAACGAAGAAATCAGTTTAAATCCAGATGTGGTTTCAAGTGATCTAATGCAAAAATATTATTCCTTTGTAAGTAATTGATATTCAATTCTGGATGTCCAATAAATTGTTCAGGTAAAAAAAAAACTAAACAAACAAAAGATCATCTCAAAAAAGATGAACACTATATTATTATTCTTGTGCTTGAAACCCACGAGGTGTTCTTCCTAAAGTTGGTAACTAGGTTTCTGAGCTATCTTAGCTTCAGTGTGGATTCTATTACCAAGATGCCAATTTAGCCTGAGATGCTTTGTCAATGCAATAATACACGGTCTTCTTTAAAACGATTTGTTCTGTAAAAATATCAAAGTAAAAATGACAGCAAACACTGTCTGCTCATTAACAACGGTTCTGGTTATCTGGTTGGATTTCATGGAGCTTGTTAGATTGATCAGACGTGTTAGAACAGGATCCTCACGTTCTCTTGACCTTTCTTCCTCCACACAACGCGCAAGAAAGGACAAGGCCTGTCTATGACGCCTTTGCCATCACAAAGGGGATAAAGATGCTACGGAAAGTGAGATGAGGACCATCGGAGGATTGATTGAACAAAAACACAAAGACGAAATAATCATTTTGCCACTCATGTAGGCTTAGAAGGACAATTTCTATTTTCTCCTGTTATTTTCAAAAACAGACAAACAGCCTGCCCACAGTGTAAATGTAAAACCATTGCACCTGGATACTGATCCGGATAAAGCAGGTTATTGGATCACCAATAATAAGAGATAAATTATCTGCCAAAGAAGTTATATGTGTAACTGGAACTATTTGTTCTTGTTGTTTGGCGGTTTGTCAGGAGGAATACGCAAAAACTACAGGAGGGGATTTCCTTGAAACGTGTTGGGAGGATTTATTTTAGCCCACTTTCTTTTACATTGTGAGAGACGGTATTCTCAACATTTTCTTCATATTCTCATGGAATAATGTTTGGATGTAGATGAAAGAATTCACCAGGCTGGTATTTATTATTTTGTGCAGGTTTGTGTGGATCAAGTTGAAATCTGGATCCCCGACCAGATTTGATTGTTTTCACAGTGGGTGGCCTGCTTGGTAAATTATAGTTGCGGGGTTATGAGTTAGATTTCGTGTGAGGCTTGTGCAGATAAGCGGAGATTTGCATTCTACTGAGTTCAATTCCAGTTTCCACTGATGCGTTCCGATGCTTTATTTAGAATGTCGTGTGTGCTACCATGTTGGGTTGCCAGCCTTCTACGTTGACACAGCGATCGATGCACCACCAGAAATCGTCCTCTGATTCGCCCTTCCACGCAAACACACTGAAACCTTCAAAGAGCAGAAAGAGGAGGCAGAAAGTGTCAAACGGAAAAAGAGGGAATTTTTTGAGATGATGTGAAAGAGAAAGCCTCTGACTATTGTAAGTCAGGAGAAAGGAGAGGGCAGAAGTCCCACAAACAAACACAAACCCACACACAGCCTCACCTCCCTCTGCCAAGGCAGCTGCCACTTCATTCTGGGTAGAGTAGATGTTGCAGGCTGCCCATCTGCACTGAGCCCCCAAAGCTGACAGAGTCTCCATCAGCACCTGAGGAGAGGAAGGCTTTAACTTTGTGCTGGAGCTCCTGGGTTAATCTGTGTTCTGCATTCCTACTCACAGCAGTCTGGGCAGTGATGTGGGTGCAGCCGACCACTTTGGCACCAGCGAGGGGTTTCTCCCCCTGAGCCCGCTTCCTCAGAGCCATCAGGGCTGGCATCTCTGAAACACACCGACAGACTCATCAGAGGAAAGGGGAATCAGTCGGATGACTGAGGATTTCCTGTCATTTAATCCTGATACTTCATCGCTAATCCGCCGATGAGTCCGGCTGAAGGAGTGACTGATGCTAAACGGAGCCTGTTTGAGTCTTATGGCTTTCATGTTTGGCGGCGGTGGGAAAGCTGCTGTCTCAACAGAAAGAAAAGGCAAAAATTGATGAGCATGAGACTAACATTAAAGTCGGATGGTTATCATGTTTCATGTTTTTTTAAGGTCTCACTTTCAATAACGACTTATGGTTTTCTCTTCTGTAATAGCTGAATGGCACACCACCAAGAATTTGAGGACAAATCTTGATGTTTTCGTTCATTCGGGTGGCCATTTTTCTTTGACTGGAACTCCAAAAACATGCAATATAGGCAAACAGGTGACACTTGAATTGCCCGTAGGAGTGAGTGTGAGTGGTCGTATGTCTCTATGTGTCGGCCCTGTGATGAACTGGCGACTCGTCCTGGGTTTGCTCCGTCTCCCACTTGAAATCAGCTGGTATAGTCTCCAGCCCCCGTTAGCCTGAACAGGATGAACGGTTGATAATGATTGAATGAATAAAAGATTTTCAGGAAATTCAGTCATAACTTTATGGAAGGAAACTGTGATTGACTTTCTTCCACCACCCTCACGTTTTCCCTTTCAATTGTGCAGATTCTGGGGGTTGAATCTGGAGCAACTGGGGTTCTGAGTTCAGTTCCACACAACTAAACTCAAAGTCTCTTGGATGAGACGTGAAACTTCCTCAACTGTAAACTAGAGATCCAGTTGCTTCAGTCTCCATTTCAGGCAGGCACAGTCCCTTAACACACCTTGCTCTGCAATCTCTATCTCTCTGCGTCCAAAGTCTGATTGTTTGATGTTCTTGATGCAGAAATCTCCATTGCCCTTGGAGTTCTTCTGCTGTTTGTCCCGAGGAGACGTCTCATCGTCAGAGCTGTCCGTGTATGATGCCGCTACAAAAGGAAAAACACACAGACATCGTTGTTAGTACGACAAACATTTCTCACTGCATTATGAATAGTGGACGTTTGAAATGAGCCAAACAGCATATTATTTTCTCTTAAGAGTACTGTATTCTTCACTGTACTGTATTCAGTACTCTTAAGAGTACTGTATATGTTTATTAATATTTTTCCAAAGTTATCTTACACTACAAAACCTCTAAGGAGATGTCTCCCTGAAACCGTCGACCTTAGATTATCTCACAATGCAAAGGCAAGTAAAACACTACCTTGACCACCATACTGGACGCACGGATAATTAAGTTGGAACAATCTTATGAACTCCATGCTAATGTCTGCAGTCGGCGTGTTAGCATGAGATCTCAATTTAAACTTCAGAACTAAATATAAGTGCACAGCTGACTTTACATACAGGCCCTAACATCCCCAACAGTAGCAAAACCAGCGAAGTCATGTGTGGAATTTCAACCTGATGGGATAATCAGAAGCTGTTAAACATTTAGATAAGTGCAAGACTGTGGTTCAAAGGTAATGACAGTCAACCAAGACGTTTCAGCTGGGAATCATTCCTGAACCATTGTTGAATCTCTGCTGATCAATACAGTAATGGGAGTGTCGTGAAAAGCGATAACTGACGGGAAAAAAGGTCGTATCGAGTTAAGAGGAAAGATGGTATTGCCTGTTGCATAGAAGAAAGTCCTTTGAGATGATTAATTGACACCCCAAACTTAAAAATGATGTTCTCCATTCAGGAAACAGTTATGATTTTGGATTAACAATGTATTTCACTGAACTGTCTGCACAAACAACGGGTTCAGCAAAACCTGTATCCTGAGGGGGATCAACTTCATTAGTTTCCCTCTTTTCCAAGGATCCTGCAATCTTTCAGGGACAGATGGCACATCTCTGAAGTTACAGTACTGACGGACCAACTTCGGTTCAGTCTGCAACTGTGTCGACCCTGACACACAGCGGCGTCGGCCCCACAAAGACCAAACATCACAGCCAAACATCGTTATGTCATCAATCAGCCTTTTAATGACTCACCCTTTCATTCTCTTCGCTCTACTGTCTCTCCTCTTTTTAAGAGTCACTGACAGAATGGAAGCTGTTGGATTAAATTCCAGCCCTCCAGTCGCTGGCACATTAACACCACCAGATTTATGTTTTCAAATAAGTTGAACCAGCAGACTTTATTGAGTCAAATCCAAGCTTGAGCTTTATCAGCAAATCTAAAAGGGCCACAAAAAAGCAATAGGTTTATTTCTTGAGATTTTTTTCCAGTGCAAGAAAACTTTTGACCAACTCTGCACACGACTGAGCCTAGACAGCGAGGGACACGCTCTAGACATTTTAATAATGGAGTTTCTGATGTCTGCACATATTAACATTAACTAAAAGATGCACAGAAAACATTCTTTAAAACAACAAATTCATTATTCATTCAGGCTTTCTTCCACACCTGCCAGCGCAAAGATGAAAGTTTTACTCTGGAAGGAACAAAAAAGTTTCCCGACATCTTGTAAGAGAGACTTGCATTTATTTTTTTTCATCATTATGAGACTATGTTGCTGCCGTTGAATCCACTTAAAACCAATCCAATTAACTTGACTAAATTTAAGCTTATTAGACCATGTGACTTTCATACATTGAACTTCTTCTGCTGCTGCCTTTGTTGTTATTCGACCACCAGTCAATAGTTTTTACTCTCAGGTCCACAGGCACAGAATATAGTTAATGAGACACTCTTTTAATTTCAATTTAAAAAACGTTCATGAACAATAACAGGCCCGATTCAAACCAAACATTTGAGTAAAATCAGTAAGAGGCCTTTTTGTTTCCAAAGCTTGGAAACATCATGTCAGGACTTGGACCACACCATAATTCAGACACCGCGGTTGTCACAGCCTTGACATGCCTTTACTGAAACACAGACAGTGGAAAAAGGTTCAGGTTCAGCATTAGCTGATCTCACTGGAGCATCTGACAGAGTCAATCATGACGGGTTACACGTTTTGTTGTTTCCTGGCATGTTGCTAAACTAGTTTGCAGAACGACGGCTATTTAACGAGTTGTTTGGTGGTCAAAGTGCCAAAATTTCCTCCAGTTGATCAGTTCAAAGTTAAACAGAAATTCAACATTCAAAGTAAGGGCAGTTTCGCACGCAAAAGTTAGTCTCCTTCTACTTCAGGATTGGCTGGGTTGTAAAATGGCATGTGTCCGACGTCAGTCCTCTCCTCCTCTTCATCCTCTCTCTCATCCAAAGAAATCTCATCACAGAAATTAAATTAAGCCGACTCTTGATTTCTTGTCAGACCACATTAGTATAAATATATTGCCTTCTCCTCTGCCCCACATGCCGTTTCGTGGCGAGGGTAGCCTGGTTTAACTGTAATGAGTCTGAGAGTCAGAACCACACAAAACAGTAACACTGTAAATTAACCAAACCTTGGTTAAGTTTAATTCACACTGACTCTTTTGGCTGGACCAAAGTCTGACTGTGTGTTAGAGACCTTGGGCCAGGTGAGGTTCTACACCTGCAATTTTGGTCTATATCACATTTAAAAGCCCGAGAATCCCGAACAAACAAAGTGGGTATGGGCGCCCTTAAATATATAGGAGATTGCTTGGGTAGCCTGTGGGTAAAAAGGGAAACAAATCTACTTTAAAAACTCCACTTTAGGTTTAGGTGTGTGTGGCCTGCCGCCTGCCTAGTAGCTACTGTTTTCAAGAATAGTTTTCATGTCACCGGCCGCCTCCTCCAGCTTTGAACTTAGTATGTATGAGCTGGATCCTTGTCTCCCGGTACTGTGTGCCGTGTTATACCGGCCTCCCAAATACAACAAAGATTTTATTAATGACTTGTCTGATTTCCTGGCTGGAATTATGCCAAAATATGACCGGGTTTTTATTGTAGGGGATTTTAACGTCCATGTCTGCTGTCCTGCTAAGCCGCAAGTGGAAGAAGGATAAGCTGCAGGTGTCTTATGAAATGATGAAAGAAAGCTGGAGAAGATATCTGAGGACTGTTTAATCTACAGAGACCAAATATTTCTCTGATATTATTTCAAATAATTGTCACCAACCTCGTGTTCTTTTTAAAACAATTAATTCTATCCCTACGCCCCGGCCTCCTTGTCTGGAGGCGTCCACTGAGGCTTGTGAGAACTTTCTGCACTTTTTTGTTGACAAGATTGCCACAGTGAGGAATAACATCTCCCTGCCTTCATTTGACCCGACTGTCTTCATCACATGCTCTGCTGTCTTTGATCAGTTGATGTCTGTGTCTCTTTCTTGTTTAACGGAAATTACTGCACAACTTAAACCTGCAGGCTGTCCCACAGACGTTGTCCCACCTCGCCTTTTTAAAGAGGTCTGGGAAGCTATTGACCCTTACGTCCAAAACATTATAAACAGCAGTCTTGCTTCAGGTGTTGTACCATCCTGCTTTAAACAAGCGGCAGTACAACCACTAATTAAAAAAGCCAGCTTGGACAGCTCCATTCTTTCACACTTTAGGCTGATCTCTAAACTCCCGTTCATGTCCAAAGTTTTAGAAAAGACTGTACTTGTTCAACTACAGTCTTTTTTAAACAACCATGGCATTCTTGAGGTCTTCCAGTCGGGTTTTAAAGCCGTGCACACCACAGAATCTGCACTTTTAAGAGTTTTTAATGACCTTTTATTAACCACAGACTTTGGTGATTTCTCAGTTTTAATGCTTTTAGAGCTGCTTGTGGACCACAGCATTCTCATCTCTCGCCTGGAGCACTGTGTGAGTATCAGAGGCACAGCCTTACAGGGGTTCAGGTCTGTTAGCCTGGGTGACTGTGTTTCGTCCATTGCCCCTCTTCCATGTGTGGTCCCCCAGGGTTCCATTCATGGGCCGATCCTTTTTTCATTATATTTGCTCCCTGTAGGATTGATTTTAAGATAACATGGCACCGCTTACCATTTGTATGCAGATGACTCGCAAATATACCTGCCACTGAAAAGGAATTTATTCCAGTTCTGTAAATTTGTCGTACGAGTGCCTGAAGGACATCAAAGCCTGGATGGCCTTTAACTTCTTAAATTGTAATGACAGCAAAAAGGAAGGCATATCATTTTTGGAGCTAATGGAATCATCGATGCCTCTGCTATGGACCTGGGTTCCCTGGAGCCATTTCTAAAATCTACTGTGTCAAACCTTGGCTTCAAATGAACAGTAATTTTAAACTTGACAAACAGATAAACTCTCTGGTTAAATCCAGTTTTTATAAGTTGAGGCTTTTAGCTAACATTAAGACCTTTTTTAGCCCTTAATGACTTTAAAAAGCTTATTCATGCTTTTATTACAACCCCCTTGGAATACTGTAATGCACTTTCAACCCATTATGAAATGTGTCGTTAAAGTAATGGGCGACCTCCGTAGGTCAAATATGTCTTAAACTTTAAGGATTTACACAATAATGACAGTAATAAAAATAAATGTGTTCTTAACACCGTTTATCATTATGGAAAAACATTTCTGGCACAATGATGCCTTAATGTCTTTATAGTCAGGGTTCCTTTTAAGATCAAATCAAACAATTAGCGATTTTGGGTAATGATGTCACAATGTGGCTATTGCTGCCTTAGTTCCTTTGATTCCTTTGATATCCTATCCCAACTCAACAAAGGTAGTTTGAAAGGCTGTGAATTCTGAGCAGCACAGTTATTAAGTTCTGTGCAGAATCTTTTCCACCAACGGATCAACTCTACTCTCTTTCCAATACAAAACTGCAGCGGAGCGTAAACGTAGTACAAATGTGTTTAAATATTTGTACAGACGGGTCAAACAGGCCACCGAGTGGTTTTAGCATCTGTGAGATATAAACACTTGTGCCCACAACATATGGCAACATGCTCAGCAAGGTAATGTCTCCATGTTTGGCAGCAGCAGCACTGTGTGGTCCCCGTGCTTCAGGCTGATACAGATGACAGTGGATCAGAACTATATGGATCGAAACAACACTCACGTTAGAGAACAGGCTGTACTGTGCCAGGAGGGGAACGGCTTAAAAACAGGTAATAATCCGCGTGTTCGCCTTTTAAAATCTCCAACCTGTTCTGACAGGGGGAAAGGGTGGGGGAGACTATGAGCAGAGATCTTTGGGGTCATGGGGATGCATGCACTGACCGGATACTGGGACACAGCCAAACACTGTGTGCTGAGAAGTCCACAACTAAAAAAAAGGCTTCAATGTCCACAACTACCTTTTTCATGCACACACAAAGATTTTAGACCCATCTAAGAACTAAAAATGTGAATATATCAAACCAATCCAAAACTGACTATGTCATCCTAGTTTAGCTTGATACATAAAATATATTATTACAGATCCACAATGGTGTTCATGGCTAAAATTTGATGTGCCGTAAAGCACTTCATCAATTTAACAACTACTGCTACTGCAAGTAGCATCTAATACACCGAGCAGCCATAACTGTATAACCGCTGAGACGAGGAATCACAATAACATACCTTTGAATGCCGACTTAAAATGCAGGATATTAGTTTAACAAGGTGTGTTTTAAGGCCTACTAGCTCAAAATGTGAATACTGGTTCTGATAGAAAGGTGTCAGAACATACAGTGCATTGTAGAGTTGTTTTGGCGGCAAAAACGGGGGCATATAAAGTATAGGGAAGGTAGCTTGGATGTTATGGTTGATGAGTGTAGCTTCTAGCTTGAGGCAGATTGATTCACAGAGGTTGATTAAACATTTTTCTCCCACTTTCAAACCCATCGTCTTGGGTTATGAAGACCTACTGACTCAACTGACATCATTTGAGGCATGTGTTCACTTTATTTTGTTTCCTGTATTTCACAAATAAACTGACTGATGTGTGAAAATGGTGAAATGATGACTTCATAATTATTGTAGCCTTTTCTAATTTTCTTCTAAAAACTCTGAGATTTTGTTGAACTTCTAAAAAGATGACTCAAACACATCTTGCTATTTTCAAATAGGATTAGAATGCCTCCTCAATAGGAACCATTATGAAACAAATCTGAAAATGGTCCTGGCAAAAGTACCACTGGTGTCTTCAGTGTGTCCCGCTGAACTGTGGGAACTATCAGAGAAATTAGAGGCAGTGTGGTGAGGGAATTATGATTGGAGACAGGGAATCAGCACACGGGGGGGAGGGAAAAAGGAGCATAATAAAAAAAGACTTCAAAAGGGAAGACATAGGAGCTGCTGAGGTTTCTCAAAGCAGCACTGTACACATTTCACTTAATCTGCAATTGCTGCCAGTAAATATTAAAATGTTAACACAACAGAGCATAAGCTTATCAAATCCCTGGGTACAAAAAAAACTTAGAATAAGTGCAACGATTCAATGAGGCCTAATCTGGTTGTAGGAGGGAGGTGAATAATAGCTGAGAGAAGAGGAAGGGGGCAAACTTAGGAGACGGAATGAAGAAAAGAACAAAATGAATTTAAATTAACGACAGCTGTTTACCAAAAGCCAATCAAAGACACGACAAGACGAAGACTTTCAAAAGAACTACAAATGATACTCAGTGTGATTTGGCCATTATGCAAGTTAACTGTGTGAGTAATGTAGTGCCTGATCTATGACCTTAAGTTAATGACGAATGATGAGGAGTGATTTACTTCTATTTCAACAGAGGTATTTGTCTTTACTACTTCTTTTTCCAGTCACTCTTAACTCATAGCTTCAAGAATGTTTCTATAGTAAAATTAGAATACTATCACGGACATTTATAAGATTAACACTAACAGATTCATTCCTCAATAACTTCTGGTCATTTCATTGTATGCTCTTTTTCTTGGAGAATATTTTCCATGGGTGGGTCTGGGACTACCATGTCATGCCCAACTATCAGGCCGTGTTCATGCTACATCCAAGCAGCAGGCTGACGTGGTCTTCTACGGTGAAACGATGACTTGTCCTCACCTTGTTGTGTAGGGGTAAAGAATCACACAACATGTCCTTGTAAATGCGTCAGAGGGATGTCACAAGACTGGACTGTTTCATCTGTTCTCAATGAGAGTAGTTAATACTGACCAGACTGAGCTTTTCTTAAGCAACTCAGACCTTGGGGGCACATTGGGGTCATCTGCCAATACTGATTGACAGCCCATTTCTTTGTCATTCATCTGGCTGTCCATCATACTCTGCCACAAGCTGTGCAAACAACATCACACAGATTAACTCCTCTTCTTATTAGTGTTATTATAAGATCCATGTCCGGCAGAGAGCAGAGGCTTCATATCTAAAAGTGAATGGGTTCATCCATATCTTACTGGAGTTTAACATTCAAAGACCACCAGGAGAAGAGTCTATGTCAATGTTAATCATCTGCATAAATGTAGACCAGATTTATGCAAGTCACGTCTCGCAAAAAACCCATGCTGGTTTGAAGAGGGCAAGGAGAGTCGTTACAGATTGGTAACTTGTCACCGCAATCAGCTTGAAGGTGGATCGGCCCCCAGAGGTGGTTTGGGGTTGACAATAAATCCTTTTGTGGCGGCCCAGCACAATATGAACATTGCCTGGCAAGTATTGATTTTTCTATTCTTGGAGGTATGTGTCCCCCTCGTCCTCTCACAATCTCATCTGTTTCCACACAAACAGCTTGCAGTTATAAATTACAGCTATGAAAAAGCATTGGATTGCCTCCTGACTCTATTTTTGTGTGTATCTAATACTTAACATTGTCAGATCGTCAAATAGAAATTTCCATGAAACAAAAGGAGCCCAGCCTGAACACACTGTACTAGTTTTAAATGATAATTGTATTCAATTTAACAAAAAAGGCTGTCTAATACACACTTGGTCTGTGTGAAAAGGTTTTTGCTCCCTTTGAAACTAAATCCAAAAAACTAAAACTGCATTGAATACTATTTGTAGATGGATTAGACACACCCAGACCTGAGTACAAGCATGCCCTGTTTGATCACTTCATCACTTCAATAGATCATTTTAAGAAGCAGGAAGTTGGCTCGAAGGTCTCACCAGTAGTAAACTACGCTAAAATATAAAGAAGAGTCTATAAAGGTAAGAACGCTTTTCCTAAGGCTCTGAGGCTCCACAGATTGACAGACTTTGAACAATAGTGAAAATTCCCAGTAGTGGGATGAATTCTGTTCTTTCCCAGAAAATTCTGTGGGAGAATGCCTGGTCATCTATTCGTGAGTTGTAGCTCAATCACAACTGGGTCCATCAGCGGTATTGTCAGAGACTGATCTGCAGTTAACAGCAGATGCTGAGGCTGAAGGTGGCAAACTTGTTTATAAAGTCAGGTGGGGGCAAATATATTTTCACGCTGTTGATTTAGGTATTGGATAACTTTTTTGCCCTATTAAATAAAATCATCATTTAGAAATTGAAATTGTGCTGTCATACAACCTTCATTCTATTTTTTAATGATCCAATATCTATGCGCAACATTTAAGTTACTGGCAGTATCAGGCTGTTCATTTTCTATTTTATCATTCAAGATGGTTGTCTCATACATAAATGTAAACGGCTTTATTCAGGCATGAGAAGACATTAGCAAAGGGACATTTGGCATTTCATGAATGAGAGGAATTGGTTATCAGAGTTAAATGGATGCAAAATAGTTTTCTGTTCTGAAACAGGAAGCATCTCTGATGGATTTCAACACTCATTTTTTCATTGTAGTGCAGATTTATACCCATTATAACTTTCGAGACACATGCCTCATAAATTTCCATGCCATATCATAAAAACATATAGAGTTCTTTTTCCTACTTTGGAATATGAGACAGGTCATAACAGGAAGATGGGAATTGTTGAAAATCTATTTAATCAAAAGCTGTAATATTGGAAGAGTTTTGCTGGATGTTCATTTATGGTCTCTCACCATTACAGTCATGAATGGGACTGGGGGACTCACTTCAATTCAACCACATGCATAACTCCCAAGCTTTTTCTCCGGTACTCCAGGGGCATCTAATCTTCTAATACACAGCCCCTAGTTTCATTTGGACTTCAGTGTTATAGTGTGAGAACCAGAGAGACGGCAAAGGATGTGAGGTAGAGATAGTACAATCAAGCAAATGTTCTACCACATGAAATACTTTCTATGGCTTAAAAATGTCAATAGAAACATGCTCCTCAGACATGACACGTTTATGTCTGAGGAGTAGTGGGCTGGTGGAATTGAGTAACAGAGCGCCTGAGAGTGTGTTTGTGTCTTTACCTGAGCTGTAGCTATCTGTGGAGGACTGAGAGATGGAGCGTGACAGAGAACGCCGGCCGATCTTGGAGGGACGCTTGTTGAACTCCTGTTTCTGGTCCGCAAACTGGATCTGAGAGAGGGAACAGAAGAGGAAGGAGATCAGAACTGGATTTGGGTTTTGCAACCATTTTTTTAAGGCAAGTTTTACAGCTGGTACACTATACCTAGATTTATAAAAGCCTAACTTTGAGAAAAGAACCTTCCAGGTCATTCAGAGTTTAAGTCAGGCAGCTCGATTAACAGAATCAAAACACTCCTGAAGATGCTTGGAGTTCATCCATCTTTAAAGATAATTGAGACAATTGGGGGTATTCTCAACCAGCCACAAGGCCAAACAGCTGACGAGTTACATCACAAGTTACAGCTCAGCCTTGTTCTGTGAAACTGGTGTGGCACCGTTGTCAGGTCTTTATGACTATCCCTTTGTTGATCTTTCTGCTCATTATATAAAACAGCACGCATGATAGCATGATAATTCCTTTAAGGATAATGTTACAAAGCATGAAAAGCCGACTCATTACTAGACTAAAACCCCAAATACAAGAACAGAACATGCCGTTGGGGGGGGGGGGGGGGGGGGGGGGGGGTCTATGACTTCATTTTAGGCTGAAGTCATAGACTCGGTGATGACTTCAGCCTAAAATGCATTTTAATGACAAAGGACAAAAAAAAGAGTTCTGTCCATGTGTGTTCTTGTTGTCATTTTATGTATGGTTGTAAAAGAAAACCCAAGTCCAGATATCATGTTCATATCTGGTATTGGTTCTTGCACAGGACAGGAAAACGGATTTGTTTCCTGCTAAGTGGTTTCAGCTGGCACATGGTTACTGATTCTGCCCTTCTACATATTTAGTGATAGAAACCTGTATTTCACAACACTCAAGCCTGTGCTTTGAAATGCATTGGCATGCGTTTCTGTGATTTAAGATACAATAATAGGCAAATAAAATTGAGCGTGCTACCTCTTTGTGCCTGCCAGGCTACTGAAAGTTTATTGTTGAAGCCAAGTTACTCCTTCAATACTGAACTGTCTTAAGTCTTTTTTTCAAATTATCGTTGTAATGTTGGCTCAGATCATCTAGATTTGATTGCTTTGTGTCTTTTAATCTTCTCATAAATGAGAAATCTGCACCTTCTCATGATTGACAGATCTAAAGGTTTTTTTTTTCGGAATGAGTTGTCTTTGTCGTTTCTTCACTTGTTCCCCTGTTGCCTTGTCTTTTCTCTTTCTCTGTTAGTGCCCATTGTTCTGAGGCCTGTCTTGTGGTAATCTTGTCAAAATTCTTGTCATTAGCTGCTCTAGCTCCTTTTCCCAAGCCCTCAATATGATCTTCAATGCCTCATACTCTTCATCTTACCTTCATTCCATAATCATGATAAGGGGAATAGTCTTGTCATGGCTGGTTATCTGGTCCAGGGTTATTAGCACCATCAGCTGCCCTCTCACATGATTCAAAGCACTATCTCTCAATAAAACTGCATCCTAGTAGTTTTCCATCACTTCTTCAATTCTTCCAGTTCTGGTACTACACACCACAAACATTATTGGCCACTATAAACAAAGATTCAGTTTTGACACCCGACCAGTATTTCCCGAAATCGAATCTCTTGAACAATCAACAATTAAAGAATACAGAGGAAGGGGGAGAGGGACTGAGCGAGGAAAAATGAAGGAAGGGGAAACAATTACTTGTATTGTCTGGTGGAACATTGTCTGACCAGTTTGGGCTGACTTGCAGGAAAGCTGAAGCCAAAAAGAGGCAGAGTGAGAAGAGGTAGGCTGTGAAATAATAAGACCTTGAAAGCCTACTTCCCATCAATACACAAGGCCTTGAGTGAGCCCTGTGTGGAAAAGGGGAAGACGAAAGTACAAAATGGAAGGAGGTATGATAAATATGGTGTCAAGTTCTGTCTTGGAAAGTGAAGAGTTGAAAAAGGATGATATTGTTAGTTGGGGTTGCGAAGTGATGTCATTGATGCCAGTGAATTTTAAATGATAGTTTATTGGTCTTTAATTAATTATCTGTGCAGAAAATAAGATTTCCCGCATTTGGGAGGTAGTTGCATTTAAGTTCATCCTCGATTGCAATACATTCATGGAATTTAAGCTTGTTTCTCAGAAAGTTTTTCTCAGTTTATGGTATTGCTGTTCTTTCAACCCTTAACTGATGAAGTCACTTTACATTCATTACACCCAGTGGTGTCCATCTTTCTTCTTCATGTCACCCTTTGGATCATTTCTTACCATCTGGCATAGCTTGTCCTTGCTGCGTGCTTTCAGTAGCTGTGTGTTTGACATTGTTTTTCAATGCCAACCCTCATTTAAAACATGCAGGCATCGATAAAATCATTTGACAATCGTTTGGAGGCATGGGACTCCACTGCATCAGAAAGGGTGCTCTTGATTCCCATCTCTATTAAAAGATACTGAACCCACCTTGAATGGCTGAAAAACTTGAGTGAAACTAAGCATTAACTACATTAGTTTGTATTGAATTTGAACAATTTCGGTATAAGCATAATCTTCAAAATATAAGATATGTTTTATGTTGTTTTTCTCTGACAGCTGTGATGACTGTTTGGAAAGGCGTTGATGCAGAAGTTTGCGCTACAGCCACGGGACACTACAGGAGATCACTTAACTTTGAGGAAAAAAGGGAAATAGAAATAAATAAAAAAAAGATTATTAGATTTTCTAGAAAAATTGACTTAAAATGTTTTAGAAAATTCTAGAAGAAACTGAGCATTCTGAAGTCACCTGGATGGTTTACCTTTAACAGGAACCTCAGCCGTTTTGAAACCATAGAAAACAAAAATTTTTTAAACAGGTTTCAGATTGAAATCTTTTGAAAATACCATTGAGATAAACTGTGATGACATTCCCACATCGCAAATTGCTATTACATTATCGGCCTACTAGCCTCTTCTGGACATAACAGGAATATAAACAATTGCGGACTATAGTGTTCGACTTAGGAATGTGGTGTTATTCAGTGGTGTTGACTTTGAAAAGTTACACCGCCAACCCCTGGCCTGTCACATATACTACATTGATATAATCATTTTGTGGATCAGTCTGCACAAGGATCATTGTCACAATATTTTGAAACGGAAGAAAAACTTTTGCAAAACCATTTTCACATAAGCAGTGCCCTGATTTTTTTTCTTTTTTAGCTTGATCTATCTTTTCAGTAGCATCTTTAACAGCTTTGTGACTGCAGAAGAGACTCTTCAGCCCCTGGCTCTCCTTTATCTTTGTACCTTGAATGAAAAGTCAAGAGAATGCCAGAATCTCAGGAACGTAGAATGGGGCTACATAAATTCAACTTCTTGGTTGTGCCTATTTTGAGTCACTATTTCTTATTGAAAAATTGTGACACTTGACTGAACCCGCTTATAGAATGACCCAGAGGTAGCCTGTTTATGCTAAAGAGTAAAGGGCCCCCGGGGAACACCACAGGTCAAAGGGGCCACTGAGGATGAGGCAATAACAATGGCTACTGAGAAAGTCCTATTCGATAAGTAGGATTTTTTGGGGGGTATATTAAAGCATGTTGTGAGGGCTTCTTAAACAGAATCATGTAACTTAACAGAGCAGTAAAGGGTTGAAGGTAATTTGATCGTCATTTGATGTGTCAATATCTTTGGAGTAGTCATACCATGTTCAATGAACAGATACAGTTTAGTGGCATTACTTTGATGGGCAGTATGTACAGAAAGAAGATTTTTAAGGAAAAAAACATGTATCGTAACAGCATGATACATGGTGTCTATGTTTAATTTCTATCCAGGTAAGATAGAGAAAATAAGAAGGTTTTCTATAGATGATGATCGGCAAGTGGACTTTGGTCATGATGACTCAATATTCTTTTGAATGGACAGCATCTGTGCTCTGTGCTCTGTATACACCCACATTCATCACATTGTGAGAAGGAATGAGTGATTGAAGACGCCCACGTTCACACAGCTTCCTGCTACCTGACGTAAGCACAGAAACACACAGAATGGGATGTGTCTGAATTTCAGGGTATCACCCTTTTAATCACCTGCAAATATATGCTTGCAGGCTGTATTCGAGTAAACATTTGGAAAGAAATGAAGAACGACACCCACTAACGCTGTCATTGGGGTTCATGGAGTTGAGTGTAAATGTCCAAAACATTTCTCTCTGGGCAAGTTTCTTCAACACATCCTCTTCCCTTTTGGGCATAATAATACTAATAGTGTCAATCCCATAGAATCTCAATTTTAATTTAAACTATAATGGAGACCGCAACACACAATCTAGTACATCAGTGACACTTAAAGACAGGTCACAATCATCTGGACTTGAATCAAAAGTTGAAAGCATTCATGTAATGGAATCAACCAAAACAAAGGTTTTACTTTCTCTCATCTTTGATTATATTGGTCTTTTGTTCTGTTCTGGTCTGGTATGTCCATTTCTCCATCTCATTCCTATTTTCCAACTTTTGCATATTACATTCTATAACTCCGCCATGCTCTTCCTTTACGATGTGGGTGGTGCCTGATTGGGAGTCTAATGACACTTTAATAATAAATCTTAACTCAATCCTGGGACTCATGGGAGCTTGGCAAAGACCAATACTTTCTAACTCAGTGGATGTGTTTTATAATTAATCTGCCCTGCAGGGGAGCCAACTGAAAGAGCTGCTGACCCTTAGTTTTCTACTGATGAGGGATAAGACTGCATTACCTAGAAAGTAAAACTTGAACAACGCATAATCACACGTTTTTGACACCAATAGGCATACTCAGCTGTATGTGCACAATAACAGTAATAGGTCCAAATTTTGTAAAGGAACTATTATAAATGGTTCCAAGATTTATCACAATATCACAATATATTGTCTAAGTCTTAAAAGAAGATGAGGCTATAACCCCATCGGGAAGCTGTTTTTTGACATTTTTGTTACGTCAATAGGACTTCTTCTTCGACCAGTGTAATAGTCCCCCCAAACGAAGTAGAACACGTTTAAGGCATTTTTGGATTGTAAAAACTTTGTAAGTAACAGTAATGTCTCAGGATAGGGCAGAGGATATCTCTGAACACAGTCAACAAGTGAGCAGCACACCATGGGATCTGAAGCACAGGGAAGGGAGAATGTCTGGGTGAAACAGAAGAAATTCCCTCAGGGAGATAGAAAAGGGAAACAAACAGGCCCAGTTGTACTCTAGCAGGAAATGTGATGAGATATGATGTTGCATGGATTCCCCTGTAGCCATTTAGTGCAGAGGCAGCACTTTTGATGCCCTGAATACCGTCCTGAGTACTCCACATTACCTTGCTGCCTTCAGGTTCTCTGCTCCTTTACTGCAGCTTAAGGCCCTTCAGGTAAAAGGCTAGCATCATTAACTTTTCAGGAGAGACTTAATCACAACCTCCGGTTAATGAAAACACAACCAAAGAATGAATGTCTGATCTCTGTCGGTACAGACTGTACCCACACTAAGTGGCAGACATAGAAAAAATATTAACTACAGGCGCTGTAATGGGAACAAAGCGTGGAGGTTGGATTTGGTTACATGTAGGGATGTGCTTGTGTCTGAAACTTGAATCTTGCGTAGCAAAGAAGTGGCCTTGTTCAGAGATTACACTAGAGCTAGCTTATGCGCTTCACTCAAACGCCAGGTGAAATGCTTGGTTATCTGAACAGGAGGAGAATGTAAATAATTTCTGTATTACAGAGCAGCCTGATAGATTTTTATTTCTTCCAATAATACAAAACAAACTCATGAGTTTGCCGCTCAAGAACAACATATGGTTTAATGTGCAACAAACGGAGCTCCATCTACAAAGCAGCTGCATTGAACTGGACTTTGAAAAAACTTTACTTAGGAAATATTTTGCCTCCAAGAAAATATGTTTCTGCAAGTAAAGTTAAATTCAGTGGCTGTCTTAAACCTTTGGAGTTCAATGTATGGCTAAACATCAGAATTGAGAATCTTGTCACGCGCAAACCTTGAAATGGTCAAACAGTAATCTGGTATCACCACTCAAAGTTAACGGGACCTCGAACACAGCAGTTTGCCGTCCACAATAATATCACTGACTAACGAGCTAACAGTTAAGCTCACTCTAGAAGAGTGTGCAGGCTTGATGTTACACCCATTTGTCTGGTTTGTGTTCAATCGGGGTTGGGGATCATGGCAACTGTAGTAATGGAAAAATCTGCAACAAACCTATTATAATAAAACAGCAGCTTTTAATTGACGCACAGATATTGCACTTGGGATTTCAGAGATTGTATTATTGAGTCATATACTAAGAGGTACAATTTTGGCTGTTTAGCCGAAAGTGCTATGGTCACTTGCATTCATTGTGCCTCGTTCAGAATTGTCTTAAACAATAGTCGCAGCGTAATGAATTCATGATGTGTCTTGATCAAGCATATGATGGCCACTTTTAAAAGAGTCTTTCTGGTTGGTCGTTGTTCCACCATGCACTGGGGACATTCCAGAGTCTATTCGGCATCATGCCTGTGTTCATTTGGCCATTGGTCTAATGTTGAACTTCAGAATTATGACCGCATATAGAGAGCAATTAAAAAAAAAAAGTCAAACATGCTAGACTTTCCCAACTGGTGTTATGGAGTGTTCTAGATAATGCATTGCTGTTCATCGATCGTGTCATACTACAATCTGGTAGTCTAAATCATTTCCGTTGAAACCATTTTGATCATTCATTTCAGTCATATTCAACGGTTTTGCGGTTGCAACTTCTAAAAATGAAAACAAGTTCATTTTCTTAATTAATCCTCTTTGACTTAAAATTTTAAATTATTTTTCTGTTTGGACTGTAGGTTGGACAAATCAAGCTCCTTGCAAATGGCTTTGGACTTGGACTCGGGGGCAATCGGACAAGAGCTGCAGTGTCATATAAGATGATTAATAAGTTATTCATTTGAAGGAGTAAGTTACTAATAAATGTGGATTACTCATTATTCCATCCTCTCAGTTTCACCTCCTGTAAGTATGTATTCCTACGACGAGAGCTCTTCCAGCAATTGGAAAGAATTCTGCTGGCAAAGTATTTTACAACTAAAGATGTCCTCATGACGCCGAAAGCTCTTGTGACTTCCTGCTGTACGTGTACCACGTGTATTCCTGCAGTTACTCAGCTGTAACTGCAGGAATACGAGCTGAAATGTCCCCTTTAAAGAAACAGAGCATTGTCTTCACAGCTGTGTTATCTACAGGGTTTCCACAAGCTGAAGACTCCCTCCAAGTTTCTGCACTGGACTTAACATTTTTGGTTTCTAAAACACGTATCTCGCCGTATAGGAGATTTTTTCTTGTGCTTACACAGCTTGTTTTTCAGGTCATTCCTGACCAGAAGAGATTTATCTTATGTATGTTCTGCACACCTGTGACGGAGGGAACCTGATCCTGATCAAACACAATGGGGTCGTGGGATGAAGCACAGGCCCCTGCAGCAACCCAGCGTTGGGCCTCTTGAGCAGTCAGCTGTATCTTTCAAGCCCCACATGGGGGAACATGTCACTATTGACAACACTCTCTACTGTGCTACACCAAGAAAAAAAGGTGCAGTGTGTAAAATTGTAAGGAATTTTTTAATAAATGGAATGTTAAATTCCTAATTATGAACTGATTAGTACATGATCACCTGAAAATCAGAATAACTATTTTATGCTACCTTAAAAAAAGCCTCCATTATCTCCTGAGTGGGCGGCTTATCTTCCAAGGATGCCACCATGTTGCATTGCCTTCTTGGAACAATAGCCCGAATGGGTAAACTCTTTTAAGGTGGTTGAAGAGGCAGATGATGTAAAGTGTTGCCTCTAAAACTGAGCAAGGAAGAGGATACAAAATAATATGGGGATGAGTTGAGGTGTAATAGAGGTTGTGATCCAGAACATAAATGCTATATAGCACTAAATCTAGCATATCATTGTAAAATATATTTAACTTAAGCCTAAATTCACTGAATTGTAAGTACATCTCTTGTTTACTGGCTAGTATGCATTAACAATTACAAAGTCTTACAATTAACCTTTGCATGACAAAGGTTAATTCAATTCTAATCCTACAATATTCTACATGCCTCCAATAGTCTTGGAGCCTACAGCAACGATCACTGAGGAGGTTTGCTGCTCCTTTCAAGCAGTGACGTAGTAAAATAAAAGAAAATCAATTTTTGTAAGGAAAAATGGCAAATCTGCTTTGCCCTAATGGACGAAAAATATTGCACACTAACATGTCGTAGTATTGTCCTCAAAATTCACTTAACTTTGAACCAGTCAATGAGGTACTTTCCTTTGTTACGTGTTCCTGCGTCTTTCCTTTGGGTTTCCTGTTTCAAGTCTTTAGATCAAACCCTGTGCTCTTTTAGTTCTCGTCAACGTTTAAGGTACAAGTCGTGTGCTAATAATGCATGACTCTACAAATGGGGATCGAGAAGAAGTTCAATCCTTCCTGTCTCACAGGATGGTCATTTGTTAGCTCATCCATCCGGTTGCAAAATTTCATTATATGAACACTCTAAAATTAACCAGATATTTGTTTTCGTTAGTATACAGCAGTTTTAATTTATAGGCATGTCCTGGAACGAGGATGCCTCAACTCAGGTGAACTTATGACGAACGAAAGACAAACGATGTGTGAGTCGGGAGGTTAAGTCTCAACATAATGAAGACAAACGACTTTAGCATGGTCTTTCATTATTTTATGATATTTAAAAAACAGCATTTCAGTTTGCAGAACATCCATAATTACTAATTCCTCTAAAGAGTCAAAGTGCTGACTAAAGCATTACCCATCAACAGACTTAAGCACCTTTATGTAGATTTTTAGCTGGTGATGACAACTTATAATCTTGCCTTAAGTGTGTGGGCATGACAAGGGTGGGGAAATGAGCAACAGACAGTCTGTTGCTCATTTCCCCACCCTTCAAGTTCTTTGTAATTATTAAAACAGTATCTAAAAATTGTTTATAATTCAGGGTGGCTTTTTTCTTGATTCTTACTGTGGCTCGCTAGTAAATGTCTTATAGCAGAAAAAGATAGAAGAGGCATTTAATCAAGACTGAATCAGGCCACAAACAGTCAGATGCTTTGAACCAAAACCAAAGGCAATACAGCAGTGACTCAATACAATGTTGAATGAGAACGTGAACTGCTACTGAAGCATTTATGTGTTGTGTGTCAACACTTACTCTGTTCTGGGAAGCTAAAACTGAAGAGGAAATTTAATATTACCAAACAAACACAGTCTGTGGCGGGGTATCTGGCAAACACTGTATTTGATGAACAGCATAAAGTATGACTAAACGGTTAAAGTTAAAAGGTGGAAAACAAACATAAAATCAGACAAGCTAAGTGCAAGGATGATGAGTGCTACCAACCAAAGTGCCAATGGGCTTTTAATAGCTTTATGTTTGGATGTCATGTGCAAGTGAGCGATGGCATTCAGAAAAAAAGAAAGAAAAAAAAAAGACTACCGTATGGCAAGAAGGAAAATTTCCTGCTAATGGCTTTACGGTATAAACAAACTGTCTGCAAATATCTTCAAAGCCAAATCCTCAAAGTGCTTCAGCCAGACGGTACCGAATAGGGGAGTTATTTAGAGAACAGAAAAACAGATGTATAGCTCGACAAAGTTATCTGAAAGAAAGGTCAAAACAAGAGGCATTTATGCCAAAAAACTATAATCTTCTGCCAAAAAAGGTAAAACCCAAAATCAAACAAAGGTAGACTAATTTTGAGTCAAGTCTCAATTAAAAGGGAAGAGCCACAAAATAGTGGGTTTGTCTCTCCTATTATGGATCAAGTAAGGCTGTGACAATAACTGGATTACTGCCATTGTGCGGAAATGTGACACCTTGCCCTCATTCCTGTGATTTCTTTAGTTTTTGTTTTCTATAATGAAAGCTACAAGAGAGTGTTTTTATAATCGTGTGGCTGGCCTTACCTGGAAGCTTAGCCCAAGCTCACTTTTCTATGCTTTGTCACCGTTTGTACCCACATAGATACCTTCTAAGGATAGGCTTATGATGTCACGCACCCGAAAATGCCTTGCCTCAATCGTCGTCAAGGAATGGGACAACAGTGAAAGAAATCGCTACGAGTGATTTTCGATAAAAAATAATTGTTTGCAAACTGCCAATATTACAGAAAACAAAAAACACGACGATGAAGAGGATAAGAAGCCAGGGATTTAATCTTTATTAGTAAGGGCCATGTACAGAAAAACATTGGGAGTTGCGTAGGAAGTGTCCAATGTACTGTACACGTGTTTATAGCCGGAGCCAATTTCCAACACCTGTCCCTTGATAGGCATTGATAGTCCATCCAAATACAACACACAGACAAGACAAGCAAATATATGAAACATGACAAAACACAAAACAACTCAAAATATACAGATTCGCGTCTGATAAAGAATAGCGTTAATGGATGAATTATGAGAGAATTAATAAATGTCAGCCAAGATCCATTAATATCTAAGATACTGCTCAACTCTTTTAAATAGTTTTGGGATGAGAAATAATAAACAGCCAATCTATAAAAATCCCCCCTGGGGCAATAGTAACAATCAGCGATGAGTCATTCCATTATCAGAATGGTAGTACAAAGAATTCATTGGCAGCCCTGAGCGGTCCAAACACCTTGATGGATTCTTGTGTTCTTAAGACATCAACTGCACCTTCTTTGCTCTACTATGTTCCTATTGTAACACACGCCCTTTCTTAAACAGCTCTTATATAATAATAATAATAATAATACATTATATCTAGAGTATACCATGCTTCTTTATGTGTGTATTTTGAGGAGTCCCTTCAATGGAGAATCAAAGATTTGCATTTCTCATTTCAAGAGCTATTCCTGGATTACTATTGTGCTGCTGTACATGAAAAACAAAAACGGGCTGTAGAAGACAAAGAAGGGCAGGTGTTTTTATGCTCCTGCCTTCTACCACCCCTCCACACACAAACAGCTCCGTCCTTACAACTTCCCATGCCTCCCTTTTTCAAGCGAGATCAAACACAATCCCAGCTAGCAAGGGATATGGTGCCCTCGGATTCAACTCACACTTATGTCAGTGGATTAAAAAAGCTCAGGATGTATTACGGTCTCAGAATAGTGGCAACAAAAATAGATATCTTTTTGATTGCTACCTTTCACATCAGCCGGTTCAACGCACATCTCCCATGTGAATGTGCATTTACATTAAACCGTCATGTATGAAATGGAATTCACCTCTAGATGACATTGTCATCAAGTGCAGTTCACCATGACCGAGCTTAGATGCTTCAAGGTCTTGATAGGGGAACGCTAATGTCATTGGGTTCATTGGCTGACAATTCTAGTTGTTGTTACTGTCGAATATTGGAAAGTTTGTGACACACGCTGCTTGAGGACAAATGATGGTACGATTGTTGGCTTCAACCGCTACAAATTTGTTCTCAGGAATAGTAAGGTGAGAGCAGTGTTCCATCAGGCATACCGGGGATTTTCCTGAAACAAGCCTCCATCTGTTTGCTCTGTGTCCTAAATGAAACAGAAAGCATTTTACTGAATTCACCTTATTTTCCTTTTTCGGGGTTAAAAGGGACCACTGATGTATTGACTTGAAAAACATTTATTTCTTTTTCAGGCAACATTCACGGGATTCAATTCTTATGCCTTTATCAGACTGAATTCTGTTCTTTCCAGAGCTACTTAATCACTTTACAAATAAGATTAGAGTCACTTTACTATGGTCGTGATAACATTCATACCTGTTTTGTGGCCATGCAATATGAATAGTCAGATTGGAATTTGTGCGGTCGGCCGGCCAGAACTGGCATTATGGCACCATGGAACAACCAGAGAATTAGGATATTAACAACAATGCTAATCTAGATTGAAATACATTTATTCACAAACAGGACAGAGAGGAAATCATGACACTAATAAGAAAACACATCATTTTAATATACCATGTTTAGTAGGTTTTAATGCAATCTGTACCAGTCTCATGTTGAGGGTTTTGCATGCCACTGACAACTGCCCAACACAATATGAACACAGGCAGGCAGTAGTTACCTTTGAAAATAGAAACAGCAGCAAGATAAACTAATTTCGCCTGCACTGACAGCTTGGACAAAGAAAGCAATGCTGCTAAGCAAATATGTGGATCAGAGCGGCACCGGAAAGAAGACAGACCTGGGACACACATATACATGCACAGATTACACCATGTAGGCTTGCTAATGTATGCTCCTGTGTAATGTTCACCAGTACAGATGGGAGTTGGGAACCAGCTGTTGTGACCTTGAAGTTCCCATTACATTCGAAGGTCATCATGGTGGTGCTTCCAACTGCTGAACTACTCATGCATACAATTTTCCATAGGACGAGAACATGCGAGCTCAAACAGGCTGCTGGCAAGTTTGCGCACCACTCATCAAGGGAGAGGAAATACGGAGCTGGGGTAAAACTGTGCAGTACCAATATTGTAAAAAAAAGAAAGAGGCTGCACCAATCTCAGCTTAATTACCCTCCTCTCATCCAATAAAGAGAAGGAGCTAAGAAGCTGCTACAAGGAGGTTCTGTGAATATCAGAGCACAGCATGTAGCCCTGAGGGAAGATGTGATGTAAGAATGTGTCCTGCTGATTTATACACACAGACAAGTGTTCAGACTGTATATAAAAGGCACGCGCACGCACACACACACAAAGGCCTGTTACAGAGACCACATGCAATTACCAACTTCTCAACACGTACCCAAAACATGTATATATAGTACATCTCCACAGGCTTCATGACAACACAGCTTTACTACACTCAGCGCCGCCACGTCACCAGCAGCACCAGAGGAGGCTGTCCACTGCTCTTTCACCCCGAAGCTGGCAACAAAGTCAGCATGCAACACAGTGAAACAACGCCAGACACAATACACAAATAAAGAATTAGAAGGCTACGGAATCTATCTTACTTGACAAATTGAAATCTTGTTTGCTGAATTTGAGAAACAGATGTCCTCTCTTACAATCTTCATTCATTTATCCGAATTGAATTATGGAAATTCAGCACCCAACAAAGTTAAACGAGCCATATTTAAAATGTGTCCTCTTACTGGGAGCAATAAATGGCAATGCGCCACAGAACGCAAGCAACAGAAAGGATTGATAGTTAACAGCAATGCCGGCGGCTCTGAAGCACAGCTGTGTTCTAAACTAAATGCTGATGCGGCGTGTTGAAATACAGATGTTTAGCAAGTTCACTGTTTTCCTCTCCTTTAATGTGTATCTATTCTCTCAGCAGCACTAAACCAAAGAAACAAAACACTAATTTAGTGCCATACTATCCTATTACACATCATGCAATCGTCAACAAAACTAAGCGAAAGTAATATCAGCAAACAAGAAGAAATCCTTTATTGATCACATACAGCCATACACAGTACAACATAATGAAATTATTTCTCTCCATTTGACCCATCCCTGAGGGAGCAGTGTGTGGCCCCTTTGAAGGGCCCGGGGAGCGAGGGTTTCAGGTTCTTGCTCAAGGACCCTACGACAAGTATACCCTGGTGGGACTCAAACCGGCTACCTTCCGAATGGGAGACGGCCGCTCTACCCACTGAGCTACAGCCGCCAAACAATATAACTGCAGATTAAAAATGGGTCTCTTTCACATAGATCTGATGTCCGACTGTCTGCCGCGCCCTTTTCCCTTAGATGCTGAATGTTCTTGCGAGATCTCAGAGCTAATAAACAGGACCAGCTAGCGATTTCAAAAGTAGGCAAGAAGAAAATTCTTCAGTTTTTGCGACCCTTCACGCTCGGAAAAGAACAGAAGAAGCCAAGGATTCTTCAGGGCAGAAGATGATTCTGTCGTATCTAAGCTCAGGAAGATGGTACTAAACGGGAGATCCAGACCTTCAAATGATCAATAACACAAGGAGAAAAATGTAATTACCCACTGAGGTAGCTTCAAGTTACATTCACACAGAACATGGCACAAAATTTCACTTTGCTCTACTCAGATGACTCTCACTTTATCTTGTTTAAGATTCCTTGAGGCAAATAAAAAACAATAAAAATAAAATCATACAATACAAGCGTCTATTCCATCATTTCCTCCTTCATCAACCATGACTGAAGGAAATAATTACTGCTTTGTATATGCGTTGGAATTTCCAGATACCTCATAAAACCAATCACTGCTGTGTTTGGGTTATCTTACTCATGCAAATTACTTGCCTTAGTTATAGTTTTCAACTTCCATGAGAGAATAAAATCATGTGACTCGCCCCGTTCGCACCTTGCTGGTTTTGCTTTCACTGAGCACGAAAGTTCTGAGTAGTGTTAACTGTGATCAAACCATGAGTATGATCATTTTCACCACAAATCTGCATAGCGCTGCAACCTTAAACTGTATTTTTCTAGAAAACCCTCTGCAAAATTTCAATGAAACAAAAACATGAAAACTAAGGTAGTACAAACTTATTACATTTTTTTCCCCCAAGGAGAATGAAAGTCTGTGCCAGGTGTTATGGGAAATAATGTGACAGTAACTAATTCATTTACAAAAAAAGAAAACCCAAACAGCCTCATGCTGGTGTAAAGAGCCAGAAAGAAAATGAATCTTTGTATCCATCCATTAATCCATTTTCTTCCACTTGTACGGGGTGGCGGAAGCAGCCTAAGAGGGGATTTCCAGATATCCCTCTCCGTAGCAACACTTTCTAGCTAATCCTCAGGGATCCCGAGGCTTTCCCAAGGCCAGACGAGAAACATTGTCCCGCCAGCGAGTTCTGGGTCGCCATGGGGGTCTCTTCCCATTAGGACGTGTCTGAAAAATCACCAAAGGGCGGCTTCCTTGATGCATCCTAGTTAGATGTCCGAAACCCCCTCAACAGGTTTCTTTTGACACGAAGGTGCAGTGGCTCTACTCAGATCTCTATCCAGATGTCTGGGCTCCGTACCCGGTCTCTAAGGCTGATCAGCTTTCTCTATTAGATAATTATGAATCTTTAGACACAATATTAATTTAAAACTATCAAATAGATGGAGATAAAGGCTATAAGACATATTTTCTCTGGCTTGTATAAGAGCTGCACATGCGAAGCAATACTTGAAAATACAAAAACAGCAATCCCCAGTGACTTTAGCTTCATCTGGATGAGTCTAAGTGACGACGGTAGCCTTTAATAATCCCCACTATAAACTATTGAAAGAAAGAATGCAGTGTCATCTGCCTGCTAGAACAATCATTGTCCTTCTGACATGGTCTGATAGGCACTATAAGCGTTAGGAACACTGATACCATGAGGGAACAGGCAATGAATGATTGGGTTTAGTGACAGATTAAACCCTACCTTCGGGGGGGGGGGGGGGGGGGGGAGAGGCGAACCCACTCGGTGCTCTCATCTTTTCCCTTCTTGTTCAGATGCCTTTTGCCTTATCAGCCACTGAATGGAGGAAGAATGCCAAGACTGCAGGCTTCACATGTCATTCAAGGACAAACTGAAGCTTTTATTACTTTATTAATTTACTTAAATCTCTCTGACTAAGCCTGTTATAGTGCACTTACAAACACAAGCACATTAAGTTGGTCTTCTTCATTCATGTCCGTTTGTGAACACATCCAATGACTTCCACTTTAAGTGATCAGCATATCGATCTAGTTGTTAAAAAAAAAAAAATCTACTGTTTCCAACTTTATGGGGTTCTCAGATCTGACAGAAAACCAATCCGGTGCTACTTTATTTAAATTAAACTGCAATCTGTGAGCATGCATCTGCAGATCTCTTTCCCTATGTAATCCTCCTCCTCATTCTGCGTTTGATTTTCATGGTATTTTTGATGCATTCAAGCTACGAGGAGTCAATAAATCCTTTCAATGGATTGAAAAAGAAATGGATTGTTAAAGTCAGTCATTAGGTGAAATGAAACCGAGTCCTCCCATGACTGTGAAAGAGAAACCAAGCATTAAACGGAAACAATTTAGAAGATTAATGTGATTACATGTTTGCATTTCTTTCTTCCTTCCTCCTGAATTGCCAGAAATAGCCGCCTCTCCCTCTGGGAAAGGTATAATTACATCAAAAGCACAGAGACGGGTGCTGGTCTATTTCTAAATTAACCCATTAGGGAGACCAATGGTTTATGTTTAATTAGGAGTGTGAAGCAATTCTTCATTTTTCTTTAGATTGGGATTTGTTTAAAGCGACTTAACACAAGTTAAACATCACTGGCTGATGGGAAAATCAATACTCTATCAATAACTGTGAAATGTGACAAAATGCATTCCCTATAGCTGTTCTTATTTTAATTAACAGTGGTTCAAAAGAAAGTTTAATGTGAGAGAAAAATCTGTACTAATTAAAAACCCCATAAATAATTTGAATATTTTAGCATCTATCCACTTACTGTTTTGGTTTCACTGCTCCCACGGGTCGCTGTAAACACTCTTATCAGCAGCTAACCGCTACAGACAAAGTAAGCAACTTGCTGGTGAAAACAGTGGAGACGGATGTATGGATGGAGAACTGGTAATGAGTTCACAATGTAGGTCATCAACTTCCTGGTTTCTGCTACAACAAACGATCACCCTCCTGTCCAAGTGCTACTAAAAAAATGTCGCTTACTTGGCAGATGCTTGAAGATTCTTTTCCAAAAATTGGACGTCTGATAACAAAAATGGTGGGTGGTTTTGGTTTGGTCCGGAAATTATTTCTTGATAACTTAAGTTTTAATTACATTGGCATTGGCAGAGGTATGCACTCAACCATAGTCTCGCTGAATATTTCCTAGTTTCATGTTGTGTTTAGATGTGAACTGTACAGCAGAGTACACAAGTATACTGTATATACTGCTATATATACACACTACACTTTAAGCCTGTAATCTATTTATCCCAATCGGCCCTCCGTACAGTGTGTTTCATTGCAAATAGCTTTTCCACTTTGTTGAGTGGCAATAAAGGTTCAGAATGCACCTAGAAGCCGTTATCTCTCATTTGAAGAACTGTTCATCTGCCAAAGTGAAAGTAAACGTCAACGGAGAGCAGAATAAAATGACAAATTAAACCACAACTTGTGGCTATGCCCATTGGTTTTCGCAGGTATTTGTCCATCTCCTCTGGGTATCGCTTGAAGAAAAAATGTAATCCTAAATTTATTTATCTGGGCTGGCTGTCCAAGTAGACCCTATAGTTTACCAAAGTTTCTCACTTTCCTATCATGGGTTTTCCTTCTCTGTGAGTAAAGGTTAAAGTAAGGGTGTATTCGGTATATCCTTTACCCAGCCTGCAGTGTTTCAGTTTTCCTCTGTCTGCCAGGGATTGGTGGTATGGAATGACTAATAGGAAGCAGGGCAGACAGATGGGAGTGTGGGGGTTCATTTCGGGCTTTGAGAGCGCCCTTTTGTGAGGCAGCACTTTTTGAAAACAATGTCGGCCCTTTGTTCACATGAAGTGTTTGAGTACTGAGCTGCATTCCTTGTGATGCTGCATACCTAGCCAGTACGAGGTTACTTCGAAAAACTTCACACTAGGCTGGCTTCATGTGAGCAGACAGGTTCCAGGAAGACTCCTATTCCCTTCATTCTGCCCACTTCACCGCTCCAAGAACCTGAGCGCTGTAAAAAGCCTTCTGATGAGATGATGTGTAACTCAATGAGCCATACTCGCCCAGTGATAGCTGTGATGATGAGGCAGGAAATGAATTTCGACGAGGGAGTCACAGATGAAGTGTGTGGGTGGTACATTCAGGAACAGAGATGCAAAGACACAGAATATATACAGAGGAGCTATTTGGTCAAGTACCGGGGTTTCTTCAATACCACAAAGGACAGCGACACAATTTAATGAGATAAAATCTGAAATTCTCTCTCTCTCTCTATCTAAAAAAAAAAAAGTCAAGCAATACGCACAATTGTCATTTAATTTTGCAAACTAGTCTTGCTCGAATCCTTCGAGAGCACTTAAAATACACTGCTCAGCAACGGGAAACAGAAGTATGTGCTTATGCCATAAACAGAAAAAAGAGATATATGTTTTTATATCGTAGATATAGGATTGTCACCAGGAGGAATCATTTGCGGCACATACTGGAGAACAACAGGAAGCAGCTAAACTCGTGGTTTTCAAAGAACAGGCCCGTCTTAGCAATGCTGAATTTATCTTGTGAGCACAAGATAACTTGTTCAAATATAATTGTGCATAGATGATTATCTGGTGCGTAGCAAATCATTTATTTTTCTTAAGCAACTTCAGGGGCTCATTGGAGAATGGACGAAACCACTGCTTCATATATTTTGCCGACAGTTTTCTGGTGGCATACTATACGAAATTCCACATTGCACAACATTGATGAACTCAGGCTACATCTTACTGTAGGCCATTTTTATTTTATTATTCAAATCAGTTTCATATAGATTACTATGATATATAAGTAGTTGCACGTTTCTATTGCCATGGTGTTCTGTTGTCCATCTCAGAGGCATGTTGAGGCATTGTGTGAGCACATATGATTACAGTAAACATTTATGGCTTTAAAAAATATATTTTCATGCAAATTGAGATCAAGAGAAAATGTGATTTTAAAGCTTATGTAAACCCAAATGCCTTTTTTTTTCTCCACCCATTGAGAATGCAGTCCAACAGCAAAATCTGCTGCTGGAACATCCCACCAGACCAACGATTAAGAGATCACTATCTGGCTATGTGTGAGAAGCTCTGGGGCACAAATAAAAATAGTTGGATTGGTAGGAACTCAAAAATACCTTTGGTTCCCAAATTTACACTAAAAAGAATATTACATGCACAAAGACTACGACATAGACACAAGCACAATAGGCATAAAAGAATATACTATAATAAGACAACTGGTTAAAGCAAGAATAACCAAAAAGCACTCAGAGAGCGCAAACATCCGTCAAGACACAACAGTGCCCACGGTAGAAATTATTTTGATCAGAATCAATCACTGAGAGCCTATTAAAAAAGTGAGATGAGCCTCAGCTTAGTGCACCGAGAACAAAGCTGGCCAAATATATTCCTCTTCCCTGAGCGGCAGAGGCAGCTAAAACATAAATTACACAACATGGCAGCTTGTTTCCTAATCATTTATTTTGAGACATGTTCCTTCTTCTGCTTGCCAGGTTATGTTACACATTGGTCCAGATATACAGCACTGGGATGTCCAGGCCTAGCGGAAGGTATCTCCTAAAGAACCCAGAAGGGCTTTGGCTCGGGAGGTATGGCGGGTGTCAACATATCAGATGGTCATAGTTGGAGTCTCTAATCCCCTGCAGTCAACAAATTGGAGTGTCTTTGAGAAAGAAATGGCTGGCCTGCATTGTAAAACAGCTTTAAGTAGTTAAGCCTATTAGAATGGTGCTATAGAAATATAACCAATTTACCATGTATTCAGGTTTATGTGGACCAAATCATATTTTTGGAGTAGGTTTTCCAGGGTTGCTTGAGCTCAGTGGTTAGAGCAGTCCTCCCTCAATCAGGAGACCAGGTTTTAACAGACAACAAATTGCATGTTTGGATGACTCAAATGTTTTGCATCTACCATCAAAATGAACCATGTATGAAAAGTGACAAGACAGTCAAACAAACTGACAGTCCCTCTAAGATAAAACTGGACAGATGACCTGGCAAATATTTCACAGATGGTCTGTGCCTCCAGAATTGAGGGGTCAGATGCTGGGATAAGTCAACATTCTTCTTTTCTTCACACCATGGATCCACATTCCCAAGCCAAAACACCGCTCAATTGTTGATGCATGCTTAGATACAAAATATGAGCTCTGTATAATGTAATCTAGCTTCTATAAATTTGAGAAAAGACATCTGTATGGAAATGGGGTCAGGGCAAATGGATGACATCACAGCCTCTCCGACATGTGACTGAGAGGCTGACTAGACTCATATCATTGTGTTGATCGCCTATTAAGTTAATTGTTTGTGTTAAGCCTGGCACGTCTGTACAAAGTCAAGTGAGAGTAACACCCTTCAGGTGATTTATAGGGTTCAGTTAAAAGTCATTCTAAAAATGCATTTAATTACGACATATGTAGGATTATACTGTGACATTATGAAATGACATTGTGACTCCAGTGTAAGAGGACAGACCCTCTGGGTAAGTGTGTGTGATTACCACTCTGTGTGTACTCACACACTCAGACCAGTTCAGTCTCAGAGGTGACTCACAAACAGGAAGGCACATTAAGGAACGTAAGCGACATGTTTTCTTTTGTAGCTAGGGCGGCCAGTGCAAGATGAAGATGACAAAGCAGAGCAGGGACATCTTCCCCTTGACTAGTTGACTCAGCATAGTCATGAGAAAGCGAGTGTAACTAAATGGCAAACTAGCAATAAAACTAACAACAATCTTAACCTGTTCCACCAAGTCAGCGCATTCCACACCAAGAGAACAGGCTCTCTCCAACAAAAACTGGTTCCAGAGTGGAGCCAAAATCTTGCTGATTTGGAAAAATGGTTACATCAGTGGCTTTGGGTGGGATTATTCTAACGACATAAAACTTTGGCACATTTTGAAAACACAGTTAATGAGGTATGGTGTAGACAGAGGTAACGGAATAACGATAGTGCAAGAGGCTCATTTATGCTAGATGAACAATGAAGACCGACGCAAATTTCTCCAAACTTCATGTGTAGTGTGGTCAAATTCCAAGGAAGACAAGACAAATATTTACTAACATAATTGCCTTGATGCAATGATGTGGCTCTGGTGCAATGGCGTGACTCTGGGGCCTCTCAAGACAGTGAATACCAAAACAATTGTTAGAGGTTTCACTTTGGTAGTAAATATGTATTTCTGTAATCTTATGTACTCTCTTACAAAGAGACCAGCTCAGTTTTTGAGTTTAATCACATATGAGAGGACTCATTATGAAGAATAGTCACATGCTGTCCTTTGTTGCTAGGACAGCTCGGGGCAGATAATGATGACTGAGCAGAGCAGATAATATCCGTGACTGGATAAGTCTGCATAGTAATGTGAACGACACTAAACAGAAAACTAGCTACAAAACTAACAACATGCCGAGGTCTTCTGGTGACTCAATTTCATTTTTCATATACCTTCAGCACCAGCAAGTTTATCAAGTCACAGCGGATTGCTAAACAACCTATCCCTTCACATGTAAAAACCTCAAGTAAGTGACAACTGGGTTATCTAGCACAGACAATAATGTTAAGGTCACCAATACAAAATACTTTGGAAGGATATTTGGAATTTTAAAAATACAAGATGGATTAAAAAAGTGGTTATCAATGCCAACAGACGACGAATTAATGCAAATTTAATACAGTGGTACCGCCGTTTACGAGCTTAATTCGTTCCGAGCCTTTATTCGCAATCCAAAAACACTCGCAAACCGAAAGGAATTTCTCCATTCAAATGAATGGAAATCCCATTATTTTGTTCCATATCCCAAAAATATTCTTTTAAAAATCATTTTCCATGTTATTTTACACAGAGTAAAAGTCATTTTACTTACAAATAGCAATGATAAATGATATAAAAGCTGGCAGAATCTGGCTCACTTAACTTTGTCTCACTCGATTCCTTCTAAACGTAAGCGGACACGAGCGCGCGGATACTACAGTTAGCATGTATGACGCTAACTGACAGCAAGCGAGGCTAACATGAGATCAATTTGTTTTTCATTGATTAAATAGCCGCTTGTAAAGCGAGGCATATTTTTGGAAGAATCTTTGCTCGTATATCAAAATACTCTTAAAGCGAGGCACTGATAAACAGAGGTGCCATTGCATTACTAAACTGGAGAAAGTAGAGCAGTGCATAAAAACCCTGGCATCTTTCTGAATACATAACCTCTCCTGCCACACAGTTTGCAGCCACAGGTCACAGTAAGCCTGTTTAACAGCCTGTCCTACCAGGAACACCAGCTTAGTGGGTGACATAACATTACGACAGAAATGGATGACCTCACTAACGCTCTGGTCTCCGGAGTAATTGAAAAAACATTATTGTGCATGTCCTCCAAAAGTCAGTCATTGACCAATTTCAGAAGCTCAAAAAAAATAGTGGTGTCTCAGTATCACAAGACTAGAGGCCTTGTTTTTGACAGTACTGAAAAATTTATCTGCAGAAACCAAATTAAAGGAAAGACCCTTAAAAAAAATATCCCCCAAAAAATCCCATTTTTGTACTCTTTTCCGAGGATGGATATCAATTCCGAAATCTTCATCACTACCTAAATCACCCATCATATTATCTCAATATTTATCAAAATACTGACCTTTATTTATATATAAATAAAGGAAAACATTTTCCTATTGTCCAGTATGCCCAACGGGCGAAACCTCATAATTAAAAAGACCTCAGTATAATTATCTCTCACAGCCTCAGGAAAAAGATGGAAGCTTTGTCCATACAAGCAGCTAGTTTTGCTGTTGCTAGTCCCCCACCCAGCTACAGATATCACCATGGACATCCCAGAAGCTGGACATACCCGTACGTTTTACAATGAAACTTGTCAGTGACCACAAAAGCTCATATCTGGCTACCTACAGCGCAGAGATGGCCCTTTTAATCCTTTGTGTGGTGACATGATAAAGGCATTGGATTAAAAAATAGCCAGTTTTCCAGTCACTCAGTCAGTGCTGTTGCCCGTCTGCCAGAACCATCAGTCCGGCTGCCATGCTTAGTGCAATGGAAGAGCAGAATCCAGGCTATACTGGAGGATGTGGTTGTATGTATCTATAATGCAAAGCTCTATAAAACACACCAGGCCTTGGGAACTATAAATAGGCTGGAAGCAACCTTCTGTCCCAGTGGATATACGCTACAGTGTTTGATCAGATAAGTGCTGTGACAGTAATGAGTTTAATGGATGGATTCCTGTCTCATTGTACATAGAGTGTCTTCCATTCATTATTAAGTCTTTGCATTATGTAAATTAAAAAAAAGCAATAATTTGACGATTAATATTTAGAGTTGCCCACTTTAGGCAGATGATTCCTGTTGTAAATATACAGTATTATTCTCTTTTCATCAACATGACCTACCGAAAATTAATTATATTTGCTTTCATTTGAATAGGGTACATTTAAAATATCACTGTTCTTCATTGTATATTCTGATTAAAGAATACAAGCATCATAAAATGATAGCCGTTCCGATTAGATGACAAGGATCATTACACTAAATAAAAAGCCGGTAATACCCAGTATCCCAAGCTTTGGTTGCATTTACCTGAAGAACGACAGAAGAATCATTTAAGATGTTTGAGTTAATGTCATAAAAAAAGATGGCACCTCCCCAAGATCTATGCATAGAACTTTGTAGAAAAAAATATTGATACGTTCTTCATGAAAACCCTGGTAAACCTCATTGGAGAGACGTTCCATTCACAGAGTGAACCTTAAATTCCAATGGTAACCTTGGAAACAAAAAATACAAACACTAAGTCACTGAAGAAACTACGTTACTGCTAAGTTGTTTTGTTTATAAAGGTATGCAAAAACATTTGACAGTTTTCAGTTATAATCAGGAAATAAAATGTGACAGATGAAGAGGTGGAACCCATGGCTGTATCCCTGCTTCGTTTCATAAGTGGTGAAGGATTAAAAGAAAGTGATTCAGTCAGTCAATAGACACTACCAAATACAACCTCATCTCTTTGTTGGATAAATTAAACTTAGAGAGATTTAAAATAGCTTTCTTTGTTACTCTAGGGTTAAAGGTAACAAGATACAGAGTCATCTCATACCAGATATAAGCTTTTTCATATCTCGTGAGAACATCTGGCACATAAAAAAGGGAACCGCAAACTGATGAGCAACAACAGGACGTCAGAGCTTTACAAAACACTTCACAGTCTTTGAGGTACAATTTTGATATTTTCTAGAAACAATATAGTTAGACATTGTAATAATATGTCTGTTTATTGTAACAACCAGACATATTGTTGAATGGCTTTAAATTGATACAGAAAGTAGACAGTTTTAAGAAGGGCAACACATCGTGCATTATCATATTAAATGGTATTTAAGACTAAATTGTGGTTTTGGAAAGAGGGACTAGCACTTCAGTTAAGAAAACCACCAGGATATAGCCATTTAGAAATGACTTCTGTGCACCATAGTCCTGTTTGTGAACCAGGTCTACGCAGTAATCCAGCTGTGGCTATTACCGACAAATTATGGGCACATGCCAAGTGTGGTTCATTTTGTGGGACAAAATCTCCAGACTGCTATTTGACAATATGCCTGCTTGGTCTGGCAGTCTGACATATATAAAGCCATCTGCTTGGAGTCGCTGCTGGTGCGCACTCCATTCTTATCACTCAGCTATCCTGCTCTCCTCGTATGGGTCTTCTATCAGGTGGTCTTTAGGGGGTTGTGTAAAAGGGCAGAATAATCATTTGTGTGTGCGTAAACATTTGGTTCTCGGTTCCAGCTTGGCAACAGAGGGCAACAATTAGCCAACGTTTTGAGTTAAGCAAATTTAAACAACATTTTTGACATTTGGATTGTTAAGGCCACATGCCAGCATGAAGTCAATAAATCAGTCTAACCATGTGCATATCTAAAATCAATCTGACAACAACTGATAAGGTTTACTACAGTGACCAAAGGCTATAATTCACTGCAGGCGGTTACTAATAACTTTGATTAGACAAATAGAGGCTTCTTCTATTTCGTCATCAAAAACGTCTCTTTCTTTGTACACTGTCGTTCATATTCACATGTGTACTTAGCAAAGAATACAGAGTCACAAATTTTATGACAGAGACACAACCACATCCAAGTGGTATTTTGGATGTTTGCCAGCCAAGACACATGCTACCAGGGCCCCAAAGAATTATTGGCGCCCTGAAAATAATGATAAAGTGAGATGCAAAAAAGGCTTTTTGTCTTTTCCTCTGATCTTTAAATCAAATTATTCAAATAAAAATCTCTTAAAAGAAGCACATTTCTAGTCCTATTATACATTTTTAAGTTAACCTGTTTCAGTAGAAAAACTCGTAAGTGGTGAGCGAAGACTTCCTGTTTCACCGGGGTAAAAATATGGGGTGACAATTCTCTATTGACGTTCTTTGGCGGCTGTTACCTCATTGGGTAGTGCTGCTGTCTCCCAATTTGCATATTAAAAGGTAGCCGTTCAGGACTCAGCAAATTTCTGTGTCGTAAGGTCTTTGAGCAAGACCCTGAACCCAATATGCTCTTCAAAGGAACTGCCTACGGCTCCCTCGGGAAATCTCCAGCTACAAACATCAAAGATGGGTGTGGCATAACAAGAACGGACATTAAAAAAAACATGCTCACTGTGAAGTCTTGTGAAGGATCTTTGAGGCTGTGTGGCTGATTCTCCCCCAAAGATCCTGGACATCTTGTTAAAATTTATGGCACCATGTACTCCATCAAAAAACAAGCAGATATTTGATCATAACCTAATAGCCTCTGCAAGGAAACTTAAAGCTGGCCGTTGTTGGACATTCCAGCAAGACAATAATCAGAATCACACCACAAAATGACCCCAAGAATGGTACAGAGATAAGAAAAAATAAAGGTTTTGCAATGGCCACCCCATTCACCTGACCACCTAAACCCCACAGAACGTCTGTGGGATGTGCTGGACAGGAGAGTCCACAAGAATCAATCTCAGAATCGGACTTGTCGAGTGTCTGTATGGAGGAATGCTCTCGGATCTTCTCTATGTGTACTAAAACCTCATCACACACTGCAGGAAGATACTCAGGACCATTATGGTGGCCAAAATGGGCATCACAAGATTTTAAATACAGGTTGCCAATAATTGGGGCACACATGTATTAGCAGAAAATATTTGTTTTGTGTCAGGAATGTAATGGGTTTCATTCTTTTTAAAATTTTGTTTGGAAGTTAGACTATAATATTAGATTTCTGTGAATAGTTTGACTTAATGACCATATATATAGACAAGAATTACATTTTTGCATCTCATTTTACTCATTTTTTCAAGGTTGCAGATAATTCTGTAGACTGTGAGTAAGTCTGACCTCTGAGATAGCCAACAAGGGAAATTTCGGTTTGAGAAAAACTAGGAGAGGGAATGCCCCGGGATCACGTAAAACAAACTTATGTCCGAGTTAAATCCCACACCTTACATAGCACTGCATTAGCTAAGCTTAATTTACCAGGGCATGTATTTAAGCAGCAAATGTATACAATACACTGACCTGAAGTCTGGCCTAAAGCAAAGATCATTGAACCTACCTGGTGGGATAAAGTCAATACTGGGTCACCTTTGGGATCAGCACAAATCAAACGTTATCAAATGAGATCAGATAACACCTATCAGCCATTACAGTATAACCCTTGACCTGTTAAATCAGATTAATTTTGATAATCTCGTCACAGTTTGGAATATATTAGACAGAATGTTAAACTTTCCGTCTTTGAAGTTAATGTGCTGGAAGCAAAAGAAATTGGCATGCAAAAGGATTTGAATGAACCTCTAGGCCAAAAAAGGACAGATGTCCATAAAAGCAAAGAGATGACTATAGAAATATCCACCAACTTTAAGCAGTTGAGTCTATAGGGAGATCATAATATGGCCGTCCTGCACATAAAGATCAGTGCAGAATAAGCACTTTTTTCAAATGTCTCATAGGGTAAATCTGATTTGGCGCAACATAGATCTTAATTCAAACCACTGTAACAACACTTTCCGAGATCAATCGGATATCTGTAACCACTGGAAAATGGGGCAAACAGGGAAAAACACAAGGAATTTATAGGTTTAAGTTGCCCAGGGGATATTCACCCAGAGGATATTGATCCATCTATTTTTTGTAATCGCTTAGTAACGGCCAATGTAATCTAAGGGAGAAAAACTGGTGAACCAGTGACAGGATTATGGGCAACCAAGATGCATTAGGAGACTGATGGATAGCCTGTGTTTCCACATCCAACAGAAAGGCTACTGTGATACAAATTGCTGAAATATATAATGCTGGTTCCGATAGAAAGGTGTCAGAACACACAGTGACTCAGAGTTGTTTGACTAATAGTGTCTTTCTAATGTTATGGCAGATCAGTATACATACACAGGTTTATATAAATTAAGTATTGTTTGCCAGAACCCCACAGCAGGACAAGGAGATACCGCGTGTCGTGGGAGGGGAGGTCACGAGCTAAATCAAGCAAAAACGACCACCGTTACAGAAAATGCAAGTCTGAATGGGCTTATTTAACAATAATATTTTCGTAATTTTGTCGTGTATAAATTATTTTGGTTCACCCCTGAAGTCTGGAAAATTGATTTGTTTTTCTAAAACACACAAACTTCTGGGAACTGGAGTTTATTCAGCTACCGAGCTCGTGCCTAAAAGAATTAGCTGTGTCAGCCTAAGGGAAACAGGTAAATAACACGTTTAGTCTTAATAACACCCTCTATGTTATTATCCCCGAAGCCCGTTGTTATAAAGTCTTACCCCGCACTGCTGAATCAGCTTTGGGACAAGCTAACCTGTTAGCAATGTCACACAATGTGAGCTTCCTTCAGCGAGGTGGTCAGAACGCTGAGAATGTAGCCGTTTGTGAGAGAAATGTTCCTCCTCACTCACCTTTTTCATCCGCGGTGCTTCAGCAACGGTGCCGTCACGGTTCACAAAAGCCTCTCCGCCGTTCTGCTGCGGGTCTGGTCGCTTCATAGCCGACGCCTGTGGCATCTTCGTGGGGTTCGGTGTGAGCAAACCCAGGCTGCCTTCCCCGGCTTTCGCGGAGGGTTCCGCTGTAGGGGAAGACGCAGCAGGGGAACCTGCCTCGTGTGGTTCGCTCCTTGCGAGGTTTTTGCCCTCCGAGGTCAGTGTCATTGGGGAGCCTACTGGCATGTCTTTGCCAGCGGGGACGTCTTTGAGTTCGACCTCTGCCATTTTCGCTGCCACAACCTGTACTGACATCGCTGCAGTTTCACAAAGTCCTTTTTCCAACACAAATACCGAGTGTAGCGGATGTGAGCGGAGGAGCAACGAGCACCCTATGTATTCTGGTCCTTGTAGTTCTTTTACGTGTCACAAAAAATGGCCCCCGTGTGCAACGTTAAAAACTAGAGATACACACACCTGTGACTCCAGTTAGAACTATAATCTCAGAGAAAATACTCACAAAAATCACAAGTGCCTATCGTTTTAAAAATAGCAGGCCTAATCGACAGCGTGACTACATTTCCCAACAGCGAAAGCTTTACGCCGAAAGGCATTATGGGTAATGATGTATGTAGTAGAAGGGGACGGAATTCGACTACAAAACAAAGCGATTTATGCCAGCCAATACCGTTGGTTCACATAGAAATAACACGAACTCTGCATTGCTTTCTTAAGCATTCATTCTTTAAACTGTGCAAACTGTGTCTCAGTTCCACACGTTAAGATTAGAACTCTTGGAGGCACTTAATCGCTTATAAAATAGAACACCGTTTCGGGACGCACTGCGTATGCGTCCCGAAACAGCTACTCCAATATTAATACAGAAACAAAATGGTTAGATAGTGCTTTATCAATGTCAGCAAGCCTCAAGTCATCCACTTGACAGGGCTGCATCACATTACAGTGCTCATGCTGTGGGTATGCAGTTGGTTTGTCATGAGATAACCAGGAGGAAGGTCAAATCGTGAGAAATGAACTACATTGCCACCATGTGGAGGCCCTCAGCAGCTAAAAAGCTAGAATGGGCATGATATACACATTATCCACCACCAGTGCATTTCATTGAATTCAATAGCAAAAAAGAGTATATGTTCTTTAAGTCCCTGTGAATTGCAATTCACACCATTAAACATTTTGACTGATATACAATATTAAGGATATCAGAGAAGAGGTTCAGTTTAAAAAAAGGAAGAAAAGCTTAACATTCTCGCAATATCAAAAGGCACTTCTATAGTTATCGTAAATGTATACAGACTGAGGCAAACCCATTTTAGAAAAAGAGCTCAAATTCAATCTGTGACCATGGCAACAAAAAACCCATCCATAACATTTCAAGCGTCTCGATAACAAAAAGAAACACTTCAGTACTTGGTTTCTGTTTGTAGTTAGTTTCATGAAAATATACTAATATTTTTTGAGTTAGGCTCCAGAAACAAAACGAGAAGGACACAGAAATAAAACAGTTTCCCCCCAAATTTGGCTGGGTATAAATTAGACAAATTACATTAATTGTAGGCAAAAAAAAACGTGTTACGAGTATTTCCTTTCAAAATCTAAATTTTATTTTAAACACGCATGACACTTGTAAAATGGCATTATTGGAAAAAGCAGGTAAAAGAGTTCCGTGTATCGAACGACAATCAATGAGGATGATTGGCATTCATATCGCTTTAGTACAAGACACGTTATTCTGTTTGTTCTCCGTCACACATTCCAAACAACTGATATTTTACAAAACTATGTGGCGAGTTGTAACCAACCGGGAAGCTTTACAATCAGAGTACCTAAATTTTGTTTTGTTGCTTGCATATATTGCGTCTGTATTCACAAATCATATCACTTTGGTTGACTTCACGTATGACAGGAGCATCTCTGATGCTGGAACAAACAACAGTACACCGAAATAAGAAAAAAATTAAAATAAAAACAACATCACACAAACTGTTTTTGCATTCATGACAGGTGGGACTGAGCCCTATCTATCATCCAGGAGATAAAACTGAGGTATATTATTTACAAGGCTGCCATGTTGGTACATTCTAAAAATGGGAAACCAAACAATAAAAAAAAAAAATTAAAAATGCAAAATCTGAGTTGGATCATAAGTATCCTGTGGTGTCACATACTGAAAATGTAATGACATACAGAATTTTCTAGCACGAAACTGTGAAAATATCCAAAACTGTGCATTTCAAAGTGAGGTGCCACCTTTCCAATCTGCCCTTGAAAGGAGAAACCCTGAGGCCCAGGTGGATATCCAACCAGTGTCGGGGAAATACTCCTCTTGTTGCTTTTTTGTTGTTTGTAAAAGATGACAAGTCAGTCTTCGAAGATCCACAAGATGTTCACACCAGAGAGGCCGAGATTTACTCTCCTAAACAAAGTATCAACAGCAGTTTAATTATCCTGCAGGAGATCAGCGCTGCCAAAGCAATCATTATCAATCAAAGCGCCATCAGTGTTATTTCATTTAACACTGAATGGCAAATACCCGCATCAACGCTTATTTGAGCTATCGATCCCTTTATAGAATCTTAAGAACTCACCCCAACATGCCCGACTCCTTGGTCTTTATGATGTAGAGAAACATGAGGATTGTGTGGAACAGGTTGTTCCTGCCCTGTAACAGAAATCAAGATAGGTTCTTGTTATTACATTTTATGTGTTGGAGTAGAGGGAAACATTCTAAACCACATACGAACGAGGTGTTCGTTCTGACGCCTCAAGTTTTCTCTGACATATCGATTACACGTGCAGATTGCACAACATTTAAAAGAAATTAAGAGGAACGGGCCTCAAATCAAATGATGAAATGTCTGAAGGTCAGAAAAACTGCATTAACCACAAGGCTCTGCAAGAACACACATTTTCCCGCTCACAGAATAATGACAAAGAAAACATCTAACCTTACTCATTTCTGTTTCATTCTCTTTGCAATGTGAAGGCCCTTATAAGGACAAGGGGTTGCGCGTCATCATATGTTATGATCTTTACAATACTTAGATTGCTTCATCCGTGTGCACGGCCATCCGTCCGTGTCTTTGAATGAAAGCCAACCGCAGCAAGACAGAACACATGTGTGTGAATCAATGAGGATGAAAGGAGTAGAAGTTAAAGGAGTAGTCGAAGTACCTAGTTGTACTTCTACGTCAAGTAGTTGAAATAGTAATACCTGGGGTCAACTGTTCAGAGCAACAGAGGGTGGGAAAGAGCTGAAGAAACGAGTGAAGCAGAGTGACGAGGATGGACAGAGTTAGAAACGAACACATCAGAAGGAGAGCGCAGGTTAGATGTCTTGGAGATAAAGTCAGAGAGGCCAGATCGAGATGTTTGGACATGTGGAAAGGAGGAGTAGTGGATATATTGGTAGAGGGATGATGGAGATGGAGCTGCCAGGCAGGAAAAAGAGGGGCAGACCAAAGAGGAGGTTTCTGGATGCACTAAAGAGGATATGCAGTTGGTTGGCGTGACAGACGAAGATGCAGAGGACAAGGCAAGATAGAAACAGTAACTACAGATGGTTGAAGTGGGAATGACACGGAGTATCTTGTTGCCATGGCACCTACTACAGGGTGGAGTATTTTAGGAACTAGAGAACATTTTGGCCTTGAAGTTGGCAGCAGGAGAAATGATGTAATCATAATATGATAAATAGCATAAATTGCGATGTCGAGGGGTCTTCGTCAGCACATCCCCAAAAGTGTGTTGTGTGTTCCTGGTCTGCAGTGGTTAATAACTCCCAAAGTGGTCTGAGGAAGGCAGAGTGGTGAAGCAGCAGTGGAGTCATGGCGCCATAGACTCAGTAATGTGTGTGGAAATAGAAGGTTAGCCTGGTGTTGTCCGATTACAAAGAAGAGCAACCGTATCAATCTTTTGGTAGCAAAATGGGCAACTGCACAATATCTTCAGGTGGTTTTTAATGTTATGAATGATAGAGTTTATGAGAAAAATATCTGTTTCAAAAGAAATGAATCATAAATCATTAACTTATTTCCTGTTCGTTGAAAAACAAATACTGTACAAATGTAGTATAGTATAGGTAAAGATATGTAGAATGATGTCACATGGTTAGAGATTTTATGCGTCATCTCTATCCCTATTATTAGTATGTACTTCATTAGTTTGTATTTTAGAAGAATTTGACCGATAATAGGGTTATAACAGATGACTTGATCTCATGTTTGAGTTACAGTGACGCCTCAGGGAGACACAAATAGCATCACCAAGAAGCTATAAATAAAGAAAACCAAGAGACAGAACTCTGTTGGAATTGAAGTTGTTAAGAGCACATGTTGTATTTTTAAACGGCCGGAAAAAAAGGTGGATTTTTCTTTCACCTTGGGCAGACTGTAGATATGTCCCTGATAGATGAGCTGGTAGTGAGGGGGGGAGGTGCTGCTTTGGTGGATGCAGAAGAGGTTCTCCTTGGTAACATCTGGGAGAGTTGATACAAGAACCATCAGGAGGAGGTGAAGTACAATTTAAGAATAGAGAGATGGATGATGTGTTTAATAATGAATAGGATTCAGAGGTAAATTATAAGCTTCTTATTATTCTTCCCTCTCATTTTTGCCAGTCTGAATGTCCTTTTACCGGGTTTCTCCGGGGTGTGGCTGAAGTGCTGCGCGGTGAAAGTCTTCCCGTCTGGGTACTTTGGGTGTGGAGGCAGTCTGGAGTCCAAGTATGTACAAAACATATGTACGAGGATCTACAGGGACGCACAAAGTAATGAGAAGAAGTATTTGGCTGGAGATGCCAAACTGAGATGAATCGTGTAGAACAGATCCAGCAATCCAAAGACATAAAGAAAAAACATTTAAGAATACAGAGGTACTGAGATCAACAAAAAATAATAGTCCAATCACAAGTCACTAATTATCCGACAACAAAATCAATCAATTTAAGAGATTCTTAAAGGAATGTCAGAAATTGACTGGATCCTCAAGGCAAAATAAGGAATTTGATAATTCCACCGTCAGCGCTCAAAAACAATGATTAAAAAAAAAAATCATTAATAATCATTTATTGCATTAATCAAACTTAGACTTTAACCTTCTCAGTGACATCTTTTACGGAGTGAGCAAAAGGTAAGTGTGATTGTATGGCATCATTCAGTAATAAGGCAAATCAAAGAGTTTCACAGAGGCAGACAGTCAATTAAAAATAGAATATAATTAATATTAATATAACGTAGCATGAGAGTCAAGAAAATGTAAAATAATCATGAAAAACTGCTAATAAACTAATTGAATAAGGAAAACTAAACCAATGTACATAAGAAGTATTTTGAAATTAAGAGTACTTGTATTAGATTTATGATAAAGCTTAAGGAGATCATTTTTTAAAGACCTGATTAAATATGGACCTGCTTTGTAAGTCATACAGATTATCTGTCTTAAGAGTTCTTAGGAGAAAAAAAAGCCTGACTGAGAAAAGAAGTGTTGACTGTTTGGAGAACAGCTTAAAACCTTTATTAAAAAGCCAGGAAACAGAAACAGTTTGGGCAGCAGGTAGTTTGCTGAAGGTATTGAACAATTTCTGTGGAAGTAGCCTAACAGGGGAAGTGGAATTGTTCTAAATATATGGAGGCATTGGTGGCGTAACCGTTTCACCCGAGGTAGAGAACATTTGATCGTTAGACTTTTCTCTGTGAAATCAGAACCATAATCATTACACTGGCAGTAATAATTGGTTAGACTATTAGCTTGAGTTGGTGTGTGTGTTTGTGTGTAGACTCACAGCACAGTCAGTAGGGAGGTCCGTGTCCCACTTCCTGTTCTTGAGATCACCACCACTATTCCAGCGAAAGGAGCTCATGCAGCCACTGTGGGCCAGTTCTTACAAAACAAAACAAACAAAACAAATGAAAAACCACGCATATTAAAGAATTAAAGATTTTTTTCCTCACAAACACATATATATCTATATATCTATATATATATCTATAAATGTTTTGCAAACACGTTTTATTGGACCTACCCTTGACGCGGTCCACGAGATACTCCTGGTTGGGGGTGATGTCCAGATACTGAACGATTGAGTTCATAGTGGGGATGGTTGAAGCTTTCATCACTGCTGCCTGTTTCAAGCTGCTTATGCTGGCCTCTGGTGGAGGAGAGAGTGAAGCTTACTGAAACAATAAGAACTAGGCCTACACTTTTATTCCCAATTACAACAATATATCCTCAAAAGGCCTCAAATCCCCTGCGTTGCACAAGCTATCCCCCTGATTGAGCTCCTCAAACAGCCGATATTGACTCAACTGAACTATTCTATGCTCTCAGATAAGATCCCATGTTGACATATTATTTCTGATACCACCAACCGCACGACCTTCTGACACGTCGTCATTTGCTGAGGTCAATAATAAAATGAACTACTCGACATCATTTTTATTACATATATGCTCTAAGAAACTATATTTTTTTCAGACCAGTGATGAAATTAACCACTTCAACTTAGTTAAGTAGAATGTATTAAAATCACGTTTATTATATGTCATGTTATTATATTCATTTGACAGTCTACAGTCAAAGAACTGAATTGTTTCACAATTTTTTTAAAAAATGTAATATTTTCAGTGGCATTAATATATTAGTTTGGAGAAATGTGACATTTATACAAAAAAAAATAATGAAGTTTAGTCTCTGGTCAAATGTTTTACCTCCTATCTGGAGCTCAGGGCAGCCCATCCTCCTGAGCTGACTATTGATAGAATCCATTTCCTTGACCACAGCGTCCATGATGGTGTCACTGATCCACTGCAGGACACACATTTGATTAATGTTCTTTATTTCCACCCGAATAGATTTTTTTGTATCTTTCTTGAGTATGTGTTTCTGTAAGTATATTTAAACACTTGCATTTCTGAGCTTCGCAGTCCATCCGTCGATGCGGTCCACTACAAGGCGGCTGGTTGTGATTCTGGCCCACACCTACATGACAGTAAAGACAGATACATTCAAGCAGGTCATACATTCCACACAGACACAGACAGACCCGGGTGTCTACTTGTGAATAGTTATTTTTCTTCATATGAGCCCCGCATTAAACCATAAAACATTAATTTACGGACCTCCTCTGCAGCCTGTTTAGAGCCCAGGTCGGTCTCATCCTTGTGGGCAGATGGAGCCTGTGAGCGGCAAGCCGGCTGGTACAAGAACTTCCTCAGGTACTGGGCGTAATCCCCTACTGAACGATTGTAGTTCCAAAATGTTGGGCTGTGGTTTGGAGATATAGCCTCTGGACTCCCTACAGAGAGCATCAGTTCATCATCATGATTTCACAAGGCATTATTCCGTGACCGTAAAGATCTACAAATACTTAGATACATGGGATTTGATTGTTACTAAATCATCTTAACTGACAAAATCATTGTAAAAATCTGCTTAATAGACACTCCTTGGTATTCCAGTGACTATATAGCATACCTAGCTGGCTACGGTGGCTCTTCTCCTCTTCTGTGCGGAGGAACCTCTCAAGGCTTTTCAGATCCTCCAAGTAATCCTCCTTGCTTCCAGGGGAGTTGAATACTGAGGGGGGCGTACGATAACGAGCTCTTAAGTTGGAGCCTTCTGCTGGTCCAATGCTGCTCGGGTAGGGAGAGGAACCAGGAGAGGGACTGTAGGCAAGCACCTGAGGAAGGAAGAACTCAATGGGGTTCTGTGTGTGTAAACATTTTTTTTTTAACTACATATGACAAATTTTCTTATTATATATTTATATAAATTTTTTTCAATTATCTAAATGAGAATAACAGCAATGATTAATGCACCTTTCCGAAGGCCACTGAGGGAGAAAAGGGCCCCCCTACACTGCTGGGGCTGGATGGACTGCTGAGAGAAGCGCTGTAACCAGGAACACAGCTAGGGGAAAACTTGGGACTGGTGGTAGCCGGTCGTGAGGGGCTGAAACTCAGCACACTTTGGCCCTGCAGTGGAGAAGACTGGGCTGGAGCTGGAGTCTCCTTTTTTTCTGGCTTTTGAGGCGGAGTGGCCTGAATACCTGTGAAATCACAGACAATAACCAGCCACCTTAATGAGTCTCATACTCATTGTATTGAAAAAGTAATATAATAAGCATCAAACCAAATCAGTGAGAAACACAAATTCTGCAAACAAAATGAAAATAAGATATAAAGCCTCACTTGTGTTTCTCAGACCCAGGAGGCGATGCTGCTCTGGGCTTACAGCGATGGAGGCGGGAGCCATTGTGTATTTGAAATATTTCCAGAAGTCAAAAAGAGCATTGAGGCTGAATACAGAGGCTAGAACCAGTTCTGAAACAGAGAGATGGACACAGCATATAAGGGCTTGTAAAAACAGAGGTGACTTCATATTTTCATTTGTAATGTCCCCAGCATGTGATAACTGATCATTTTAAGGTTTAGATTTAGCTAATAATATGCTTACGTGTACCTGTTTAAGTATACACTACTCCAGAAATTCCATGAAACAGACCAATTGAAACTCAAACCCAGAAAGAAAAAATTCATACAATATTTAATGAAAAGCTAATATACTATTTTCAGCCGTTTTAAATTTAAAAAAAAACGAAACTAGCTAAATAAGAAGATCGATGTAACATTCCACATAAAACGCTACTTTTACTGAATACTGCAGTCAATCCCCTGAATAACATCCATTATAATCATACATGCTTAGAAGTCAAATGTCAAGTCAACATTTTTTTTATAAGCTCTTTCACAGTTAAAGATATTTAAACTATGATCAAAAAGGGTTCCATGGTTAACTTTATAAAATGAAGTAAAGTTGCTTCTGATCTCCTTCAATGGTTTTTAAGCTTAAACAATGCCTCCATTAATGAACATCACCACTGCTGCCCTACAAGCAAAAGAAAACTCCGCTCCAGTACGCTCAGAGTCATGTAGATAAGCTCCAAACATTTGAGAATGAAACCAAACTGCAACATTTGCACCTGTAGATTAGAAGTATGTCTGAAGCATAAGCTGAAATGAACACCTATAGAACTGCCAGAAGCAGATGTCAAGCGATGGATCACGTTTGCAGCAGGTCATTGCAGCAAAAGGGTCTCTACAAAGTACCTGGCTGAGACACTTGTCATCAGTCATTTCACTGGAATAGATTTATAAAAGTAGTTATTTGGTTTAAATTTGGGAAAACAGTTCCAATACCTGATAAGTTGCATTATTTATAAGATTTTTATTTGGTTTGGTTATTCATACCAGCTAAAATATTGTATAGTTGACAAAAAAAACGACTGTACAATCAGGGTTTAATAACATTGAGTCAAATTGTACAAATAAAAGAGTATCAAGACCTCACCAATGTACCAGATAGGCCAGTAGGTAATGTTGTAGTATCTGCTCAGTAACTTCCCTGACCTAGGGAAAAAAAGTAAACAAATAAAAAACAGATAACACTATTTGTGCAGTGGAAGAGGGAGAGTTACAATTGATTTCTGATGTTTTCAGTAGATTGCACACCTTGAACTACTTACATTTCAGTATAAATCATGCCAGCCAGAGACACGTTCAGTACACCCCAGGCCAGGATCACCTGACGAACCTGCTCTTCCCTCCTCATCCTCAGCGCCCGGTCTATCATATTGGGCATCCCCTCTTTCTGTGGGGTCAACATGATTTTATCGCTGTTCAGGCTAAGGTGTAGAGAAGAGACAAACACTGTGAGGCTAAACAAATGTGAAGCGTGTCACATTTACAACAACATCGCTAAAACAAAAATGCAGTACAAAACACCAGTGTTATTTAGCAAGACATCAACATGCTACATGACAGCTAGCTAGGAGGCTAGCTAAAGTTAGCCAGTTTACATTAGGATTTTTTCAAACAGTTTGAATGAATAATGTTATATATATTATGTTTAAAACACAAACTTACATTTCTACCAAAAGTTACAAAAACAAACGAACAAATACAATGCGTAGGAACAACAGATTCATACCACGCTAAAGTGAACGTCAACCAGGGCGCTGCATAGTTTGTATTTTTAACAGGAAGTTGAATGACGTAAAACTAATCATCGTGACGTACTTCCGATCAAAGTGGATGCCAGTTTGTTTATCTTACCACAAATATATCTGTTTACTAACGGCTAATAGATACCTAACAGGATGGACAGATACTTAAATACTGAAAGGAATTCTGGTTTATTATATTAAATTATGTCATATATTTTAATTTTATTTGGAAAATACATTAAAATAAAGGTGAAAAGTAAATGGATGTAACTAAAGAAGGTATTATATGTGAATTTCTGGTTGAAGAAATTAAATAAAAGTCAATGAAAAGGAAAAACCCTACAGTAAAGCGATACAATTTCATGTAATTCATGTGTAACTGTAGATGGCCTGAGGATACATTTAAATGTAACAAAACATATTCCAATCTATTTGGACAATTGTATTTACTGTATATTGATACTTGTTAATGAGGGGGGAAAAAAGTTAAAATATAGACGAAATCTGTTATTTAACAAAGATTTTAGGAATACTTTTGTATACTTAAATATTATTCATTCTACCATTCGGAATTTTCCTTAGCACATTTCTGTACATGTTTACAAATCTTATTATGCATTTCGTTATTCATATTTACAATGGCATTTAATAAGAGAACTAGTTTTTCAACAATAATCACCCCCTGCAACCGTTGTGTGGTTAGTCTCGTGTAGAGAAGTATATATTTTAAAAATTTTCTTCTGAAATATCTTAAAGAAATTGTGAGAATCAATAATTTTATCATGTAAGTTTAGGGTTTTCTTTTCCAATGATTATTTTTAAGATACAAGATATTCAAAGTCAGTGGGAGCATGTCAGCTTTCTGACAGTAGCATTCTTCTGTCTTTTATGGTTAAAAACTAAAATATGCAGGAAAGTTATTGTCAGTGATATAGTATATTATGCTTTTAACTCATGCAAAGAAATTAACATCAAGAAACTGAAAATGTTCATTTATCAAACTGTACAAAGCAGATTGAAGCTATGAAATTAAACATGAGGTCACACAATGAGGGTCGTAACATTAATGCCCATATGATAGACATTTACAAACATTTTGCTTTGAATAAATAAAAAAATAAAAGTACACATAAGGCCTTTCCATGAGATCAAAAATGCAAGAATGCCACCACAAATTTTAATCGACAATATTGTGCGACTACAAATGACATTCACCTCATGTTAGTGTGTTAAAGGGAAAAAGTAATACGAACAAATCAAAGATAGCTTATTTGAATTCTATAAACAAATATTAATCAGGCTTTAGACATGAATGAAAGAAACAGTCAGAACATTAATAGTTGTCTTATGACGTTTTAGCAGCAGTAACAGGTTTATGTTTTGTAAGAATTGCATAATGCAAGATGTTCCTATTAAGAAATTTTACAAAGCAATATTTGGCAAAATAAAAACTGCAGAGGTAAATTTCAGTATTGTAGAAAAACAGATAAATAAACAAGTCTCCTCAAGAAGCACTGTGTCGTCAATGAGGGGGGGACAAGGATTTGTCAGTGTTATATCCTCCCACACCTAAACTACAGTCTTCATTACTGGCTGAGTCAACATGTCTCTCTTCTCGTTCCCTACTATCATCCTCATCTTCCTCCTCTTAATCGTCTTCCTCATCCAAGTCCTGCTCCTTACGGGATGCTCTCTCCGTTTTGGGCCCTTTGCATATCTTGAGGTGACGGGTGAGGTGGTATTTGGTGAGGAAAGCCTTGTGGCATTTCTCGCACACAAAGTCTCTTCGGCCTTCGTGAGAATTCATGTGCTTCTTCAGGTGGTTGGTCTTGAGGAAGTGTTTGTTGCACTTTGGACACTGTATTCGACGCTCGCTGTGGTGGACACAGGAAAGAATACGAAGGGTCACATAAAATAAGCTTTACTACATTAGATTATCTTATTTAGCTCAAGATGTCTTATGCTTGAGATGTATTTACTGCAATGAGTGCTAAACAGAACAAACAATGTTATTATGCTGACTTCAGGTTTTTTTTTGCTTCTTCACTGTAGCTAGAAGATAATGAATAAATCACGTACTGAGTGTGAGAGAACATGTGTTGCTTCAAGTCGTGTTTCCGGATGAATGCCCGGTCACAGAGGTCACACTTGAGCTTTTCTGCTCCGGTGTGGATGAGCATATGCGACGCCACGTGGGCCTTCTGCGTAAACGACTTCTCACACACCGTGCATCTGTAGTTCTTCTGACCTAATGGTGGAAAAGAGTTTCGGTAAGTAAAATATAAGCCAAAGTATGAGAATGTGGACAATATTATTTCTTCTCAGGAGTTGGATAAAAAGGTTTATACCTAGGTCAGTCCCACTTATATCACAACATCGTCTGATTGCAGTTATTTGAGGTCAGCGCAATTATTTTTCATAATTGTTACAATTCCCTCCAAACAGCTGGAAGCAACAGCATAGTTTTATTTCCATCACCATCAGTAAGACATTTCCCACTGTGCGATGTATCGCCTGCACTCTTAAATGAAAACATTTGTTTATTATCTTATCTTATTCTTGGGTTCTCAGTTAGTCTTTAATGTTTCTGACCTCTTAGCTCTCGCAGAGCCAAACCTTTTCAATGAGCATCGACTTGATCCAGGCCTAAAGAGCGCAGCACTGCTGTAGACATATTTTGGTTTGGATTCAAAAGGAGAGACTGACGTTCTGGATGAGGTTATTTTTCAGATTAGCAAGAAAAAATCTCTACGGATTTAACCTCTGAAGTCTGGCGGACTGACCACTTCTTGTCTTGATGATTAACGTTACTGAAGCTTTCAGAGAAGTATAAACTTGACAGTGACAATAAATGGCTCCTCATCTTCATCAAGTTTGTTTGGGTTAAACTCTGATTGGATTTACACTATAAGGGTGGAGACATAGAGATAATTAAATTGTTAATCAAAATTATATTTTATCATTGTCAGATAAATGTTTATGATGGTGACTGGCTTATTTATACCTTTCCTCTTAACCTGAGGCTACTGCCTGTTGGCACAAAGACTAAACAAAGCTAAGCAAGTTAGAAAACATCTGCTTCCTAGCTGTACTTGCATAATTATATCAAATAAAATCTCCAACAGTGAGAAAATAAATGTAATTCCTAAAATGCTCAAATTGTACCTATTTTAAAAATTCTAACTTTCTTTTCAGGTAGATAATATGTTGTAATTTGTCCCACAGGTCAAGGAAGAAAAACAACATTAATATATATTTTTTGTGTGGCATGGTGGTCAAACACTGGATGAAGTTAAACGGTGAGTGTGAAAAAAGCTGAAAAGACAGATGGATAGATTTGTATGATACTGCTTCACACCTGTATGAATCTTGAGGTGCATCCTGAGGTTGCTGGGGTCACTAAAGGCCTTACTGCAGTATTCACACATGTGAGGTTTCATCCCTACGTGGCCCATGAAGTGCACATTGAGCTTAGTGCATGTGATGAAAGCACGCGAGCACATGCTGCACTTGAATTTCTTCTCCCGGACATGACCCTGACCTTTTGCTCTGGAGGTGACATTATTAGAGTTTCTGCTACAGTTTCCCCTGCTGCTGCTGCTGCTGTTGTTGTTGTTGTTGTTTTCACTGTTTGTTTGTCCTGCAGCGTGATTGTGACAGGGCCATGGGGAGGAGGATGAGCTAGAGGTCCCATTGGTCAGCTTCTCTTCCTGGTGAGTGTGTTGCTGCTGCTGCTGCTGCTGCTGCTGTGGTTGCTGCTCTTGTTGCTGTGGTTGTTGTTGCTGAGAGTGGTCCTGCTGTGATGGGCTGAGGCTGTGTGGAGGATGGTTATGGCTGTGGTTACTGTTGTGGCTACTCAGATGAGACTTGAGCTCAGAGAAGGAGGAACACTCTTTCCCACACTGACAGATTTGGCCTTCAGGCACCTGGGGAATACCTGTGGAGACATGGAGGTTGGTCACATCCTAAATGTTGCTGCCCTAAAATGAAAAATATGTGCATTTCATCATCTGTTATTTTACCCATCAGCCTGCAGTAGTCTCTGCTGTAGTAGAAGAGCAGCTCCTGGTCCGGATGGATCTCTGTGGTGGTAGAGAAGAAGAGTTTACCATTGGCAGGGTATGCCACCAGGTTCTGCTCCTCACGGGTTCTAAACACACAAATCAAAGAGGAGTTGTTAATGAGCATACACACTTGGCTGAAACAACATGGCCAACACATCAAGACTCAACATTTTATACCGGTGTCGTACCTTGCTTTGCGAACAAACATCATCCAGTTGCACTCATTCTCATCTGTTGTCACTATATAGAATTCCAGCACGTTGTTGTGGTACATCTAAATAAGAAATGTGATTAAAATACACGTCATCTGACAACCAACGGTACAAGTGTAGTCCCACCACACACCTTCCATATTTGTGGCGTATCCTTTTCTGGCCAATCGGAGAGGTCCACATTGCTACAATGCTGGCCCACCATTGGTCCAAAGCACGTCCTTTGATGAATGACGTCCCGAGCAAAAACACCTAAAAGAGACATAATCACATTCTGTCTGATCTAACTGATAGTCTGTCAACGTCAATATGATATCAACCTTCTGCAAATCTATTTCTGAACTGGATTTGTCTTATGTATCTTCCACATCTTATCTCTGTTTGTGGGATTCTGTAAACATTTAGAACTCTATTGTCCAAATAGCACATGAATGAATCTAGCACTTAAAAAAACAGAAGAATGCTGAGGTGTTTTTTTTAGCTCAGACTTAATTCAAAAGGAAAAAAACGAATAAACTAGGACATGTGGTTGAGGTTCTATCCTCCACACAGGGAATGCCGTCTGACCAAAGACTAAAGCATTTGGTCTGTCCTTTTCAACCAGCGACCAAAAACAGATAAAGACAGATTTTTCCTCTTACCTAGAGGTTCATCAGTTACTGAGATGCGGAGACACAGTGGACGCGGCAGCGATAAGCGAGCCCGGCTTTGGATGGGTGCGTCAGGGATGAAGGTGACTGGGCCGTGCTCTGGGCAGTCTGAGGTATACAAGCGTTCGCACAGGGTGCACCCTGGGAGACAACAGCACAAACGCTGTTATGGGTGAGGATGAATTATGTTTGCTGACAATGCCGTTATCTTCAAAAACAATCCTATCTAAATAAAGTTATTACTGAATAATGGAATTTTAAAAATCTTTGTAGCTACATACCATTTACAATATTTGTGTCGGATCTCATCTAATGTCTGAACAATATATTTCAAATGCTGACTCACAGATGGTGTAGGCCGGAACCATGTTCTCCTTGTTGGAGGAAGAATCTTCTAGCTGAAGGGTGGAGTTGACCAGCACCAGGTTGTTTTCTGGCCCCAGCGACACCTCTGCAGTAATGGGGGACACATTTACAGCCTCCAGCCCCATCCCAGAGTGTCCATGGAGGGACACTGCCTCCAGTTGGCCCTGGCTGGCCATGGGGCCAGTGAGAACCACGCTGACAACGCCCGAGTTCATTTCTCCGTTTGAGTGGAGTTGCTCCCCGAGTCCCCCTGCTCCACCTCCGCCGGCATTACCCACTCTGCCCCCCATGTGATCCGGCTCCATCACCACTGGCAGTTCCAGGACAGGGGTTCCGTGGAGGGGCATGACCCCACCAGATGAGTCCACGCCATTCAAGGCCTCATGCGGCTGAGGCTGCCGCCCCCCTCCAAGCTGTTGCTGGGTGTCAGACACAGACACCACACCGACTCCGTCCATACTGGCCAGCTCTTCTCCCATCCGGTCAGGTGACATGGGGCTGCTGACGCGCGACTCCATGGCCAACCCTGTCGAGTCAAGTTCATGAGCACCGGTTTGGTGGAGGTCCCCCTGGCCGCTGACCTGCCTGGAGTCCATAGGCACCAGACTCTGTTCCAGTGGGCCACCAGGACCACTGTAGGGGTCCAGACCAGAGGGGTTGTTACTCGCCACGGACAGGGTTCCGTCCATGTTAAGGTTGCTGGGATGAATGTATTGAGGTGGAGGGCGGTCTGCCAGATACGACAGGATACCTATAGCAGGGAGGAAAAATAATAATACATTATATAATATTTCATATTAAGTGCTCTGAGTAGGAAGCACTGATCTAATGACTTAATGTTAGTTTAAAAAAAGCAAGAGCAGTAGGACTACATATCGAAAGAATACATTTCAATCAAACAAGCATCTTTATTACAATAATCAGTAACACTGTTCCCACCTGGCAATATGTGTCGGAAGTAGCTGCTCTCCAGGTGGGGATAGGGTGGCGGCGGCAAGGAGTAATTCCTCTCTGGAAGGCCGCACATGACTCCTCTGTCACTCAATGGACCCATGGGGAGCATCAGCGAGAGGGCAGAAGGAAGGGAACCCAGGGAAGGACCCAGACTAGGGATAGCTACTGGCATGCCTGAATCAAAAAAAAGAAGCGAGAACAGATAAACCACGAGACAGCTCAGTCTGAGCATCCTGCACAAAATAGAAGAAAGGACAATCTGGGAAAGTGTGAAAACTAGATATGGTCTGACAGTTTTAGGTTTTGTAAACATCAGACAACACTAATTCAGAATGGACGTCTATGAAAATGTGCCTTCTTAAAATTTGGCCTTGAGTTTCCGAGCTTGAAGTATCAGGTCTGGCTGGTGGAGTCATTCATACCTGGAGTGGGAATGGGGTTGTGTGGGGGGGAGGTGGGCAGACCCAGGTGGCTTGCACCCACTGACGGCACACTGAGCTGGTCCATCCCCACAGGACTCAAGTTCATGTCATTCATCCTGGAAAAACAGCACCGGAGACTCAGCAGTGAGCAAATTAAAAGCCAAACAAATAGCTGAATGTCAGGATTTTCAGCTGCTATCTATATACACAGATAGCGATTATAACACATGGATTTACAGTTGGAATCAAGATTTTTTTAGCCCCCTGTACACATTAACTTGATTGAGAAATATTCAACAGCTTTTTTGCAACAACCAAACGTAGTTTTTCCATATTTAACTCAAATGTTGAGAAATAATTGCATAACACAAGCAAGGAAACAAGGACAGGAAATAGCAACGATAGTGAATGTTTCTAGAAATACAAGGATTTACGCTGGATTTAAACTGTACAGCACCATCACTACCCGGATATGGCAGTAAGACGAAATCAGCAACAGCCTGCTCCCAGAATCCTGAGGAGGCAAGTGGACATAAATCCACAAGTGATGGCAAAAGACTTGCAGATAGCCTTCTTGTCAGCTGGTACTGAGGTTTCAGATTTATCAGTACACTATATGATGTGTCGGCACCATGCTGATGCAGAATAGAGAATGCTGCCACAGCTGGTATCTGGATATGCAACACATTTGCAGGAGATCATAGCAGTAGAAGGGTCTATGCAAAGAACTAGACCTGTATCGTAAAGAGATTTAGTTGAGACTATCAGTGATAGTTAAAGTAGCAGTTTCCTGTTTAACTTGGAGAAAACGGTTATATCTGTATATCTAAGCTATGTGGTTTCCTGCATCGTCTGTGCTGCTATTGAACCTAAGATACAACGGTGGATGAATGATATTGCTTCAAATGTATGCTTCAACAGTCAGATAAATGAGCTATTGCGTATCATTTTCAGCTTTTATAGACACACTGGCTAAACATTCTAGCTTACCTGAATTCAACAACCGATGAATTCAACAACCGAAGTCCATCACTGCTGAAGGCTTTGTATTTCTCTCCCTGTGGCATAAAAATACTTGGTATGAATAAAAAGTCGAGGTTTTTACGTGGCAATAATAACAACCCGTGTATAACGCATTAAATAACGTTCAACGTTTCATTTTAAATGGCTTCTTCGCAACTATTTAGCAGAAATAACAACCAGGTTATTCACTATGCTAACGTTAGCATTGCCTATTCATACATGCCTAAATCGTTAGAACAGGTAATTATCAGGAGTTTCAGTTTACCGAAAGTTGAGATATATTGCGTCAATGCAGTTACGCCTTAATAGAATAAGTCTGAGTCTTTACAAAGGACGATAACGAAAAATAACAACATACCAGAACCATGCTAAGATGAACGGGGCCATGACAGCAGACCACCCCTGGTGCGCATGCGCCGTTATGCTGTGTGGATGGAGGAGCGTTTGGACGCTCTCAGGTTCAGTTTCACTGACTTTTAAATAATCATTTATTTTTATTTAAACCTTCGTTCTAAAATCAAAATGTCATTTACTATAACGACCTGGTCTATCTTGTATTTCAACTTCAAAATCTATAAAAGGCGGCGATGTTTTTGCAAGAATCCAGACAGAAACTGCAATTCACAAATCTGAAATAACTTAAAAACAGTACGTATAAAAGACAAATCAAAATCAGTAAAATGAAAATCAAAACATTCTACAGACAGTTGCTGACTTGGATGTTCCTGCATCCATGTCAGTCAGTCTTTCCGCACCCAAAAAAACTCAGAATTATGCTTTTGAAGTCATGAATTCTGAGAATAATCTCAGAATAATGTTCTATATCAGGGGGAAAAGTCCTGGACTACAGTAGAATCCTTTTAATAATAATAATGCTTTATAAGCATGCAATTTGTTACAGTTAACCTGTTCTTCTTAATTATTTTTGAACAAATCGATACCAGACAAGTTAAGGAAATACTGTTGTATTATCATGTTTAGAACGTCATCAGTAAAGTTACGCTTCTTTAAAAAAATGTTGTGGAATTTCAATCAAAGGGGATGAAAATTTCAAGCTGATTTGTTTTTAAAAAGCTAACAAATACATATTGGTTCAATTTGGTATAAGTACATCTATTAAATAAAACAACTCAGTGGGTTCACTTTTCTTTTTCTTTTTTTTTTTTTTAGTGTGGGTGCATCTCCGCCCTGGATCACACCCACCGAATCTTCAACCTCATAAACCCAGCAGGTTCTCGCAGACTGCCAGTCCAGATCATGGAGCTCTGGATCACGATCTAGATATTCAATCACGCACTAAATGCGATTTTACCAGGTAACTCGCGTCATCATAGATCACATGCATACGGTTCCAAAGTAGTTTGCATATATTCAAACTCTTCTTTTTCTCCTATTTGCTGCCAGGAGCGCGTGAATGGAGCACGTTTCATATTTCCCTGCTGTGGCTCTCCACGGCCTCTCCTCCGTGGATCACTCTGGCGCTCACTACAAGGATGCACTCCGACTCGGATTGCCCTTCCACCTGGAGATCCACGATCAGAGGTTGTCCTGCAGAAGGTTCTCCACTTTCTCCTTCCACGGACCCCTGGAGGTGTGCGATTACGCCTTCGAGCCTGCGTTCATCCGCAAGAGGAACGAGCGGGAGCGCCATCGGGTGCGCTGCGTCAACGAGGGTTACGCGCGGCTCAGGGAGCATCTCCCGCAGGAGTTCGAGGACAAACGGCTCAGCAAAGTGGAGACGCTTCGAGCAGCTATAGACTACATCAAACATCTGCAGAGCCTGCTGGATTTAAACGCGTCCGGGATGGAGGTGTCGCTTGGAGAGCGTGCGCCACCGGCGCAGAGGACGGAGCGCAACATGGATGGAGACTCCAAAACAGACCTCAGAGGAACTGATCATTAGATCGCACCATGATGAAAACTGACACAATCCTCTATTGATTCTTTGTTCTACAGACTTTGGGTTGGGTACAAGTAAAGAAGATGGAAATGAGTCAGAATGAATTTGCTGCTCTTTTCATTATGACGCTGTGTGACGCTGATCCATCAGAACTGACCAGTGGAAGAATTCATATTTTTATTATGAGCTGATTTTGCTGTGGGTCCATCCATCAGTTGGAAGTCTCTCTAACATTCAGTGTGTTTGTTCTAATAAATCAGATGGACCCCGACAAGCTAAACAGAATAACTTTCTATTTAACTAATTACTCCCAATGCTATAAATAAGAAGACTTTTTTTTTACAGGCTTCAATCTGGTTTATTGCAAAAAAATTTAAATTCCACTTATCATTTTCAAATACATTTTCAAATGCATTTGTTCTTGATTAAACTTAGCTCCATCAGACCCAATCCCCACATTCTTCTGTCTGCATCACGTGCATTCACTCAAAAAAAAAACAATTTCAAAGCCTTGACTTTAAGTATTTTAATAACAATCCTACATGACGTTTCTATTTCATTTTAAAAGCATGAGGTCGATATAAAAAGTCACATTTACCTCGGTGTTTTTCTGTGAGCGACCGTGAATAAGTTATTATGTGTAAAGAATAGTCAGAACTTTCACATTAACATAATATATGTATTAAAGTGTTTACGATTCACGCTGGATGGAAATGATACAAAAAAATTGAGTTGAAAGTGACTTTTTACATTTAGACCCTATGCGATGAAATTAGATGTAAATGTCATTTTTAATTAAAATACTTTGTCGTGCACACACAGATTTATTTTCACTCTTCAACCGTCTCTTCAGGAAGGTTCTGAGTTTGAATCCGAGCCCGGGTCGTTCTCTGTGAAGGTTATAGGTGAATTGGTGATTTTTAAATCGTAGATAAAACTTGTGCCTGGTTCAAACTCCCGGAGCATTTCGGAATAAACTGATGTCACCATGATGACTAGGCTTTAATTTGAATTTTCCTCATCCCAAATTAAGCACATTAAAAACCAGCCAACTCCCTGACTCTGGCATTCTACTCTTTGTATTTGGAATAATGTGTTTATAATCAGGAGTTTATGATAAATCTACAAAGATATGATTGTCAGTAATGTTTGAACCGGAATCGATTCTTTATTCATTCTTCCCTCTCACATGAAATCCATTTTGAAAGAGTGTAGGAACCCAACACACACTGACGCCCTCAGAAATACATATGATCCTCTCAGTAATCTGGATTACACTCTAGAACTGCGTTGGGATAGATAGAACATGACTTCTGTGGATTTTTTTTTTTTTTAGCATTTTTCATGATATTGGCAAAATGTTTAATTTTTTCTTTTTTACATGGCAGTTTTGGAGAAAGTGGAAATTGGATCTAGAATCGGCTCAAACTCAATAAGCTTTTTGCTGAAGCCCCACTCCACTCCACATATCCTGTGGGCAAACACACAAACCTGTAGCACCTTGAGATTTGTAACAAATGAAAGGTGCGTTATAAATAAAAGGTATTATTATTATTATTATTATTATTATTATTAAAACTGCGATCACATAACGTCCTCCTCCATCTCACCGACGGAGGTAAGAATCTGAACACGCTGTAAAGAAAATGTTTGTTCAACGGTAACACAGGTGTAATTAGGTATTATTGAGTCTAATAGTAAAGTTTTAAAATACTTAATAACCAACTATTCTCTTTTTACAGTCAGCAGTATTTGTCTACAAACACTACAGGAATAAAGATAATTCCAGAATCATCCATCAATAATAAGCAAAAAGGCATTTACCCTTTTCATATTTTAGATTTTCTTTTGAAGAGGAAACCATGAAATAAAGTTCTTTGAAAGAGATTTGAAGACTTTCAGAAGAAGAAGAATCTCACATTTTTAGAAATTGGATTAATTCTTTATTTATTTATTATTTTTTTGGGGTGTAATCTTAATTTAATTGAGCGTTTCCGGTTGAATTAATTTTTTTTATCCAACTTATACTTATTACTTATCTATACATTTGAATTTATGCGTTTTAATAAGAATGAGCTACTTAATGCATTAAAGTGACTCAAAATAATAATAATAATAATAATAATAATAATAATAATAATAATGACAAAATGAATTGTGACTGCTTAAATAGAATTGGTGTCATGGAATTCAATGAAAAATGATAAATTGTTATACTTCTATGTAACGTCTAGATCTTTGGTGAAATTATTAATTTTATTGATTAGTTTAATTTATGGATCAAACATACTTCATCCTACTGAAGTACTTGAGTATTTTCATTTCATGGTGTTTTATGTTCCTACTCCACTACATGTTGAAGGAAAATATTATATTTGTGTACTAATATACATAATATATATAAAAACAAGCAAGGTAGAGAAATTTTTTTTTAAAAAACACTTAGAAATATATATTTAAAAAAACAACCACATCTTATATATGAACTATTAGTGGATGCCAATTTAGTGATAAAATGTTCTTCATATAGATCGTACTGCGTCCAACTTTATTTTTTGTTCTGTGGGTAGGTTTATTCCGATGCTACACTGTAAGGAGGTTCTTGGTTCAAGTCCCCCTCTGGCCCCGGGGCCTTTCTGTGAAGAGTTTGCATCTCCTCTCTCTGGGTTTTCTCAGACTACTACTGCTTCCTACCGCCGTCCGATCTGAGTTCCTTCCTATAACTCGCCCGTGAGTGTGATTGGTTGTCTGGTCTCTTGTCGGCCCAGAGATGCACTTTTCCCGGGTTCTGCCCCGCCTCATTCCCACTGTCAGCTGGAAAAAAAGCTCCGGACTACCTCTACACCGTAGTTTTCCTGCTTCTACTTAAGTACAGAAGGCCTAAACTGGACTAAACACACATTTGGATTAAATTGGACCAACTGTTGGGCAGTTATGTCGAAAATACTGTGTTTTTTGTAAAAATAATTAAAATAGAAGCCCTAGTGACTCTGATATGAAGTATTACAGTTAAATATGATCTATGAAAGATAAATCTCCTCATGTCGCCTCATAGGCCCCGAATTTGGCTTATGAGAAATGATGGCACCGAAACACTTTGGAGATAAAGCTCCCCCTAGTGTTGGAAATATAGAACCAACCTTTCCCAAAATCAATACAGCGCTTCCTCACACTCAGGTCAGTGTGGGAATGAAATGGTTTTTCAGTTTTCGCGTTAAGATGAAGGATACCAGGATGATGGCGATGCTGACTCACGACTTTTTTGCGGATGCGATGATTAGGGTACTTCTTGAATATCTTCTCCCCGAGGACCGGGTATGATTGTGTGTCTTTGAAGTTCATCTGGTGGAAGGGAACACTATATTAATCTCACACAGGCTTAACTCGTGGCTAAATCCCAGAAATCTTCGGCGTTAAGTTTCTATTGGGAAGAAAAAGTCACTCTGGTTGTTTTTAGTTACCTGAGTGCTCCTCAAAGACCACCTACTGACAACCTCTGGGCCCTCAGGAAGTCTTCCCTCTCCTATTAGCTGAAGGAATGCGTTTATCAGGGAGCCCTCAGCGCCAGGAGAGGAACCTCCAACATCCCCTCTACCCTATTTGTGTGTTTATGCTTCCCACCTCCGCTGACCTGCACGGAAACAGCTCACGATTTCTGATATTCAGCAATCTAACGAGCGATTTGAGGGAAAAGCAAACATGATACTGTGTGGAGGCAAAACGGATCTGGGGAGACCGACAGAGTGCACCGCAAGTGAACCGTGCCGCTACGGAAGAACGGCTTTGACAGCCGCAAAGGCGTGACATACCCACAACAAGAGGCGCTCGGCTGTGCAGCATGTGAGTTAGAGCCAGTAATTAGCCGAGTGCTGGTACCTGGGCTCGATGGTTCAGTGGCGCTGTGAAGATAGGGAACATGATGCTACTTAAATGAAAGCCTCTACCCATGATGCACGTTTTCTGTCCTGATGCACACCGGCTGATTTAATCTGATCCCTGCTCAGATTCCGTGCAGGCGTCGCGCTGTTTGGAGAAGTTGCTGCTGATCCATGGATGTGATATAAGACAGGAGACAAAGGAAACGTTTAGGTGTCAGGAGTCAAGCACAGCAAATTCCTGTGACGTCCATTTCATGTCAGTCAAGTTGGGCAAGTGTTTGGGGTCTTGCAAGAAAAAGGTTTTGGAAGAGTTGGGCCCTGAACAGATTTTCATATCGGCTCGTCTCGCGGTGATAAATACATTAAAGGCTTTATTGACCTCAACCAACAAGGAAAAAAAACACACAATGCACAAATTATTCATTCACATGTTATTGATTTAGTGTATTGGACACTCTGGTGAAGTGTGTTTTTAAACAGTAAAAAAAAAAAATCTATAAAAAAATCTGACTTATAAAATTATTTCATGATTAAAAATTTTGCAATTTATGGAAAATTGTCCAAAAAAAAAAGTTCTGGTTGTATTAAATGACTTAATTCAGTGGAGTCAATCCACGCCTGCTTTAATATGCTAGAAAAGAATCTCACTTATTAAATAGGACTTTTTCAATAGCCGCCGTTAACGCCTCCTCCTCGCTGAGCCCTTCGACCGGTGGTGTACCCCAGGGCTCCACCTTTGGTCCCTTACTCTTTTAACACAAAATCATTAAAGGGTTCTAGCTTTGTCTGCCCGTTAGTAATACACATTATTATAATAGGTTTTTTCCTGCCTGGGTTTTACGTTTCGGTCCCACTAATGCATATCCTAGTCTGACCATCTGAGGGCTCCACAGACGACTGACACATTTAAAAAAGGACTTAAAACTTTCCTTTTTAGCAGAACCTATAACTGTAATTAACATTAATGCTTTTGGTCACGTTTTTGTATAGTTATTATTATTATTTATTTTTTATTGATGCTTTTATCTGCTTTTGCCTTGTAGCACTTTGAGATTTGATCCAAATGTAAAGTGCATTATAAATTAAATGTATTATTAAAAAAAAATGTATTATTATATCCGTAAACGTGAGTCACTCCTGTGCCGAGGTAAAGACTGGAGGCCACCTCAAAATAAACGTATCGACAAGATTCTCTTTGGTCTTGGTACGTGTTCAGGTGAATCTGAGGGAGAAAAAAACCCATCCGATCCACCTGACTGACTGCTGTGATGACACCCACCTCTGAAACACCATTCTAACCCTCTAAAGCCTGATTAATGCAAGAACTTTCAGAAAACTCTGATTTATTAAAAGTGGACTCTTGATTAAAACTTATATGAAGGGTTATTTTGTATCGTACTAAATAAGTCAGGGGTTTTTTTTTCCATTGTTTTGCCCACATCACGCTTCCTTTAAACAAAAAATAAAACATTCAGAATGCATTTTTAAGCCCTTTATTTATCCTATTTTATTTATAAAAAAAACTTGGAAAAGTACATTCTCTCGTTATCTATCTATCATATATCTATCTATCATATATCTCTCTCTCTCTCTCTCTCTCTCTCTATCTCTCTCTCTTTCTCTCTCTCTCTCTCTCTCTCTCTATCTATCTATCCATCTTTCTATCTATCATATATCTATAAAAAATACAATTTTACGATATAATAAGTGAGTTGATTTGAATTAATCTTACAATACATCAATCCATCAAATATTCATATTGAAGTATCAGGAACAATTTGATAGTTTTTCTTCCCATGACTCAAAATTGGCAACAAAAAACAAAATCCTCATCAAATATCACATGTGCTTCTCATCGACGGCAGCCATCTTGGATGTCTGAATTGAAGGTCTTCTGGGGTTTTCTGGCCCTGGCTTCATTTTCCTCAGGTAACTTTATTAAAGCCCTACGGTCGATACTGTGAATCAATAAATTGTCGGGAAAAAAACATCCTGAGTGAGAACTGCAGAAATATTCCAACATGTCTGTCCTTACAAATGTACGCATTCATTAATCAAAATGTAGTAAATGACTCTTGTTGTTTTACACCCTTTAAATTCCCGCTCAATTGTTTGGTTGTGCGCCTTTTGACTCACTATTCTTGTTGAAAATGTTTTCAAACTGTTTATAATATGACCCTGAAGCAGCATAAAGGGGCTGAAAGGAAAAGGGGCCAAGGATGGAGCCCTGCAGAAGTCCTATTCGATATTGAGATTTTTTTTGTGGGTCGGTATGTTGAAGAGAGATATAAAACAGAATTATGTAACTTGATAAGACCAAAAAAAAAAGTTATTTAAAATGTCTTTCAGCAAATCTCATTAAAATTGACATTTTTTTTGCATTAAATACCATTTTTTTTAACCTAAAACATTTTTAAATGTCTAATTTATTTTTAGTATTTTTAGTTTTTGTTCAGATAAATTTTGTCATTTTATGGTAAATTTGGAGTGTCTAAGGCTCAATATAAATAAAATATGCAAAGAAATATTTTTTCCATTATGATATTATTTTTTTTAGTGGTGAAGAAATTAAAGGGTTAGAAGCGGAAACATAACGACTCATCTGTCACTCAAACCATCGCAGAGTTATGACGCATCAAAACATCTGGAAGTCTAAATGCTCCTGTGGCCGGTGGGAGTGGGTTTTCGTTATATGGACCCCCCCCCCGCCCGGTGTCCAGATCAGCTCTGCTTGTCTTAAACAAACAGATCCAACAAAATGCCCTGATACTGTTTCCTGTCCTCAGTCAAACCCGTTCACTTCCTGTTGTGTTGACTGTACGCCTCGGAGACACAGGGCCGGCATGGGCCTGGGAGGAAACACACACAGCAGACAATAACTCCAGCACACAACAGGATCCTGATTAAAAAGATGAAAACAAGCAGAGAGGGAAAAAAGGGCTGGAGCGAGGTGCAGAAAACCGACTGGTTTAATATTTAACCGTAAACATCAGAGATCTTCTACGTGGAGGTCAGACTCCACGTAGAAGATGTGGGTTTGAGCTCCAGATTAAGTCTGCTAGTGTTTTTCTTCCGTCTGAAAGGCTACAGGAGAGAGAATTCCTGCAAACATGCGCGATGACTCGGCCTGATAACGTTTTATCGTCTGAAGTGAGATCGGCGTGGGACCACCGGGAGAGGCTGCGGCGACGTGTCGGGACAGAGGGCCCGCATTCAGAGGGCGGAAACGGGATCCGGTGTGACGCAGGATCGTCTGCTGCACCCCGCAGAAATAGAAGTGTAACACTCCAGATGAACAGCTAAAAGTGTTTATCAGTGAATCGACTGGGAGAGAGTGAAAGGAGCTGAGACTTGACCTTTGACCTGCTGGTTTTATTCCACGAAGCAACATTGAACTTGAGGGAAAATCCCCATTTGAAGCAAAAAAGGCTTTTATTATACTTTAAAGATGTTGAATTAGTATAAAGATGATTCCTTTTTATTATGCACTATAAAAATAGAACCAGAATTACTAGATTCTAGATTTCAGAAACATCCGTTCCCAGATCTTCTACTTCAACTAGAAGATCTGGGAACGGATGTTTCTGAAATATTTCTGGAAAGGTCGGTCCTGGCTTGAGGAACGATCCATTAGTCGTTGAAAGTGAACCAGATCATTACCCACAATCCTCTGAGCATTATTTCACCGCTCAGCTTCATTGAGCAAAGAAGAGCTGCACCTGACGTTCTGCTACCAGGAGAGGGCGCTAGCATCCAATGGAGGTGAGTTCCATTACAGACCGGGCCTACACTGTCGTCCCTGACAGCAAGGATATATATCCCCGAAAGCCCCCAATCCACTGCGTTGTACAAGCAATCCCCCTGATTGAACTCTTCTACTGAAATGTGAAGTTATCGCTGAGAAACTGTGTTTTTGTGGGGGGAAAAAAGAAAAGCGCCCCCTTCAGAGTAAAACATGAGCTTCTAAAATAAAATATAACAGAATACAAGATAGATCTCCCTTAGTTGATTCGTATGCTCTAATTTTGGATACACTCGGACCAACAGGAAGTTGTTTTATTTACATTTTGGGACATTAGGAGGTCATGCTTGTCTAACTATCTGACAGACTTTCATGAAACTGGTAAGGTTTGGCCAATAATTGGGATTTATGTGAGGAAGAAAGGAAAAAACAGAAAGTTAGATGAAGTAAAAAATGGAATACACATGTATAGTATAAATACATTTAGAGTCTATGTTTGTACAGTAAACGCTGTATTTAAAACCTCAAAGGCGCCACAGCAACAATGTTGTGTTTTTAAAAAAAACACACAGAAACAAAGAATTCATCGTTTTATGTAGTTTCTTTAATTTAATAACGTATTTACAAGTGATTAACTGTCTGCACCTGTGTCACATTGATTGAAATGTATGAAAATACAGCTTTTTTGTGTCTGTATGTGTGTGTGTGTGTGTGTGTATTTGTACTCAAGGGGCCTGCAGCTCATCAAGCTCTCCGAGTAGAGCGCCTTTTTCCAGCTCTAACACGGATATCTGACGATTCTTGTCACTCACCTCCTGTCAAAGGAGCAAAATAGAACAAAACAAGCATGAAAATCTGGGGATTCCTCCCCAAAGGGGGAATTTCATCTCAGGAAAGGCCCAAAGAAATAATTAGAATTAGATTTTTATTAGTGCTGTAAATGTGGAATGAAAATAAAAACATCAAAAAAGTACCTCTCCAATACATGAAACATATTTCCATCAAACAATATTCCACATTTGAATTCTGCCCCAGAAACATGACCACAGATTCAGCCTACGTTCAGGCTGTAACCATGGAAACAGACACAAAACACAAGCAGGACACAGTAGAACTTTTAGAAAAGTTACATCGTTCTACGCCGATAAGCCAAAAGATTATAACCACCTGCCTGATTGTAGGTAGGTTCTGTCTTTATAGCCGAAACACAGTTTTTTATGACACATCTCTATCAGAACGGATATTAACCTTCGCTCCCCATGAGCATCAATCAGCCTGAGCCATCTCACATCTTCATGTTTGCCCATTTTTCCCGCTTCCATCACATAAACCTTCAGGACAGAATATTCACCTGCTGCCTAATGTATCCCACCCACTGACAGGTACCCCTGCAATTCAGTGTTTGCTGTCCTCAACAGTCGGTGGTCATAATGTTATGGCCTATTGTTGTAGTTCTTCATCCCTTACCTGGGACAGGACGGTGTTGTGCCACCGGAGGTCACTGTCTACCACCGCCTCAGCAGGAGACTGGACACCGCTGCCTGTGACGTTGGGCTCGCTCATCACAGAACCCAGAGAACCATTGGCCCGCTGGATCAGGGACCTCAGGAGGCAAGACCGGGCCTGTAGAGAGACAGACAGGTGACTATTTATAGTCTGTTGTCCACAGGGATGAATCGGATTAGTCTTCACCGTTCAGACTTTTCCACAACAGATATATTTTATTACGATTATCCCCGAAGAGTTGCTGTGTCGGCAGATCCTTTGTTGTAATGCAATAACTCAAAATCTATTTCACGGATCCTTTTTGACTTGTGTACCCCCAAAGGACTTAGTGTGAGGAAGAGCTGGATTGATTTTGGTAAAGGTCATTTGCACACTTCTGCCACTAGAGGCCGCTTTATCTCCAAAATCACAGTTTTCGGGCCATAATTTCCCAGCCGTCGGTCTGATTTAGTAAACATCTGGCCAATATGAATTGACTTGAGGAGATCCACCTAATATCTTGTATTTTACTCTGATAGTTCATAGTTTACTCACTACGGTGGGCTCTTTCCACCCCCCAAATAACAGTTTTTCTAACATAACTTCCCTAACCGTTGATCCGACTTAGTCCAACTTTGGTGAATATGAATATATAGAGGATGTCTCTCTTGTATGAATCCTATTTTAATCACAATCACATCTCTTCATGAAGAATACTGTTTTCAGAGTTCAAAAAGTTGTTTTGGGGGGCTTTTCAGGGCTGTACCCTTGTCGGCAACATCATCGTGGGGCTAGTTTTTATGTGAAGTGAATGAAATATCAAAAAAAGATTAGAAAATAATGACTTTTTTAGGACTTATGGGTAGTAATTAAAGCTCAAAGCTGGAGTCGCTGATTTTTTTGTTTGATGAGGTCATTCAATCCCTTCCTTGTACCTCTGAAGAACCTTCAGAACTTTCCAGGCTGCTCCAGCTGACCCCACTTTCTGCTTCTATGTTGACCTGCTTGACCCTGTTCTCCTTCAGCCGCTGGAGGTACCAGAGCCGAGTCTTCTCCAGGATCTCCACACCAGACCAAAGAGCGTCCTTCTCCTTCTGCAGGTCCTTCAGACGCTTAATCTGAGACAGGGAGAAACACATTAAATGATGGAAACACAAAAAAAACACCGTCCAGAGTCAAGTTTTGTCTGGTAAAGTGAATTAAATGGAGGACTGAGGGCTTCCTGCTGACGCATGAATCAGAAAGGTGATGTGTGAGTTCACCAGGGTTCTGTTCACAGGCCGGACCAGCGGACACCTGCCGCCTGGTGTAAAGCGCCGTGATTGGCGCGGCGCTGCCTGTTGTCTTCTAGAGGCCCCAAGGCTTTTGTTTCTGGGCGGAGGCGATCTACAGGGCAGCAGGAGGCCTTTGGTTCTATTGTCTACGCTCATTTGGATTACATGCACTTTAAACGGTCTCCAACAGAGATCGCCCTGCCGCAGCGCTCAGGACGCGCCATGATCGGGTCAAACCGATCAACCTCTCCTCATCAATAACGCAATTTAAAACGCCTTTCATCCCCTAGATGTTCCCCATGTGTTAAGAGTGACAGAAATATGTGTCGCTGTTTTTTTCTTCCTCTCTTCTTGTCATGACTTAGAGTGAATAATCGTGAAGACGTCGTCAGTGGAACGCGGTTATTTTAAGAATTTAAACGGGAAGCTGTGAGGGTCAGACCTTGACATGTGAGAATGTGTCACCGCCTCCAAAACAACAGTCAGCGTCTGCAGACATGGAAGTGATATATGCAAGAAATGGCCTTCAGCATGATTCCGTTCTGTCCAAACGACACGATAATGACGGACATTTGGTCACTTGAGCTCTTTTATCTGATGGGAATTACAGAGATGATCAATCTGTGTGGAGTTTTTAAAAAAATACACACATAAAATACATTTAAAGGCTGATTCCACTCATTTTAGACTGACTATATCGAAGGCAACCGCACATATATATACTATATAATATATAATAAATACATTCTTCCATACAGTGTGAAGAAACCGTGTTGAGAAATAACATCTGCTGAAACAAATACATTTTTATGAGGGTTGGAATATTTTTTGGATACTTTGAGGTGAATAATTATGTCAGTAATTTCTGAATTAATGGTTACGACTTCGACACTCTTTCATATAACAACAAGTAAAGTTTTTTTTTTAATTGAGCACTTTCGTCTTATTCCCACTTATGCTTATTGTACCTGCATGTACTTTTAAACACACAGGCTTTAAATGTCAATAATAGTAGAACTAAATGTCTACACATATCAGACAACGAGGACACAGGGAGGTGGAGCTGAAACAGGATCGAAACACATTTGAGTCCAGTACGTCTGGATTTTGATTTGGATCTGAACCAGACTGCACTCATAAAAACAGGAGCCTAAATATTCAGTGAATGGATTTTTATTCTTTGTCAAGATTAATGTATTATTCCATGAGTAGTTATATAACTCACTGAAATCCTAATCCCAACATCAACCCTAACCCTGCTACTCAAAATCCATCTTTTCTTATTTAGCCCAACCCAACCCAACAACCAACCAACCCAACCCAACCGACCAACCAACCAACCCAAACAACCAACCAACCCAACCAACCAACCAACCAACCCAACCAACCAACCAACCAACCAACCCAACCAACCAACCAACCAACCAACCCAACCAACCCAATCAACCAACCAACCCAACCAACCAACCAACCAACCAACTAACCCAAACAACCAGCCAACCAACCAACCAACCAACCAAACCAACCAACCAACCCAACCAACCAACCAACCAACCAACCAACCCAACCAACCAACCAACCAACCCAACCAACCAACCCAACCAACCAACCAACCAACCCACCAACCAACCAGCCAACCCAACCAACCAACCAACCAACAGAACACCACCGAATCAAACAAATAACTAACCAACCAAATCAATCAACAAATCACATAAACCAAATAAAGTATAAATAAATCGGCCCAAAGTATTTTGAAATTTGTATTTGGTTCCCAACTAAATTGCTACAACGCATAGATGGCAACACCCTAAATATTTTGTCCCTCAGGATTCCATCAAGAAATTAAATAATTCATTGACATCCACCACAACAAACCAACAAAACAACAAAACAACAAAACAACCAACCAACAGAACACCACCGAACCAAACAAACAACTATCCAACTGAACATCCAACCAACCAAATCAAGCAAACAATCATCTGACAATACAAGCAACTGACAAAGCAACCAAATCAACTGAAGACCCAACCAACCAACCAACCGACAAAACAACCAACCAACCAACCAAATCAATAACTAACCAACAAACCAACCAACCAAACAAACAACCAAACCAACCAACCAAATCAATAACTAACCAACAAACCAAACAAACAAACAACCCAACCAGCCAACCAAACACATTTCTATTTGGCTCTAAACCAGACTGCACAAACTCTGATTGGACAAATTATGTACGATTTTTTTCATGTGAAGATTCCATCAAGAAATTAAAGAATTAGTTGAAATCGATTTCAACCAACCAACTGACTGAACAACCATACAAACTACCAACCAACCAACCAACCGACCAACCAACCAATGGAAACGGTTGACGACTGTTTAGCAGAGGAAATACTGCGATCCAGGTTTACACATATTTTATACATGTTATATATGTGTACACCAGTTTTTAATCTTTCTCTCTTCCTATCATTTTACACTCTTAGAAAAGGTTATTTTGTTGACCAACAAAGTTTGATTTTCTTCAGTCATTCATTACAGAGTAACTGTAACTCGTCCAGATGTGCGACAGTAAGCTGATAAGAAATCACTGAATCAGCAGAAAAACACACTTCTGTTCAAACACAACAAAGACACAGTGAGATGGAGCTGATTGGGACCAAAGCACACTCATACATCAACACACACACACACACACACACAAACACACACTCACACACCACCTGCCTCCTCACCCGTAGGTAGAAGCGGAGACCGTCGGGGCTGCAGAGGCCGGTCCTGAGGGGGATGATGACCACGGTGTAGGAGCCTGCAGAGTCAGTGGGACGAGAGGCCATGAGAGGAGATCAGACCCTGCTGCTGATCCATACAGCCAGCCGGACCACAGACAACAAGCACAGCTCCCCGCTGACTGACTCACAATAACACCACAGAGAGAGAATGAGTGTGTGTGTGTGTGTGTGTGTGACAGAGAGAGAGAGAGAGAGAGTGAGAGAGAGAGAAGGCAGCAGTGGAAAAAGTCAGTGCGACACACAGGAACAGACCGCATGGGTGCCCCTGGGCGAGGTAATGAAAAATTCCACATGTCACTGCCATGACGGGTAAATCGACATCCAGTGACACCCAGAGAGAGAGAGAGAGAGAGAGAGAGAGAGAGAGAGATGGGTGGAGAGAAGGTGAAACTGACAATATGGAATAAAATCCAGACACAAATATGACAGGAAACATGAGTACGATCAGTTTGGGCCACTTCTTCATCCTAAACCTCAGAACCCGGTTCTGGAAGGGTTTGCTGCAGGACCGGCAGGGTTTTATAGGCTGCATGTGTGTCGTCCTGCAGGAGAAACATCTCGTCCCCCTCTCTCTAGGAGAAGGAAGAGTGGGATCGTGAGCTCCCGCTGGTTTCAGGTGAGGACTCCGTTCCAACACGCTCCCAGGAATGTGACAGAACCTGGAGAGGCTGTGTGCCAACACTGAGCAGCCAACAGAAGATGGAGTTACTCTTCATCCTCGTCTGCCTCATTACTACCACTGCTACCGCTCAGCTGTCCAGGGTGTCAGAGCGGGCAGAGAAAAACCCGCCTCAGGCCAAACCCCCTGGTTTGATATTTTAAAAGGTGCTTTTTTTTTTCATGGTCAATATAAACCGATCAGCCATAACATTATAACCACTGACTGGTAAAGTCAAAATATTAGTGGTTATTTCTTGACAATGGCTTCTATCAGTGGGTGGGATATATTACCCACCAAGCGATTTTTTTCAATTAAAAATTTAAGAATCTTTTAAGACTTTTTAATACCGCCAAAAAATTAAAAAAAAAAAGACATTACTGCAGCCAAAGAAAATAAATGTACCATGTATTACCCATCAAATAAACACAGGGCACAGGCGTAAATCTGACCCACCCATTGCCACAAGTTTCAAATTGGTTTGAACAAAGTTCAATATGAGTCAATAATAATAATAATAACACATTTAATTTATAATACACCTTACATTTGGATCAAATCTCAAAGTGCTGGTTTCAGACAGAAAGAATATCTGTCATCCTACAAACACTTCTCATTAAACTTGCAGAATTTTGGATGAGGGCCACACCTCTACTAATCAAAGCTTTGTTTCACATTCAAACAAACAGGAAGTCGTCATAACGGTAACTTCTGTGGGATGTGGGCTAAAATACGGGAAAAATAAATAAATATAAGAAACTGGATTTATCAGTAAAAATGTGAAATAATCCTCCACATGTGGAGTTTAGAACAGTTCACAGCAAAGTGGCAGTCAAATCCACATGTTGACCTTTGACCTTTTATGTGTTCCGGCTTCCTCCCACAAACCAGAAACATTTTAAGGGAATAGATGTTGATGACTCTGGATTAACCGTAGAATGTTTTTTTCAGTGTGTGCACGCCAGGAGCTCCTGAATATTTCATGATTGAACTGATTATATTTTCACTTATTTGTGTAAACATTTTACCAGAAATGATTATATCCCTGAAAAATCAGCGAATCCTCCGTGTCAACGCCAAAAACTTAAAACAAAATTTGACGGATCATTTTACAAATTTATGCCAACATAGACATTAGTCCGAGGAAGAACTGGATCGATTTTGGGAAGAGGCGGTTGTATATTTCCAACACTAGGGGGAGCTTTATCTCAAAAGGTTTGTTTTCCAGCTGAAAATTCTAGAATGTTGGTCCGATTTAGTCCATAATTGGCGCAAATGAATCACCATGAGGAGATCTATCTTTTCTTATGGATCATATTTTACTCTAAAAGTTCATATTATATCAACCAAGCGGAGAATTCTTTCTTTTCAGAAAAAAAAAGATCTCTCCCACACGTCAGTATCCATTTTTTTTTTTATCCCTTTGGATAAAATATTGAGTTCCATTTTCAGAGGCTAAGGAGGAGAAACTCGGCAAAAAGGCCCAAGTTTGAGGCTAAAATAAAGAACAAGAAGGTCAAAATGTTAGCATCTATTTACAACTACATTGCAAATGTCCTCTTAAGCTCTGTCGACAGGAACTTTGTACATACGGTGGTTTAAGTTATCCAGAGGGTGTGGCTGACAATGGTGTTAACAATAATAATAATAATAATACATTTAATTTATAATGCACTTTAACGCTCCTCCCTGTTTGTTAATACGAGAAACCTCCCAGATCCCACTCTCTGAATATCATATATACTGATTCCTTTGTTGATATGCTGTTTTCCTTTTATTTCTGTTCCTTATCAGAATCAGAATCAGAAACATATTATATGAGGAATTTGACTCCGGTTAACTGAGCTCTCACAGTACGAACATCAAATAAAATAATTATAAAATAAATGGACGAGGTCATAAACAAATATTTAAGCTATTAAGCGTCTTTGATTATTTTTGAAAATAAATCTTTGTTATGATGTATTATTACAGTGTTATAACACTACTATACAGTAATACACACAATTAAATTAAAAAAAATGAATTTGAAACTTGCATATCATTTCCATGTAATCTTATGAAATCTGTGTGTTCTCCCTCAGGGTGTCACACACATTTTCCCCTCGTGCTCTCTGGCTGAGACACGTCATCAAAGCTGCAGTCCTCATTTCTCACCAGCAGAGAGTGATGCGCGCGCACCACTCATCATGTTCAGAGCTGACATTTTGTGACTCTTCATGATCTCCAAATAAAAGGCTGTGATCTTTACCTGAACCACTAGGTGGAGCTAAGAGACTCACACCAAATAGTATGTCCATTATTATATATAAATAATATATATAATATTATTATCATAACTATTTTCAACCTGCAGATTTCTGCTGTGAAAAAAACAAAAATAAAAAGCATTTAGATTACAGATTAATAACGATTAAACGCTATTACCGTTTATACTTTATGATTAAAATGACTACTAATAATTATTTAAAGTTTTTTTTGGTGTTCCTTATTGTCCTGAACTTTTTCTTCTTTATTTTTTTTGTAGTTAAGTCATTGTTAACTGGGAACTGGTTTTTCTAATCAAGTCAACAAATGGCAGATTGTCGGTTAAATTGTAGCTGCAGTTATTCTCCACAGAAGATGATGGTGTTTTTGTTATTTGTCTTAATTTGTAATTAATGCACATTGTAATTGAAAAAAAAAGAAAAGCAATAGACTTGGTTAAATTATTTGCAGTAATTGTGTATTTTAATTTTTTAATTATCCACTTCACCATATGTTCAATGAACAGAAAAATGTAAATCAGATTACAAAAAAGAAAATATGGAAAAAAGTGGAAGAAAATAATAAAGAATCAAATAAAATAAGTTAACTGAAAGTGCTTTATAATCACAGTGTGAAAAATTACGAGATAATAATATTGTGATTCATTTTTTTTTAACCAGTTCTGATATTTATTTAAGGGTTACAATTTAATAATAAGTATTGTGTGGCCATTTAAATTTTTAGTTTACGGGCCACCTGCAGTACCGTCAAACGCCACCAGTGGGCCTCGGTTGCCTTAGAAGTTGCTACATGGTTTGTTTTTTGTGTTTTGTTTTTTTAAAACTTGTATTTGTCCTTTATGATTGGCAATATGTGCATTTATTGATACATTTTGATGGTTTTCTGTCAGTGTTTTTTTGAAATGAATTTTATTTGACCACTGTTTGAGATAGGGAAGCACATAACAGGTAAAATCAGGAGCCAGACTATTCAAATCTTTTGAAAACAAGCCGTAAAAATTCATTAAAAAAAATCCCGTTCAGCCATTGAAGGGCAGCATGGATTGGTGGGATGTGGTCGCTACTTTTAATATGTGTTAAAAGCCCCGCAGCAGTGTTTCGAATGTTTTGCCTGCAAATAGCAGAATAAAGTGTTTTTCAAGACTCTAATCTAGGAGGGAAAAAAGAAAGACCCTTTTTTAAAACTTGCACAGTATAAGAACATCCCGAATTAGGTAAGGAGAATTCAGGACTCCAAAATATCTTCTAGGTTGACGGTGTCTGTTGAAGGTCGGTTAGGCTTTACTGGCACAAATATCTGAGTGTCATCGGCATACACATGAAAATCAGTTCCAACGTCATGCATCCTTTACCCTAGAGTCAGGACATACATAGTGAAGAGAAGGGGGTCCAAAATGGATTGGTTTGGAACTAACGCTAGGTCCCTCTTTCACTGACATCATGCATTTCTTCATGGTCGAGTGTTTGGATCATGTTTCCCGCCTTTTTCCACAACCTGTGTTTTAAGTCTGCCATGTGTGACCTGCACAGATGGAAACACCAAACGTCTTTTATACCTTCCTTAAGGTTTGAATCAATATTGATATTGGAAAAATAATGCAGTGTTGCAAAGTAAAAATTATTTATGAACGAGCCTGTTTTGAAGCCTAAAAGTCAGATATCTGTGTTTGAAGGCAGGGCGTGAAAGTACCCAATCATATACAGTTGCACCGCTCCAGATATATTGGCACCTTCAAGACACAAAACTGTCTTTATTGTCTAAAGCTATGGACTTTGTAAAACCTTTACTTTGTGATCTCTGAACCATTCTTGGGTTGTTTTTGAGGTGAGCTTCAGATCATTGTCCCGCTTGAAGGTCCAACCACGGCCCGCTCTCAGTTTCTTGACAGAGGCTTTTATGTTTTCATCCAATATCTGCTGGTATTTGATGGAGTCTACGGAACAATGTATTTTAAAAAGAGGTCCAGGGGTTTTGGAAGAAAACCAGCACCGCAGCATCAGAGATCCACCGCCAGACTTCACAGTTGGTATGAGGTGCTTTTCCCGCTGGCTTTCTTTTACCTACGCCGCACACTCATCTTAGATGTTCACTGCCAAAAAGTTCTACCATGGTCTCATTTGACCTCTGACCTCGTTCCAAGGAAATTCCCAGCGGCGGTTTGCGAAGGTGCAGTATAGTGAAACAAACTGTAGGAGCTTTACTTTCAGTGTGGATGACAGCGGAGGCTTCACCCATCATTGCTGGGTTCTCTGGTCTTCTCATTGTAAAGAATGTCAAAGAGCATAAGGCATGTGTCACCTCATATTTATACCCCAGCCAAACAGTGAGTCACCACTTCAGTGTTCCTACTCATACAGGTTAACCTAGAAATATCAAATAGGACTACACAGAAATATGTTTCAGGTGCTTTTAATTTTAAGAATGGAAGGGTTTTGAAATATGTTGCTCCTTGAGTAAAAGCTTGAATTAATGTTAATTAATAATTATAGATCATGGGTAAAGAAAATTTAGACATATCTCATCTGAGTTTACATGTTTGTTTTGTTACCGGTAATTCTGTATTTGTACCCAGTTATGTCCCGGTCCTCACTTAAAGTGTGCTACAAAGGTAATCCTTGTGTGAAAAAATGGTTTTATTTCTCTAGTATTTTCATGTCAGGTCACAAGCTTAGCTCAGTGAGCCCTGAAAGTGTTAGCTCAAAACAATGGCTGCTGAGGTGCGACTGTGGGCTCACACGTCTGTGAGACGTAGCCTGCAGGGAACCCGTGACCCGGTGTTACATCATGAGACACATGACTCTCACCAGGGTGAACCCTAAAGCTGCGCGTGAGCTCACGGTGACACAAAGGCTCACATGAGGTCTTTATTACCGCAATTCTTTTATTAATAGCTGACCGTGTCGTTTATTCTAAAGGGGAAGCACAAACTTAGTTAAAATATATATGAAAATAACTTCATGGAGACTCAGAAGTTCACAATTTGGGTCGACTTTGTGACACAAACATATAAATACTTTATGATCATTCTCAACACATGAGGTTTTGACACGCTGGAGAGATTTTTGTGAGTAGCCTCGAGTCTGAAAACAGATTTTTGCATGTTTTGTCCAAATAAATCCAAAAGTTAACTCCCTTCTTAAAAGTAACCATCCCAATAAAAAAAAGTATGAAGACTGAGGAGAAACTGACATGTACAAGAATTCAATGGACAGAAGGAGGAAGTCGCAGGGCCAAGAGGGAACCACCAAACACAAGGAGATCAACATCAACATTTTCTGCTTTGAGGGGGCGGGGCCCGAAGAACTATGACACCGTGATTCAAACAGAGGAACTCAAGCGAGAGCCGGGTCTGGTGGTGTGTCCGTGACAAGTGACTTTCTTCTTGTTCCAGTAGATTGTGGTTTAATCTGGTCCTGGTCAGCTGACTAACTTTCATATTCTGGGCGCTGGTCCATCCAGAGATGGTGGAACAAGTCAGTCATGGAGATTTCCTCAACAGCATCCGATCTTTTCATCAACCTCCGTTATTTCAGTGAAGGGAGATAGAAGCTGTCTGCGAGTCTGAAGAGCGGCAGGTCGACGGTTCCATCCCATTCCTTACATAGTCGTAGGGTCATTGAGCAAAACCAGGACCCCCAATATCCTCCCCCAGGTTGTTTCACAGGGGCTGCCGCCGCTCCTCAGGCATGAGTCAAATGCAGAGACTTAAATTCATCATATTGTACTTTGTAAGACTGAACGAGATGACTAAAGGTTGATTTACACATTTTTATTGTTATTCAGGGTTAGGGTTCTGGAACCCCAGCAGGGAGGGAGGGGTGACTTTCTGGACCTTCTGTGATCTGAGCTGAAAACACTGATTTAGCTCTGGCATGGGAGATTTGAGGGGGTTTATTGTTACATTGCAAAACGTACCGGTATGAGTAACTATCTGGGGGCCGCAGTTAGCAATTATTTAGCGTAGCGGCCCAACATTTGTTTGTTCTGCCTCTCCTGGTGGTGCCCCCCTGACTATTGCGCCATATAACATCCATTCCAGCTTTACTATGTGGCCAGTGGAAGAAAAACAGAATCACCCAGAATCAGGATCGACCCGATCCTCAAGGCTCTTGGTTCTGACTGGCCAACGCTTTTTTAAATGTGAGTGTGTATTTCACACGTGTTCACAATAACAGGCTCAGAATGTTACGTTCACCCACACACACACACACACACACACACACACACACACACACACACACACACAGCACCAACCTACTTTCCCACTGTACTGCCCCTTTTAGTCACTACTACTACTTTGCGGCTGAGAGTGGGCCCCTGCCTGTTTCCTGTTTCAAATCCTACGCACAAACACTTTCACACACACACACACACACACACATACACACACACAAACACACACACACACACACACACACGCATATAGATGGGCTCTCTCGCTGTCACCTCTTTCCTACTCAGTTCTGAAACCACTCTGACACGCAGACAAGCAGCTGGATCAGAACGCACATGGTTCCACGCCCTCTCTGTAGAATAAAATTGAAGAGGCTCAATCAGACCCTGTTAAAAAAAAAAAAAAAAATGTTATTCTGGGCTGTAAAAGACGGGTACACCCTTCGACTGTCCAGCCCGCGCCAACGCTGGCCTCTCAAGGCCCACTGTTCCAGATCATAGCTCCAAGATATGCATCCCCTCCCCTCCCCCCCTCCTCCCCCCATACACACTCGCCTCAGTGTGGAATGAAAGAGCTGCATCTCTCTGTGGCCTCATTGGCGTGACTCTCACAGCCGTGTTCTGGGAACCATGGATTACACAAATAAGATAATTTCAAGCTATTAGAATGTATTTATTTACCTGAAAATAGGTAAAGAGAGAGAGAGAGAGAGAGAGAGAGAGAGAGAGTCACCATAGAGAATGATGAGACAGAAAAAAAGATGGCTACAGTAGAAAAGCATTGGATGTCAATCATAATCTATTAAAAAGAAAACCAGTATATCACCAATTCTATTTGATGTACTTTTACATGTTATCTGTGTAAATGTCAGTTTTCTGTGTGAAATTTTGTAGAAGAACACCTTAAAAATATATTCGGACTTTTGCTCCCATGTAGTAGATGAAGAAGAAGAAGAAGAAGAAGAAGAAGAAGAAGAAGAAGAAGAAATACATTACTGATCACAAACAGCCATACACAGTACAACATATTGAACTTATTTATAACCATTTCCCAAGATGCAACTCACTGTTACAGCTCCAACTGTAGGCTTTCTGTTAACCATTTGAATGGCGCTGTGAGACCCTGATGACATCATCATGACATAAGCAGGGGTATTTTTTTCAGGTCTTCCTCGACAAGAGACTCTTTCAACATGGTGCATACCAACCACTCTGAGGAAATCAACTTAATATGTCAACGTGGGGAAGGGTCCCTCTCCGACAGGAGCATGTGAAGACTCGATGAAGAGGACGGGGAACCAGCACCAGCAGTTAGCACGCTGCTGGATACCTTAGCCATCCGGCTGGCCCAGTTACCATGGATACCATGGGCCCCTAACACAGGGCCTCTATGTGTCGACCCAGTTAAGGTTCACTATTAAAAGTGTAGCAAAGATCGATGAGGAAATACTAAAGATCCACTCAAGATAATGGCAACTGTTAGATCAAAGAAAAAACATCACATTTTCAAAAGTAAAGATTCAAAAGAAAAGAAAACGTTCCCAAAATCTCCCAAGGTGCCTTTCCTGTACACGAAACAATAATGAAAGTTCCTAAAAGAACCACCTCTGCAGCACCGGTTCGTTGTGTGTAGAAGGTGCTGTGAAGAAAAAATACTGGATAATATTTGGGACTTTCCACGGAAATGAAACCAACCGCCAGTAAAAGTCCAAATGACGCCATCTTAGAAAAAGCCGATCCCCAATGTAAGATTTGACTGACTAGACGCAGACGCCGCTGTGTCATAAGACACACTACTTTTCGTTCAAATCACACACCAGAGCCCGGTTGATCCGTCAGGGTTTTGTTCAATGCAATCAAATTGATACGTAGCTAAAGAGACCTGGATGACAAAGCATCAACTCAAAAGTCCGCCATTGTTGTTGCTGTTCTTCTTCTTCTGTCGCCCATTTGGCTGCAAACATCATAATCATGGGCAATGTGGGGCCATGACACCACAGTTTTCACGAGACTTGCATTTTGACCAGTTTACACAGCGACAGTAACTGTGGTGTTTTCAAAAGATATCCCGCTTTCAGACCTTCTAACCGCCACTAGCATGAGAAATAGAAGTTACCGTTTACGCGGAAAAGATTATCATGTATCTGGATCCTGGGATCATGGGCTGCAGGCTCTGCACACACACAAGTCTGCTCTCTCTCTCTCTCTCTCACACACACTCTCTCTCTCACACACACTCTCTCTCCTTCATATATTCCGTGCCCTCTGCTTCTCGGTCGTCTCTGGTAAACACACACGTATCGTCACGCTTATGCAAAAGCCCGATGCTCCAAGGTTAGGGCCTGATGCAAACCAGATGCTCTCAAGATGTAGATAAGGGTGAAGGACTCATCAGCTGAAACAGGCCACCTCTTCACCTCAGCTGCACGTAGCAGAAAGTCACGCAGGCTGGCTGCAGATCTGCTGGACTTGTGATTGACAGGGAGATTCTATGTCAGAGTTCCTGCACACAACGTTTCTGATAATAGGGAAGAGAAGGTTTCATTGGACTTCAGCACTTTGTGTTCTTAAAGAGGGTGAATTTCCTGATTTTAAGTTGAAATAAACAGGTTTTTCATGATTTTATGGGCATAAAAGTGAATATTTTGTTGCCCTATTTAGACTATTTTTCCCATTCTGACAGTCTGGCCCAGTCACCTCAGCCAGACCAAAACAATCCTCTCACACAAACATATGCTTTGACGAAAACAAAGGATCAATTTACACCCGCCTCGTCCCGCCTTTCCTCCCTCCCTCTTCCTTCCCACGCCCACAAAACTCACTCTTTTAAAAACAATATTTCTAAGAGCGCCATGCCCTCGCCTCAGAGCCCGGCCTGTTCCTGGAAGAAAGAGACGCGCTCTACGTCCACCATGCCATGCACACAAGAGATCCACAAAGAGGCTCACGCAGGCATCCTCTGCTCAGAAAAACTACATTTGAGCCCCCCGATCTGTACGTAACACCAGTAACCTCCGAGGCTGGCCCCTGAGGACCCCCGCCCACCAAAAACAAACGCAGGAGTCATGGTCTCCATGGGCATATATCGTCTTAAACCCGTTCACCCCAACAACATGCAAGCTCCCCCGGTGAAACCCTGACAATATCCAGCTGCCAGCAGGCTCCCCTCGCTTTCCCTGCAGTCCAAATCTCTGCAGGGATCCACACATACACACACACACACACACACACACACACACTTATGAAATCAGGGGTACATTTTGCTCCTAATCCCTCCCCCATAACCCCAGCTGTGGCCTCCACAGCTGGGTGAACACTCCCATGGAAACTCCTCCTACTTATGTGCATATATGTGTATTTCAGTTCACATGTGTGTGCGTATACGTGTGTGTGTGTGACTTTATTTTTGGCTTCACTGCTTTTTTTTCTGCATTTTTTTTGGCTTTATTTTAATTCCTCTGCTTATCTAAAACACTCCCCACCACTAGCTATTAGAAAGTTCAAAGTTCTTGATTTAGTTTACACCCCACATAAAGCTCGCAGTTAGCGATAATGGAATGCAGACTCAGCAGCCCTTTGAATCCGATCCAGGCCATAAAGATTCCTGCCAGATCACTGTTTATAGATCAGGAAGATCTAACCATAGCGAGATGACAACAACAGTTTGAAGAGCATCGAAGTGAAAATATTTCCGTGTTTATTTGGGTTAACGATCCTCAGGTCACCTTGCAGACAGAACTCTGCGGTCACGCTAGCAGCCCTTTGAGCGAATGCTTACGTCGCCGTGCTAGCATGCTCACAGCGACGATGCCGATATATATTGATATGTAGCGGGCAGCCATGGCGGCTGACAATGTGACACACATCCCATTATTATTTCTCATCAAATCAACTTTCAGACACGTTCGTATGTAGTCTGTCATTGGATACGTACGGGAATGTCCGGATCAGGATTCATGCAGATTGTTTAATATTCCAGCGGCAGAGTCGTGAAGCAGAACCACCAGAGGAGAGATGATATTAATTCTGGTGGTCAGGTCTTCACAAAGGCCCTTGTTACAAAGACATTGTGCAACAGTGCTGCAGCGAAGAGCCGCTTCCCCTTCTTTGTTTACACCCAACACAGCGGTGGTGGAACACTGTGTGCTCTGATGCCTTTCTATCAGAACTTTTCCAGCATTTTGTTCTACAGTACAGTAGCTTTTCTTTGAGTTCCGGGCCGCCGCCCCCCCTCCCCCCATGCACCAATGATTCATGCGCATGCATAACCCTGTCGACGGTTCACCAGTCGTTCTTCCTCAGAACACTTTGGTGCGTTCAATCCACTGCAGGAACACCCACTGGACCTGCAGTTCTGGAGATGTTCTGGTCCAGCCATTGGCTACTGTATGGTAAAAACACCACCCTCGATCATGTGTTTGGGTGGAGTGTAATGCATGTAATGTTAAATGAGGTAATCTTGTTGTGAATCAGATGTTCATCCAACCTTTTCAGGCTGATTTGCTGTGATTTAGTTATATTTGCATTATTGTCTCTTATCTTAAAATAAATAAATACATCATGCTAAATATAATTTCCAACTGATTAACGGCCAGACTGCATGCATCTGTGAAAACCTGCCGCTGTAGCAGAAAGCGACGATCAGCTTCCTTAATGTCTTCTCTCTTGTGTCCTTTGTGCGTTTTGTGCTCCGGTTAATCAATGACATTTGAATAAGAAGAGGCGACTTGAGTTCCTTTTTTTCTTTGCGATCACAAGATCCACCGTGCCAGTCCTTCAGCACATCATCTTCTGACCCGAGTCACACTGAGCTGTGTGACTGCTACGCTAACGTATTCAGAGAGCGCCGACCGTGGAGGAAAACAAAGGGCTTGATGACTGAATGAATGAATGATTTCCAACTGTAACAATCAGCGTAGGATTAAGGGGTTTAAGGGCAGGGCGGGGGGGGGACACACCAAAACACACACACACACACACACACAAGACAACAAGAGGAGGATTAGGAATTTGATGTTGAACAATAAGCTGACTGTAAATAAAACAGGGCAGAGAGCTGAGAAAAGAGAGAGGGATCATGCTGCACCCGCCTCATTGTCTGCTGAGGAACCCTCAAATATGAAGTTTATGGAACCCAACATGACACGCAGATTAGTGGAGAATGAGGGAAATGGGTCAAAACCCCTAATTGACCATTATGTGTGGCAATGAAAGAGAGCTAGAATAACTCAGCATGTAATAACACGGTAATAGTGCTCTTTTAGACATTTGCATATTAATTCAGCCTTTTTTTTTTTTTTTTTTTGTCCTTAAAGGAGAAAACGAGTATTTTCATTGCACACTTAGAACCACGCGTTAATTTAGAGAGGAGATTTCAAAGTGACAGGGTTGACACACTAGTCAGCGATGCGAGCCATCAGAGGTGTGGTGCCTTGCATAAGGGCAGCACTGTAGTGCCAAAGAAGGGAACTGGGCCACACTAGTCTAGAACATGTCCCGGGTGGTATTTGTATGAGTCATGCTCCAGTTTCCACGGCCAGTCTGTTGATGTCAACGGAAGAGAGGGAGGCTCAAAGTTTGAACTTTGGAAGAAGTGTGTCAGAAATGCGACGTTTTATGTGCTTTTCAGCTTAAAACAGGAGTTCTGTTTCCTTCTGTATCCATTTGTTTGTTTGTCTGTTTGTCTGTTGGGTGGTTAAGGCGATTCTCAGCAAGATTACGCAAATCTCCTCAGCCAACTTTGACAACCCTTTCGGGAGGGGTGGGACACCGGTTAAGCAAAAGCAAATAACATTTTGACACAGTGGATTTAAGATATTTTGCCTAATTTCTCAGGGATGCATCTGTAAATTGTTTGGTTAAAAAATAAAATCACATATGTTTATGGCGCTGATAGGTGATCCAAATCTAAATGATAATCTGGTTCTGCTGGATCATAATACAATTAAAAGTTCACCAATTAGCCATAACATTATAACCATGGAGAGGTGAAGTCAGAATAATATTATCAGTGATGTGATTGAAGCAGGAAAAACGGGCGAGCATTACGATCCCAGCGATTTTGACAAGCAGCAAATTGTGAGGACTAGCGGACTGGGTCAAAACGTTTCCAGACCACCTTCGTGTTATGATGTGTGTGGAAAATTTCATGAGCTATATATAAAAATAGTTTTCAAGTTATGATATGGAAACAAATCCAGACCGGATTGATGAAACTTTTTTTTCATCCTCGATCAGCCATAACATTATCACCACTGACAACTAGTGGCACAAATTGCTGAAAAATGTAAAACCTGCTCTGAGAGGGAGGTGTCAGAACATAAAATGACATCACACAACTGTTTTCCTGGCAAAAGGGGGGACATAAACAATATTAGGCAATCGGTTTTAATGTAATGGCTGACCGGTGTATTAGAGGCCTTTTGCTTCCCATCTAAAAAGTTTCAACTTCCCTCCAAAATACCGGCGTCCCAATAAAGCCCCCCGAACATACACAGTTAATTAAAGTCTATTCATGGATATAGCGGGGAACTCCTTAACACACTTGAATACGTGTTTTTATTTGCTTTCAGTCTTGTGTCAAACAGCCTTGAACTTTTGCAAAGCTCCCAGTGTGCAACCAGCTTTTTGTAAGAATGAGACATTCCACAGCGGTGATATAATCACTCCTTTAAGCCGTGGCTGTCACACACAATTCCCACAAACAATGACCACTGCTCGGCTGCCGCTACCTTCCCAGACATCATTAAAATAACGCGTCCTATAAATCACTTCTTTTTTTTTTTTTTTATATACCTAACTCTCATTGGGAGCGTCTGAGTTGGGGAAAATACGACTCTTACAGTCACTTAATGTGTAGAAATACACACAATAAATGTGTGTGTGTGTGTGTGTGTGTAAAACCTGGAATAACGTTATTCGCAGCGAGGGGCGTCGTACCGTCTTACGACTTCTTTACTCCCTCAGTAGTGAAGCAACGATGGGGCTCCATGCTCCATGCTCTCCAACGGAGAGATTATGTAATAATAAGGGAAGAGGAGAATCTATTTTTCAGCTACGTGAGGAAAGAGGAGACGACTGTGACATTTAATGGAAGCAAGAGACGTTTCGTAATGTTCAGGAAGGAAGGAGACGTGTGATAATAGGTGTAACAGAGCCAACGATGATGTAGTTAGGAAAGGAGAGCCGACCCATTCAGCGATTGTAAGTAAGGATAAGGGAATAATGGAAGGTGATTAATAATCTGTTTTTCACATAAGGGAAAACCAGATAAGTTCCTTTGTGTCACAGTAAAGCTTCATCTGCTGACTATCTGATAGACTGTGATAAGATCAAATCTGCACAATCATACTTCGAATTTTGTCTGACTGATGTACGAGCCAAAATATTAAGAGCTTTGATCAGTTTATGAAACATAAGCCCTCGTATCGAATTAAAAAATAAGGTGAATTAAATCACTATTCCATCTGCTGCTAATGTTTTACAAAAAAAGAAATGTGAAAGGACGTTCAGCAGCTGATTCATTTCAACTGCAGTGTTGCAGAAGTGTTTCAATCCATACTCAGCCCCTTAAAAACTCAAACGGCAGGCTAATTTTTCTTTACTTTTTTTTTTTTTTAAATTGCAGATTTAAAAAAAATAAATCTTTTTTAAGTTTTGTCTCTTAATCTGTTCGAAAGTGTCACTTTTTATGCTTTGATTAAGAGATGAAGTTTTTTTGGGATATTTTTCCCTTTAGCTTCCGATGGCAGCATTTAAGAAAGAGAAAGAGAGACTTTATATAAATGGCTCCTGTTTATCACAAATTTTTGTGAACCTACTTTACGTCTGAAACGTTCAACATTCCTGAGCAGTCTCTGAGTCACCTCATCAGAACCAGTCCAAATTGAGTTCTGCTCTGACAGTGAAAGCAGCCGCCACAATGAGACCTCGTTTCCATGACAACATGATGATGGGAAAAAAAATAGCAAAATGTTTCGTTTCGTTTCATAATAAAGTTTCACTTTCATTCAATGATATTGTGAAAATGATTCTTGTGGAACGGGTAACTTGCTGAAAACATAACAGTCATGTGTGAAGTGGGAATGTCATCATCATTTTCACAAGAATAGCATTTGCCAGTTTTACACACTGACGTTAACCGTGGCGCTATGAAGAGATTTCCCTCTAAAACTTGTTTTTTACAACTTTAAATTGTAATTGTAATGTGATGAAAGACCAAACTTCATCAAGACTTACGATCCAGAAACCAAACCCGTCGGGAAGCAATGGACCTTTCCCATTTCCCCCCCTTACTTCTTTTGTGGCTTAGGTTAATTAACATGAAAATAGGTGTTACACTGCGATTAATCAATCTACACTGATCTGCCATAACATTATAACCACTGAGAGAGGAAGTGTGTAACATTGATCGACTTACAATGGCAGTGGGTGGAACCCACACACATATATATATATATATATATATATATATATATATATATATATATATATATATTAGGCAAGGAGGTGAATATTTTTGCCCTAAAGCTGATGTCCTGGAAGCAAGCATAAATTATCTGAGTAACCTCGACCAAAGTTCTATGGCTGGTTTACTGGGTTGCAGCTTCTCCAGAACAATGGGCCTAGTTGTGTGCTCCCAGTGTGCTGTGGTTGGGCGCCATTAGAAAAGGTCATTGGCACCCAAGGCTAAGGAGCCAAGACTAGCCCACGTTGTCTTAGTGCATTATAAATTAAATGTATTATTATTATTATTATCCCACCCAATGACTAAAACAGCTTCGATAAATATGTTCAGCTCGATTCTGGTGGAAAGGTGTCAGATTTTACTCTACACTTTATCACAGAGCAATCATTTTGAGATTTGATCCAAATGTAAAGTGCATTATAAATTAAATGTATTGTTATTATTATTATTATTATTAGAGAAGTCACAATATTACCAAGGCGGCTGTCAGATCTGGAGTATTCCTGTACAGTCAGAGGAAACTGTCACGTATCCTAGTTTCAGGACAAAATTAGATGGGTCAAATAATTTCAGTGGTGAAAACACATTTTTATTTTTTCATGTGTTGACACTGATTTAAAATTTAAGGACAAATCAAAGGTCTAAAAGTCAGACGGTCTTCAGTAAGAGTGAGAGAAACAGGGTTTCCTTTCCCGCTTCTTACGGGGAAATTTATGTAACATACTTTATATACGGCTCTTCTTTTTTTTTCCATATGAGGTAAACCTATAGACGAAAAAATAAAAAAAACAACCTCTGTTCCTGCTCGAGTCACGTTGCACACCAACGTGACTCGAGGCTCTGGGCATGGTGCCAAAAGAAAAAAAAAGAAAAAAAAAGAAAAACCTGACGCAAGCACTACACGAGAATGTGTGTCACATTTTCGGGAGAAGTGGAAATGGGCGCCATTGCGAAGGTATTTGACCTACTTTCAGCCGGAGTGAAGGGGAGGCCGAGCGAAGAGGCGCACCAGAGCGCGGGAGCCGCGAGACCGAGGAGGAGCGCACGAGCCCTAACACTAGCAGCAACCACGCACGTTACCCTCACAGAACACGGTAAGAAAACTATCCACGCTGGTAGAGTACACTAAATAGGTCGATATTTCATTATATTCTGATATTTGATGTTTGTGTGGTTTTTTTTTTTTAAATTCCCCGCTTTGTGACGCATGTTACGTAACGTTTAATAGTAGAGAGACTTGTGACGTTGACCTCCTGCTTAACCGCCAACAGTGAGTGTTTTGATGGAAACCACGTGATCGCCTGTGATCTGATAGGACGCCCCTCATGTCCTCTCTGAGTTCTATACAAACAAGTCGTAGATAGATAAGGAGCCAGCAGCGATACTTCACTCGGTGGGCAGTGGCCGTAAACACTCTTCACAACGTGACACCGTCCGCACGCGGAAGACAGAGGCTGCGCGACAAATTCAACCGTTACGATATTTAGTATTTTATCCAACTTGGACGCGGATGGTAAGACTGATTCATCGCTTATTTCTAATTCTATTCATTTTTTTTAAGTATTTCTCATATGAAGAGATGAGGCACGTGCTTGGATTTTCTTTTAAAAGAATATATAAATGCATATATATTTAAAAAAAATACTGAAGATTATTTAGTTAGTCTTGCAGAGAACGCTGCGTGGAGGTTGTGTGTGTGTGTGTGTGTGTGTGTGTGTGAGTGCAAAAAAAATGACGATGCATCTCATTGAACTACATCCGCACTGGATCCTACTGCAGAAATCTTGAAGTTGTTTTGTTGTTTTTCTGCGGGTTTTGCTTTTTCAACCGTGAGTCCTCGTGCATTCTGGGTGCAGGAACAGAGAATGCATTTATTGTTTGGAGATTTTGATAAGGAGATGTTCTCTTGGTTGTTTTTTTCTGCCTGTGGGAACACCGGACACGGTGGAAATCTGATCTGCATACCGCGCCCACTTCATTTTCGACACAAACAACTTTCTCCCTGCTGGGCAACTTCAGCAATTATGGTCTCGGCTCTGTTTGTTCCACGAAGTCTGTCCTTTTATTTGTTTTTCAAAAAAGTATATGCAGCCCTACAGCAGCTTTTGCGGCTTAGCTATATAATTGGTTGTAATTAAAGCAAATTAGTCCCTGTAATCTGTGGTTTATGGCTATTTTATTACTGTGTAAGAGTTGACAGAGGTCTTAAAATAACCGCTAGGATATTTGACTTGTGCAAAGTGCTCTTAAGAACTATTCATTCTGGATGAGTCAAACAATTGCACAAGGCTCCGCTTCCCCTCCAGCCAACCAACCCGAAGTCCCCCCTCTTCCTCCTCCTCTTCCTCCTCTGCAGGTTTCTTTCTGCATTTTCGAGCCCCTTATTTCTGTCCTCAGGCTGATTCTGCAGAGACGTGTTGGAACTTCTACGAGTCGTCCTAGATGTGCTTTAACTTCAAACCTGGTCAACATAACACACTTATATGGAATAGTTAGATTTTATTCAGCCTGATAATAAAATAATAATAATAAGAATAAAGTGCATGAGGCTCTGAAGATATTGTCAAATTCATGTGGAACACTATCTTCGGTGTAAAGATTGGTGTTTCACTGGGACTGCTTTCTGAGATAGCTGCGTGGGCAGGGCCAGAATTAACCCTCTCAGGGGCCCCTTCCAGCTCAAAGACTGTATTCAAGTGTCCATTTGAATACATGCAAATAATCTTAACTTCCAGCAGGAGTTGTAGGTTTTCAAAAGCGTACGTCCGCCCGTCTGTTTAATTGTCGGACAGCAGGATTAAACAACAAGTCATTTATAGAGTTTTCTCCATTCGCAGGGAAAAAAACGTGCTGATTCAAGAATTCATTTTTACAATATGGCAGAAAATGGACTTTATTTGGACCATTTTGGTCAGTGATGAACTGAATTCAACAGATTTAAGTTGTTGTTTTTTCATTCTTTTTGAAATGTATGTCAATAATAGATTACAAGTGGAACTGGGTCAAAGTGCGGGACATGAAATCTTGGAGGTGACCCAGATAGGAGTTTTTCTTACATACAAAACACACAAAAGCCTTAAACTTATACAAGCTTCCATGTATAAGTTAAGGCTTTTGTGAGTGTTGTTGTCCATGACATGACTGTGGGACAGGGTGGAAGGGTGGGGCATCAAAATTGGGAGTGGATCCAGACGGAGGGACATCGTAAGTTAATGCTTTTGTGATTGTTTTTGTCGAAGACAGAAAAATAACCAGACACATGACTGGGTGGAAGGGAGGGTTATCAGCATTTGGAGGGGGGTCCAGATCCATTCTATTCTTGTGTCATGTGCAGACCATGGATTAAATGTGTAATTTAATTAAAACGGACTGTTCGACCTTGATGGAGGTTTTCAGTCAAGAAGGTCGATTGTTTTGTTTGGAGGTAGAATCACACAAAACCTGTGTGTGAGAGGATTTGGGTCTCCGACCAGAACAGAATTTAGATGCATTTCTTCAACATTGTAAGATTTGAGGGTATCAAATCTTACATCACGTGTTTTCTTTTTTCTCAATGTCACTTCTGAGACTTTTTGTCCGTGAACCGATTTTATCTTTTGCCCAATTTTGCAGCAATTCCGTAACATAAACCAATATTTAATCCATGTGGGAAACAGAATAGGAAGGTTAATTTTCTCGATGAAAACAAAAAGCATATTCAGGGATTTGGTATCTATAAGTGTTTACATGTATGATGACGGGCATTATTGACCTACAGGGGACTGTTGGACCTTTGTGGAGTAATGCGCTCTAGTGGGTGGTCCTTGGGTTTTATTATTTATTAATCAAAGGACATTAATCAAGTACAATAGCTCTTTTACGAAACTGAGCATCCATATGAAAAGGCGCCTTGCCACCAAAAAAAGGTTTTGTTCCAGAAATGTGCCCCACCTTCAGCATTCAAGAACGGGAAATCTCACTTTACACCTCAGAGACTCAAACTACTACCGGCGGCAGGACCGTATATATCTCTCAGCTCTATAGTAGTCGCTGCCCATCCCATAACGCACACGTCATCGGCTCTTACCGCCAACCCACAGCTGATAAAGCTCCGGGCCGTCTGCGTCGCGTAAGACAAACACAGCGTGCAGGGATGTGGTTTTTATCTGCAGCGCTGCAAGATTCACTCTCGCTCTGCTGAGGCGCCGTGAGAGGAGAAGGCGAGCTGGAATATAGAGCTGCACATGTAGAAGTGAGTGTCAGAATTCAACAGTTGGGCTCTAATGAAAGGTGGCAGCAGGGGAATGTGGGAGACTCCTCACAGGCAGCCTACACGGCCCTTTTCTCTGCGTGACCTGCTGACCTCTACAATCGACCTTTGGCAGGCCGACACCGGAGCAGGTGGACCGTCGGCTCCACCTGACCCAGCGGGGTTGTGAATGTAGTGGTGGATTTATTTGGTGTGGGTTGAGTTAGCTGTCGCCGTAGTAATTACCCAGCTGGTACCAGCACACGTGTGATTGATCACATAAAACACGCAGGCGCCCATGAGGGCAACTATTGCCCCTCCGCGGGGGCTTAATGGCTTGTGTGCATGGATGTAAAGAAAATCCACATCACACCTCATTGAGTCTCTACAGCTCAGCCTCAGCCTTCATCTCAACGTGCTGCTTTTTTTTCTTCTGACAGGTAAAATGAAGATGGTCTCACCATCAACATCGACAACAGGACCGGAGATGGACTCGGAGCTCTCCCACCTGGGCGGCATCGAGGCCTTGAAGTTTCAGGCGGGTCCGGTGCGGAGGAACCTTTTCGGGCCCGTGGACCACCAGCAGCTGCAGCAGGACTTCGATCGGCTGCTCTGCATGAGCGTGGAGGTGGCCAACAAGCGCTGGAACTTCAACTTCCAGAGTGAAAAGCCAGGAGACGGCTCCAGCATCGAGTGGGAGGAGCTCAGCTGCCAGGACGTGCCGGCGTTCTACCGCAGCTGCACGGTCAGGTCGGGGTCGCTACCGAAGGGCAGAAGACGCGTGTCGTTTTCATCGGGAGGCGGTTCCCTGGGGTCCAGCAGCTCTTCTATGTCTGGAGATGAGTACCTGGAGGTGACGGCGAGGGTCAACCAGTACAGGTGGCAAGGAAAACGCAAACAGTCTGCAATCACAGGTGAGTCCACCAAATATTTGTTTCTGGTGTGATGGGTGTGTGTGTTTGGTGCTAATGCTAGCAGGCTGTTAGCTGAGCTTAACAGGAAGCTTTGGATTAGTAAGAACCACGCCTTTAATTTACTGTGAAAAAACAAAGTTTAATTTTGTCGCTTTGCTTTTCACCCAATTACGATGAAACGTGTAGAATTTGTTTGTTTCCTCAGTGTCTTTGTGCTAAGCTAAGCTAACAGACGCTGACATTCGTTGCTTCCACAAGAACGTGGATCCGTTCATTGCCTAAAATGTTAACTTGTTAATCTAATGGTGTGTTGATGAATGTACATTTATTTGCATGTCTTATGGTGGGTTCATTAAGCAAACCCACAAAAGTTTGACCTTTTCAGTGTTCGAATTTTGAATGAAAATTTAAATTTCATCCCGACTACATCTTAAGACCGACACCATAAAAAAAAGACTTACACAAAATTCCTATATGCTTTTATACACAATGCTAACCGGAAGAGCTGCTGCGTTTTTCTACTTGAATTTTTGAATCTAATTTTTACATCCTGATTTGCGACGGTTTTGATTGCTTTGTGTTCAGTTTGAACAAACCATTAGCATGAAACAGATAGCATGAAGCTAATGCTATCAGTCTGTCAGCTTAGCCGGGGAGTAATGGGGGTTAATAATAATAAAATCTCCATTTATGATTTATTCTGGAACTAGGATTTCTTTTCTCTAACTTTATATTTTGTTCTCACTCTCTTCAGATTTCTTCAAGGTGAAGAAAAGGAAACATCTCCATTACAAAGCCTTTTCTCGGCAGTAGAGACGCACCGGTGGACCCGGTGGAGGATCTCCCGGTGGAGGATCTCCCGGTGGAGGATCTCCCGGCGGAGGATCTCCCGGCGGAGGATCTCCCGGCGGAGGATCTCCCGGCGGAGGATCTCCCGGCGGAGGATCTCCCGGCGGAGGATCTCCCGGCGGAGGATCTCCCGGCGGAGGATCTCCCGGCGGTCTCTGAAACACGTCACCTCACATTGATATGAGTCATATCTTATGTATGTATGTAGCATTTTGTAAATGACTGTCCACAAGCTCATACATTATGGGCTTTAAAAACTCCTCTTGACACCACATACCTGAAACGTTCAGTTCAAGGAAGCTACGATTCTCCTACGCAATCTAACTCAGACCCTACAAACACTTTCTGTTGATTACAAATACTATGTATAATCCATATACTGTTTTCTTCGGCTTCTGACTATACTGTGAAATGATTTTTGAATGCACTCTTAATAACAGAAAGCAGGCTTGTGTTTTAAGAGGTTAATTTTTCTTCTGAAGAGGCCTGGGATCCCGTTTGACCTCAGTGCCTTGACCTTTTCTCTCCCTCTTGCTAAAAGTCATTAAGAGGTTTTTGGTCGCTTTACCGTTTCTGGACTCGTGTCACACTTTCCCTTAAGTTTCAACCCTTGGCTCCCACAGCGCGAGTGGAGAGCCGGGGGGGTCAAAACCTCAGCCACGTGATTTAGCCCCAGGTTAAAGGTCAACGGTGGGTGGAGGTTCAGCGATGAGGTAATGCGGCCGTAGCTATGCGATAGCGACTTAAATTCTGACTAGTTATAATGTTTCATAATGTGCTAATTTATTTATTATTCTTAATGCTAGTTCAATAAAATAAGGAAAAAAATAAGCGAGGTAAAGATAAGGTGTCGAGACTTACGAGTTAGACTACGAGTCTTTATCACGCAAACTCCACCGTTGCAAAAACAAAAATTTAATTCAATAACTATAAATAATAAAAATATCGGCCTTAAATGTTTTACACCGCCACAACACAGCAAATCCTCTACAGACTATATTCTGTAAAAAAAAATCAGTTTTTGCTTTGTAGTATTTGCAAAATGTTGTAAAAATCTATCGAGAGATATTCAACGAAAGAAAACCTTATCTCGTCATTTTTATTTTTTTTTAGCTTTATGTTAAGCTAATAACGATGTAGCATAACGTCTTTGTGCAGTTTCCACCTCGTGGCTTTTAAAATGCGTCTCTCCGTGAAGAGAACGCAGCGTTTTATCACTGTGCTGCAGCTCAGAGGGTTCCAAACGTTTGGTTCCGTTTTGGATCTTTTTTGTTTTTTTTCTTCTTCTTCTGTTTAAATGAAGAGTCAGAACAGCTTTTGCATTTTCTCTTGCCTTGCTGTCCTAAAAGTCAAGTCGGTTGTTTCAATATTCGCATTTTAAGTTTTAGTTAAGGCTCATTTATACCCCGTCTACGTCGGACAGAAGTAGTTGAACGCATTTCGAAGATGTTAAATATGTTACGACGTCTGACGTTTATTATTTGTCGCGTCTGAAGACTTTTATCGTGTCTTGCTCGGATCATGGCGCGATGCCCCCTAGCGATTCCTGGTGGTACTGCTGTTTCGTTCTTATCCTTAACGATGTGTCCGTCTTTAACGGCCGAACATTAACCAACCTTTGCTCTGGGGTGTTGGTTCTGAAAAACATACATCGCCACCTACTGGTCTGGCATGCAGCATTTTTAATTGTTTTTGTGGATTTTAGTGCGCCGGGATAAATTTTCAAAACATAATTGCAAGATCCTTTAACCTTTTTTTTAAAAGTTAGAACTTGGATTACGACTACAGTGCCCCAAGTGTTTAGCGGCGGTACTGCTCCATTTTGCCTGTATTCTTAAGTGCGTCGGAAATGTTCACAAATACCTTTGAAACGATCGACATAAGTCTTTTAGGTGGAGAATAAACGAGCCTTATCTTTGCGTGAGAACTCGCACAATCCTGAAAAAAGCAAAGCGACTATTTGCATTTTGGCTCGGCGTGAACACATCGTTTAAGCTGTGGCGGCTGAGGTATTTGAGCCAAAGAGGAAATTGTTGTGCCATTAAATCAGAAACAATATCGCATCTCCATGTCCCTCAATGTCTGACTGTTCAGATCTGGGTCACTCAGGGTGGCGTCCGGATCTTCCCATTGATCGTGCCAACACATCTTATACGCTTGACTCAAATAAGAGCTGTGGCGTCCCAAACAGGACGTGTTCCATTCTTTATCCCCTACCTGTAGTCGCTCCAATTTGTATGCATTAAGGATTAAGGATTAAGAAAAAAAAAAGAAGCCATTTTCCAGGATCAACCCTCTCTTACTACCTCACTAAATAATTAATAAGAGTAAAAAAACATTTAAAAACAAATTGAAAAAAAAATAAAGCAGTGTAGCTCAGGTTGTTAGCATCCACAAGCTTAAACGGGTTGGGTCTTATTTTTCTGTGGAGGCTCAGCGGTCACTGTTGGGTTTCACATCAGGTAAAAGAGTCAGTGTGTGAGAGAGGGGCCCACTCTGTCCCTCAAAGAGGAGAGGGGGGCAGCTTTTGTTGCCCCCCTCTCTCTCTCTCTCTCTCTGCCGGGCTTTGCTTTGACAGCTCTCCCACAGATAGACAGAGCGGGGGAACAGTCGCGGGGGGAGGAAGGACGAGGAAAACTTTAATAGGAGAGGAGAAAACATCTCTGACCCGTTCTGGATCAAAGGATCTCTGGCCAGACAAGTGGCCTGCGTATCAAACACGCTTTTGTCTGCGTCCCCCTTTTGAAGGGCTCTCCGCCTCTCTTTCATGAACTAACCGCCTCGGTCTCAGAAGAATCGGCACAAAAATAGTCCACAATCATCTTATTCTTCCAACCGCCAAACCTGGCGGTGTGTTCACTGGCCTACAAAATATCAGAACTCAAAGTCTTTGTCAGGATTGTTTTTGTTTTGTTCGTCTACCTTTTTGTGTTTTTTTTTGAGTGCACCCACCTTTCTCAGTGCATTTAAGAGGAAACTTTTAAAGTCTATTAACTTATTTTGAGTTTGTATTGTTTTATAAATAGGGTTGTGATTTATATAATCCCTATTTTTGCCTATAACTAACTGTGTTATTTCTGAAACCATATCTTTGCACTACTTTTAACATTGTTGACAAGAGAACTATTTTTCTAAGGTAACTATAAAAAAAACAAAACAATACTTTATTGGAAACTGAAGCACCATTCAGGAATTTCATGACATTTGGAATCATTATTGTTAAAGGATATTATTTTTTCTTCGGATTTAAGTGAAAATATACATAAAAATCCTGAATGTCAAGATTTTTCTATTTCGTGTCACACTGTGCCCCAAGCCAACTTTTCTTTCCTGACTGTCCTGTTGCAGCTAAATCCAGGTGTAGCGTTCCCTTTTTTTAAAAAATATTGGAATTGTGAATATGCATGAATGTGTGATAATCTCTGTACACAATTTGCATTAACAGTATTTTAATTTAATACTGCTTAATGCATCCTTGGAACATGTAAGAAGTGTATTTTTAATGGGTTCAGAATCGTATCTGTTTTGATGACTGTTGTATAGAAAAATATATTTCTGGGGTTGTTGGTGCACTGTTGCCTTTTACATGTTTGATTTCATCGTGTGATCAAAGTATTAAAGTTGTAATGAAAGATGATACAAACCACAAAAACTCTGCTCTGATTTTTCTTTGTTTTCATAAACATAGAAACATGGATTTAATCTTCAGAGGAAGGAAAATACATTTTCCTCATGCATCAATAGCACCCCCTGGTGGATTGCGGAATACTTTCATTTGCCGCATTTAATGATGATCTGAATAGATATTAAAAAGGTCAAGAACGGATATTTTTTCCGTTCTTTGAAGATGGATTTGAAATAGTTCATAGTTTCAGTTCCTTCTGCAAATTATTCCAGGAAGAAGGGGAAGCGTATCTCAAACCTAAGGAGGGAGAAACTGGATTTATTCCGAACAAATAAAGCTGATTTAAGCTCGTTACTATTTGAGAACAGCATTAACTTTGCCTGCATTAAACACTAGTTATTTAAAATAGATTTATTACACTAGATTTATTTAGAATAACACGTTTCAAGGTAAATAACTTCACAAACGGAGAAAAGAACAATCAATGAAGAGGTACGACCAATAAAATCAGGGCGAATAGAATTATACAAGGTGGATGTGAAACCATAAAGTCACAAATGATACCAGAAATATAAAAATATTTAACGAGTGTCATAAAAGCTAGGACTGAAAGGACCAAAAGACATTTAAGTTGTAATAAAGGCTCGTCTGAACAGCTGGGGGTTCAGCTGCTTTTTATAGAATTGCGATGGCGGCTTCAAACCGTATAAAAGAGAGTTACAAAGTTTAGGAGCCACAACTTCAGAAGCGCCATCTCCTTTTGTTTTTAATTTAGAGCGTTAGTAGATCCTGGTGGGACGACCGGTGAGACCCACTGGGGAGGGGCGCTGAAGGTCAGAGGTAGACTCAGGTGTCTGAACATAAAGGGTTCTAAATGTTAGAAGGAGAACCTTGAAATGAATCGTTAACCTGACAGGAAAGCGGGACACAAAGGCTCTGTTGGAAACAGTTGACCTCAGCGGGGCAATATTTCTGAGGGGGTAAAACATCAAAAGCCGCCTGGAGAAGTTCAAGGGTTTGCATAACTACAGGTTATTAAATACTTTTCAAGCATATACAAGACACTCTCACAATGTGCTCGACGCAATTTGCATTTATTAAAAACTTTAAATTTGCATTCAGCTGGGTGCAACGTAGAAACCAAACAAACACACGGCAGACATTTACACATTTCAGGTTCTTTCACATCATTTAATTCACATTTTCATCAAGTTTTGCTTTGACAGTTTCAAGGAGACCAGAAGTGCAAGTATAATGTTAAGCTTCAATGCTAAAGCAGAAAGAAAGGAACCCTCCTTAAAAGTACCGAGATTCACTTCACTGCATGCACTGGATAAAAAATAAATAAAAATCTCCTTCTCTTTCTCCACCAACGGCTGGAAAAATGACAAATTCTAATTTCTTAAGACATAATTTGACAAAATATTATTCCCCAGGATGACGATTGGCATTCTTAGCAGGTAGCCAGTGCAAACATTGCCTTCCTAAAACCGATGCGAGATCATGACGGTGAGTAGTTATGCTGCAGTAAGATTATTTTCATTTTTACCTTCATTGCTTTTAAACATAAATAACTAGCTACAAAGTTCTGACGTCGATTCACAGTTACAGACAAACGCAGGCAGAACCTTCATGTAGTGTCAGTCTGCAGTTTACAGCTCAGTGTGTGTTAGATGTGCCACACTGTAATGTCATCTAATTGTGTTTTTGTCAGTGTGTGTGAGGTCGAGGGTCCGACTTCAGACGGTGAGACTTCAGACGTAAACATTCGGGCAAACAAAAGGTAAAAAAAATGTCAGTGTCAGTGGGTGTGACACACAAGCACAGACAGAATCAAGACGACCACTTCCCATGATGTCAGTGGGTGTGACACACAAGCACAGACAGAATCAAGACGACCACTTCCCATGATGTCAGTGGGTGTGACACACAAGCACAGACAGAATCAAGACGACCACTTCCCATGATGTCAGTGGGTGTGACACACAAGCACAGACAGAATCAAGACGACCACTTCCCATGATGTCAAAACTTTACAGTAAAAAGTTTAAAACCCTGATTGCACAAAACAAGAGAAATCAAGTCAACGGAGAGGCGGACGTTTCCCAAATCCCCAGATTCTGAACGGTTGAATGAAATAACCCTGATCTCATTCAAAACGATAAGAATTAAAATACAAATATACAGGTGTAAGAAAAGGCTTACATTTTTTTTTCAACAACCCTTCAGATTAGAAGGCCGACATTTATGTACATTTTTTTTTTTACAAAGTTTTACATCCATTTAAATCCTAGAATATATATATATACATGAGTATATATATATATATATATATATATATATACATGAGTATATTCTGCAACAAAACTCAGGTCCCTTTGAAAAGCCTTTTTTTCAATCAGGCACTTTGTCTCAAGCTCTGAAACCGTAGGTACAGACTTTACGTTTGAGTATCTGATGAGTGGATCAGACTTTAGTGTTGTGCTCAGAGACTTTCTAGCCGCCCACAAAGCCGGTGGCAGATTTTTACCAATTTTACCCGCCAACACTAAATAATACACTGAACTAAACTCACCTAAAAGGCGAGTGTGTGAGCAGCCCTGCAGTGTCGTCTCTGATGGGAGTAGAAACATTTCAGCTGGCAGATGTTGATGACTTCACAGTTGATGGCGCTGTGCGTGTCTCTCTCTCCACAGGTCACGAATCTCTCTGAAGACGATTGGGACTATGAACAGGATGCCGGCCCCCGTCTGCAACATGGAGATCACAAACATGATCTTCCTTTTACATTATACAATTACACGCATAAGATTTCTGGATACAAAAGGGCAAGAACATTCCAAAAATCTAAACTCATCAGCCCTATCATTATAACCACTGTCAGGGGTTGGCAGGGTGATGTTTCGGGCAATGGTTCTGCTGGGAACTCTTGGGTCCTGCCATGCCTGTGGATGCCACTGTGACATGTACCACCTACGTTAACACCGCTGCAGGCCGAGAACACCATGTCATGGAATCAGTACTAATTCACATAATAGCAGTGCCTTTTTTTGAGCAGGATAATGTTCCCTGCCACTCTGCAAAAATGGTCTGAGGAACACAACAAGTTGTGAGAGCGACTTGGTCTCCAAATTACCCGGATCTCAAAGAACACAAGCATCTGTAGGTGATGCGTGACAAAAGTCCAGTACTTTAAGGACGTGCTCGCTAACATCTTGGTACCAGATACCACAGCACACCTTCAGGCGTCCTGAGGAGTCCGTGCCTTGATGACTGTTTTGGTGACACTTTGTATGTCCGTATTCTCAATACAAACACAAATTCATATCAATATGCTGTAGACACCTGTACAATAGAAGAAACATCATAGGAAACAAAAGCTCAGGTGTCAATATTGTTTCAGGAAGTCATGAAAGTGTCAACTTTGTCGACTACGGCCCGTTGTCGGGTCCATGAATTCAACTTACCGTGATAGTGAAGAAATGGAAAACATACTTCCAGCCCAGCCTGCTCTGGATCAGGGACACCAAGTACTGGAGGATTATGACAAGAGAAATCAGGTCAAATGTCAATTAGTGGGTGTGACTGCAGAGCAAACCGGAGCGGGGGCTAATTGACATCATTACCCATAATGCATCGATGGTCGCTGGACCGGCTCTGTTAGCAGTAAGTGTAAGTGCACTTAAAGTATAACCATTACTTTCAAGCACTGAATCAACAGATGGACTTAAGCCAGGTTCACACTGAAGGAGTTTTCAGAGCAGAGTTTAATCAGGCACGTAATGAGAATATCCACAGATTAAAATAATATTTCATCAGACATGACAGGATTTCATCTCAGTCAACGGTCTCCGCTGTGAATTCTCCTCCCCACTGATCTCTCTATAAAAATACTGTGCAATATGAGAAAAAATGATGAAACTGCTGCAGCGATCGGTCGGCTTTGCAGTGAGAAAACGGAAGAAATGAGTGTGGATGAGGAAAAACAAGAGGGGACTATTTTAACGGTCATTATTGTACCAATATAGAGTTTTTAGAGTATTCTCTTTTTCAGACATCTTTTTACTTTTAGCCGCTACACTTTCCGTTCAGTTATTTTCTATTTTCTATCATTGTGAGCTTTCATCAAGACTCATCTCACCCTGAATGGAGAATAAAACTGAAAAAGACAATTTCTGGGTGTGTCCTGTACTTTTTCCCTTTTAATCGAGTAAAGAATCAATACTTCTACTTTTACCAATGCCTTTGTTTCACGGGACTAACTGTGTTTCTTCTTAAGCGTGTGCACATCTGTAGACAGTATTCTACATTCTGCTGTTAGCTTCAAAGACAGGAGTGCTGCCCAGCTTTACTTAGTTTGGGTCTGAATGACTTAGATTCACCATCATCGCATGTTTTTGGACTGTGGGAGGAAGGTGGTATGAAAAAAGCCAACTCAGAGAGAAAATACGCTCTCCACACAGAAAGGCCCCAAGGTCAGAGGTGGGCTTGAATCCAGAACCTTGAATCCAGAACCTCCCACACGGAACCTTGAACCGTGTGGGACAACTGTGGTACCAATAATGCCACCAGGCTGCCCCCTTTTTTCAGATGTATATTTAACATCTACTTATTTGCTCATAAACACATTTTCCTGACGAGCATCGTTGGTATCAGTGATGTGGCGTTAAATTGGTTCCTGTCTTTACACAGATCTCTGTATTATAATAATAATAATAATGATAATACTTTTAATTTATGATGCACTTTAAATTTGGATCAAATCTCAAAGTGCTGCAAGGTAAAAGCAGATAAAAGCATCAATAAAAAATAAAATAATGACTATATAAAAACCTGACCAAAAAGCAGCAATGTTAATTAAAGTTTTAGGTTCTGCTAAAAAGGAAAGTTTTAAGTTTTTTTTAAATGTGTCAGTCGTCTGTGGAGCCCTCAGATGGTCAGGGAGGGCATTCCACATTCAACAATAAGGACATTGTATGTCCTTATTATGCACTTCTATTTTTGGGGGCCCCCCAGTGATCTAGTTTGGGCTCCCCTTTATTCACTCTATGTATGCTACCTCCAGGGTAAATGATGTGTGCAATTAATTTTCATGGCTATTCTGATGACACTCATATATTTGTAAAGCCTTATTTTGGAAGCGATTAAATGGATCCAACCCTTTATTGTATTTAAACCATCATGGTGTAAAAGATATTACTTTGATTAAGGCGATTGGCTTTACTTTGACCTGAGAATATGTGGCTGATCGGCATCTACCACCCGTACATGAGTCATTAAAAGAAGCTCTACTCCGCCATTCTTCACTTTCTTACTATTACTGCGTCCTTGTCTTCTGTTCTCTATATCTTAGTGAGATATAGTTATTCACCTGTCCCGCAGCCGCTCCGATACTCCCAGTTCCGTCCACTATGCCGGTGACTGTAGCCAAAGCGTCCTGCCTCCCCCTCAGAACCTCCTGTCTGCCCAGATCGGCTGATATGGCTGAAGAGATCAAACCAGATGGACCCCCGATTAAGAAGCCAGTGATGGCCAGCAGAAGGCCGTTCAGCACCTCATCATTGGGTAACCCTGGAAGAGATGGACAACACGGTTATTTCAAGTTTTTGAAACTTGATGCAAACAGGTTCTCAAATATGTAAAACCCTCCCAAATGAATAGGTTTCCACCCCCCTGACCGTAATAGCTGAGTGAGTTAGTCACGGAGTGAGTCGGAGAGTGAGTCTGGTTAAAAGGAACAGTGTCTAACTGACACGAGAGTCAATGCGTGGAAGTGACAGATGTGACAGAAGAGCCGGGGACAGACAGGAAGACGGTATAAGTGACTTGCTGCAGAGACGGTTGAATGGCTGAAAAGCTCAGATAAAATGAGAGAAAATATTGTGTAAACTAGAAAGTTTTTTTGTCCCGCTCTTCTTTGCAGAACTGCTTCATAGCAGTCATATTAGAGCACGAGCTACACTGTTCAGGTCCAATCACATCACCTCAATGGGGTTCAGGTTCAAACTACCAGTGATAATAATTATTATTTATATATATAATAAATAATAATTGTCGACACACTTAGCTGCTCATGGCTGCACAGGCGGCTTCACATCACACCTTTTATTGTTAGACATCATCTCAGCTAATTTGAATAACTGAACTTGAACAGTTGGTTGTTTTTGGTAATTTTTCATGCAAATTAAGTGACTCTCCCGTTGTGTTTAGTTGTACCAACACACCACCCAAAGAGTCTCTGCTCCACCTTGTTGCCCATGTTTGACATTCGGATGAGCAGTAAATAAGGAGGAGTCAGGAACTTCCAGGAAGGGGACGGCCAGAGTAACCGGAAAAATAGTTTTTCATATCCAAGTGTTTAACTTTGTTTAACTTCAGTCCAGATGCTGAAAAGAAAAGGGGTGAAGCCAAATAGAGAAAAACATTTAAATAAACGTTTTCAATGTGTGCATTAATCCACAAAAATGACAAGTATTAATAGAAGGCTGGAGCCCAGGATTATCTCATTATCTCCTGGGAGAATCTCGAGAGCATTTGATGTAGAAAACATCAGAAGGTGGTATAAATCAGTCATCCAGGTTTCCAGGAACCTGAATTGGTTGTTTTTTATTACAACAGCTCAACGGCCAAAGTTTCCCGTCACAGGGGGAACAGAAAAGCATTAAATTTTATCGCCCGTGAAGGCAAACGTTTTGACTAAAGCGATTGCTGTTACTTCATTATTCACTCTTTACTCACGGCTGTATCCCACCAGGGCTCCCATCGCCAGCACCACAGACACGCCCACCACAGGGGCTCTCTTCCCCATCAGGTCAGATATCAGGCCCTGAATGGTGGCCCCTGACACAAAGAAACAAAATTACATCCATACTCTTCAAACAAACCGCAGATGTTTTATCTCACACTAAAATGTTGATGTATGGAATTATGAAAAAGACCAGGTCAATATCATTCTTCTTCTTCTTCCTCTTCTTTCAGACAGGGAAATGTTTACCATCCTGTTTCCTCACCTTTCCCCCCCAATAACTCATTAAACATTTGGGATGAGAGGAAATTGATTATATAATTGGGCAATGTCTCGTTGTTGCTAGTTAGATCCTACATGTTACTCATTCCATGGACACTAACACTCCTCAACACCGTCACCGATTCTGGTGTTTGAACTTTGAGCTGGTACAAATCTGGATTTCTTCCTTTATCTTTAGGACATGAAGATTTCTATAAACCTGTTGAAATGTGGGAAAAGGGATAGTTTTCCACTTTGTCAGTCAGTTTGGCAGCTTGTGATCCTAGAGAGCTGAATCTGAAACAAGTGGACTTATTGTTTGCTGGTAGAAATACTGGGGTTACTCTGTCTTACTTGTCCTGCTCCAGAACCATGTACATTGTTTACTTCTCCTCTACACAATTTTCTCTTAATTCAGTGATTCGACATGGAATGAAATAAAATAAACACATTTGCCAGCCACTCACCGAGGATTCCTCCGACATCATACCACACTGACAGGCGGTCAGCATCGGCTTCCTTCCAGCCGTAGTTGTTGCTCAGGTAGAAGGGAAGCCAGAAGAAGAAGGAGTAGTTGACCAGCTTCAGACAGGCATAGGCCAGGGAATACTGCAGTTCAAACAGAGTTAACATGCTGTGACCATTGGGCTTTTATCGTTAACCTCAAATTAGGGATGTTGGATCAAAGCACTCGATGTGAGGTGACGGCTGAAGTTGTGGACTCACAGGTATCACTCCAGGGAGACAGAACGCCTGACAGAAACCGATGGCTTTAGGAGCCTCGGTCACAGGTTTATCCAGCTGCCTGTTATACACCTCCACCTCATCCTCATCCTCATCATCAGTCATCAGAGGCTGGTGGCTCTCTGAGACCGGCTCGACTGTGCCGAGGGCGGTCTCCTCCAAACCCAAACCTGAAACAAGACACTCCGGAATTTAGGCCCTTTAACTTTCCAACTTTAAGTTTGTCTAAGATGGAAGTGACTTCCGTGGGAATAAGGTTAATTTAAAGTACACACAGCCTCGGTGGTCTTGTTGAAAAAGCAGAAATCTGATCCATGCAAGATTACAGCCACACAATCAGGAAATAGGATTTCATCAAACAGACTTTTATGAAATGCTGGGATGCGCCTAAAGACAGATGAAGCACACAAATTAGTTTGTCTTTTCCTTACCGATTTCTTTTGGGGAGACAAGTAAGCCAAAGAAGACCACCACCCCGCCAGCTAACTGCAACACTGAGGTCATCAGGAAGGCATACTGCAGACGACAACACACAGTACACCGTGTTAGAATTTAACGGCTGAGAATAAAAGGTAGAAGTGAAGTCAGCGAGTCTGTTACCTCATATCCATACTGGAGCACACTAGAAGCCAGGAAGGCCCCCAGGATGTTCCCTACAGATCCGCAAGCACTCCACATGCCGAACACAAAGCCGCGACTAGAAAACAACACCAGGTTCAATTGTAAGCTCAGTTAGCTGAAGTTGAGGACAAAAATTGCATCAGTATGTGAAAATACCCTCCATTCCCGTGTTCAGGTTACAGAAGTGGAAATTGTTTTGAAATGACGCTAAGTAGAAGAAGACCAACTTGAAAGTCAACTTAAAATCATCGTTCCATCATAAAGTCATGAATAAAAATACAATTTTAGTAGAATCACTATATTTAAAGGTAAAACATCTTAAAAGACAGAGACACAGCTTAAAAATCAACTTTCCAAAGTTGAATGTTGAGTAGGTTTATTCTAGCGCTGTGAGATGATTTAAAAAATGGATCTAATTGCATGCTTTATAAATAATTCATCACAAGTAGTGACCAAATATGAAATTGGTGTTGTGAAAAGCATTTAAGTTTTTAAATTCAAGTTGATGTTTGTATGTGTAAATCAATGAATATATTGAAATAAACAAAAACGACTTAAGAGATTAACAAGTTTTAAATGCCACCCTGTCAAAACATTGTTTCACTGTTCCCATGCGATTCTGTCCATCAAAAAAGTGTGACCTAATTACTACGCCATTATTTTTGTCCCTCATTCAACACAAGAGATGAAATGTGGGGTAGATGGAAAAAAAAACCTTCAGACTCAGCTTAAAGACAGTGTTTCCATGGAAACCGTCGCAACAAAATAAGTATAGAATTCAAAATATCAAAAGACAGAGGAATCTCACGCACCCAGACTTGCCGAACCAGTTTCCCATGACGGCAACGACGGATGGCCATACGGCTGACTGCAGTAGGCCGTTCAGCACCCACAGGCTGCTGTACAGATAGATGTTGTAGATATGGAGCCATTCTGTGAGGGTTCCAAACACAAACCCCTGCAAACACAGGCGGCTACAGTTACATCAATGCTATCGATGACTAAGTCCTAGTAGATAATACTACAACAGATTTAAATTTTTTCTGCTGTCAGGAGCAAAACAGATGAAAAAGGCACAACTGGGTCAATCTGCATGCTAAGCTAGCTATGTGGAAAATGCACTGAGTCACCCAAATGTATTACATCACCTGCAGCTGACGTTCACTAGTGCTGAAAATGCATCGCTGCTAGATTTGACACCACATGTTGGATGATTTCATAATCAATGATCACACATGAACATGATATTCATAAAACAACTTACCCACAGTCGTATGCAGTGCCCTTCAGAAATATTGCCATTGTCTTTAAAAAAATAAATCAGTAAAGTAAGACGAAAAAAATATCTTTACTGTCTTTACCCATGAGCTTTAATTCAAATTATACTAAACAAACCTAAACTTTTATTCAAGTAACAAAATCATTTTTACATTTTTGGGTCTAAAGTGTCCCTAACCACCATCAGATGGTTACACCGACATAAGCTGTTTGGACAGGCAGCAAGAAAAAAGCCTTGGCTATCATCCACCCAGAGTAAAGAGCCTGAAGTTTGCCAAACACAACTGGGACTTCCAGTGGAACAAGGACATAGGTCAGATGAGAACAAAACAGAACTTTTTCTGCAACAAACATCAATGATGGTGTGGCGTAGCAAGAAAGAAAGCCATTCAGCAAAGCCATTCACACACACTGTGAAGTCTGGTGGTGGATCTCTGATGCCGTGGGGCGGTTAAAATACATGGTACCATGGACTCCATCAAATACTATTAGATAATGGATGACAACAGAAAAGTCTCTGTCAGGAAACAGAGAAAAAAAAGGTTTTACTTTCCCAAAAATGTTGAGTTATTGAGTTAAAGGTTAGATTCCTGTGAATAATTTGAATGAAAGGTCAAGGGTTTAGACAATTAAGACATTTTTGCATCTCATTTTACTATTTTCTTTTCCCGACCTGAATGTAGAGTTTACTCACCACTGCTGCCGAGCCACACAGTCCAGCACAGAGCACGTAGCGGAGGTTCCACCTGTCCCCGATAACGCCGCTGACATACAGACCCTGTGTTGATAAAATCCACACACACCCTCATTGACCTTTCTTGGTAAACGTGTTTCCATCGCATGACTCAAAACTTTGACACAGTGTGTTCAAGGTAGGACACATGCGGCTTCTTTTTATATCACATTCTTCTGATAAACATTATGCAGGACTCCTTCTTTGTAAACACTAAGTGGAACGACAGGTTGAGGGTGTGTATGATTACCTGCAAAATGTATGCCCAATAACACAGTTATCACTTATCTGAAGGTCGTTGGTTAGATCCCCCGCCCCTCCGGTCTACATGTCCAAGTATCTCTGAGCAAGATGCTGAACCCCTAAGTTGCTCCCAATGGCTCTTCCAGGGGTGTGTGATTGATGACAGTATATAAATACAGTCCATTTAACCCACTCAGCAGAGGATGAGATCAACCGGCACATAGCAAGGATGGTAAATGATTGTTTTTGTAATGTTGATCCATTGTGCGCAAACTCTGCTCAACACGTGTTAAATGTCCCTCTTAAAGCTGCTGTGTTACACAGCTACTACTACCTAGTAACAGGAAAAGGTAAATAAATGCTTTTCCTCTAAAGCTCTCAAAGCAATGCATGTGTCTGACGTCACACTGAATGTTTTTTCTGCTGTGTTTACACCACTCCCCTCTATTTGCGGAAAAAAGGCTTGCTATTTAAACACACTCAGTGGAGCGGCCGTACGTGGCGAACAGAAAGCGCTTTGTTTGGCCGCTATTGTGCAATCTGTATAAAAAATAGCTTGAGACAAACCTTGATTTTTCTACTCATAGAAATGCTTATTTCCTAAAAGACCACAAGCAGCTTGTGACAGTTCTCTCAGTCATTTCTCTCAGGAACGCAGAAAAAAGGATCCAACTCTCACCACTGCATATGAGAAGAGGAAGACGGAGTCCAGAACTCCCAGGAACATCGTGGCCTGTTCTGCATTTTCAAAAAGATGGTTGTCTTCCCAGGTCTAGAGCAGACAGAGAGAACAATTCATCAAATGCAAAAGTGTTTATAATGTCTTTTACAGCTAGACTTCCACCCGTCAACGGGCGATTCAAGAAAAGTAAACTCCTGCCCTTCAATGTTGTGTTATTGAAACGAGTCAGCATCTATGTGTGGCAGAAACCTCCTGCTGATAGCAGCCGGAGCTCCGTACCTCTGTAGGGGAGACGGTGATGTTTTGGGCAGACGGTGTCCACTGGGCAATGATGCTAACTTTCACGTTGCTGAACGTCTTCCTGGATGAATGCAGCAACACATAGCTGAAGGGACAGAAGTCAGGTTTTCAGGTCAGCAAATAGGGGGGAGCCACATGAATGACACCTTATACTGCCTCCCCACACAAAGTCTGTGCTGGGAGATAATGACACCATTATACCTCTTAGGCTATTAAAACCACTTGAAATTTTTTTTCAGTTGTCGTGGTTTTACATAAGGTCACACGAGGCATGGAGAGGATTAAATTCCAACATGACAACGTTTCAATTATGCTGAAAAAATGACAGGAAACGATAAAATGTAACATCCTTATCTCAGAAACAGGAAACGCAATGACAGATTTGTTCCTGATCAGATGAACTCAAGTGTGCTACGACCTGCAGGAGGCTTCTCTTCTACACAACGCTTTTTTTCTAAAATCACCAAAGACGGCACTTGCTTGTTTTTGTGTAACATGAACTCAAATATAGCCACCTAACAGCTTTAACCAGAGAAAGGACCAGTTCAGACAGAAGTCTCTCAAAAAGCTGGAGCGTGTTTTTGATACCCTGGAAGCTGAAATCTTTGACAGAAGGATGTCTGCTGCTACTATTTGTATGAGTTGTTGCTCAAGATAAGTGTTGGGAGTATTTTTTTCCTGTCTTGGATGACATAGCTAATAATTTTTACTCGAGTTAGCCAACGCTTAGCCTCAACCCAGAGCTAGCCACTGACTTTGTCCATAATTCCCTTACACCACCCACTGACAGGTGCCAGTATGATGGATAATGGATGTTGTTCTGCCTGGTCGTGGTCATTATGTTGTGATTGATCATTATTAGCCGGTTTGGGTCTGGTTTACCAAAAGAAGGTGAGGAGGAAGACAGCGAGGTGATGATGGGTATACTGTGACAGACAGCCACAGCACGAGGGAGGCATCACAGGGGCGTCTGGAAGTTGGAGGAGGAACGAGGGAGGAGGTGTAGGAAAGGTCTTCAGGTGGAGCAGTAACAGGACAGGGAGGTTGGTTCTGTTGTGAGGCTCTAAGCCAGGCAGGACAAGCACATCACTAAAGGAACATCAATGAAGTCTGAAAAGAAGAAAGCAATATTAAATGCTTCACTAGGGATGTTCATTATTGATTATTAGGCAGGTGACAAAAATCTTTTTATCCATTTTTAACAGTCCTGGATGCCTCCAGTGCTGCAACATAAAATACTGTAGTAAGCAGTCAAACGTATGATGTCTCAATGCTGCATTCTGCTCGGTCACATAAGGTTATGAAGGCACGGTGTAGTTGGGCTGATCCTAAACCACGGTACTTCCCCAACCGGCTTGTTCAGATGTCATTCTGTATTAACTTACGTTGTTTAAACCGAGCTGTTGGATTCCAGATACCAATGCATTATCCTCATCATAAAAAAAAACAACCTGTATGCTGACATATTACAAAAGGTGAAAGACAAAACCGGATTTCCCAGTGGTATGAAAACTAGGGCAGAGAGTAGGTGATTAAATGTAACATAACTATTAATTGTAGTTTGTTTAAACACAAACTAGTTTTCAGTCTATACAGAATTCAGCAGCTTTTTGAAACATACAAGTCATGCAGTTCAAAGCAGTTTTTCAGATTTGAAGCAAAATGGGTTAGTTAATCTCATCAAATCCCTCATCATTGTTCAAAACTCCAAGATGAACTTTGGGGATAATCCAAAAGCACAAGAGAAGTCGACTCCAGCAGACTTAAAACAATCTAGGTGAGACACAGAAGATTTGGGATGCTTCTCTATGGAGCGATGAAATACATCGGGAGATTTGGGGGATTATTAGTCAGCCGTAAGTCTGGAGGAAGATAAGCTTAATACCACCTCTCCCTACCTACAGTGATGCATGACAGTTGAATGGTCATAATCTGGGCTTGTTTTGCTTCCTCTGCAGCTGGAAATATACAGTTTGTAGAAGGTAAGATGCATTTTATCAAGTATAAGCAAAACCTAGAAGAAACCTATTGTCATCTGAGAGGAAGCTGGAGTTTGGCTGTTATTACACATTTCAAAACAACCATGATTCCAAGAAGACCTCGAAGACCAGAAAGCCTTGGTTTTTCAGAAAAGGAACTAGAATTTTGTTTGAGTGGCCTTGACAATCCCTAACTTGAAGAAGGTGGATGTAGCAAATAAACACAGGTTTTTGTACTGACCACAGAGCAGTTTCACTCTGAGGAATCCTGCACTGTCTGGCTAAACAGCATTTGGTCACAGCAGTAAAAGGGTCTCAACAACAAACTAGATGCTTTAAATTTAGGGGTTGAATATATTTTAGAGACTGTAATGATCAAGTACAGTACAGCTTTGTGTTAAGTTTGGGAAAAACGCTATTTTCTTTTTGCTTCTAACTGTATCTGGAATGGGTTATTCTGGCGATTACATTATTTAAATGAAAAAAGTACAATAGTCACAAACACAATCCTTGCAAAACAACATCCCAGATTCAATGGAAATCAGAATGAATCACTTAACATTGGTCATTTGAGGAACACTGACATGCAACTTAAAGGACTCCGATTCATGTCCTGAACATAATTTCAGGATCATCTTGTGATTCAGCACATGACTTGTATACAAGCAGGAAAGCAATGCCTGCATATGGCAGGTTGACAGGAACTATGTACTTATCGTAAGGAAGGACGAACTGAATCTGAAAAATATTCATGCATGTGTAATTACACACATAACTGCACAAATAAAAGCAACAATTCTCTATTTTATTAAAGTGCATGTGCACATGCTAAGTTATTTTCCTCAAACTTGTTTCCGGCTGTTAAATGCAAAAGTGCTTGATAGATAAACTCAGTGAAGAGTGCTGCATACACATCATATGAGGGGTGTGTTTGCATTTTACACTGCCAGCATCACGTAAAAGCGGGATATGTTGTTCTGATCAGGATTCTGTAAATTGCAGAACAATTTACACGAGCTACAAGCTCGTGCGTCCTTTACCTAACAACACCTGGCTCGCGCCTCTCCTCCAACTGTGTGATCTTCAGCGTTTAAGAAAATGTTTCGCCAGTACGTAGACGAACTTTTCGTCTTTTATTTTATACAAACTGTACTCCTACATACGCTCAGTCACTTTAATGCAATGTATTCAACATGTAGTGGTTTCAAAGAGCGAATTTGCCCACCCTAGAGACACCTTCGGAACAGATTCATCCTAGCTTCGCCGGGTGAAAATATGTTGTTACTGAATGACAGAGCCTTCACTTACCGTTACACAAGAACTCCGGGTTCATCACACCTTAGACATATTGAAGATGTCACTGAATAATGAGTCGTCAGAAAGAGTGTCAAATTGTTAAGACACAAACAAACAAACCACTGCGTCCTCCCACCTTTCTTCTCAGGTTCTCTCACTGGTTCTTTCACTCTCAATCTGCCAACGTTCCCTGTAGTCCTGCGTTACAGAAGGCGGACAGCGACGAATTACCGCCACCAGCAGGACAGGAGGGGAACTGCAGGCGGCGGACGGCACTGCAGAGAGGCAGTTGTTCAGCTTTCACCTGTCACTTTGCCGCAACTTTTCATTGGCTGCAGGCACATTTCTGCGCAGGGCAATTTATGCACCGCCAAAAACTCTCTGTCAGAAACTGCCTCGAGGACTGTTCCACACATTAATTAGGTAAGCGTCTTAAAAACCTTTATCAGTTGGCCCATATGTTTTTAAAATGTATGCATCCATTTTAAGTTCTGTTGCATGTGATTCATTGCATCTGGACTGAGTGTGAGATCATCTGTGTGCTAAAAAGGAAATTCAAACATGCGTTAATACTTTAAAAATGGTCCGAGTGGAGAACAATTGTAAAATTTAAGAGCATGTCTACATTATCAATATGAGCTTTTATGCAATCAGAGATGCTACATTTTGTGAACTAATCAATTTATTTAGTCATTAGTTTTTTATATTGAGACATTAACTTAATTAGATACATTTTACCACATATAGTTAAATACAAAATGTCTTGATTGTTCATTGTCTGTGACTCACTCCTACTGTAACACAGGAATTTCCCAATGTCTGTCTTGAAAATTGAAAAAAACCCACAAAAAAATGCAGCCTTAAATATCACTTTAAAGAAAACAGGAACATGATACAGAAAAAATATTCATCACAACCAAAGGTACACATTCTATTTAAATTGTATTAATTTGTCGGGTTTCATCAGTGATTTATTAACCAGCATCTCTGAAATGTTCGATTTTTACCTTGTAATTTGTATCAGGGCAGTTAAAAACACTTTTTAACACTTTTATAAACAGGGGCAAATCTTATCGCTTCTGTCTTTGTCATTGTGAAGGTGAACATAGGCCTACCCATAGGGCGAGGGAGAGTGGGCTGACATGCTACAGCTGCATGAGCAACTGCAGCTCAGAGACAGTTGTGATGGGAATTCCAACAAACTTGAATTTGGAGGGAAATAATGTAATACAATCATGTCTGCCCCATGTGTTAGCAATGTCTTTGCAGCCAGAGCACAAGATGACGTTGTGTGAGTAGTTTCAGTAAGTATCAAGGGGTCATGCATCCATTCCTAACAATAATATCACTCAGAGACTAAAGAGAGAGAGACACATGACGATAGAGAGAGAGAGCAGGAAGTCGTATCCGGGGTGTGTGGGCAGAGGAAGAGTGAATGAAAGTTGGAGCGACAGGGAGAAGAGGGTATGGAAGTTTGAAGTGAGATCCTTGCGCATCTCTTTTCAATTAATTCAACGTTGGACAACCTCTAAGGCTGAAATCAAAATCTATTACAGACAGAAGGCCAAGCCAAAGTGGTTTGGAGTTTGTTTCAATGGATATTCTTATGGCGACATTATTATGCTCCTATTTAACTAATTGGCAGATGGAAACTGTACAACAGAAGGAGGTAAGGGATTGATTAATCTTATATAATTGTTATGCAGAATGTGATGTGTACAGTGGGATTTCATCAAGTTCTGTTGTCTTATATTTTCCTGAGCCTCAAATGCAGCAACACTCATAATTGGAGAAAATTGCATCAGATTTCTTGTGCTGAGACTTAATAACTGTGATTATAAATTCAGAGGGTGTGTAGTCATTTTGTTAAAAAGGAATATACATTTCCTAAAATCATACCTTTACTTAATAAAAAAAAAGAAAAACGCACCAACTTTATAAACTTTTTATTTTGCAGCTCCATATTTCTTGCTCTTTATCTCTTAACGACTGCATATACGGACGTTTCCCAGCTAATCAGCCATAGCTTGTGACTTTAAGGGGCCGTACGCAGCCCCTCTGCTCATTTTGACCACACATCAACTAAACAAATGATGACAACCAGCTCAGAGCTGGGAAAAAAAAGTGCTATCTTCGAGGCTAGTGAACTTTGAAACATTGGCCTCAGAGACATGAAAGAATGAGAGTCGAGAAGAGGAGAATGGTTCACTTTTGGAGGCTAAAGGTTGTTGGAGGAAACACAGCAGTATACATCAAGACTTTATCTGGGGAAGAAAAAGGCAAAGAAGACTGATTCCGTCATGCAAACGTTCCCTGATGACTGTCGGGAAGTTGGTTTGTGTGATGTATCGCAAAAGGGAGTTGCACTCAGTCCCCAACTGTCCTATTTGTCATGAGTCTCCCCAGCTTGCTCATGAATACTGGACATCGCTATGGTCGCATTGCCTAAAATACCGACTGACTTTGACATCCATCTCTTTTTCAATGCAAATATTGAGTTTAATGTAAAAAGCCTGACACTAACTTGTTTTTAAAAATGTTAATATTAAACTCAGAGCTGAGGAAGTCTCAGGTTTTGGCTGACGCTTTCCTCTTCCTGTCTCAGGTGTGCGGCGATCATGGCGGCGACTAAGAGAATGACAACAAGGCCGGACTGCAACTATTCAACTATCGACAGGTTCGTATCACATAAAAGTTTCTTTCCTTTAGAAGTTTCCCCGATAAATTCCTCCTGAGCCTGAGAAATATGTGACGCAGTCCGGGTCCCCGTTATCTCATCGCATCCATTTAAGTAAAAGTCAGTACAGGTCATTCAACTTAGGGCTTCCCATTTCCTCCAGTTTATTTATTAGAACATAACGGTTTGATGAAACGGGCCCTGTTCCAAATATGTGTTTACATTGTGAGGCCGATGAGAAGGAGATGCTCGGTCATAGGGTTGTCCTCTCAGGCAGAATTTTTCCCACTGTTGCCAGAAAAAGACACAGTGACAGTCACAGCGACTGAACTTAGGAGGACAGGAAACTTGGTACCAGACAGCAAAACTGTGGTTCCCAAACTCCTGTTTTATCTCAAGAGCATCCTATCCATTCAGATATACTCAAGACTAAGTTTGTACATTTTAGTTGATGTTGTAGAGGCTATTTAATGCCCATAATTAGGCTTGTATTTAAGTACATGTAGTTAGGATATTTTGTCTTAAGATGTACCTCTGTCAACCGCAGTGGCCAAACCTAGATATTTCAACCATTCATTCAAGAATTTGAGCTTTTATAACTGTTTAACCATCAATAAGACAGAATACTGGGGCCGCTTTGAGATCTAAAAATATGTTAAGAATTAAGTTGAAGTCATTATATTACAATAAGAAAGTCAGATTAGAGAAAAAGTCACAATATAATGAGAATAAAGTCAATTTATCATGTGAGAAAGTCGTAACATCGGGAGAAAAATAGTTGTAATTAAGAAAAAACCACAACCTTATGAAAAGGAAGTCATTATATTACATTACAAGAATGTAATGTAAAGTTTAATTACAGAAGTTCTAATCTCACAATAATTTTAGGCAAACGGACGACGGTGCGTTTGTATAGGTTTGCAAAAACTCACTTTACTAGTACAAATGTAAACGCCGGATCATTTGGGTTTAGTCGCATCATTTGAGGAGTAATGCAGTGATTCAAATAGATTTTTATATCAGTGAGGTTCCCTCTCTCTCTCGTGGCAACATGTTCCGTTGCTAACTGACAGAGGTTGGTTGGATTTGTACTGGTATAATAGCAGTTAGCCAACGGATTATGGGGATAGAGTCTGGGATAAAAGTTCTGCTTCAAAGTAATTTGCGGTGCTTTAATTATTTATTTATCATTTTCATTCATCATTCCTTTATTTTCTCAACGAATTACCCTAAATTTCCGTTGTTGGGATCAAATCCCCCAAAAAGGTATCGTTGGTTAGGTATCGTTTGGGTAGAACAGTCACCACTGTTAAAGTTCTAATTTCTAGTTTAATCTGTCATAATATTGGTGTTCATGAGATCTTTGAACACAGTATGCATCCTTTTCACTTCCGCTGTTAGGCTGAAGACGGACTGTCTCGTTGAAACAAGTGGTTTACTTACTACATCGGTGGAAAACAGGAGACCCGGGCCAAGAAGACAGGGGGCATCAACAGTACCCTTCGCCCCATTAGACAACCTGAGCAACCAGAGGGAACAGTTACCTGTGATGGCTCAAAAGAGGCAGACCTACGACCCTCACAGCAATGAGAACTCTCTCTTGGTTGGCAACAAGCACCAAATATCCAATGGAGGCAACATCAAGGACAAGATTTCTCTGTGGGAGGGGAAGGAACCCTCGAGTTCTTTGGGTCATAGTGTAAACGTAAGAAGGACAGAGTCCCTGACGAAGAGCGTTACCAAAGGCTCTGGTGAGCAGAGTGCCCAGAGTTTACGGAGCGTAGGACAGGAAAAAGAGAGTCTTGGTAAAGAGAATGTGGATTCAAGACCTTGTTCACCTGTTGACGCTGGGAAGCAACAGAAAGGGACAATCAAGAGCAGCAAGACCAGTGAGAGCCAGAAAGGAGGAGAGAGTGGTCCATTTGTCCACAAGGATCAGCAGGATCACGAGAAAGAGAACGTAGAAAATCTCAGGGATTCAAGACCTTGTTCACCTGTTGATGCTAGGAAGCAACAAAAAGGGACACTGAAGACCAATGAGAGCCAAAAAGGTGTGGAGGGTTTTCGATTCGGCCACAAGGATCAGCAGGACCACGAGAAAGAGAACGTAGAAAAGCTCAGGGATTCAAGACCTTGTTCACCTGTTGACGCTGGTAAACAGCGGAAAAGGACAATGAGGACCAGTGAGAGCCTTAAAAGTCTGGACTGCAGCAGGATTGTCCAAAAGGATGAACCAGATCACGAGAAAGAAAACCTAGAAAAGCTCAGGGATTCAAGACCTTGTTCGCCGACGATGGCATCCCATCAGCAGACGGAGACGCTGAGGAAAAGCAGTGACAGGAGAAGCAGCGGTCAGAGCAGCCAGGAGAAGAGAGCAGTGTTCAATCTTTTTAAAAACCTGGAAGCTATGGGGGAGAGCCACGGGAAGACGCCTACAGAGCTGGGAAACTACTTCAGCCCACCTAGCAACCACAAACAGACAGAGGTGAAGAACAAAGAAGTTCCGGCTCAGACTACTGGAGGGAGATCAACAACGTCAAGAGACGGAAAGCGGAAGCCGGAAAACGTGTACACAGAACCAGGAGCGCCTCCCATCAACCCGGTCCCCAAACCCCAACGTACCTTCCAACATCCAGACTTTCCTTCCATTGGTAAAAGTCAGAGGCAAAGGAACCTTCCACCATTGCCCCCCATCTCCATGAAAACCTCCTCAAAACCTCCATCTGGAGTCTCATGGAAACCCAAGGGTGAGAACGTCAGAGAAAACATCAACAGGTAGAGGCGATACAAATCCACATACACTTTCCAGAGATAAACCCATATATGTTACTGACACTGTCTTCAGGACTAAAAAAAACAATCTGTAAGGAATGTGAGACCAGATTGAGCAAATGTCTCTTTGTGTTCTCCATGACAGGAAGTCTTTTGACTATGAAGACCTGGAAAGAAATACAAGCTTTCTCCTCGCTCGCACATTGTCCCAGGAACATCACTACGAAGACATCCCCGGTCAGTCTGAAATCTACCTGAAAATGTTACTTTTTAGGACTACAGCAGGCTCAGCATCGGTCAACCCATAATGAAAAGTCCATTTAGTTCTTTCTACAGACCAGTTCTTGCAGAGCCGACCGTCTTCCGGCGGCATTCCTGAGTGGCTCTTTTCTCGGACAGATTCTCTAATATTCCAGGGGTTTGAATGCTCTAAGCACCCTCTTCAAAAACCGCCCAAAGATTTTGTATGGGATCCAAGTCAGGTTCTGAAACCAAACATTGTTGGACTTTGAGGTCCGCTTGGGATCATTGTCCTTCTAGAATGTCTAAAAATGATCTCAACTTGCAGCTTCTTCACAAATGGTGGGACGTTTTCTTCTTAGATTCCCTGATTCTTAATGGAATCCATCTTAGCCTCTACATGAACGTTTGCAGCTTCAGAGGTAGCGAGGCTGTTGCACAGAGCCACCACCGTGCTTCACTGTAGGTAGGGTGTTCTTTTCAGCAGATGCTTAATTCTTCCCCCGTCAGACATTTCACTGAACCAGAGGTTACAACCTTTACGGTTTGATGTAATCACTCCATAGAATAGCATCCCCAAACTTCTGCAGCTTCCCGAGAAGGTTCTAAACAGACCGGGTCGGCTGACTCTTCTCGAACTTAACAGTAACATTTTGACTTGAATGTGTCGCACTGAGGATTTCTAATTTTGCCTGTGAACATGTGTTGAATGCTGCCGTCTTTGCTCTCCCCGCAGACTCGTCCAAAGAGAACCCCTACGAGGACATAGAGCTGGAGAGTCAGTGCTCCCAGCAGTCTTTGCCCTCCTCTCCTGGCGCTGATAGCAACAAGGTCCCAGTATAATGATGCTCTACCGTGACGACACCTCCTTTTTTGAATGGTTCTGAGAATCGTCCATCTGTCCACAGACGTCCAGGCCCGGCTTCTTCAGGCAGAATTCGGCCAGGAGCTTCAAGTTGCTGGACCTGCGGAGAACCACCCAGTCGAGACTCAGCGCCAGCAGCGGGGGGGTTTCATCTCCACCACAGCTCAGTCCTCCATCCACTCCTGCTGGGCCTGAACTCTCTTCATGGATGCCTGGGGATCCTTTCAGCCGCACCTGTCGACGGATTCCGACGGTGAGAACCGATTTCTCTCCGATAAAGAGGTTTCAGCAGCGAGGTTTGGGAATTTTTTACATTTCTGGAGATAATTTACTCATAAAGTATTTGACGGATTACCAGCAACTCAGCGTAAGACTGAGTGTCAAAATATTAAATCCAGATAAAGGAACGGAGAGATGATTCTTTTTATTTTCCACTTTAACTTAACGTTCTTTTAGCTTCGGATAAGAGCAGGGATTTAGATAAGTAGCACTGATGAACCAATTATTCTGTGCTGGCGCTGGAGCCAATCCCAGCTGATATCGGGCAAGAGATAGGGTACAAACTCCACCTAGTTGTGAGTTCATGCCAGGGCAAACACACCTGTAGGGAATCCCTTTACACCTGAACAACAACCTTTTACACCTATAGGGAATTCACAGTCATCAATTCACTGTTGTTACCTCCGTCAGGGGAAGTACACTCCAGTGTGTTTGTCTGTTTGTTTGTCGGTGTGTGAGCACTATTACACAATAATCACATGACAGATTTGCATGTAATTAAATCCAGAGGTAGATTTTGGCGTATCCTAGAGGTGACTAGGATTTTTTCACAGCATTCAGAATCAAATAGTTTCGATATGTGACGTCACAAATTTGGCCATTGCTGCCTTTTGTCCTCTGCTGTTCCTGGGGGCTCAGTGGGCCAGACAGAGACGCTGAAGTGGAAAGACAGGAGAGTATTTGAGAGATACTAAGACTGTTTGCTTGGGTTGTCAGTAGATTTAGAGGCTGGCAGTTACTCAGACATTAATGGAAAAAATGGGCATGATATTTTGAGGGAGCTCCTCACCCCCAGGTGGATTTGAACCCTCAGTCTGACAGACATAACTGCTAACCTCCACCATCGTGCTGAACATTTTCACAGGAGAGTTTTTTATTTCATCCTTGAGGAAGAAAATATCGCACTGCCCCAATTCTTCACACTAAGCTTTTTTCCCCAGCAGGTTGTTCTAAGAATCAACAGCATCTTTGAGGCTCGCATGGGGAAGAAACATCTGCGGAGGATCCATCATTACATGGAGACAAGCTCAGGAAGAGGTGATGATGATGATGAGATTGAAGAATAAACTCAAAGATCTAACACATACATTGTTAAATGTGAGACTTAACCTCTTTGTTGCAGTGACGGATGAGAACAGCGACTCCGAGAGTGAAGTTGAAGAGCGATTAAAAGGTACCAGAGAGCACAATCTTTAACTTTATATGTATTTTTGAGTCTTGAACCACCTCATATCTTACTGTCTTCATCTCAGCTCAACGCCAGTGTCTCGTGTCGGTCCAGTCCATCCTGAGCCAGTCAAGCCAAACCCAATACAGCCGGACCAACAGGTGTCGGGAGTCGGAGCTCCACCAGCGGCAGCTCTTTGAGTACTTTCTGGTTGTGTCACTGCAGAAGTCGAAGGCCAGTGCCCAGTATCTGCCGGAGGTCACGCAGCAGTTCCCCCTGAAGGTCAGGAGCAGATGAGTCATCCTTTTGTTTAAACATCACGTTCAGTTAACTCGTCTCGAATATTAATAATCAGCCTGTGAACACATCCCCTGCAGGGAGCGGTCCACTGTCTGGAAAAACCTGTTGATGTCAACATTCATTATCTTTACTCGGGATTGAGGCTTGATATTTTGAATAGAAGAAGATATGCAGGTGCATCATGGGAAATGTTGGACCCTCATTTTGACTTTTGGTCTCATTCTCTCCCTGTTATACTGATTTTAATCACTTAAAAGAAAGCAGGAAAATGTAAACCTGTCGAATGTGGACGCATGCATGGGAAAGTAATGGAAATGAAGCACTTGAATACATAAATGCAGACCTCCGTTCTTTTTTGCAGCTGGAGCGGAGCTTCAAGTTCATGAGGGAGACGGAGGATCAGCTGAGAATCATTCCTCAGTTCTGCTTCCCTGATGCCAAAGACTGGGAACTGGTGGAGAGATATCCAAGGTAAAAGAAAAAAAAGTCAATATTAGCTTTTCATTATACAAATAACGTCTAATTGAATCTTTTTAGTTAAATACTATATAATTGTTTTGTTTTTTGGAAATATTTAACATATTAAACACTGAAACGTATTTCACAGTACAAGTTTAACCTAGTCAAACAGAAATAGAATGCATATACTGATATTTTTGTATGTTTTCTTTCCACATACCAATAAAACTATGCTTACGGTTGTGTTTATTTGTGTATTCGTTGTGGGTCGTCCCTCGCAGTGAGACGTTTGCCTTTGTTTTGACTGGCGAGGATGGGAGCAGGAGGTTTGGATACTGCCGGCGTTTACTGGTAAATGGAAATGAACTGAATAAATAAGTGTGCCAGCTGAGCAGGAAGTGACTAAATACCATGATGACGGCTGAGTAAATAAGAGCGCCAAAATAGTCGGCATGCTTGTGGGAAAACAGTCGGGGAGGAAGTGTGTGAGGCTGGGAAAGTGTGTGTTTCTACAGTATGTGTGTCTTTGGGACATGTTTGAATGTGTGTTGTCTCTCCGTACTTCTATGAGCCTGGAGGTAAATATCTCTGGAGTAAAGATTAATGCAGCTTTGTGGAAAAATATAGCATTTCTTCTATTTTATGTGTATCTCAAACAAAATTCTGTCAGACCTCATCCGATATATTTAACATAAAACAACGTGAATACACATAAAATACAAGTTTTGGATAAAAAAATTGATGAGTCAGGCTAAAAAAGCTCATCCAGTACCTAAAGCCCGAGCATGAAAAAGTATTCATCCCATGAATTACAATATCTAGTTTCACCATCCTGAGCAGCAATATCTGCATGCTTCCAGGAGATCAGGCTCTGACATCGCTGCGGCGGAGTCTCGGCCCACTCCTCTGTGCAGAATCGCTTTACTGCGGCCACATAGTCGAAGCCATGAGCAGGAAGTGGTTTTTTCAGGTCCCAGAGCTGCTCAATGGCTTTTCAGGTCCAGACTCTGACCAGAACACGTCAACACTTCTGCTTTCGATCGTTGTCTTTCTGCATGGTCCAGTTGTACTACAGCCCCAATCCACACATCTGACCTGACATCCACCTTCAGAATCTTTCTAGAGAAGATCATGAGTCTTGTTCGCTGCCATCATGGCGGGTGGTCCTCGCCCTGGAGCAGCGAGGCGTATCCTCAACATCACTCTGCGACCTCCATACCTGACTTTAGGTCAAATTTTCTTCTATGTTACTGAACCCCTGTCATCAAAACAGTTCAACGTTCCTTCCATCGAGGTAGAACACAATTCACGAAGCACAGAGGGTCATCCAGGTGTGTTGTGGGTAAATCCTGAGAAGCTTTAAAGCTCTTCTGGGTCAGAAGTGGCTTTAACCTCACCACCCTCCTATAGATGCCATTTTTTCCCCGTGTCTTCCGACTATTGGAGCCGTGACCTCTGACCTTCGCTGAAGTGAGAGGAGACCTACGTCCCTGGATGATTTCTTTGTACCACTGAATAGACAGCTTTGAGAAGGTTCAGTACCGTTCCAGGTCTTCTCCATTTGTACATAACGTATTTCACGGTGGATCTGTGAAGTCCCAGAGCTTTAAAAATAGCCGTGCAACCCTCTCCAGACCGATGCTTTCAACTCAGCTTCCTCTTCATCTCGGCTGGACTTTCTTTTGACTTTGGCAAAGCGTGCTGCTGGTGAAAGCTTCAATCCGACTTCCCGAAAATGGTCTAATGTAGACATGATATAAATAATCAGGTCTGGGTGTATCTGGTCCAGATGGAACCAGTGATTAACAAACTTTGGTCTTTTTTAAAATCTAGTTTCTACATTTTTCCACACCGGCCTAGTTAGCGTTACATAACATTATAAACATTATCATTTAAAATCTGCTTTAAACCTATTTTGTGTGAAATCAATGTTAAATCTAAGATTTTCTATGGCTGGAATCAGAGACAGATTTTCGCTCAAAGGATTTTTCCATGTACGATATTGTTATTAACATATCAAATAAAGCTTCCACCTTTCTTTTCAGCCCAGTGGAAAGGGTAAACGTCTCCCGGAGGTCTACTGCATTGTTAGTCACCTCGGCTGTTTCAACCTCTTCTCAAAGGTAAACAAGTCCCCCTCTGCTGACACGACAGACATAAAAGTTAGCACACAAATGCTTTCCGTTGTGAATGTCTGCTCAATGTTGCGTCTCTACCCCTAGGTGCTGGATGAGGTGGCGAGGCGGAGGGCGTTGTCCCCGGCCCTCGTGCAACCATTTCTGAGAGCCATCATGGAGGCACAGTTTCCAGCTCCGGGCAGAACCATCACCATCAAAACGTTCCTCCCTGGCTCAGGCACCGAGGTGAGAAATCAGTGATTCTGACCAAATGTCATAGAGCTAGTAGCCAGAAAAGCAAAGGAGACATGAGCCATTCATGAGGAAATGGATTTTGGACCTTTGTTAGTAACACTGCCTGGAGTTCCTGGAGTCTCTGTGGATTTTACTGTCATGATTGTAGCCAAGAAGTTATAGAACCGTTGGGAGGGGCTGTACTCATGATTGTAATTATTCATATTTTTCTGTAATTATCATGAACATTACTAGTATGACTGTTTATATTCAGTATTATTATGATTATTTTTCCATCCTACATGTTGAGATAAGTATAACAGCGGTGAGGTGTGGAGACGGAGTAGCAGACGGGTTCAAAGTGGAGGTGGGACTGCAGCAAGGATGGACTTTAAGCCCCTTTTTGTTTGCTATGGTGTTGGACCAGGCTGACAGAGGAGGTCAGGCAGGAGTCTCCGTTGACCGGGATGTTTGAGGGTGACGTTTGGATCTGTAGGGAGAACAGGGAGCAGGTGGAGGTGTGCACTGGAGAGAAGAGGAATGGCGTCAGCAGCAGCAAGACAGAATACATTTGTGTGAATGAAAGGGGGGCGGGTGGAATGGTGAGGATGCAAGAAGTAGAGGCGGAGAAGTTGCAGGAGTGTCAAGTGTGGAAAAGAGGTGGAGGAGCGAGTGCACCTACCGCTTAAACAAACTGCTTAAGGAAGATGATGAAGAATGCTGCTTAACTTGTCTTCATCCATCAGATATTTTTTGAGGCATTTTAAATGGAGCTAAACCCAGTTGGGGAGTCAAGGTTGTCTTCGGTTCTTTTGAATATTCTTTTGCGAGACGATAAATAATTGTCGGACCTTTTCCGTTAATCGCACTGAGAACACTGGGTAGACTTCCAACCCCGGGTTGAAGATTGAACAATTGACCTATGGAGCGGGTTACAGAGCAGGGCCGCCATTTTGATGGCACTCCTGTCTTGACTGTTGGGCGTTGACTGAGGTATTCGCTCTACTGACTGATTGACATCCTGGTTACAATTACTGGTGACCCACTTGTTTTTCCTGCTCTATACTTGTTTGCAGAACAGAACAAATGTTAACCAAATGTGAACCAATGAGAGTTAGAAGTTAATCTGGCTTTTATGAAGAACTTGCGATCCACTACATCTTCTTCTAAAGTCTTGTTCCATTAGAATGAACAGATTAGCTTGCCGACATCACTCCAGCCCATCTTGTGACCATGTTTGGCGAGGGCTTGAATATAATGGATGTTTCCAGATTTCAGAAGGACGTATTCATCTGTCTCCCCTCCCAGGTCATGGAGCTCTGCCGGCCCTCCGACTCTCGCCTGGAGCATGTGGACTTTGAGTGTTTGTTCTCCTGTCTGAGTCTGCGCCTGCTGCTCCGGGTGTTCGGGTCTCTGCTGCTGGAGAGAAGGGTCATCTTCACCGCCGACAAACTCAGGTTGGTTCCGTCGGTGGAGCCATTTATCTTGTAAAGCGCTCTGGGACCCGAGGATCCACTCTAGTGACTTTTATAAAAAGAGATTGAACTGAACATCCTTCCTCCACTGTTTATGTATTCAGGCAGGCTACAGATAAAAGGTGCAGCACCAGGGTTGTTTAGTTAGGGAGAAATGTGGGTGGCCCAGACACACATTTTTAAAGAAATGAATGGCAGCCCCGGTTTTATTCAGGGAACATTCCACAGAGATATTTTCAGACGCGTCTGTTGGGGCCCGTTTGTTTGTCCTGCAGGAGAAAACCAGAGGGAGGAGGACAGAATGGTGACGTTTTTAAAAAGACTGGAGAGCCAAGTTAAGTGACGTAAATTACAGAAAAATGTAGCTGTGCTGGATTCTCTGGAAGACATGGGAAGACATTAAGCGAAATATATATTTTTTTAATTTGAGATTTAGGGTATTTGTACGGATTTTTCTGACATCTTCGTTACTTTTAAGCCTCATAGTAAAACACAAATATATGTACTTTCAACTCCTGTAAATCTTTTCAATCTCAAAAAAAGATTGATTGTATTTACGCTTCTCTTAACATTTAACCGAAATGGAAGGCCCAACAACTCACAGGAAACACAAATCCCCTGGTGGATCCATCGGAGTCACATGACACACGGCGGCGTTGAGATACCACAGATGTTAAAAGCATAAGAAGACGAAACAAACAAGAATCGTACGTCTCATAATCAGTGATTCTTCTCTTTATATTGGTCATTTAACAATAATTGCAGTATTTGCTGTGTACATATGCAGTAAAAGTTGAAATATTGTTCCTACTTCCTTTACTTGATATCATATATTTATATAATAATATGAGATTGGGTCAGGTTTGCACACACATAACCATATATACGTTCTTACTTTATCTTTTCATATACTAGTAACTATATTTGAGAGTCTTTGAGTAAAGAATGAACCTCCCTGCTGGACCCCTGCTGGTATTTCGGCGGTACTGCAGGTGGTACCGTGAGCAATTTTATATGTTAATTAGAAAAATATAATAAATCATTACATAAGTAGTACATTGTTCAATACTACTATAATGAATATATTTTTTATTATCGTAAATATTAAAGAAGAGTAGTAATATTTTCAACACTCTATTATGATTGCAACCACAAACACAATTAGGTTTTTATTTGCCAGGGAAATTTGGAAATGACAAAAACAAGCAGTGATGCCTCTGAAAACACTCAGGATGAAGTAAAAGAAAGAGAACAGAAATAACACGAGTTTGCGTTATTTACTCAGTTCATTCACAATTAAAGCACCTTTAAACCTCTATTGCTTTATGACAAAAAAAATGGGTTTGCTCTCATTCACAAGGCTCTCAGTCATCAGATGTTTTTTAAGATCATAGCACCCTCATGTGGCAAGAATGAGAAAAGCATTGGCTTTCTTCTCATCTTCCTCGACTGCCGTCCAGAATCTTGTGCAAAATCTGCAGTTTAGCGTTTCCTCATCGTAAATGAATGACGTCTGACTGCAGGGTCTTTCATAAACTCCTCATTGATTACCAGCCCCTTCACCCGCTTCCTCCTGTGTCTCCTCTTGCAGCACCCTCTCCCAGTGCTGCCACGCTGTCGTGGCTCTGCTCTACCCTTTTGTGTGGCAGCACACTTACATTCCCGTGCTGCCCTCGGCTATGCTGGACATCGTCTGCACTCCGACCCCGTTCATCGTTGGCCTGCTGTCCAGCTCCCTGCCCCAGCTCACCGAGCTGCCCTTGGAGGAGGTCAGAGAGGCGCTCACTTTTAGCAAACGTCTACAGTAGTTCAGGTCATTACTGCAGGAATTATTCTATATTAGAATAATTGTTGTTATTTATTATCCACAGGTCCTGGTTGTAGATCTTGGAAACAGCCGATTTCTCCGACAGGTAGGACGTTCCTTTCCTTTTTGTGCTTTTCTAGGTCTTATTTAAATGGATAATATACTAGATTATGTTCAACATTCTTACAAAAGGATTCTCTATCCTGTTTGTGATATTTAGCTGGACGATGAAGACTCCATCCTGCCTTCAAAGCTCCTATCAGCCCTGGAGAATGTTCTGGAGAGGAGACGAGAGCTGGCTAATGAGAGAGGAGGAGACCCGACCACAGGTGAGGCAGAGCAAAGACTGAAACGTAACGTTGGGAAGTTCAGCAGCCGTGTTTGAGACCATCCTCTTCTCCTCAGACTCTGGCCATCTTAGCACGGTTGTGTCGGAGGCCTTTGTTCGGTTCTTCGTGGAGCTGGTGGGCCACTATCAACTCTTCTTCATCGGCGAACGAGAGGATGGCTACTCCTCTTCTTCCTCCTCTCCGGCCCCCTGCTCCTTCCAGCGCGAAGGTTTCCGTAAAGCGACGCCATCTAAGACCATGCGCCGCTTCCTGGAGGTCTTCATGGAGACCCAGATGTTTGGCTGGTTCATCCAGGAGAGGGAACTCCACAGGCAGGCTCTGCTGAAAGGTAGAAAACTGCATGATAAGCAACAAAAAAAAAAAGGGTTCCGCTGTTTGGAGACAATCCAGTGCTTCATGACTCTCATTCCTCAGGACTGTTTGAGGTGAGGGTGCAGGAGTACCTTGACTCCATCCATGAGAGCGAGCACCGGAGGGTCAACAGGTTTCTCAAAGGCCTGGGTAAGGCTCTAAACGTTGAAGTGAAGTTCTGGACAAACAATCTACTGAAGGATAATTGTTTTGCATTAAACCACTCTCGTCTCTTTTCCTTTGATCCAGGAAACAAAATGAAATTCCTTTCCAAGAAATAGGTGCACTAGAAGATCAAAGCAAATCACGCGAAGAACCACGGAAAGAAGAAAAAAGCCTCTAAAGAGAGCAGAAATCCAATAAAATAATCATTCAAGTGTTCTTTCAGAGGCGCTCGTTGCCCTCGTCTTTCCGAGGGAGCCAGCGGTTTCCTGAAGGACTCGTGATTTCGGAGGCTGTGGCGAATGTACTTTGTGTAAATGAAGAAAAATGTTGCCCTCAGAAATATTTACTGGGTTCCTGGTTAGTTTTTACTGGGTTCCTGGTTAGTCCTTAAGATTAGAGTGGAGAAAAATTATTCAGCAATCACTGTATAATATGGTTTAACTGCAAATTATACTATTTATCTGCTGTTTGCAGTAACAGAATCAAACAAGAACAGTTTAAATGGATCAACAGGAAATATCTGTCCACGTCCAACAGAAAATGTTACTTAATCAGTAGATTCCTCGCGTTTCTTCTATTAAAGCCTTAATGTTCGTCAGGATTCCATACTCAAACTCAAAGATGTACACCACTGCTGACCCAAAATCATAAGAAAAGTCTCCCCAGTATGTTTAGAACCATCTGGGGAAGACACAGAAGTTCTGGGATGCATTTCTTCAGAGATGGAATTAAACTGGAACTTGTGGGGGTCTATGGATCAGCAGCGTTTCTGGGGGAGGAAAAATGAAGCATTTGCTGAAAAGAACACCTTACCTACATTGAAGCATGGCGGTGGCTACGCTGTGAAAGACGGATCCCATCAAGTATCAGGAAATCGTCTCGGCATCCGTGAGGACGCTGGGGCTTGTGCGTCATTGGACATTGCAAAAGGACAATGATCCCAAACCGACCTCAAAGTCCTCCAAGGTTTGGTTTCAGAAGAAGTCCTGGAACATTCTAGAGCGCCCGTCACAGCCGCCTGCCATGACTCTCAGAAAAAATCTCTGGCAGGATCTGAAGAAGGAGTTTCAGTACATCAGCCAGGATTATTACAGGACTGGAGGCCCGTGAGGAAACGGGCTGAGGCTCCAGAAGAGAGCTGCTAGAAGCTGAGGTCTGGCTTTGCGTCCCTTTTGCAGCAAAGGTTGTAGAGATGGTGGGTTGAATCGTTTTGGGACTGCGGTAGTCAGTAAATTTAGAAATGAGTGATATATATCATGATTATGTGGAGCTTTTTAAGCTGTTCTCCTTTAATTTTGTGATCGCAATTAGCAGATAAATATAGAGTGAGCGTTTAGCAGCTCTGCCTCCAGCTGTTTAGTATTTTCTCAGTCCACTGGGGGGCAGTAGTATATTTTGTCTGATTACATGAACTTGACATGGATGGACTGAGGAGGAATGACCTGGACCTGCTTTCCCACTCTTCAATGCTTCAGTTTTCATTCAGTCATAACAGTCACCACCTCACAGGTGACTCTTTGTCGAGTACAGCAAATGGTCATTATTGTTTTTGCTGTGTCGCTCGCAGCAGAAGCTCGATACTGCCGTGTTTACTTTCTCATAAATCATTGCATTGCACACATTTAAATTTTGGATGTAAGTTTCTGTAAACTCTTTGTCGCCTTGTTGCAGAATGTGAACGATAATAATGAAAATGCGACTTTTCTCACACACTTGAAAAATCCTGTCCAAAAAAAATCAAAGCCAAGCGATTCGTGTTTGCTCAGCAGTTGTGTGCCAATTTTACACAGTGAGTAATCTGCATACCATCCCTTTGCTAACCATCCACTGCTGTGTTTGTGTGCTCTAAGCTATTGGGACATTTTACTACAAAGAGCCTCGGCTCAGAGTTGGTGGCCGCTTTACTATTTTAGTCTCTGAGTCATGGAAACAAAGCAGATCTTTACCCCACAAAGAGGAAAGCACATCTTTGTCAGCATGAAAACATAACACAGGTGCAGGGCGGAACATAGTAGTGTATTGTCTCAGGACTAGTGTGTTCAGTTTGTTCATGCTGAGCAAGGCAAAGGGCCCCCGGGGACATCGCCCGGCGTCTAACCTGCCAACATGTTAGTGGTGAGGTCACACCCACCTGCTGACACAGGTGTTGATGCATATACACAGATGCATAGAACAGAGTACACAACACAAAACATATACGGGTTTACATACACACACACTCTACATATGGTGATTCTCTCTACATGATTCTCAACCTGGGTTTTTGACCTTTGGGGCACTTATGCAGTAGCCAGAGGCTTCATTGTGATATTGGGTAGTAGTTAAAAACACAAAAAAAACAGTTATAAATTGCAATGGCTAACTAAAATATAGGTCTCATTGGGTGTTCCAGGTCTGGAGAGGTTACTAGCTACGTGCTCGAGGTTAAAAAACGGAACTGTAGGCCTTATTGGGTGTTCCAGGTCTGGAGAGGTTACTAGCTCAGAGGGCCCATTGGGGCCCAATGCTCTCTAATGTGCTGGGTGAGCAAAGACTTGCATGTGTTTAATAGCTACTTGAACACAAATAGCTAATCAAGGTCATGCTACTTCTGAAAGAAAGGTCAAAACACGCACAGTGCATCACAGAGCAGTTTCAGAGGTAAAAGGGGAACCAGCACAAAATGATGTGGGTGGTTATAATGTTGTAGCTGATTGGTGTATAATGCTAAATATACCAGCTGTTTCATGTAGATACTTCCAACTAGTCCACAAATATTCAGGTATTTAAAAAAAAAACATGGCTTTCCAAAAAAAAAAGATCACCTCCGTCTATAAGACTGTTTTAACCTAGTTTTAGAAATACGCGAGCAAAGATGCTAACATGGCTAGCAATGCCTGTATTTTCTTATCGATGTTGAACTAGCGTGTAACTGGGAAGGGTGCCAAGGCTAAACAAACATTCACATCTGCTCCCATTGCCTGACTCACACTTAACCTCTTCAGAAACGTTTGTAGGAATCGGATCTGTATTTTTTACGCAATTAAGGAAACAATCAAAATTAGCTTATCTAGCAATGTTAAATGCTAAAAACAACTCCTCTTGATCCCTGAAGTGAATTATACGGCACCAAATTTTGAACACAACACGCTCCAAAAAAACCGCCAAAACCCTCGAGAAGGCCCAATCGTGCGATATTAAAAAATAAATATTTAAAAGAGTTGGAAAGAATTCTTGAATCACTTATTTATCAATATCAGAATAAATTAGAAAGTTTACACACACACCTTCACAAACGTTTGTGAAAATTGATTTAGTTTTTTTGGTGTAATTAAGAAAATATCAATAAAAACAACAACATCTAGGTAATAATAATACATTTAATTTATAATGCACTTTACATTTGGATCTTCTAAGATTTTCATTGTATGCCTTCACAAAGTTTTTTGGAAATTGATTAGGCAGTTTTGCGTTTGCGTAACTAAGGACATTTTAAAAAAACGTCCCTTTCTTAAAATGTTTTTTAAAAAAGTCGGAAAAAAAACGACAGATCTTTCCCCTTCACTGAATTCATTCCAGAATCAAATGAGTTGTTCCTCTTTTTTTTTTTTTTGCAATCCTTCAAAGGGACGATCAGACGGACAGAAAAACATTACCCCATTGGCCGAGGTAATTAAATATCAATTGTTAAGCTGCATTCCATTCCATACTGAAAAAAGTAACCGCAGGGAAGAAAACGTTGGAGTTGGACAATCAAGCGAGATCCCCATCGCTGACGTAAACATACAATTCCTCTTCAATACTTTTCAACTTTAGCATTTGTAACATAAAACCTGTTGTAACGTTGAAGTTGCTTAATGGGATCCTTCTGATTTGTGCCAGATTGCATTGTTTGCAGGAACATGTCGTACTCGCTGTTCCTCCCACCTCAGTGTAAGTGCGCTAATCACTTAAATCAGCTGCTGTAGTTTGCTGCCAGGTTCAGAGACGTGTCATAAAGCCGTCGGCCATTTCTGCAGGCGTCCATGTTTTTCCTGACACATCATCTAATTACCGACTTGGAACTATCAACCTCCGTCTTAGATTCAGTAGATGCTACGATTTATGTTGTCACTTTGTGTAAAAAGGTCGAGAGATAATGGTGACAAATCAGAGAGGGGTTAATAAGAACGGACGTGATCCTCATCTTTTTACACACATAAACACTGGAAGATTGTTTCAAAAGGGACAATTTCTGCAGTTCTGACCGAGTAAAATTGACCATTATATATAAAATTTAAGGCCCATTTTATGCTTGAAGAAATATTGGACCTTGCTAAGTCAATCCTTTTACTTGCAGAACTACGTGTACAAAATGATGTCTTTGTAAATGAAAAAGTTCATTACGAAGGACAAAATTAGTATTTCAATTATCAAGCTTCGAGTAGCATTGAGTGAATGTTAGCATTTCAGACTATCTGAGCATATTTAAGAACTTTTATACTTTTTCAGACCGGGCAGAAACCCTGCAGTGACTGGAGGTGTAGTTTACACCGCCAAGAAAGGCATAGATATTATATGTCTTAAGAAAAACTACTACTTTATGTCAGGCTCTGACACTGGAAAAACAAGAGATGTAGAAACTACTCAAGAGGTTAGCAGAGAGCTTTAAAACTTTATGTCATTCAGTAAAACTAGCCTGATATCTTCAAACTATATTTGATTAAATAAGCGTTAGCTGACACATATCTAAATTAGATTTGTATCAAAGACAGATCAGGATAAACTTATGATATAATTATCCGAAGAGGATTAGTTTAACAGTTAAAACTAGAACTAATAGAAACCGATGATAAGAGCACAAACCTCTGGTGACGTAGCTCAGCCTCCTCTGTTAGCAAGCTAGCATTGGCTGCTCCGTTAGCAGTCCGCTGGTTAGCAAGCTAGCATTAGCTCCCCTGTTAGCTGGCCGCTGGTTAGCAAGCTAGCACTAGCGCCGCTGTTAGCAAGCTAGCCAAATAGCTCATTTTTTGACTTTAGAAGTAGTGTGATCAGGTGTTCTGCTAACTATAGATTTCTAACTTGCTGTTAGCAGTCTGATATCTGATGAAAAGATTAACTGTTGTTCACTGCTCCTGAGGAGTGGTTAGCATGCTAAGAGCTTATTTTACAATATGCTACGCTGTATAATAGAGAGTATAAAATACATTTTATCTGAAAGACGGCAAAGGTGGGCAATAATGTCAACAGAATGACTCAGCAAAAACACACGGTTTCATTCATAGGGACTTTTCAAACATTAATCTGTTCCATTTCACATGCAGTGTTTGCCTTAAGTCATCTACTGCTGTTGGGCTCTGGGGTCTACGCTCTGACTTCATGTAAATTGGAGAGTGTAGACACCTCCTGGACATCCCCCCTCACAGCGCAGCATCTGGTTCTGCAGGGAAAGTCCCAAACCAAGGGATCTACATTAGCCTCAGATCGGCTTGTTTGCGATCAACATGCACCAGGATACCAATCCTTCCTCGGGGATCTGAGAGCTTCTGTCCTGTATTTGCAATTTTTATTTGCTCTCTCTTTATCTCGCCCTCACTGGCTTTAAAACGATAGTATTTTAGTGAAAACGGAGAAAACAGGCCTTTTTCACATCCTCTTCTTACTTTGACTCTTCACTGCCCTCGTGTGGCGATGTAAGGACACGTATGTAGACAGTGACGGATGCAACCTTTAAACCTGACGTCTCTATTGTTGTGCCTAAATGGAGTATAAATAAAAAGCTTAAGAGTATGAATACACAGGCCACGGCGCTGATCATCAGCCGGGTTGAATCCCCCGGGGCGGACTGCACGGTCCGTCAATCCAACAGTCTGAACAGTTTCACGCTCTCTTGAACTCTCTTCAAAGTTCATTTCATCGTCTGGCTTATTCATAATTCAATTTGTTCAGGGTTCAGACACACGTATATGTGGCAAGATTTTCTCTATTTCTTGTCTTCTTTCTGAAGCCTTGTAAAACACTTTGTAACCTCTGTTTTGAAGGGTGTTAGATAAATAAAGCTTTAATTAATGACTTACTTACGGGCTTACTGGTATTGGTGCATTATGACTCTTTCAATTATGAAGTTCCATACTATAAAGTTCTTTTTCCTCGAACTGAAGAAAAAAGACTGATCTGTTAGTCCGTGAGCCCATCTTTAACTTAAGGGGGGGGGGGGGGGGGGCTGCTTCTGAAATTCAGTAGGCTAAGAACCCAGGAAGCGGATGGAAATAGTTTTTGGCATATGTGCCAGGCGAGCAAATCTCATTGGACTGAAGAGGCGCCAGTTTGCTAGTTAAGCTCTCCTGACAGTGCTGTGGGGTATGAAGTGGGAAACCGCTGCTCTTAGACACGCAGGTTCAGCGAAGCTGTCACAGATTAATCCTAAAAGTGAAAACCATACCGCAGCTTCCTATCGGGGTCCCAAGGTGGGGAGGCTGCGGTGATGTGGGACACGAGGTGTCTCAGGAAGATGAATGGATGTGGCGAGGGACGAACATTGACAGCTGCTGAGATGTTTGCTCACTCGCCCAGGTTTTTTCTTGCGGCGTTTTTGTGTCCAGTGTGTGCGCAGATGGATGAACACCAAACCCACATTGTCACATAATGTTTCCTGCTCAACACCTGGCTGCTGCTCAAGACAACTGGCTCATTAGCGTAATTATTGTTTTGATTATTCCAGTCAGTAGGGGTTGACCCCCTGAAGGCTCACATCCTGCATTGGTGTGTTTCCACGCCAGAGCTCCCTGTGGAATATCTTTCACCACTGCAGAACCAATCATGTGTTGTCATGTGTTTGCAGTCACGGAGAGAGCGCGGGCGAGAGAGAGGGAGAGAGAGAGAGGGAGAGAGAGGGTTAGGGCACTCGTCTCTGCCACTTTGAAGCAACAATAGCTTGTTGAAATACTGTTAATCCCTACAAAGTGCTTCTCAGAGATCCTTATTACCTGACTGGATTCCACCTTGAAGAGATGCTATTCGCTGACGCTACAATTTCGTGGTAATTGAAAACATCTACCTGCAAGTGAGAACCTGCCGCACGGCTGGGCGCCTCAGTGTTCCTATTTTTGCCTGTTATTCTCAGCAGAAATAAAAAATCATACAAACATCACGGCCCATTAAAAGCAACCGCTGATTCAATTATGAAGTCTCTCCAGAGATTTATTGACCTCGTTTTAAGGCTTGAAAACATGCATTGGGAACTCTCGGAGGGTTTGCCTCTGCTAATTACATGATTTATGGTGTCATTTATGGAGGCAGTGGGGGTGCAGCAACTAAACGGCACTTACCATCCATCAAAATGAAAAGTATAATGTCATTTTCCATTATTGCGTTTTATGGGTTTTCCACCTCTCCTCCCAGAACCCTCAATCAAAAAGGTTGTTTTAGCAAGGTTGACTTTGGGATCGCAGCAGCAATTTGGTACAATTATACTAGTGGGTCCTCGGCATTCTTGTCATCGCAACGCAAATATGGCGCATAAATGTTCCCATAGAGGCCTTCCGTGCCTGCTTGGGACTTCCAGAGTCCACCGCTCCTCTAAACTTGTCACATTGATTTTAATTTGCCGGCCTGTGTGAGAAGAGGCAGTGTGGGAATAGGAGCAGAGAGAAAAAAAAAAAAGAAAAAAAAATCCCGGGAAGAAAAAAATGGCGGGAAACAGAAAGGGCGGCTACCAGCAAAGTGAAGGAGTTTGATGTCCGAGAAAAAAAACACTCCCCTGAGCGCGACCGCTCACATGCATGGAGAAGTTCTCCAAACAAGCACCCGTCTTCTGCTTGTTTTTCAGAGTTGCAGGTGCAATGTCCAGCTGCAGCCTTGCCACGCATGCCAGGGGCCTGAATCATTTCCCCTCTCTGAGGAGGAGCCATCAGAGCATATGGAGAACATACCAGCGGGAGGAGGAGGTGAACGGTGGAGAGGTGAATTTGACAGAGGGGTAGAAGTGAAGTGGTACAAAGTACAGAGGAGGTGGAAAAAAAAAAGGATTAGCAGTGGAGGATTTCCCTGCTGCTAAGCCATGTTACAGCAAAGCCTTAAACCTGGACGCAAACCAGGAGCTTGCAAAGAGGGTGTGGGTGGGAAGCAATGGAGGGCGCTGGACATGAACAGAAAGCTTAAGGAGAGCACAACTTATTTGAGTTTTTCTTTCGCTCTATAATCACACATTTCGAAAGGAAGACAGGGTGTGTACACAAGGGGGGCATTGAAGCTCAGGCCACACACATAGATTTCCAGACTTGAGGTTGCATCATTTGTCTGCATGTGGTCTGCTGTATGTGTCCACGCTGATCCGCACCACTGTTACTCCGCCATTAGTCATGGCAACTGATGACAAGGGTTAAAATCCCTCTCCCTCTCTTTCTCTCAGGCTTTATCTCTCACTCACCCCCATTCAGCTCAGAGGACCTTTTAAAAGGTCGCAGCTCTGAGTTTTTACTTTTTCCAATCTCACCTTACTTACTTGTCTGTGGTCAGCTTCGAGAGGAGTCTGTCTGGAGCCGGAAAAAATGGACGCACACGCAGTCAGACACACTCATGCGCACTTAGGAACGGTCAGGAGGGGATTCTTTGTCAGAATAGTTCCAGGGTGGTCTGGTTCTGCAAGTGTGAGGACGTAAGCTTATCTGCCCTCATGTGGTCTCTGTGTGAGGGTATTTTTCTTTGCTGTGAGTCTAATGCAGAGGGAAGATGATTCTATAAGGTCATTTAAAATAAAAAAATAAAAAAGGTAATGTGTTACTCGAGAAGGTGGTTCCTTTATTAAACAAAACAGTGGCTTTGAGTGTCGGCATGTGGAAGTCATGCACTTTAATGCTCATGTAGCGTTTTTTTCTAGATCCCCCAGCATGAGATGCTTTTAAATATGCCCCCCTAGTCAACCGTCTGTTGGGCACGATGCAAAAATCCCAGGCCCCACCCCCTTTTTGAACATCATAGAAGTTGGTGGCAACCTATTTCACACGCACACACCAACCCTGTCTCCACAATCAGCCTCAGAAATGAACCTAATCTAAACTATAAGGATCTTTCGATCCTTAGAGAAGAATAATAATGTGTAGGTGTCTGGCAAAAAGCCCTTTGAAGCATTTTACCCACTCTGTGCCGTGGAGAGACATATGATGGTGCTGTTGGGTCAGGAGATTCAAACTGGACCAACCTACAGACAGTGATGTCTTTAGCTTTGACCTCGCTCTTTTATCCTGATCCAAACTTAAAAGAGTTCTATCTCCTCATTTTCTCAACTATACCATCCAAGTTTCCCCAAAATTCTATCAGGTAGTCTTGAGATCTTTAAAAAAAAGTTCAATCAGAAAGACTATCCTCTTGCACACTCGGGCCTCAGTGCCTCTCATAACACTCTATGATCCTCAGCGTTTACTCTTACTCAGTCTCAATTACCTGCTTCATGGTCTGGGGCATCAGTTGATGTCAGCTTCACTCATGCAGGTAACCTCATCCATCCTGTCACTGAGTCACACCTGCATGCTGAGCCGTCCCCATCGGCCGCTGTCTGTCAATTTCTCCCTCTCGCCTTTGATCCAGTTATTTCATGCTGCTGGTGTGCATTCCCTTCACCTCCCCTTCTCCGCCTGGTCCATCAGCTTCATGATTCACCAGACTAAGCAGAGTCATCAGCCCCCGCCACCAGTATCCAGACTCCAAATTTTCCATGCTTCTGCCCAGTGCGGAGACTCTCCAATCTCAAGCTCCCTGAAGAGTCTGAGCGCCAAAGACTCTCTGACAGATTGATTATCACAGATTAAATCATTCACCTTTTTATTCAGTCTCTTCTGGTGAAAACACAACATCATTGGTTGAGGTTATAACATTACAGAATCCACACGTCGCTGAAAAAAACTTGAAAAATTCTTATCAGTCTGGATTTTTCACCTGCATTTTAGATTTTGAAGGCCCTACCATCAGTGGGTGGTGACTAAAACGCCTCAACTGATGGACACGACTTATTAGACTAACAACCATCGTAACGCCGAGACGTGTAACTAAGTGTTGACGGATAAATTCATTTTGGGACAAAGCTGGGTTTGTTCTCAGGCAAGAAAGCCTAGCAGCAATGAGGAGAGTCCACCGTGGCCAAAAACAACTGTTCTTACTGGTAGCCTGTTGTCTATGTTGGAGTCGTTGCTGGTGTAAACAGGAAGTGTAGGCGCCCAGAATGCTACTGAGCCGGAGGTGGTTGCACACTAGCAATGCTGAATTTGATGTTTTGGATATTTTTATGGGTTCAAATTGTTCTCTCAGCCATCAGCAACATGCATTTAGATTATAGGCATGGCTTGTGCCTGAAGTGGAAACCTGTGTGCAGAAATAGTAACTTCATCCACATGGAGTTAATGCTCTCACCTAGCTAGCCAAGTGCTCGACCATTTTAGACCGTGATCCCTCTCTGCTTTGTTGGAAAGACATGAATATGTGCAGTTGTGTTCCACATGGTTGGCGATGATAGTGTGCTGCTGATTTTTACAACAGCCCCAGAATAAAGGGGAGAACCCGAGTGAGAGCGCTTAGCAAGCCATACAGGACTCATTTGCACCGTATAATCCACCATGAATCCACAGATTAACACCCATAATTACACTAACATGACTAAAATGTCATGCGTATTTGGTTTTATTTGCACATCTAAACATGTGCATCCTTCGCTTCGCCTGCCAACCTTCGCAGAGGGACAGCCAATCGGGGCGCACAACAATCATAATATCTTTTCCTGCATAGTCTACCATCTGCTCAAGAGATATTCCTGATGAAATGTGATCGTACCTGCTGCGGTGCTGTTTCTGACACAGTCGTAGTTTTACTGTGGCCAACATGACACAGAACAGACAAGCGCTGCATGTACGAAGCCAACAGGGGGTTTTCACATTAACCTCTCGCTCATGTTTGTGTGCGTGCGTCACGTGCAGCCGAACAAATCTGGGACTATTTTACCACTTGTTGACTGTAATTTCATCTTTGTGGCCGATGCCAGCTGCAGTAATTGAGGGTGTTTTTTAAGGAAAGAGGTCTAATGTGCAGGCTTGCAGAGCATGGCGAGCGTGTTGAGAGAGCGCTGCTATTTGCAGAGAGAGAAAATTGCCTGACAACTGTATTGCGCTGCCTGTGAGTGATGTTGCCATGAGGAAGTACGCCCATACAAATAGGTTCTGTCTTTAAGCTGTCACTCAGTCATCCATCACCCTGTGTATTTACTCCCTGGTATTAGAAAATGCTTATTTCTTGGTGGCCATGTTTATTTCGCTCTAGAGGCGTCACTGGAGGGCTTTTAGCCTTCATCTCCCTGTGTGTCCAGAATGATGTACATCTCCACTCAGGTGAAGGGTTTTCATTATCCTCGCTTTTTCCACACGCTCTAACTCTCGTCCACTTTGTCTGAATCTCAGCGCTGATGTCCTGGACATCTTCAAACTCTTCCATATTTTTCTTGCGCAGACGGCCAAGATGCTATCAGGTCGGCGAAGATTTGCAGCATGTCGCTCCAAATGTGTTATACTTAGGCCCCTGCTGCGCTCAACTTAAGATGCTAGTAATAGAAAACATGTTGCCATGAAAAAAGAAAAGGGGGGAAAAAAAAGAACACCAGGGTTCAGTGTTATTTTGGTCCTTTTCATTTTCCACATTAGCCATTCCTCCGAGTGAGTCGTGCTCCTGTAAGGGGCAGAAGTCTGGAAAGTTCTGGAAAAGGTTATGGCGAGTTTTTTCCACCGGTGCAGATTGTGGATGGTGTTCAATCAGTTATTGCGGGTCAAAGTTTTTTACTACCCCACCGTGATCTGATTCAGAACCGTGCTTTAAATACTGAAAATCCATTACTGTAAAAATGAAGGGCTGAAATAGAAGCGACATTTATTCTTTAAAGCTGATCCGACAAACTCAGAGAAGAGAGATGGAGGAACAGTAAAAGTTTGGCATGGAGCTCATAAGCACATGGCAAATACATTGGGGTTGTACAGCAATAAAGAGCAGCGCGTGGGTGTGTGTGTGTGTGTGTGTGAGGGTGTGTGTGAGAGTGTGTTTGCATTTTCAGTGAGATTTGGACAAAGGTCCAGATCTCATCTGCGGCTGTGTTGCGAAAAACAAACAAGTGGGATTCAAACGTACGGACAGAAATATAATATTAATAACCCTAATTAACTCATTCGACACACCGATGCATCAAAATGAATCATCAGAGGATTACACCAATCTGCCATAACATTATGACCACAGGCATATGAAACTCAGATTATATTATGCCGTTCTAACTAGATTATAACATTTATTATTTAGTCACAATTAACCCCAACAGTGTGTGTGTGTGTGTGTGTGTGTGTGTGTGTGTGTGTGTGTGTGTGTGTGTGTGGGAGGGGAACTTTGACAAGGTGTAAAGTTTTGACGGATAGACGACTGGGTCAGAGCATCTCCCAACCTGTGGGGCTTGTTGGGAGTTTGGCATTTGCACCGCTTAGTACTTACCAAAATGATCTAATTGAATGACAACTGTGATCCGGCAACAGGGTCATGGGTGTCCAAGGCTCACCGGTGCATTGGTGAATCTCACAGAGGAGCTGCTGTAGCACAAAAAGCAGGTCTTGATGTAGAGGTGTGAGAACACACGATGACATCACAGAGATCATTTTTGTGGTAAAGATAGTACCTACACACTATTAGATAGGTGGTTTTAATGTTATGGCTATTAGGCATGCAGTATATGGCTGTCTGTACTGAAAGTTGTATTTTTTTTTACATCCACTGAGGTTATGAAAGCTGGTTTGAAATCAAGTTTCACTGATTTCATGAAAAATGTTTTTCTTTTTACACATAAAACGTTTGATTAATAATTCTGAAACTTGGTGAAAAGGTTGTGAATGTGCCATGGAAAAAGAATCGATCAAAGTTCGGAGTGTATCTGGATAAAAGGACGGATCTATGAATTTCTGTCATACCGTTTCTTCGGTCGCGGCTTGAAATTATATTTTTCCGCATTTTTATCAATTATACGCAGTATAGATAAATTGCTCGGCAGATTATTGTGAAACTTGTTGGAAGTGTGAGTCATACTTAAAAAAAAAGAAAAATATCACATTAAAATACGAGACACTAAAATAATAAGAGCAGAATAAAATCATTTTACCGTTAGATAATATGTAAGAATAAAAATTAAAAACAAAAAATCTGTTTGCGATATCATTAATTAATAATTTTGTACGTTCAAAAACCCCTGCACTAGTGGATCTAGATGGTTTTAGTTAAAAATCTGGCTGCACAGATGAAGACTTGGATCCGTTCTCATTTAATTTGTTAGCGGTTTTCATGGCCCACATGTCTGGAGGGGATACAGATTAGACTTTAATTTAGTTAAAATGCACTTTATTGCGTACACTAACTGTTATATCTGGTTCAGAATTGCAGTCGGTATCTATCTAGTCTGAACAATCCTGCAGGTCTGTTCAGCATACCTCAGGAAATGGTCCAATGGTTGAGGGGAAATTTTAAGGAAGTCATAATTAATCGCTGTATCCGCCCCTTTTTTCTTCCTTACACAGTTTGTTGGTCAGTTGGCGCCTCTGGTACCAAAATATACGAATAAAAGACTGAAAATGTGAGTGCTTCGTAATATATTGGTGATAATGGGGCGTTTTTTCGGGCCCATTTCTCGTACTTCCACCATTATTCCCCCGGTGGGAGGAGAGTAGATGCCCATAGGCAGGAATGTAAGCGACGGTCTTTCGTCTCTAAGCAATCGACTAGAGTTAACCTCGCCTCTCTCCTGATGTCCGGAAAGGAAAAGCGGTTATAAATAAAGAATGGGAGAAATAGGTGCCTTTATATGGTTTTTTTTTATATTTTAAAGCTATGAGCTATCCATTGCTTACATAGGTATACACTTTAAAAGAATGATAGGCTCTTTCACTCGTGAGCACGGAGGTCAAATACCTCGCCTCCAGTCTGCTCTCAAAGTTTGATTCACTATTCCCGAATTAAAAATAGTTTTCTGATAAACACGTGTCACATTTTGTCAAGTGGATTGTGCGGATCGTTGACTTAAATGACCGAAAGCAGCCTGGAAAATGTGCCGTGTCGCTGCTCGTCTGGCTGGAGGGGCTGCATGTGTTGCGTGTTGCATCTCTGGGCTGATGGCAGACGGGGTCGGCTGATATACGGTGCTGTATGTACAGTTCACATGAGGTAGCCGGGCCTTCTTTTGATAAATGTGGGAAAAGGGGAAGTGGCTGGGGTGTGTGTTATCTTATCTATGTTCCCTCCAAGCCACTGACTGCGCCGTGTCCCGGGAATGACAAGCACAGTTGCGTGTGTGGTAGCTGGCAGCTGCCTTCAGGCCTGTCTCTTCATACAAGCGAATGAGCCTGAGAGACAGTGCAGAGGCTTCAGCTCCTTGTCCCCCAGGGAGTTCCGCTGCTCCATGAGTTGAAAGGTACAAAACAGTACCGAGAGAGAGGGATTATTTAAAGGAAAGTGCAGTGGAATCGCTCTCCGTTTAGAGGCATGCATTTGGCTCCCGATTCAAACGTGTAATGAGTTCCTCCAAAAAACATACTTTATGGGACAAGTTGGCTTCGAGAAACTCTTGAGAAATGAGATCCATTATTGGAAAAAGGTGAAACCTCATCTGGCCAAACTGCACATAATGAAAAAAGCTTACATTGACAGAACATTTTTACATGTTGGATTGCAGCAGAAGCGATTGATGACTTTTTTCCACTCCCTGAAACAAATGCATTCCATCTTCGGATCGGACGTTTTCTGGTGCAACCTTCTACCTCCGTCAAAAACCTTTTCAACATGGGGCTTTTAGACTGAACGAGCTGATTGACTGACTGGTGGACTCTGGCCAGTGCGTCCCCGTATGAACCGTCTGTATCAGAAAGGCCTTCGCTGCGGTGGGAGATAAGCCCCGCTCTCTCCAACGCCGCAGTAAGTGGCCTGTGTTCGGGTCGTACACTCTGCTCATATCCAGTTACCTCCTGATACACATGTTATTAATTCAGATTAAATCCCCGGTGCGATGGAGCCAGTTGCCTGTAGATTTCTTTCCTCCCTCCTCAAAAAAACCCCCAAACTATGAAGATGAGATCAGTGGTAGTAAACAAGAGAACCTGGCGCGACTTTCAAAAATGCAGTTTACATTTCAGCAGCTTTTACAATCAGTTACATGTTGAAATATTAAATAAACGTTGGAGTGGGTGGTCCAGTTGCTGAATGTTGCGTCGAAAAAATTTCATGAATGGTGCCGTCATTGATGTTTATTGTCCAGAAACACGGAACACCCGGGCTTTAGATTTTATTGGAATTAATGAACGGAGCAAAAAAGTCTTGCAAGTGTAATGTCAGCAGGTGAATTCCTGGGCGGTGAGGCAGGCGTCTGAAGACCCCGGATTCTGACCGGACCTTCACTTCGGAAGAAATAGTGACCCTGAAAATCATCCGTCACTTAGTCTTATCCAGAAATATGTCTGGGACTGGAAACACTTGAGAAAACATAGGATCTGTCCTTTTATACTTCTTGGCTGCCGGTGGCTCGGAGAGCCTCCTCTGGGGAAGCATCTCTTTCCACTCAGTTTCCACTCAGAAGAAACCAAAATACATCCTGACCGGGCTACGGGGATCGTGAAATTTCAGACGGTGTGTATTCAAGGGGGACAGAAGCCCAGGCAGCGCGGATTTGTTTGAACCGAGGAACAAACTGGAACTGCTGAGATGGGGAAAAGGATTTGGTTTGAATTAACACCAGGTTGTTTTAGCTCCCAAACCAAAGTCTTATCCACGTCTAACTCCAGATCATTCTGGATTTCGGTCACTGCCATTATGCCGGAGGAGTTCCTGGTTCGACTACCATGATCCTGAATACTTTCATCAATATTGCAAATGATCATTTGTCATATCATTGTTACCGTTTCCAGTATTACCATTGATCAGAGGTCATATCTATTCACAGTTTCAACATCATGTGCTACCGGCAGACTCAACAAGGTAGCCCTCCGGTACGAGGCCGCCAACGATGCCGGCCCCCACGCCTTGACAGCTGTGAGATCGCTCTCATCTCCCCCTCCATGTCTTGTAATGCAACTGGCCTTATTTATTAATTAATACCTAAAAAAATGAGGGATCACAGAGCAGTTTTTGTCCGGCGTGTTGGCTCTTCTCCTGAAGCCTTCATCACTCACTTTGTTTATGTGGCCGTTGTCTGGCCAAAATGTAGTGTGATGTCATCTTAAATACAAGACGGGTGAATCACGTTAGCAATGTTTTTCTTGGCCTTCATCCAGTTAGTATCCCTAAAGCACTCTTTAAACACAGTTTTTTTGCGAACATTGCCTGCCTTATATTCAGAAATACTTCCAAATAATAAATGATGCTTCACGCTCCTCAACTGTCTGATTCTCTTGTATTTGATGATTATTTTATTTGATCATTTTCAAATTTTCATACCCATATAGATCTTTGAGCAAGGAAGAGTTGGATTGATTTTTGAGAACGGACGGTTGAATATTTAAGTTTTTGGGTCATCATTTCTCAACTGTTGGTTCGATTTAGTCAAAATGTGGGGGTAAAAATGAATCGACTCAAGGAGATTTGTGATTTATATATCATATATCACTCTTGTTGTTCATATTTCACTCACTAGGGGGAGCTTTTTTTCTTCCTACAAGAAACAGTTGCATGGATATGACTTCACATTGACTTTGAGGAGTTCAATCAGGGGGGATTGCTTGTAAAAGCAGACGATCGGGGGCTTTCTGGGGATGTAACATTGCTGTCGGAGAGGAGTTTTATCTTTGCTAGCAACAATGCGATAGACTGGACCCGATGTTTGCATCATTCATCACTCATTCATGACAAAAATCCCTTTTTCTTACCAGACGTCTGCGATGAACGCAGGGAAGACGACAAATGACGGAGGAAGATAAACAAATAAAGGAAACATGTACTGTTTATTGTACTGCAGAATGAGCGGGGGGCAAGTTCACCTACCACCTGTGGTGCTCTTATTTTTTTTTGTAATAGCTGTAGAAACGGTGCAGGAGATAAATTAAGCAAAATAAACCCCTTACAATTTTTGGGAAAAATAAGTGAATCGGCCAAAACTTTATACTGGCATTAAATAACAGTCACACATTCTGTTAAATTTTTATTGCCATTAAATCCAGATGTTCATTTATTGGAGCATTCAGGTATTGTTGGCCCTGTAGCCTCATCAGGAACTCTCTAAATTCGTAGGCCTCGGCCTTGGTCCCGATGCAGCTCATTAAACTGTGATTATACTGCTCCCAAGGGTGTAGGCTCAGGAACAACTCATTACCAAAGTAGAGCTCATAGAACGGATCGTAATAATGCGCTGTTCCTCCAATCACTCTCATCTGCTGCGCCAGTTTGTCTCCGAACAAAGAACTATAGAAAGTTTCAACAGGAAACCAAGCTAAGGAGAAGATCCTGGACTTCAGTGTACCATAGGGAGTTACAGGCTATCGGCATCCGGATTAGAGGTTGGCTGACCTCACCTGCCCTCCTTTCCATTCTGCGCCCGGCTATTAATCTGCTCCAGCTCAGTAAACTGCTTACTTACTGCAAGCACTTTATCGCATTCTTTAGGGTTATTAACGATGCTCCTGTTAAATGCAAATCTGGACAATTACTTACGTTAGACAAAAAGCTTTTTTTTTAAGACTTAAAAACACATAAATAAAGAGGTTAATAATCAATAGATATCCGGAAAAATACAACACATATCCAGAAAAGATATGTTGAGTAGTATTTGTGATGGGCTCCAGAAACAGAACCAACCATCAGACCTGTGACTGTGGAGACGTCACGGACGGCGGGACAGAAGGAACCCATTTTTATATCTTCCATATTTTGTTTATGAAGATGAATATAAATTACTTCCGCTTGCCAAAGATCAAGTTTGAAAGGCAAGAATTGTTCTTAGGTAAGTCTTTGTTAGAGTGATCGGGAAAAAAAGTCATTTCAGGTGATTTCATAGAAAGAAAAACAGGCATTAATTCATTCTTTCTCAAAATTCTGATTATAGGGAGACATCAAAGTCATATTGATTTATTTTGTTTAACCAAAGTCTTCAATCTTACTTTTAATCAAAGCTTACAAGTTGCTTTTGTTAAGCACTCTGGTAAAAAAAACCCAATTCCCTCTGGAGAGACGTAGAGTATGAGAGGGACAAATGAGAAGTAGGCATAGTTTTATTCTGTATAGATATAGTCCTTTGTGATTGGACCCAGGGCAGGAAGTAGATCCCCAACAGAAGCTGTGTGAGGAAACATGTGCTGACAGCGGGAAGGAGAATTCCCCCTTGACTTGAGATGCTGGCGATGGTGAATTGGTTATCCGAGGATTTGTTTGGAGATGGTGGTCAAGGATGAGGCGGTGAACGGGTGGATGTGGGTTGGAAATCTTTGCCAGACTGAAGTGACGACTGAGAGAAGGAGGGAGAGAGAGAGAGAGAGAGAGAGAGAGAGAGAGCACAGTTAAAGCTTGCCATGTAACAAAAGATTGGCTAAATTACAAATAGGACAGAACATGATTGGATGAAAAGGGAAATGGGTTGGTGAAGCATAACAATTGCGGGAAACTGCTTGCGGCGTCGAGAGGATGCACAGAGAAAAAGTCTTCCTGGCTGAACTTTCACTAAGCTTCAGGATTGTTATTGATTTCCTCATCTAATGCTGGAGGCGTGGTGGTCACATGTCGTGTCAAAAAAATTTGAACAGTGGGGCCGCGGGAACATCAGCACGCCACTCGTCTGTAACCAATGGAGAGCGGCCATGAGACAGGGCGTGAGAGCGCGAGAGAGAGAGAGAAGAGAGAGAGAGAGAGAGAGAGAGAGAGAGAGAGAGAGAGAGAGAGAGAGAGAGATGCAGCTTCACATGCTGGTATGATAAAATAAAACTAACCTCAGGTTCCATCGCAGCACTAGATAGTGAGAGGAGGAGAGTCTCTGCCTCAGCTTGTTCTGGACATTCATTTTCTGTCACCTCTCACACTGGACATTAAAGAAACTGATTTTCCCAAGACAGTCTTTATTGTCATTAATTAACAGATATCAACAAATTCAGTATTGTCAGGATAATACCAGTGTTTTTGTCATAAATAGTAGATAATTATTATACGTGAACTTTTGTTCACTCTAATCAAAAACAGCTGGATTATATATATGTTTAGATATACATATTTTAAAGGTTAAATTTCAGGTGGGGGTGTGGTCAGCAGACCAACGGGGAGGGCCAGATCACGGTGTATTACCACCATCCAACAACTGGGAACAAACTGGCCTTGAGTAACTCCTGTGGGTGACGGGAAACTCAGATGTTCCCACTGTGACATTCGTGTGAGTAAATCAAGGTGGAACTTCACATTGTGTTCACGTCTAGGAGAACACAATGTCACTGTTGTCCGCAATGTTGACAATAAACACAAAATCTCTGTTAAAGATGGAAAGAAATCTACGAGACGCAGAACTAGTGTAAACAGAAGGAACTCCGTTACGTCAAGCTCCATTGAACTATTCCACCTAAACCACTTTACTTCTGTTAATCACTGCCATCTCATCAATCTCTCCCTGTCTGGACCTTTGTTCGTCTTACTCCTGCTTGGTATTTCAAACTGGCAGAGATTAGAAGTGGTGTCGAGTATCCTGCTCTATGTCTGCACCCGCAACCGTCCTCCCGTGTTCTGACAGTCATTAATGTGTGCAGATAATGCCGAGTGTTAAAGCCCCTAATGGAGAGCCGGGCCGAATGTATGCCAGACCAGGCATTCTTTCGGCAGAGTGTACAGGATGTTACTACAATACCTTTGACTGGTGCCAGAACAAAGGTACTGGTCTCGATGGCAGCGGAGCGCAGTGGATGCCGGGCTCAGTACCGAGACAGATGAAGCGGGCCGAGGAAACAATGGATTATTAAACCACTACGTCGAGGGGAATTCTGTCTGCACTAAAGTATGAAAGTCATTTAATCTTCTGTTGCTGTGACACATCGTGTTTGTATTTGTCTAAATGGGCTAACTTGTGGCACATTTTTTGAAATCATCCATCTAAGCAACAAAGAGTTTTTCTGTTTTGCCGTCTCGGTATCTTTAGACCCTTCCTCTGTGGGTCTACAGATGGCATGTGGGTTCTTCAGACTCCCGCTTTGGTCCAGACTCAATTACTATTGAATGGGTTGACATGAAATTTCCTGCAGCCATTTGTGGTGAATGAATGACTTTGTTGATCCCCTGACTTTCCTTCAAGCGCCATCATGACATTGACAATTGCGGTTTTGAGAGTCTCAACAAATGTCATGACATTTGGTGTACACAATTATTTCCCCCAATTATCTAATCACTGGAATCTGCTCCTCCCTTGACTTTTCATTCTCACACTATGAAAAATTGGAGATTTTTTCCCTCTCCTTCATCTTTGGGGCTTCATCAAATGCTTTAAAAGAATCTCAAACACGCACACGCTCCGCCATTGGAGTTCTGGAGTTGCGTTGCGTGCCGGTTGCAGCGATGAACGCATCACATCGTGTGAATCTCTGGAGGGGCAGCTGTAAACAAAAATGACAAAGACGCTGTTGAGATGAGGCTATTTTGTAATGTCGAAACCAGAACACAGAACGTAAGAACAGCTGGGAAGATGTGCATCACATTTGGCTATCTTGGTTCTGTTTGGACATAATCGTCCAGATTTGGACCTCAAATGTCCGGACCCAAAACGCAGACACACATGAGTCTGTGAGTAAAGTTCTTTGATTAAAGTTCAGATATTAAAATCACATGAAAAAAAAAAAAAAAATCCTAAAACTGGAATAGTAATCCAACAATCCAAAGAACAAAAAAAGGTCCAAACATGAGGAGCAGGAGAAATTCAACAACAAGTAAACTTACCGATCTCTAAAAACACTGGGACTGTGAAGAGAAAACACACAACCTAACAGAGAGGAACAGGTGAGGACAGGGAACAGGTGAAAAAACACTCATTGACCTGGAAGGGAAACAGATCAAAAGGAACACAGAAACCACCAAACCAGGACCACTGACAGTAAAACTTCAAACTCAACAAGAACCAGACAGAACCTTTCACCATCCCCCCCGTCACTTAGGGGGTTCGGGGTCAAACGGGGTCACTAGGGCCACATCTGTTCGATTTTCAATACAGGTTTTTCAGAGGGAAGAGAGGTCTCTGTTGTCACCTGGGACTCTCCTGGCCTTCCGCCTGCTGCACTGGGATTTTGGGATGGAAGAGGAGTTCAAGGCCCACTCTCGGATTTGTCTAAAAAAACCGTTCTGTGATGAGGAGTTGCCCAATCTACCAGATGTGTCCCGCCCATCCATCCATCCATCCATCCATCCATCCATCCATCCATCCATCCATCCATCCATCCCTTCATTCTTTTTCTCTTGGCTTTCAGGGAGTGTTCCCAAGCTGGGTTTTCACACCATGGCAGTTCTGGGCAGTCCGCTGCACAGACACAGCCTGACAGATTAGCCATTGGGCTCGCCGACATTCAACACTTTTTTATTGCTGTAACTACATTTTAGTCTCATGGTTGTAGTTTTTTTGACAACAACGCTACACGTTGAACAAGTAACAGTTAGTTTCATCTTACAGCCGAACGCGGCATCCGTCGATTGGTTTGAAGTCCGACACACTGCATTTGAGTAAACCCATAACGCCATAATAGATCAGGGACGATAAAAAAGATGAAAGGTTGCTATGACTACCGAACCTTGAGGGTACTTGTGGTACTGCAGGTGGACTGAGAGACTTTATGAATTGCTGGTTTATTAACTTTATTGTAAGATGTGAAATTTAAAAACAAGCAAGTACAAGTACAAACATTATTATTATTATTATTATTATTATTATTATTATTATGAATAAATTATATTCAGTATTGGTATTTTCAAGAAAGCTGCTCAGAGCAACAAACAGAAAATCTGGAAAAATATTGCATCAGCAGAAATACTTAAGGTAAAAATATTGCAGAAAAAAATAAACAACCAAATTACCCTCAGAAAGCTAAATTGCGAATACACAGTTTAATTCTTATTTCGTGGTGACAAGAAAGGGACGAGAGAGAGAGAGAGAGAGAGAGAGAGAGTTTTGCACCGATCAGGGGTTACTTCACTTTTTTTCAATGGGTTACATTACAGAAAAAGTTTTTCTGTCAGAAGAATTTTTCGTCTTTGCCCGATGAAGTTCGACCTTATAGCATGTGGACTTTCTTACATATCTCCATTCACTGGTATATTCTGATCCGGGTGTTTCCTCAGAGACAGTAGATGCCTCCATTATGACCCCATTCGGAACATTCCTTCCGTTAGGTTTCCTGTACTTTCTCCAAACGGTACGTTTTATCAACGTATTTATGCTCTAAGGCACGGCAGGAATGGGCCGAAACGGGGCATGACAGGATCCAGATTTAAATACACTGGGCTGCAGTCACATACCACACATGCCAGCCTGCTTGAGTAACGGGGACACTAGGGCTTTAAAAATGGAAAGTTCCGCACAGAGACAGTGTGAAATATGAGGGATTCTGCAGAGCCTAGATGCAGGACAGAAGCCCAGAGGAGCACTCCACCTCATTCCGGAGAGAGCTCATGTGTCATCTTCTCCGGGTCGGACTCAAGTGTTATACAGTACTGGATGTACACCATGAAAGGGTGGTAACCGTCGTCCTGTTAACAGAACCGAGTCTGTGCACCGGATGTGTTTATTTTAAAATCTCCAGTAATTACTTAACTATGCCTTAAAGATATGCTCCGCAGAAGAAGAATGCCGTGTGTATATTTGGAGTAAATGCTGAGATAGTTACAGTCAAAACACTATATAGCAGCACTAATACACCCCTGACATTAAAAATGAACGGCTTCCTGGCACTAATGTGCTGGAAAGTCGTTCAAGGGAGACCTCGGCTCTCGTTTTCTATCAACGTTACACAGAACATTTTCGGATCTGTGCTGTTGAGAGCCGGGGGTTGCTGTGCCATCGGGAGAGATTTCAAACAATGAACAGAAGGGGTTTCCGTTGCTTTATGATGGAGAACCTGAGCCGTGGCCGTCTGCCATCCCTGGTGAACAGACCCCAGTTAACAAGAAGGGGCTGGCAGCAAATGCAACAGTATGAAGGCGAAGTCTCGGAGGAGAAGCTTTCCCTGTGAGCTGGTTGTTCTTGCTGAAAAGACCAAATAGCCGGGTCCAGTTGTGTGTTTGATCCATTAGAAGCGGGTCCAGGGAACTCATTTCAATGGTGGGGAAGAAGAACCTCACAAACCTCAGACGATGGAAGGGGACGGCGACTAAAACGACGGTGTTGAGTTGAGATGATTTTGTTTCAGTCAGGAGGGACGAAGGATGAAGAAGAGATCAAAGCCCTTTACTGCAGATGATCTGTGAGGAAGTCCATCAGGGGATTGATGAAGGACGCGAGGACGGTGAGGAGGAAGGAGGACGCGAGTACCGGCAGCATGAAGGAATTGAATGATTGAAAAGAATCGTGTCGAAAAAGATAGACGGCAAAACGATAGACTCACGACGAAGGTGTGTCTAGGTGATATCGTCAGATGTGGACGGCCAATGGGAACGGCCGATATCCATCGACACCCCAGGGTGCCCCGCTTCACATTAGCCCCGGTGTAAAAGAGGGTAGTCCTCCCTACTGAACTATGGCTAGAGCCTCATTCATGTCATTCTTTTCTTTAACCATAACCTTCTCCTTCTCCAGACTAAGAAGAGATGAGGTGGAAATTATTAATCACATATTTTGGGTCGATCAGAAACACAGTTTCTTTTTTTTGACAGTAAAAACGCAGTTTAGATTTAAACCTTAACTGACAAAAAAATCTTAATTTATTTTCATCCGCAAAAAAAAACAAAAAAAAACGTTAAACTGTATATTTTCCTAAATTTCAATCCGAATGTTCTGATCAGGCCCGTCTCGCCTGCTCCACTGTGGAGGTGGAGCGTGAGCGCCAGTTTGGTTCCATCTCAACCTGTTTCTCAAACTTTAAACGGGTGAGAGGCCCGGCTCGATGGCTTTGGGCCGGACGCGGTTCCAGAGAATAATCAGAACATTCTCCATGTCAGGATGTGTTCTTTAGATTGACATGATCGGACCAGACGCTCTCTGCAGAGCCGCATTCTTAATCATACGACCTGTTTTTCTATCAGATAACCATCACATGAATATTAAAGGGAATAAGAGCGAAATAACAAAAAAAATAAATAAGAAATGTTGTTCTTGGCTCCATGAGAAGAATTAAATGTCACTTTTCATTGACCACAACTGAAGCGCTCTTCGGCTGAAAGCAGACTAAAGTGTTGCCTAGAGTTGATATTACCTAAATGTGCTAAAACCAATAAGGACACACTAAAACTGAACGTAGGATAAATAACGCAGCGACTTAACGCTGACGGCGAGACTTTTTGAAATGACGTGTTCAATTTTAGTCAAGGGGTTTCAATGCAGTCTGAAAAAGCAGCAAAATGAAAGTTTCTTTCCTTTTCTCTCTCTCTCACACACACACACTCTCTCTCTCTCACACACACACACTCTCTCTCACACACAAACACACACACACTTCGGGGAAGCTTGTTTTTTTCACAATTTTGTGTGACTGACTAATCAGGGGAGGTCCAGACTCCTGCCATATGCTGAGCCCACAGGTGCAAGAAGCTGACAGCTCTTAACCACTGGGCACATTCGGTTTTATCACATGACCCCCTTTTGATTCTCAACCCAAAGTGTTGAGTTAAAAGGCACGCCATTTTGTGATTTCTTTTTTTTTTTTTCCTTTTGTAAGCGTCCAGCTAACAGGAGGGTCATGTTGTCAGAAGACTGTGCAACCACGCAACAGTCAGAGGCGTCATGTGGTTCGTCTCTCGCCAACCTTCTCCCCAATCCAGTCAAGAAGACTTCTCATATCTGCCAAAACAGCCAAAGATCTTCTATTACCGAGTGGAAGAGAATGACCTCCAACAAACGTTGAAATGACTTCCTCTGTAGTTTTTCATTTTTTATTTTTACAAGCACTCAAATAACAGTTTTGAATCATTTATAGTTTAACCTATGAGCGCCCCACGCGCCGCTGAGTTCCAGCGGGTGGGCTCCCGTTCTGCTGGGGGGGGGGGGGGGTTCGGGTCCGGGAGGTGACACCAGCCAGCGGTGAGTGAATGCAGACGCCGCACCTGCAGAGATCTGAGCGAGGAGGAGAAGCTCCCCACACCCCTACCAGCTGCCCGAGTTCCACCCCCGCCCCCCTTTGCGTTAGCTTGTCAGCGCTACTCCGCTCGGCGGCGGCTGCACTAATAACGATCCTTCCGCAAGTTCACCCAACAAATCTTTTTTACGACGTTTTTTCTGTTCGAGATGCCGTTTTTATTCTCACCTCCCCAAAATGTTTTGTGATGAAGACCTCCGCAGAGATCGGCACGTTGATCGCGGAGGTCTAGATCGTGTCGATAAGGTTCTTTCACTCAATGAATTAACTTCTTTGCACCTTCTTCTATGAAAATAATGCCAAGCCCCTGTTATCTGGTCTGTAGATTGAAGGTCATTTGAAAGGTTCTCTAAATCTGAACCGTTCTCAAGTGGATTTTATAATGAAGCTTTTTTTTTTTTTTTTTCCCCCTCTATTAAACACGATATATTTTTTACAGCACAGCAAGATTTCTTTTGGAGGATGAGATGTTAACTTTTTCAACATGCTCCATAATTGTCCTCCAGTCCAGATTGCCTACATCTTCTGGGGGTTGACACACGAGGTAGACGCGGCGAGTCAGCATCTCAAAGAGGCCCCAATGAAATTATTTGAACCATATGATGAGAATGAATAATTAATACGCGCTCTGTTCGCCCGACTCGCAGCTGTACACGCTGATTAAAAACATTTACCGCAGCCTTTGAACATTTTTAGAGTGATTAAAAGCATGGAAGGGCTTTTCACCGGGATCTGGACGTCCCATCTGAAACCTCATCTCTGGGAAAAAAAAAGGAAAAAAAGGTTGCAGAATTTAATAAACAGTAAAAGTTTGAAACAAGGCTACTCTGACAAATATTGTCTTTGGAGCGCTGCCAGATTCCTGCGCCGATGATTGAGCCAGAGGCAAAACTCATCCAAAGCCCAGAGTACTCTCAAGTGGGCCTGAGTGTTGTTTTGGAGTTTGAGGCAAAAGTGAATAGGCCAATGGCTCCCTGTGAGATAAGCTAACATAATCCACTCCACGTAGAAACGCAGTGCAGCTCCGATCTGTCTTTCTTTTCAAAAAATGTACACCGAATGATGCTTTTGTTGCATTTTGGGGTGGTTTTCTTAGCTTATTTCCCGCATGCAGGTAATCCTGCTTAAGGCCAAACTCATCTAGCTTGGTATAATCATTAATGTAGTGTGTGCCGCCCCTTTACTGCTCTATATCCTGTTCTTTGTGTATGCTTTCATTCACCAGGAGGGACTTTCTGGGTGTTTTACGCTCGTGTCAGGCCGCTTTCACATCAAGCAGCAGCGTTTTCAGGAAGTACCAGATGTTTAGTAGCTTATGCTTCAATTGTCACACACTTTTTTTTTTTTTTTTTCCTCCAAACCTGTAAATGCCGTGCCGATTGCTGATGCCGATTGCTGATGCTGATTGCTGATGCTGATTGCTCCCTGTCTGCAGAAAATTGCACGGAAATTTGCATGTATACATATCCGCCATAAGATTATAACCACTGACCGGTTAAGTCGGGATGATCTCGTTACAATGATACCTGTCAGTGGGTGGGACATAGATTAGGAAATGTTCATTTGATGTGTGGGAAGCAGGTAAAATGGGAAAGCATAATTATCTAGTCAATTTAAAACAGTGACAATGGTCAAATTGGTGGTTGAACAACTGGGTCAGATCGGTTGGGAAGCTTTTTTTTTTTTAATTCTAAACAAAAAACACAGGGCAGAACCCTCGAGCAGATCCAAGACTCAGGGTGGACCACCTACTGCCATGATTGTGGACTGCAGTGGCCGGGGATTCATGTTTCATGTTAGTAACTACAGTCACTTTAACAGGACAAGCTTCACGCTCGAGCATTCTAACGTCTCTCTACGCCGGTCACAATTATGATATAATCACCTGATTGTGTTTGAGTTACTTCCGCTGTTTGGTATAAAATAAGGTGGGTGAAACACAAATACAGTTCCTTCACTACTTCCGCGTCGTTTTCCTTCACTTGATGTCCGTCTGCCAGCCGTCTGGTTGTCCTTACTCTGCTATAAATGGAAAATTAAATTAGCCTTTTTTGCACCACTGAATGTTTATCTCTCAAGGTGCCTAACTTTTTCAATGAGCAACAATCAGAGAACATCATGGATCATTTAGCGGCTTCGCCCAACACCGCAGCAGAGTTCCAAGGGCACATTTTTACGGGAACAGTTAGACGTTACGACTGGAACCACACTCGTGTCTGTTCACACTGTGGAGCTGCAACCAGCTGCCTGTTAGCTTAGCTGACCATAAGTAGAGAAGAAAGGGAAAACGGCTAGCTTGGGTTTTTTTTTTTTTATTCCGGATTTAAACGGTGCTATTTGCTGGGAGCAGTAGTTCTTCCATCTGATCGGCAAAGTTCTTTGGTTCCCCTGATGAACTATTGTACCATCATGTTGTTGTTGTTGTTGTTGTTGTTGTTGTTGTTGTTGCATCTGTCAATCTGGTCGATACAGGATTTTGACTTTGAGTGGTGCCTGGTTTCCTCCAGACACCACGTCTAGAGTTGTGGTCAAAGAGTTCAGTCGTGGTCTCATCAGACCGGAGACACTTGTTTCTGACAGATGGAGAGTTCTTAAGGAAACTCAAAGCGGGCCTTTTCGGTGTCTTTCTGCGAGAAGAGGCTTCTTTCTGGTCGGCCATCTGCTACTTCCTCTCATTTCCACACTGGACCTTCCGGAGCTCAGCCAGAATCACCACCGGGTTCTTGGTCACCTCTCTTATCAAAGCGCTTCTCCCCCGATCGTTCAGTTCGCCTGGAAGGAGAACTCTAGGAGGAGTCCTGGTTCTTCGAGACTTATTGCATTAAAAAATGATGGAGGCCACTGGGCTCCATAGAACTTTGAACACAGCAGAGATATTTTCGTGGTTTTCCCGGGTTCTGTGCCTCAGAACAATCCTAAATCAATCTTTATCTCAGCTCACTCAAACCTCATTGCGTCCTTTTTTATTATTTATATACACGGGCGTCTGCCTCCAAATCAGGCCCAACCGATGGCATTTGCAGCAGGTGAACTCCAACCGTCACAAAGAAACGTCTGAGGCACCCGAGTTAAATCTCACCTGTCATTGTAAGGGTCTAAAAAAACCTTCACTTTTCATTGTTTTTAATGGATTTACAATCATTTCTCGGCTACAGCATGAAAAAAAAAAAATAATAATAAAAAAATTGTTAAAAGTGACGGGGGTCTGATTACTTTCTGACACACCCCCGAAAACCACAAAGAAAACTCAAACTAATAAGAGACCTAATAAGACGTAAGAATGACCAGAATGATGTGTCAATGAAGCCGTTTCATTTGTTATAAAAGAGAGAATCTTATTTTTTTTTAGTTTCCTGGGTTTGTGTAAGAACCGATGTTGAACAGTCAGTTAATTACGTTTGTGACGGTGTGGATATGTAACTACCACTGCAGTAAACGCAACTCATCAATCCCATAATAGAGTGTGTCTATGTGTGTGTGTGTGTGTGTGTGTGTGTGTGTGGCTGCAGTAGCCTGGGGTCTTTGTTGTTTTTCCCATGCTCCACTGTCACACAAGCACACAGTAACGTCTCAAGCCAAGGTATTTCCTCTGTCATTATTATCATTATTAATAATATTTCTTCTCATAGCGACCTGGCGAGGACCTTGTGCTCGGCTACACGGAGCTCAGATTTTTATACACAAGTTGTTTACACAGCTGCCGATCCCTCAGAGCCCACGTTTCTGCCCGACTGGCTAACGCAGGGATTTGGGTTCTGTTTGGTACCATCTGAGCTTCCAGCAAAACTTGACAGGATTTGCAGACAAAGGAGGTGTTCAGTCTGGAAAATGCCAGGAGAGGGAGAGAAAGGAGAGAAGAGAGAAGGAAAAGGAGGACAGAAATGAGATGTGAAAGATCCAAGTAAACGAGAGGGGACGTCGGATTAGAGGTGAAGGCGGAGGTGGTTGACGTGGTGAGGGAAGAGAAGGGGGATTTAGGTGTGCGAGGAGGCCGTGAGTGGATCTAGGCCAGCAGAAGTAGCTGTGGGCTGGACAGGAAAAGTGGTAGAAGGGAGGGGGGTGCATGGCGGGAACTCGGCCTGTGAAATGTGGGCATGAGGAAACAGGAAAACAGCAGGTTGAGAGGGACAAAGTACACAGGCTGGCGTTTCTTTCGCAGCAATGTTTAGTTTCTCGCTGATTTGAAAGATAACAAGGCTTCCAATAAAGAGAGTAAGATTTAAAACCGTTCAACACAAAGGCTACAGCGGAGGAATGTAGTATCAGAGGAATGGGGACGACTTACAGAACATCAAACCAAAAGATATTTATCAGACGCATGAAACATTCACGCCATTACAGCTAAGTCCGGGTCAGGACCGGTCCACTGGGCTCTAGATCTAACTCTCAATGCTAAGATGCTAACTTTTCTGTAGCATTAAAGGGGAGTTGAAACTTGTGGACAATCTTTTTAGATTTGATCTCCGAACCGTCAACTTTGATTCTGCACGTATGAATTGGGTTGGTTAAAAAAATGCAACAAATTTGGACTGAAGGATTCTCGCCACAATGTTAGAGATTACATTAAAAACAATTAAAAATACCTTGTTTTTTTCTCCGATGACGGTTTTTGTTTTGTATTTTCTTATTATATACTTATATATTAGTCTCAATGCTATATTTCTGTTCTGTTGTATGCATAAGTTCAGTTACATCTGTGAAGTCGGTGCCCTCAAACGGACCTGTATTCTTATTGAGCCACTAGGTGGCAGTGAAGACTCAAAAGTTTGACGAAAGAACTAAATGGCGACGTTCTCAGACAAACATGTCAACTCTTAACTTTAACTGTTTTTGATTTTCTGCTTTTTAATGTCCCTACCGGAGCTGGTTTATTCAAGATAGTTCGGCGGGTCCAGTGTAATTCTAACAACACGTGTTTGCGACCCGCGGGTGCGTAATTGACAATCAAATACATTTTATGTCACTTTTATCGTTCAATTCTCTGAAGTACGGTATATTACGTTGACTTGAGAAAAATGTTTGTCTCGTTTTCCCAAATTAAATACGCTGAAATAAGTCGATGGAGTGTTGGATGGAGATGGAGAGAAATTTGTCATTTCATGCCTGGGTTACGGCTACACTGCCCCCGATGGTTCACAGTGGTACTGCTCAATTTCTCCTGCATCTATTGGCTCTTTGAAATTCTGCAAAATGCATAAGAAAATAAGCACAGAGTATGAATTCAATCTTTATTTGTCTTAATCTATCTTTATCCATTTTTATATGACTTTAATTTTGATCATAAATAAACCTTTAATGCTAAAAAGAGACTAATCTATTTTTGTATGTAGGATGAGCCTCAAGGTTTTGACATGACACTTGACGTCCTTGCAGTTTGGGAATTTTTGATTGTTAATTCGTCTCAATAAGCTGCTTGTGAGACAACTTTCAACAGACATCCGCATACAAAAAAAAACACAACCGACCAAGACATTTAACACATGGGAAAATCTCAACTCTCCTCACAGATGGTCAAAATGAAAGAAAGGCCAAACAGTCCTATACACTTCTATTTTGTTTTTCTGGTTCAAGCCACACCAAATAACAAACAGGGGGATATCTATGATAGATCTTGCCGAGTTTAGGAAAGTAATATAAAAACATTCCTGGATTTGCCCTTGTATCCGGATCTGCGGGAATATGGAGTGCCGTTTTTCCTGGCCCGTGCCCCATGACCCCATTTGTAGGAAATCCATACGGCATTTTTACATAGTTTTACAAAAACGCAGAAAAGAAAAAGCCATACCTGGCAGTGTAGAAATCCTGGTTCCGCCTTCATATCTGAATCCACTTCAGAGTTTGTGAACTCCCTACCGCGTACCCAAACATTCTTCCAGGATTCACGTAAATCCAAGGAGTCGCCATGTGTAATCCTGCTGAAGGACCAAAACAACCAACAAACAGACCCAGAATAAAACCTCCTGGGCAAAGGAAGAAAAAAAAAGGAAGAAGATGAGACATCAAGATGAATTCCTTAATGGTTTTCCACTTCAGTTAATTAAAGCTGGTGGTCTTTATCCCTCATTATATAGTATTTTTGCCACTCTTCAGTTCCAATTATGCATGCATTCCTTCTTCATTAATCCATGATGCTTGATTACATCTTACTGAGAATGTTTCTTAATGGGACATGTTGATCAGCCACAGAGATAAATACTTAGGAATAATAACTCCGGGGCTTTTTCCACTTCATTTAATGCCAACACTTGATTCCACCCAGAATTCTCTGTATCTCTGACTGAATCGTTTTCACGAATGTCTTGTCTGACCTCCGACTCGGTGCTTTAGGCCCAGCTTTGGGAATTTTTCTCTTCCTTATCTTACTATATTACGCTCACTAATCCCCATAGGGAAAGATACTGCCTTAGAGCCTAATATGCTTTTGTTTGTTAACATATGGTAAATACAGGTTGCAGATGTTTACCACACTCAACTCCTCTGAACTCTACCTGGTTTATTGACCATCTGAGTTAAATTATCAACGGGTATCCAACAGCTAATCTACATAAATATACAATAAAGCCTCCGAGGACGGATGTTTCCTTACTGATCTCGGTTTCCTCTCCAGCACAGAGGATAATTATTCTCCATACGGCACGCTTACACTTGAGGGCCTTTAGGCACTGCCAAAAAATATCAGTTTATAATAAATAAGATGCATGTCCAACCCAGGAGACTCAATACCATCGGATCCAATCCAAACCCTAACACCAATATGTCCTTATATAAACACAGTATATACGTTCCCTCAACCCCCACCCACACAAAAGAAAGATTTTGTTTCCGAATATTGTTTTGAAATCCACTGTCACTGCTCCAGCCACACCGGAACCTCAGTGGGTCCATAATGACACCAAAATGGGAACCAAATGCACCCCCCAGTGGAGTTTATGCAAAACTTGAGGCCCACGCTACAGGAGGCCGTGGATTAAATGTGTTTCAGCGCTGTGCAGGGCCTTGAGTGATAATAGTCTTTGAGGTTTGACATATCCTGTGTGAAATAGAAGCGCTTTTCAGCCATTTCTGATAAATTATAGTTTGCAGGCAAAGACAAAACAGAATGAGAAAATATGTATCTTGTGTGGTGTTACCCAACATTTCCCAACCAAACCCTCAGAACAGTTCATGTTGGGTAACCAGCATTTGTAAATCATGCAGTTTATACCGGTGTCTCCAATCATGCAGAACATGTGCTTGAAATATTCAAACATTCCCTTAAATGTTATGTTGTTATTGACCTAAAATGCAGCATGTCTGGTCACCATTAACACCACTCCCCCTTTTTGCCACTCTGCAGGAATGCTGTGGGTGTTAAACCGCTCTGTGGTGCAGTAAAGGTTAAGACCATTTGTCCCGGTAGGACGGACTGCAGTGCCTTTGCGGAGAGAATGAATGCAGCGTGTGAGGTGGGCAAACACGGCCCTCCAGACCGCCACAAATTAGAGTGTGTGTGGCCTAAAAATGAGTGAACAAGCAGGGTCAAGAACCAAAACAGGGGTTTCACATTCCACGTGGTTAGACGTCGGTGCAGGACACAGTTCATTCTGGCTCATAGGGTGGTAGCCTGAGTTCAAAAAGGAGGATGTGGCTCAAAGGGGGGGGGGGTTCATGTTAATGACAGCTCTGATCTTTGTTCTGAATATTGGAACAGGAAAAGCTCCGGGACTCAGCTGAAAGTTCTCAACCAGCGAAGGTACCGATGCAAAAACACATTTTGTCAAAAAGACGGACGGTGTAGCTCTTGCTGTGGCCGAGGACATCAGACCTGATTCTGACTTGATGCTTCGGGTTCAATAAATGAATAATACGTTATTTACTTAAAAATGTTATTTCCATTAATATTATTAGTTGACAATGTTCTGTTAACAAAAGAAAGCTGGTACGTAGATGTAAAAAATGCTTATACCGTGCTTGTCTTTGGTAATGTTAGGAGTGATGTAGGTGGGACTGCAGCAAAGATTGGCTCCGAGCCCCTTCTTGTTTGCTATGGTGATGGACAGGCTGACAGAGGAGGTCAGGCTGGAGTCTCCATGGACTTTGATGTTCGTGGATGACATTGTGATCTGTAGGAAGATGCAGAAGACAAGACGAGATGTAAACAAATGGTCCGCTGTGGCGACCCCTAAAGGGAACAGCTGAAAGCAGAAGAATCGTTTTCGACGTGGGAGGATCAGACAGACGAGACGTTTGAACGTGATAAAATACATTTTTAACCGATCTTTACCGGTGAACTCTTACATCAGCGAACAAAAGCATTATAAATATGGAACAAGGCCAGAAAGCATCTCTGATCTGAGCCCCGTTCCCCGGCCATATTGAAAAGATTTTACATTTTGATTGCAAACACGCTCCCACGGGGATTTAGTTGAGTGAATTAGTCAGTCAATCAGCACGGCTGTATACAGCTGCATCGCGTTGAAACGGGTTCAAGACTGTCAAACATCTGGACAATTACTGCACTCTAAACAATCACGTGACCGTGGCAACTGACATGACACGCTAGTCTGAGCGCAGAAATAGGGATAAGTTGATTATGCAGCAAAGTGAAGTTCTTCCTGATTGTTGTTATTTTCAGACTATATTCTCAATTCTTCTTGCGTCTAAAGGAAGGAATAATGGAGTTACAGGTAAGAGTGGAAGAAAGATGAAAGGCAGATTTCTGGTAGGAAGAAAAGCCCCTGTAGAAACGTACGGCCCAGTTCTGTAGCAGAAGTGTACCACTTCTTTCTTTTTTCTTTACAAGAAACTTATTACTAACACTTTCTAACACAGATGTCACGATCCCTTAATCCACGTAAAACAATTTTGTCATTATGCAATAAGAATTAAACTATTAGAATTGATTGTTTTAACTTTCTGTTTTACTTTTCCCAGCTGTATCGCTGCTTCGTTTTGGTTTTGTTTTTTTTCTCTTCTTGAATCTCATCTGTCCATAAATATTTAAGCTTCTCACTCACATTGAACGTAATTGAGTTACATATTTACAATTTATAGTAGTTCACATTTTTACATTTAACAATCTGTGGTTTGAGGTCCGGCTGGTCCGAACCCTGAACCTTTATATCGATCACTCCTCTCATGCTTAACAAAGTCAGATTGGGGGAGGTATCCGATTTTTGTGCACAACTTGAGAGCTCACACTGTGCGGCCTGTCGGCCCCCGCGGTACACTGTCGTTGTTGACAATTATCAATAAAGTTTTGTTTGAAAGCTCGGAGGCCACAAACGGTACTTTCTGCTTCATAATTTCCTGTTTTTTTTTATATCCACATGATGCATGTCGCCATGGTAACTCTGTGGACACTCAGTAGCCACTTCACTCGGGTGCAGTGAGATAAAAATAAGGTTCTGACGTCAGCCGTTCTGGTCGTGGCTCTGTTTCAACTGTCCGACCAAAATCTCAGACACGTCAGAAAACCATCCCATCGTCTCATAAAATATACAGTCCCTCTGTTCTGGGCTGACATTTATCATCAAAAGGTAAAATCACCTGTCTTCTAACCACACAAAAGTAAAACTCCACTTTGAGTTCCCTCCAGATGTTTGAGCTCCTCATTCTATCTCCAGAGGTGAGCCCAGCCACCCACCAAAAGAAGCTCATTTCACCTGAATGCAATCTCCTCTTCCTCCTCCTCCTCCTTACTCTTCTATCTCCTCACATGTGTAGATTCTCATGTAGGTCTCATGCCAGCCACTGAAGATCAGGCAATGATGAGGCTAAAAGAAAATAATCTGTCCTCCATGAATAGTGCATTATAAATTGAATGTATTATTATTATTATTATATCACAAACAGCCTCTGAATACATTTACCGATTACTCGTCAAAAAAAAATCCCAGGTTAGGGTTGAGGTTGGGGATCACATAGTCGCGATATCCGACTCTTTGGGGTTAAGATGGAAATGGGGGAATATAACATTCAGATTTTTATTTCATTTTTTATTAACTTATAATAGTAAAATTGTTTTAGGATTTAAGCATGACTAATATTTTTAAACTAACATTTAAAAAAAACAAAAACAAAAACTCACATCTGCAGTACTGCAGATGACCTCTAGGGGTAGGTATCTCCCCAATAGAGAATCATGGCTCCACCCATCCCCTCAAGATTACATATTTTTGCCTGATTATTTTGCAGATTGTCATTCATATTTTCTCCAAAACCAAATGAGACTCCTATCAGGGAACAAACCGGCTTTGTCTTTAATGACTTTGATTTCCTACCAGACGACAACCGGCATACACAAGGAAATGGAGGCTGCTGCAACAGGACACGTTAAAATTCCATATCAGCCTATACTCCGTTTAAAAGGCGATGTTCTGTCTGCAGATTATAGCCTGAGGCCCCGCCGGTGCCTCCCTCCTCACTGCCTTTCCTGTCTTTGCCCCTGCCACTATTTGATTCAGCTCAGCTGTAATAACAATAAATCAGAAGTTTACAGGTTGTTTAGGGTGGAGGGTACGGAGGGAGGAGTGGAAGGAACGTGGGAGTAGGACTTTATTTCATTTAACCTCGCTGGATCTCATTGAGATTAGGAGTCTCCATTTGAAGAGACCAAAGGAGAGTAAAAATAAACTCCAACACGCATGAGCGGGTCATATAGTTAAAAGACGCCCGTAAATCTTTCGCACGCAGGAATATGTAAGCAAAACGGCAGAGTTACAGGAAGGACAAGGGATTCTTAATGAAACAGTCTGGAGGTCGGAGCGTGAGCAGGACGTGGGAGACACGATGCTCTCAGAGGTGGGCGGGGTTTTATTAGAGGAGAACGGCGCTGTACATAGGAGCAAATTCGGAATCGGCTTATTTAAGGGTCGGAAAAGTCAAGGTTTTACGGCCCTTAAATGAAAATAAAAACCGTCACGTAACCTGCAGGTTTATACACGGCGACGCAGCTAAATAAAACCCTGTGTCCAGATTGTGTTTAGGTTGGTTCCCCTTGGATTTGTTCCTTCGTGACTACATCACCACAAGTCCAACTGGATGACCCCATTTCTTCACTTTGACTTAAAACGATGAGGAACAGATAAACGACTGTACGATACCTGATGTTGTCATGCTAGCTCGTTTGTCGTGAGCTACCGCCGGGGGTCCGCTCTGAGAGACATACAGTTATTAGGAACGCCAGGGGACAGCGGAGATTCTGAACTCCGTGGGACCCCAGACTTAAAGGCCCTTCTTATGATACACCCATCAGCCATAACTTCATGACCACCTCCCTAATGCTGTTTATTTCCCCCTTCTGCCAGCAAAGCAGCTCTGACCCGTCAAGACCTTGACTCATTGACCCTTTTTCCAGTGCGACAGGTGACATTCTCCTGCAGATAGACGCCATTGCCATTGGGAAGTACCTTTTTTTTCCATTAAGGGGTGTACATGGCCGGCAATAAAGTTTTAGCTAGGCTATTTGTTTGCCCCAGTTCCCAGATAGTTTCGGAGGGCCTCAAACATGTGCCTGGTTTTCCTCTCCTGCCCGCGTGCCCTCAGCTAGGGGGGTTTAGATCCGTGACGGATCGCCATCTCTCCTAAAGGCTGCTGGACACATTTTACGGCATCGATCTCCGTCTGATAGATAAGTGGAAACTTCAATATTTCCCCTCAGCCCATTTTTTTTCAGACAAAACTGCACATTGTCTTTTTTTTTAGGGAACTTTTAGGGAATTTTTTAAACGTCCGACAACCCCCCAGGGACGTGTACAATACTGCTGGCGGAGGAAATTTGAGGACTGGGTGTGACTGGATTCCTCGGATTAAAAAGAATGACCTAGATCAAAATGCATCACTGTTAAATAACGTTGGGCATTTTTCAAACCTAAAGCATTTTTCGAACCTTTACTGGTTTGGAACAGACTTCAGAAGAAAAATCAGATGTAAAGATGTTTTCATTGAATTGCTCATGGGACCAGGCACTTTCTGCAAAGCTTCATTCCCAATCATTCAATTTGTTTTTTCATTAGACAATCTCACATAAAATGAATATAAAAACAATAAATCACTGAAAGTATGTTCATAATAACCAAAAATGTCAATTTTTCATTCCCTTTAGCTCAACATTGACCTTTTGACCTTTTGTTCACAAGACAAAGGAGTTTTTGGGGGGCCTCAAAAGGCAAAAACCTTAGAAAGCAGGTTACAGAATGTGACCCTTTGAAAACACGATTATTATAGTCACTGTGTAAACGGGCAAAAACACCATTAAATTAGCAAATTATTCTGTTTTTAGCAAAAACGGGCCTAAAATAAAGACTACTCAGAAAAAAGGGCTGCGTTTCAGATTTGGACCCAGGAGAAAAACCATCAGTAAATACTACTAGACAAATTAAACCACAAATATCACTAGAATATGTCTTGAAGAGCCGACGAGTCCCGCTGAGCGTGAGTGACAGTACTTTCTGACGAAGAGGCGCGGTTGAAATGCTGCAGCGGACGATGAGGTGATGAGACACAGGTGTGGCGATACGCCAGGCGCGTAAGGTCCGCCTCCACATGCGGCGAGGCAGGAGGAGAGGGGGAGAGACGGACGCACAAAGGAGAGAACGCACCAAAAATGAAAGAAAAATACGCAACTAAATAAATAGAAATTTGAAAAAAAAAAAGAAGGTTTTCTCAATTTTGAACAAGAACTGAACGCAGCACTTCAAGTCTCAGGGGGGGGGGAAATATAATTTGTCCCGCATGAACAGTGGGAAACCCAGCTCAGAGTCAAAGAGGGGTCAGGAGAAAATGCTTGAAGACACCCAAGAGGTCCGATCAGCCAAAATATTGTGGCTGAGCCACATGTGTGCGAGACCTTCAAGTCTTCTTGTGTTTGAATGATTGAACAAGAGTAATATTTTCTTTTTAATTCAAAATAGACTTAAATTCCCTCAAAGTAACCAGTTCTGACAGTTTCAGGTCCTCCTGTGAATGATTCCAGGAAGAGAGGGCCAGCGTATCTAAAAGCTCTCTGTACTCTCTGACTCTGGGGACTGTCACTTATAAAAGACTCTGAGACTGTAGACCAGAGCCGGTCCAAACCTTTAAGGGGCCCTACACGGGTCCTGATGTGGGAACCCCTCTGTTCACACTCTTGACTCTTACGAAGGTTTGATCTTCTGTGTTTCCTGGAGGATAAAGAACTCAATGGCATCACAGTTTGATATATATGGAGTAAAAACGATAGAATTAAAATAGGATTCTTACCAAATCAGTCTTCTGCCGTTTGTTTAAAAGAGAGGAACGACAAAAAAAAAAAACATATCTGTCATCAGATATCTTAAATGCCACACAGGTCCAGTTAACACTCTCAGTAGTCTGTTAAATTTAGTTGCATCTAGAGGTCAGGATCCACATTTTCAACCTGTACTCTATCGTCTCAGCCCTCCCCGTCCGAGAATCTACGCCGGCCCCGACAAAACGATGGACTCTGTGAATGAAGGTCCAAGCTGACGTGTAAGGTGACTAATATTATTTGTTTCACGTTGTGGCAGGGTTGACAGTCACACCTGTAGCAGGTGAAGGAGGAAGGATCGCTCAGAAAAATAATGAACATTTTACAAAGAAGGCTTTGAGTTTTTGATTTGAAAAGACAAATTCAGATTAATATTCATTAAAAAAACAAAACACATACACCATATATATATATATATATATATATATATATAAAATGAACCGATATTCGTGGAGGCAGTAGGTGTATTTATCGTTTCTACACCGTCTTCATTTCTCCAACACACAAGGTCAAACCAGGTAAAGACAAACACATGTAGACCCTGTGTGTGTGAGACAAAATTGTGCAAGCAAGCGTGTCTGAGTCGGGTGTTTATTTAGCAGTTATTGATTAGCAAAGACGTATGGACACAGATGGACATTTGGTTTCCGGCCTCCAACAGACCCAGTTATTCTTTGAATATCAGTACATCTAATATGCATATAATTTAATAGTACATTTAAAAGTGTACTGTAGCAGTAAGAGAGTGCATATTTAGTTCAAATGTTGTTTAAATATATATATTTATTGATATATCTGTGCAGATGAGTGTCTAAATGTCAGGCTGGTGTTTCCACTAGGGGGCAGTTTCACTGTGTCCCAGTAACTGAAGGAAAAGTGAGAAGGCCTGTACTCACTATATGAGGAGAAGAAACACACATTTACTTCAAAAGTTGTTGTTTTTTTTATGGATTTGTACCACTGCTGAGGGCTGAGCTTGTTTGAACTTTTTGCTTGTTTGTCGCGCTGCAAGGATTTCCCCTTCTCGCCATCAGACCAGGCTGTTAAGTATTTCGGTGGAATCGGCGTGCAAAGATTGCATCAAACTGTGAAGATGAGGAGACATGTGTGTCAACACGTGTCGTCTCCGCGACACAGAAAGCCCCGAGCTGAACTTAAAAACGTTAGTCGCAGTGAGGGATTGGATTCTGGTGGGCCACCCGCTCCTGCAGCCGAAGGTGACTTATGTTTTGGGTGGGACACCACTTGGAAAAACGTGTGCTTAACAACCTCCAGGAAAACCACATCAGAGTGGCGCTCTTCTTTTTTTTTTTTTTTTTTTAAATCTTCATCGTAATGCGCTTTAAAACCTGGAGCTGGAAATCAATCCTTCATGTCACGACAGAGAAAAAAATAAAGTTGCACCATCAGATCATCTCTCTGCTCCTCCTCCTCCTCCTCCTCTTTTTTTTTGTTTTTTTTTTTGCCACAGACAGTTAAAATTTTTTACTCCTTCTTTTCTCACAGAGTCCAAAAACAATTCAACCCATAAAGAAAAAAAAAAAAACCCAGACCCGCTTTGCCATATGTGAAAATGAATGGCTCCCACGGGTGCCCTGAAGGGAAAGTTACTGGCTGCAGGACAGCGATAGAAGATCGGTGTTTACTCGCGGAGGGACGAAGAAGAATGTGTGTGTGTGCTCCGGTTGGTGGACCTGTCAGGACAGGGAAGCACAGACGCGGCGTCTGTGGAGGGAAACACAGACGCAGGGCGGCGGCTTCAGGGGGAACGAGGTGCCACTTCTATTAGTTAATACTTCCTAACAATCTGAGCTCAGCTTTTATTGGCTTTCCTCAACATGAGGTTTGATCATTTCCTTGGCACATTATTATTCTTTTAGCATCAAAAACTAAAAAAAAACTAAAAGAAACTAAATGAGGGTCGCTTTTCTACTTTTTTCTACTTTTTTTTTTTTAATGTCTAAAAATGAAAACAATCTCGTCAAGGATGTTTCGTATTTGAAAAGTAAATGAATCAACAGAAAATACATTTAACCGTTAACCTCCATCAATAGGGAAAAAACTTAAGGAAGACAGTAATTGTCCTAAAATCTAGTCAAAATACCAACATTTCTGTAAGTTGTGTTTATTACAATTGTTGTCGCCGACTCGTTTGGAATTCCGTAAGGCTTTATTCAAACCGTCAAAAAAATTGGGTTTTTCAAACGGCCCCTGAAATATAATGTACGAAGACAAATGTTCATTTTCATTTAATTTAGCTGATCAAAACTATGAAAACTTTAATTCAGGCCTTTTATTCCCACTCTGTTAAACACAAATACAAAAATTATTTTTCCAAATGCTAAATCTAAGTCAGATATTTTTTTGGAGGGGAATTAACGCAGTTAATAAGTCAATAACTTAAAACAAACCAAAAAAAAAGAAGAAGAAAAGAGATTAGATAAATAAAAGCAAAAAACAAACATCACCTTCACCATTCATAACCTTAGAGGACATAAATGTCCCCCTCAAAAAAGTTCCACAAATGATCACCTATTAATATTATTTGACTGACCTAAGGATTTTAACTAACATCTGTCCTAATCATGAATATCCAATAGTAATTTAATTATAGGAGTTTTATGTCTTTAAATATGAATTTGTTAACACAAAGAACCTGTTTTAAAAGACTCAAACACTTTTTTTTCCTGATAAACACATTCTGGGATATCTCCATGAGATTTAAACATAAATACATAAATATCCCTATCATGAAACTGCCGTTAAATATTACATATTAATATTTTACATTTATAACATTCTGATCGTGACTATCAAATAATTATAGATTTTTAGAAATTTAACCATTTAAATACTATTTTTTCCCATAATGTTCCTTTTTTTTTTTTAAATGTCAAAATATAAAAAAAATTGAATTTTCCAAAATAGTGAATGCTAAATTAATTAATGTGGGATATGTCAACAATTTTAGCTGCATTATAACATTTTGTTAAGTATTAGATAGAAAAGAAATAACTGTGAAATTTTATATTCTAGTATTTTTTTGCATTTTTACTGACTTAATGATTTTTTTACTAATCAAATTTTTTTAATTAATTTTATTCATTACAAACACTCTTTTTTTCCCCTCCAAAATACATAAAATTTGAATTACCAAAGCCTGGGATATGTAAATAATTAGCAAAAACATTGTTTTATATGCATTTTAACATTTTATTCTGTATTAGATTGATAGAAAAAAAAGGACTTCATTACCTAAGAGGATATAAATACCCAGTTTCATGAAACTTCCATAAAAATACACATTTATTATATTTCACACATTAACTAACTTTACGAATTTAACTCACATCAGTTCCTATCAAAACTATCAAATACATTATATATATATTTATGTGTATATATATATATATATATAGCTATATATATATATATATATATACATACAGTACATTTATGCCATATATATTTATATTTTGTATCCTACTCCATTTGGCACATGTGATGCAACTTTACTGTGTTTTTAATTTATTTTTGCTTTTAGAATAATATTTTTTTTATTTTGGGCTATTTAATGTTATATTTTTATAACATTAAATAGCCCATTACGTACCAAAATTTAAAAAAGGATACAGGGTGATGTGTGTTTTTACCCCGTTTGTGCCAAACAACAAAAAATTGTCCCTCTATGTAGAAAAAAAATCTGTAGACAACGAGTCTGAAGCTAAGAACGAAGGCCTAAAACATGGAAAGCATGATTTTTGCTCTCTCATCCACTTAGATTGATTTAAATGGGGACATTTTTGTCCGTAACTTGCAATGAGGGAAATTTACATATTTTAGGATCTGAGGTCAAAATGACAAAATTCCCCTCGAAATACACAATCTTTTCCAAAAGTGATGCTAAATGCATTAGTAAAAACAAAATGAAGACAAAAAATGTCCCCTTGTGAGGAATGAGGGTTTTTTCTCTCAGTGTGTGTGTGTGTGTGTGTGTGTGTGTGTGTGTTGCGAGAGTGTGTGTGACTTTTGTTCCTCTGCTGGGATTTTATGCGAAGCATTGTTGTGCCTTGTTACCGGTTCAGTCCAAATCAACATTTACTGAAATATCTTATCAAGATAAAAATAGATAGATCTGCTTATATAGATATTACTTATCTGATGTAAAACACGCTAGACAGGATTCAAATTCTCTTTAGAAGAAAAAAAAATCCTAAAAATCCAATAATAATAATTTTTTTTTACTTTGTTGAAATTCCTTTTTTCCACAGTTTTCTTAAAATTAAATTGATTTTATTCCCTCATCTGAGACCCTCCCAGAATGAGGCTGAGTTCAGTCTGAAACAGCAGAATGGGTAAAGTATGAATGAATCAGCAGATGCTGGTACCAGTTTGGAGTTTTAAGTGTTTTACTGCCTTTCATGTCCTGCTTCCTCCTGCAGGAGAAATCACACTGAATGCTAATCACTTCACTCTATTGACGCGAGTAACGCAAACACGCAGATGTAAGTGCGAGTAACGCAAACCCCCAGATGTAAGTGCGAGTAACGCAAACATGCAGACGTAAGTGCGAGTAACGCAAACACGCAGACGTAAGTGCGAGTAACGCAAACCCCCAGATGTAAGTGCGAGCAACGCAAACATGCAGACGTAAGTGCGAGTAACGCAAACACGCAGACGTAAGTGCGAGTAACGCAAACATGCAGATGTAAGTGCGAGTAAAGCAAACACGCAGACGTAAGTGCGAGTAACGCAAACACGCAGACGTAAGTGCGAGTAACGCAAACACGCAGACGTAAGTGCGAGTAACGCTAACACGCAGATGTAAGTGCGAGTACCGCAAACACGCAGACGTAAGTGCGAGTAACGCAAACACGCAGACGTAAGTGCGAGTAACGCAAACACGCAGATGTAAGTGTGAGTAGCGCAAACCCCCAGATGTAAGTGTGAGTAACGCAAACACGCAGATGTAAGTGCGAGTAACGCAAACACGCAGACGTAAGTGCGAGTAACGCAAACACGCAGATGTAAGTGTGAGTAGCACAAACCCCCAGATGTAAGTGTGAGTAACGCAAACACGCAGATGTAAGTGCGAGTAACGCAAACACGCAAACGTAAGTGCAACAACACAAACAAGCAGACGTAAGTGCGAGTAATGCAAACACGCAGACGTAAGTGTGAATAACGCAAACACGCAGATGTAAGTGCGAGTAACGCAAACACGCAGATGTAAGTGCGAGTAACGCAAACACGCAGACGTAAGTCCGAGTAACGCAAACACGCAGATGTAAGTGCGAGTAACGCAAACCCGCAGACGTAAGTGCGAGTAACTCAAACCCGCAGACGTAAGTGCGAGTAACGCAAACACGCAGATGTAAGTGCGAGTAATACACTGCAAAATAGCTGCAAAATAACCGATTTTCTGCCTCACTTTTACAAAGATGGCAGATTCACCTCTGTTACTACCTATGCTGCCGTCACAGATGTGGAACAACCCGGACCCTCCATTATTCTTCCTTTGCATTCAGACGGAACCAAGGACAATAAGTGGCTGTTTGAATGGGGCCATGGAGAAGGATCACTCGTCCCTTCATCCTCAGAGACCACAGATACGAAGACGTCAACCTCTTCCTAACACAAACGTTTGAATTTAAACCCTGGACGTGGCAAAACTTCATTAAAACGGTCAAAAAGAAACACCAGAGATCCTTGAACTCGTGTCATCAGCAGTAAAATCCGCCGCCACTTCCACTAGACTCTCTTGTATATCGTTACCGCAGCACTAAAATAAGCTTTTTATTCCCTCCTCTGGAAATCTATTAAACTTCAATATGGGCTTTAAAATGCAGAATATGTGTTGGGATATATTTATACCCCACTTTGCTATTGTTTAGCATTATACTCTCCTTCACAATAAAATCCATCTCCGCTGCTTTCTCTACCTCACCTCACCTCAGCTCAGCTCACCTCACCTTTTTTTTTTTTTTTTTAATTGTTCTGTGCAGAAAGGTCCCAGATGGATCTATCCCATGGTTTCCTCGGGGGGGGGGGGGGGGGGGGGGGGGGGGGGGGGGGTTCTGTTAGATATGGGGTGGGGTCAGTTTTGCATGAGTGCATGAAAGAGCAGTTTAAGTGTCTCAATCTCTTCTGCAAACACTGCCACAGTGGCTGCATGCAAATCAGCATCACAGGGCAAAAAAGTAAATAAACACGACATGCATGTTTGTCACAGGCCTGCTCGTACTTGGTCCGTGTATTCGGTATTCCCCTTTACTTATTCCTTATTCCTTTTCCCCTTTATTATAGCGAAATGTCTTGGCTATATTAACAGTCGCGTGTCGCTTTAATGGCTCTCACACAGGAACTCAGAGCTTCCTCCTTCAAAGTAAAAGTGCGAGGTGTCATAGTATTACATCTGGTTTCATTCCCGTCAGCCCTGATGGGTTTTTACCCCCTCTCACATTCACAACTTTCTACGGAATTTGGATTCTGTTGTTTCCGTGGAAATGTAATTTTTGAGGCGCCTCTGATTGGGTGGAAAACTTGTCATGGGACGTATTTAACAAACAACACCTTCTAAGCGTCACCAACTTTACACAAACGACAATCAGCCACAACTTTATGGCCAGCTTCCTACTATTCCACTTTTTTTTACTACCTAAAAGAACTACTCACCCCACTGACTTCAACACGATCCCTCCGTTCTACCCACTCATACCGACTAAGCTCAGCACCATGGGTGATCGGGCCTTCTGTTCTGCTGCCCCTCGTCTGTGGAAGGCCCTCCCTGACCATCTCAGGGCTCCACAGACGACTGACACATTTAAAAAAGGACTTAAAACTTTCCTTTTTAGCAGAACCTATAACCTTAATTAACATTGCTGTGTTTTGGTCAGCCTTTTATATAGTTATTATTTTCTTTTTTTATTGATGCTTTTATCTGCTTTTGCTTTGTAGCACTTTGAGATTTGATCCAAATGTAAAGTGCGTTATAAATTAAATGTATTGTTATTATTATTATTATTATTCCTCATTTTATTGCCCACAAACCTCTGACCCACGGAGGTATGGACTCCTCCAGACCTCTGGAGGTGTTTTGGTGCGTGGCATCAAGACATTAGCAGCAGATCCATTAAGCCACATAAGTGGTGAAATAGGGCCTCTATGTTTGGACTTGTTTTTTTTTAATCCAGCCTGTCCCACACATGCTTGATGATGTTGAACTCTGGATGAATTTGGAGGCAAAGCCAACACCTTGAACGTATTTCAGTCCTGATTCATTCATCTCGCTGAAAGAGGTCCCTGTTATTAGATAATAGAATTGAAATTCTTTCATTACGGCTGATTGGTTCATATTTATGGGATTACACAGTAGAACTTTTGGGGTATTTGGAATTTTATACAAATTTAAACGTGTATATTAGATATTATAGATGTATATAGAATGTGTTTAAATGTTTAAACACATTGTGTGTGTGTGTGTGGGGGGGGAGGGGGGGGGGGGGTTCTTGGTCATCTGGCCTGGCGCGTATCTCATAAACACACGTTCCAGGTTGTACAAAAACACTGAAAAGTTACACAAAAACACTTTTCTAAAAAGATATTGGGATGAAGGTGATGGGTTGTATATAAAAATAAACGACAGACGGTATAGTTTAGTGAGTTATTTTTCAGTATTGATTGGTAAATTCTTCGATTCTTTGTACAATTGTAAATAATTAGTTCACATATGACAGAAATGTGTTTATAACTGCTAAATACGTATAAGTAACAATCAACTGTTAAATAAGGGGCGGGATGAAGCTTAATCTTATATTACCGGAAATCTGAAAACAAAAAACATTTCAAACAAATCTAAGTATAAAAACAAGACAAAAACGGCTGATCCTGGTTAATTTATGTTTTATATTTGGTGGAACTAGATTTGAGATTTTGAAACTTCAATTCTTTATTTCGAACAGAATAATAAAAAAAAAAATCAAGCGCCAAACAAAAAAAATAAAAATAAAATAAAATAAAAAATACGTTTTATATAAAATAATATATATAAAAAATTATAAATCCAAAAAAATATAATTCATTAATAAATGAATAAAAAAAAAATATAATAAAATATATATTTAAATGTATTTGTAATATTTTTTTAAACTCACTTTTTCTTTGGTTACTGTCTCACCTTTCTTCACAATTTTTTTTATTTCTACTTCTATAATATTCTTCATTTATCCCTCAAGCACAATTTGGAGTAGCTTTCTGCGCCCGTATCCCACCACACAATAAAGGCTCACTATACGATTCTATTCTACTCCATTCTTTTCTACTCTATTCTCTTCTCTTCTCTTCTCAACTCAATCTGGAGGTGGATCAGTAGAAGGTTGATCAAGTATAGATTCCATTGATCCACACGTTACTGGAGGCTGACCGGAGGAATGGACCACGTGTCACATGACCGTTGTTCTGGCATGTGTCGGGAGGACGTCTCCTCTCCAGATGACCCTGGTGTGATGCTCGTGAAAGAGGAGGACAGTAGGAGGAAAGATGGTGTGTGAGAGTGACTTCAGTTTTCTACTCTGTGTCATCTCTCTGCGCTCCGGCCCGAGGCGTCCTCCCATCAATAACGCTCCTTGTCCTCTTCCCCTGACTGATTTCAGGGGGTGGCGTGGAAGTGAATATAGAGTTGTTTCTCCGTAGGACAGAGCGTTCATGCCAAGAAAAGGTCATTTCACACTTTGTTGTCATTTTTATCCAGAGTGAAACCATACTAGAAGTGTAACAGCGAGTGTGAGCGCTCCTCTCCTCCCGTCCTCCTCTCGTCAGAACACAGAGCTCTGAAGAAATATGACCCCCCCCCCCAGATTTATTCTATCTCAGACTGAAGTGGGTCGGGTCGTCAAACTGAATACAAGTCCTAAATGATAAAGTTGTTTGGTAAATGCAGAAAAGGTTCTGAGATCTTTTCACCCTCCTTGAACTTAATATCTGATGGTTTCACCGTCGGCAGCTACAACCAAACTCCTCTGATGACTGGAGATCCGTCTCTGACATCACTGCCATGGAATTTTGGCCCACTCTTCTCTGCGGCGCTGCTTTATCGAAGCGGCACCGGATGGTTTATGAGAACGGACCGGTCCTTTCAGATCCACCAAAACATGTCAATGCAGTTCAGGTCCGGACGCTGACGATGTCGTCCACTCTAAAACCTAAAACTGATGACCTGACATTCTCCTTCAGAGTCTTCTGGTACAGGAAATCATCAGTCAGGAGAAAAAACCTCGTCGTCATCAAGGTGCGTTACGGCGAAATTCACGCAAGCCATAAATATTCTTCTGGTTTTTGCAAATGACTTTTGCAGTTTTTCCCGGTGTGTTTCCGACAGCGGAGCCATGACCTCTGACCTTTTGCTCAGGTGAGAGAGGCCTGCAGTGCCTTTGATCTTCTTGAGGATGACGGTTTGAGGAAGGTTCACCGGGGTTCCGGGTCCTTCTCCGACGCAGATAACTGTCATAGTGTGCTACTGGTGAATCATAAAATATGACACGACTCAGCATGAGATACACACTAAACAACAGACAAAGTCAGGGCTTTTATGTCCTCTATGCTGACAGACATGACAGACGACATTATAAAACGGAACATCATTTCATCTATTTGTTCATCTTTGACTAATCTAACCTCTCCTCCGCCTTCACTCCTCCAGCTCTGGATCTCGACCCCAGTCCCTAACCGCGCCGCCTCCTCAATCACCCGAAGCACCGAACTTCTTACAGCCCCTCCTGAGTCTGGGTTCTGCTCCGGCCTCCGCTCCACACTGCGTCTAAGTGAAACACTTGATCCAGGAGGTGCAGACGGTAATACGAGCCTAAGCTGGATGTACACATTCATCTTTTTCTTTCTGTTTCTGCCCCGCAGCAACAAGTAAAAAAAAAAAAAAAAGAAAGAAGAGAAATCGGTTGTCAGTGGACAACGTACATCTGTTTACTGTCAGCTGTGTACATGTAGTTTGGATGTGAGATGTTAATTATAGGCATTACCGTTAAACTGTGTGATGGAAACTGGAGTAGTTTTGTTGTTGGGCTCATGTGCAAACAACGTCTTTTGCACCACAGCTGCAAATCTCGGCCTTCGATTGTGTTCTCTGGAAAATGCCGATGTTCATAATGATGGGAAACTTTAACTGCAGCAACATGTAAACTTTGAGGAAACTAATTGCGTGTCATTATTCCCGCTACATTGCTCTGTTACTTCTCCGTGTTTATTTAACTGAGAGTAAACCCCAAAAAGCTTGACTCTAATTGCGTGGTTGGTTTATTTTATTTGCATAAAGCTATGTTCCCTCAAGCTTTCTATCATGTTCTCCGATACATCCCGACTCGCAGAGAATTGTGTTTTTCCCCCGCCCCTTCCAGCTAAAGCAGAGCCGCCCTCTCCTCGCCATAAAACCCGGGGCTAACAGTGATTTGAGTGGTGACATGCCGCCACATGTCAGTCCGTACGGCTTTTGAATACCTGCCAAGCGCTTCAAGTTTTTCTTGTTGTGACCGAGCTGGACCGAGAAAAATTAAATGGTCCGTGTATCAACAAGTAGGCCGCAAGCATGCGTGCCTACACACACACACACGCACACACACATCACCTGCGTCTGGATTTCATCTCCTGTGAACCCGTATAATGGCGGTGAGGGTGCTGCAGTTGGGATGAGCGCCGAAAGACGGAGGAGCCGACTTATCTGACGGCGAATGAGGGGCGATGTGGCAAACCTGGATTTCATAAGCGGCCCACTCTCTGAGTCAGACCGTTAGTGTGTGGTAAGGCTGCACGTCTGTTGGGTAGAGACAGGAGGAGGAGGAGAAGCTAGAAGTGATTCTGTGGTGTGACCGGCGAGCGGAGCGTGGAGGAACCCATTGACCTCCACGTCCTCCTTCTCCTTCTAGACCAGCTCCTGCCATGTCTTTCACCACATGTCTATCATGTACCCACTTTTAATAATAGGCCAGAGCATGTGAGTCATGTGTTTGAGTGTGCTGGCATGCCTGCAGGATGTGTGTGTGTGTGTGTGTGTGTGTGTGTGTGTGTGTGTGTGTGTGTGTGTGTGTATTGATCAGGAGATTGTGGCTGGTGTAGAAAGGGCTGGTCAGGACAAGTTGAATGCTTCAATCCTTTCACACATCTCTGTCTCTTTGGTTTAATCTACTATTTATGAGCTGTTTACAAATGAGAACACTTTAAAATCACATGCTTTTATTCCCAAACACAACTGGAATAACTACTTTTAATGACTACTGCAATCTTAAAACTTTATAACCTCTTAACGAAGAGCATCTTTGAAAAGATTCCGGAGGAATGCCGGTCCATTCCTCATGAGCAGAGGCCTCCAGTTCTGTCTTACACCCGATGGTGTGCTGGGACCACCTTCTCCAGTCGGGTGACTCTGACCGCCACTCTGGAATCATCCAGGAGCTCCTTGAAAGTTGATTCCTCAGGAGCACTTTCTCTAGAAACTACTCCAGAGAAGGTTCTTCAAAGGTGACCAGGAGCTGGATGAATGAAGATCTACACAAACATGTGACTTCTCCTGAAACCCAACCTTGGTTGGACTCAGAGGTCTGCGAAGGATCCTGGTCCTATTAGAATATCCGATGAAGCCCCAAGGTTCAGCTTCCTCATTCCTGATACTTGATGGAACCCATCTTACCTTCTAGATGCCGTAGATTTCTAGCACCAGAGGAAATAAATCATCCGGACTGAACCATTGCCACATCTCGCTGTAGGGATGTTCCTTTTCAGATTCTTCAATCTTCCTCCTCCAACACCGAAAAATTTGGAGTTGCCATTTTAATGCATAGGCTTGTTTTTAATCTGCTCACCTGGACGGAACCCACAGAAGAAACCCACAGAAGAAACCCACAGAAGAAACCCACAGAAGAACTTCCATCGTTAAGGCACCCAGATGATTCCGGTTTCATTGCACGTGGGTTAGAATGAAGCCTTTTAGAGTGACGATCCAAAGACAACCAGGAATCCTTCCTCAACATCAACATCGTGATGATGATGATGATAGCACAATCTTTCTGGTAGACCTACCTCACAACCAGGCCGAGCTAGCTGACTTAATCTTTGGTAACAGCGTAATGTCGTAAGGTAGTCCGAGGGAAACTTCTCTCAGATACCGATGAGGCTTTATTGTGAAAAGATAATAGTGACTTTTGCGCTTACGTCAAGGCGGTTCAGACTGACCGTGTCGGAACATTTCGGAATGATACGCCAGCTAGCGCTGACCACCAGTCCAACATGATGCCTGATCATCTGATTTGCAAATATCTGCTCCTAGGAGGGATGCTATTTTAAGGGAGTGGAATCCTTTTTTGTGGCCGTAGTAATCAGTAAAAGTCCTATCTTGTGTTGAATGGAGAAAAAACAACAACCTGAACCGAGCTATTTTAACTATTTTACTAGATTTTCACTCTAAAGCAGAAGATTCTTCGACGCGTTTCCGGTTCGTGAGTTGTTGTTTTTTCGGATGTTTGAATGTGTGCTGGAGAGTCCGGGGTCTGAACTTGACAGTTATAGTTCCTCATTATTCTGACATCAGCAGTGGTTTCACAGCCCCTTGCGGTTTTCTACACCAGACGGCATTTATCAACATTCTATATCTTTCTGCATGGCACATGCAACAAGTGTCAGCAAATACAGACCTGCTCTGCATCCTGGACGTACAGTATAGACAGTTCATGTGTATTTAGTGATTAAACACAAACTCCAGTGTTCTCGGAGTAAAGAGCTTATTACCGAATGGGTCCCCTTTTCATCTTCTTTATATTATTCACTAGGTTTTTAAACGTGATGATATTATTTTTTGCAGTAGGGAAATGACACCAAACTGACAGACATGAATCAAACCCATCGTTTGAGGGGGTGGAGGGGTTATTTTGGAAATAATGAGTATTTCCAGCAATGCCATATTTCTTGGTTTTACAACATCATCGCAGTACTGTCTCAACAGCGCCGCAATTCATTCTAATTATGTTCAGATGTGAGCTGCGTCTTCTTTTCTTTCTTTTCTTTCTTTTCTTTTTCTTTTTTTTTCTTTTTTTATAAATTTCCATTGTGCTAATCTTTTTTGGAAAATGGAATAGTGTCCATCTGCTGCTCATTCAAAAACCGAGCAAATACACAGACACCCCCTCCAATGTTCCCCGGGGGGCTTTTCTTGTAAACAACGAAAAAGTCCTCGTAAAATATCTTTGCGGCTCTTCCTCCACCGACTGCAGGTCATTAGAATAACCACGGCAACAATTCAGGTATGTCACCTGGTATGTCACACAAGATAGAGACAGAGTAGGACCTGTTTACAGGAAATATAACTGCATTCTAGCGCTGAAACTATATAATTAATATATCAAGACCGGTTTGCTCGAGTCAAGGAGAGCTACGCGAAAAAAAAACAGTTGTCACTTGTTGATTTATTTTTTTTCAGCAAAAAGGTATTGATGTACATTATATATATTTTTTTCTTTGGTTTTTTTTTTTTTATAAGGAAAAGTCCATGACAGCAGTTGGGGCGGGGGGGGGGGGGGGGGGGGGGGGGGGGGGGGGGGTTGAAATACCTTGGTTGTTTACCCAAAAGATTAACTCTAAGAAAATATGAGGGCTAATTACAGTATATGCTGACGCGGCGCAGCATCATAACCGCCGACAGGTGTTGTGAAGCATATTGACATCTCGTTACAATGCACCTGTCAGTGGGAGGGACATATGTGAACATTTTGTCCTGAAGGCTGATGCGTAGGATCCAGAAGAAATGGAAAAAAACCCCCAAAGTATCTGAGTGACTTTGAGAAAAGCCACTTTCAAATCAGCTGGGTCACACTAATTACTGGACAGCAGATGTTGTCGGTATCCCGATGTCTGCTCTGCAACCCGCGGAACCTCAAGGCTCTGCCGCTTACATCTTCACACCCGCGGGAGTGCGGCCCTGAGTTGTTTTAAGTGGCAAAAGGGTGGCCTACCCAACATTAGTCAGGTGGTTATAATGTTGTGGCTGATGCGACCATATTGGAGACTTAAAAACAGGGTTTATCTCCGTCTTATTCGGACCGGGGTCCTCCAGTCCCCGAATGACACATGTTTTTGCAGTGCGCTCTCACGCCAGGCAGCGGTGGTGCGTATCTGTAAGCGAGGGACAGCGGAGCCTCGCCGTCTTCTGGCGAGGTGAAAACACATGCAACCGAGAGCGGAGGCTCTGGATTGGAGGGTTTTGGCGGAGGCGAAGGAGAACTGCTAGTGGCCCGACAGCTTAATCATAAACATGCCCCCTCGATGAGAAAAGACAGACGGACAAGAGTAAGTCGCAAAAACATCAAAACAATGGCAAACATGAGTAAGATCACATCCACGGTGTCTCCAGCGTCCCTCGGGTGCACAGCAGGGACAGCGGCGCTCAGATGTCCAGGAGGCCTGGCAGCGTTTAGACCCTGTAGCTTTACATCACGTCTCAGGAGAGATGAGAGGACGCAGAGCCCGGCCGCGGGGTCAGAGGGCAGAGTGGCGCTCTCTCTGAGCGGCGATCCGGTTACAGACGTCTGAACCCACTGACACATCTGCGTGTGATGAAAGGCTCTGCTGACTCACTTCAAATCCCAAGGAGAGGTTATTTATTTTTCACTGTCAGGCTTTTAAAATTAGAACAAAGAGAAGACGAAGGAGGAAGAGGACATCAGTGAGGCTCGTATTTGCTTTCGAGTCATGCGAGGACCTTTGGAAACAGAATATCGGTCCGTCCGTCTCTCTCTCCTTGTGCACAGTTGAACTATTTGTCCGTGACACGACATTTCCATCAGGTGCCGCGTTAAAAATAAATCCTGTTTTAATCGGTTACAGTAATCCGACCTATGACCTTCACCTCAGTGGCTCTATTCACAGTTTGACAAAGTTTTATGGCGAGCTTTGGACAATTGTCCTCCTCCATTACCTATCCCGACCAATCCAATGTTATTTTTGACGCACCTTCATCATCATCATCATCATCATCAGCTACCATCTGCCTCATATGACTTTCTACATCCAGCTGTTTGCTTCATGCTTCCTGTACACCTGCCCTCCACCTCCCCATATCCACCCAGTTCTCGCAGACCCTTCAACTTGTTCATCAATTAGTCCCGGCAGAGACATCGGCCACCACCGCCAGTATTCAGACTCCAAGGCGGGACATACGACGTGTTCTGAAAGAGGCCTCTTTTTTTTTATCGGTGTTTGTTGTGGATCATGGTTTTTGTGGTGAGAGCTCTCTCTCTCTCTCTCTCTGTACCCCCCCCCCCCCCCACCATGGACCTTTAGCTATGAACATTTAGCTTCAGCTTCTGAACTTCCTGGGGGAGCAGATGACTCAAGATCCCGGCAGCTGATAGGAGGAGGTGTCTTCTTTTATAGGTCAGATGACCGAGTTCCTCGCAGCTAATTGGAGGGAAGAAGATTTCAAACATCAGCTGATGCTGGCCAGTTCTATCTCCCCGCCCACCACCTCCAACCGTGATGCCTCTACTGGAGAACCGTTTCACCATATTATTAGTTTCTTATTAGACAAGTGTTTCATTTGAAGCGGTAAATAGTTTAACCCTACATTTTTGTTAGCTCTGGATTTTGAGTAAGAAGTCATTCAGTAATTATTGGTGGGGCTCTTTTCCTCAATGATGTTATCTTTCAGCTCTTGGTTAATATTGTATAAATAGTTTATCTATAGTTGTACATAGTCACAACTGAGAGGCCCTTTTCTTTTTTTTGACCCTTTCTCCTGTTTTTGGGTCAGACGTTGGGTCAGAGAATTGTCTTTTGTTAGGAAAGAGTAGGAACATTTAGTTGAAACAAAAACTCTTTCATGATTTTCCTTAATTGTAAGAAGACCGTTCTTGGGCGAGCAGGACCGACTCCCACGTTTCCTCCAGGTTTGCCGTGGACAGGGAGTCATCACTCCCTGCAGCCCAGAGCAGAAACCCTTCAATCACAACCCCCCTGAGGTGTCCGTGCGCCAAGACCGTTCTGACGGGGTGTCAGATCATCGGGTGTAATAAACGTTTATCCTCATTACACTCTCTCTTTCTCCTGACACACACATGTTGACCAAAGGCATCACAAATGTACAGAAAACTTCAAATACTTGCTGGTGATCAGTGCAGCCAGCCATCTGTTTCACTAATAGATCAAAGGAAAGAATAATGTTTTTTTTTTTCACAATACATGGATTCAAAATTGATCTGTGAAGTTCCAGTCCATCAATATCTTTCCTGTATAATTGTTTGAGTGCCTCTCAGAAGGTCAGCAGTAATCGCTCCCCTCCGAGTAGTACCTCCACTTTCAATCTGACTTCCTGCCATCCATTTTCTGCAACCACTTATCCTGTTTTAGGTCGCGGGGGGGCCGGGGGTTGGTGGTGGGGGGTTCTCTATCATCTATGAATACTTTTTATATCGTCTATGGGAAACAATCCAGTATTGAAATTGAAGATTTTGCTTCAACAAGTGACACCAACAGGGCAGTGAAGAGCAGAGGAGGACAGACTCAGAGGAGGACAGACTCAGAGGAGGACAGACTCAGAGGAGGACAGACTCAGTGGAGGACAGACTCAGAGGAGGACAGACTCAGAGAAGGACAGACTTAGAGGAGGACAGACTTAGAGGAGGAGAGACTCAGAGGAGGACAGACTTAGAGGAGTACAGACTTAGAGGAGGACAGACTCAGAGGAGGACAGACTTAGAGGAGGACAGACTCAGAGAAGACAGACTCAGAGGAGGAGAGACTCAGAGGAGGACAGACTCAGTGGAGGACAGACTCAGAGGAGGACAGACTCAGAGGAGGACAGACTTAGAGGAGGACAGACTCAGAGGAGGACAGACTTAGAGGAGGACAGACTCAGAGGAGGACAGACTCAGAGGAGGACAGACTCAGAGGAGGACAGACTTAGAGGAGGACAGACTCAGAGGAGGACAGACTTAGAGGAGGACAGACTCAGTGGAGGACAGACTTAAATCTGCTTCTTTTTTTCGTGTTGATGTGATGCTCCAAGCCAAGACGTTCTCCTTAACCAATCAACAACCAGACTACAGTTCTGACATCATGTTCGGTCTAATGAGAGTTTACACATGTCTTCTAGTTCTGTCTGTGAGGTGGGTCAGGTTACAAGGATTGTTGACATGTGTCGTAAAAATAAACATGTATTTGATGGTGATTATCATGAATAAATGCCTCGTGTAGTTAAAAAAGAAAGGCTTTACTTTCTGACTTATTAAAACAAAGTCGTTCTGTTCTCCTGGTGTACAACATACATATGTATTCATCATCCACCTGCGTGTCTTCGTACTGGTTAAGCCGTACACAATGTCAAAGCGGGAACATGTCCAACATGAAACCAGCAAATCTGATCTGCTTGATGTTTTTGCCCGGGTCAAGATCTGTCACTTTCATCTTCGTTCCCTGGTCCACTCTAACAAGCCTCCATTCCTACAGATCCTCCTATTGTCTGTGACATCATCCGTCACGTACATCACGCCTGGCGCCGACACCCTTTGAACCCGTCAGTCTTTTGAAAGACACACGCCACTGTCAGAGAGACGGACGCTTCTATGTTTTGTTGTTAAGACTCTGGTCCATTTCTTCAGCTGCCTGATAACCCCTAGGGTCCCACAGAAAAGGCTGACAGTCAGCGTTCCTCACATTCCTGCCGCAGGAATGTTCACCTTTCTGACTTTGTTTTTTGCTGGATCTGGTGACATCAGCGTGCATCACATCCTGCTGGAAGACAAACAGCTCCGCAGATTCCCCCATAGGGCTTTTTGAAGTCCGAAAAATGCAGGAAGTCTGAGCAAAGGTCACCGCGATGATACATGGAGGGCCTTTGCTTGAATGAATGTGTTGAAGTGTGCAGGCTCTAATAGTTTCTGTGGTCGTCTATCAGAAAGCAGCCATGGCTTTTAAAAGAGAACCCTCGGTTGTAAGTTGATAGTTCGCTTAACGCCTCCTGGAGAGTGTTGGATCGCAATCGAGCCACTGTTGTTCGAGTCAGCAGGCTGTTAAAGTTTAGATTCCTCTACATGTAAAGGCTCCTTTAACGGCGTCACGTATCTGAAGGGCTACTCTTTCTCTACTAGGTACGTTATCACATCCTCCTCCACCGTGGCCATTTTCAGAAGGGTCTAAACTTCTTTTCCTGCCTTCTTGTTGACGTATCGATGATAACGGGAAAAGAGTGTGGAGGTATTTCATCGCTGACGGATAATTCATTTGAAGGAAATGGCTGGATGTGATGAGTTGGTGAAGGATAGTGAAAGAGGAGGAGGGTCATAGTGACGTCACACTGAATGACAGTCAGTTTGGTGCGAGAACACTTGATTGGCAGATGGTTGGTTTAACTGAAGGGGTTGTGGTTCTGACACGGTTCTTCTCAGACTTCATTTCTAGCGTGTTCAATCTTTCCCCCTCCCTTGTTTCCATTCCTCCGCTCTCCTATCCATCGTTCTCTTCGTCTATCTGATCCTGGATTTATTCGCCTCACCTGCTGCAACTTCACCTGAACTCCATCAAGCTGCCTCCTCCCCCTCAGTAAACTCATAATCATTCTTTTGGATCAAGCTTTCGTCATCTAAAAGAAAAAAATCCAGTGTGTTTTTTGATTATGATCAACTTTCTCTTCAGATTTATTCGATCTTTATGGGGATAAAAACAGGTTGAGTGATTAAGAATGCAGCTTGGAAGGGAGTCTCTGGCCTGAGCACCGTCTATCCGGGGGGAAACGTCAGAGGGACCTAGACACTACATAGATCCATTAGTCTTTAGCGAGGTCAGCGACTGATCTTCATGTCTGGACCACTTCAGGCCTCCACCAGATTTTCCCCTGGCTTTACTGTGCCTTGGCACAGTTCAGCATCTTTCAGGTCCTATCATTATCCACCCTCTCAGACGGAGTCATGGAGACGGGCCGGTGGTGCGTCAATGGATTCCACCTCATATGGTGTCCTTCTAACCCCAACGGATCCACGGGCATTCACCCACTTTGTGGCTGCGTTGCCTCACATGTTGTCAGTGAACAGAGTTTTTAGGGTACCGCATTAACCAGCGGACGGCCGCATAAAATGAGACGGAATGTTCCTTTAAGTGCTGACTCCCTGCTACAATGTAAGGCAAACGCATCCCACTGCCAAAGGGTTGTAAAGTACTTAAACAGGATGTGATCGCATTCTCGTTGTAAGGATGCAACATCTGCTGACGATGGCCGTTAAAACAGAGGCACGGTGTGTTCCGGGGGAAACCTCCGCACTGACTCGTCCAGCGTCCACTCAGACTCTCAATGCTTGTGCTCCATCTCCAGTCCTCCGTCCCAGGGGACAGAAGCTGGCGGGACGCCCTGTGTTTTTTGTCTAACTGTGCCCTTCTGCCACTTACAGTTCCTCTCGCTGCAGTTTCTCGGCCAGAGCCAATAACAGTCCGCCCCAAGACCACAGAGACCAGACAGGGCGGTGTCCTTTCTGCAGACGGGTGGAAGAGACGCTCACGTGAGACCTGTTTATTTGTCTAAGGAGGGAGAGAGAGAGAGAGAGAGAGAGAGAGAGAGAGAGTTTGATAAAGACAGGAGAGATCGAAAGAGACGGAGCGAGAGAGAGAGAGAGAGAAGGAGAGAGAGAGAGCGAGAGAGAGAGAGAAGGAGCGCATGCCTGTGAAATGCAGTTGAGAAATTTTCAACTGGCGGGAAAAGCAGCAAGAAGGGAAGGAGGGAGGGGTATAGGCAGGGCGGCAGAGCAGCGTAAAAGGAGGAGGAGGAGGAGGAGGAGGGAAGTAGCACACAGAACTGGACTTTTATGCTATAGACATTTCCACTCATCAACTGTTAGTCATTGCTTTGGCCCAGAAGCTGCACCCATTACTCTACCTGACCAATTACTGCACCCAACCAGGGTCTATATTTGATTATGGCGGGTGAACGCTCACATTTAAGGAAGGTCTGTTGATGGAATTACATTATTTATTTTTTCAGGGTAAAGCACTTGTTGTACCATTTAGGGAGGGCAAACTATTGGGGTCTGCATGTCCCGGACCCTCCTGAGGACCAGCCATAACTCTCAGCAGAGACGGGAATGACCAGAGGCCCCGGGTCATGATTTACCACAATACCTCATGAGTCATGATACAATGTTATTTTGGTTGCTGTCTACTGTGCAAACATATAGTTTGTCGCGATTTACCACCTTTTTCCAGAGAAAGTTACATATATTCCGACGGGAAAACTTTGTCAGTATCCGTTTTATCCAATACGGTAAAGTTCTCAGTCTTTCCTCCTCAATTGGATTGGAAATTGGATTTTTGAAGCAGGCAGACTGACCAACACGTCATAAAAACTAGACTAGTAGTAATTGAACTGTCTCTATTACAGCCCAGTCCACCTTAACTGAATGGAAACTTTTGTGTGGACTTTTATAATATATCAAATATTCTAACCTGTAAAGCCGGTAAAAAGAAGAGCTGAACAATATGAGGCAGGTGGTTTTAATGTTATGGCTGATCTTTGAATCCTCACATATAAGTTCACCGCTCATGTCGTCTGTTTGTAGCAAGTTCCTGGAATCCTCTCTGCTGCACTCAAAGGTTTGTGAACTTAGAACATTGTGATGCGTCACAAACTCGGTTCCAGGGTCTTGAGCAGATAACAGACGCCGTCGTTAGCGCCGCTAGGTTGTCCGCTTGAGGGTCTTTCCACATCAATCAGGTGAAGCACTATGTTGGTTTTTGATAGCCCATCATCAAAAAACACAATAACTCTATACCACCCTCTAGTGGACTGCCAAAGCAATTCATGTTATTATTATAGTACCAAAAAGCTCAACGTATACTTTATGTGCAATTTATATCATCAAATATTAATACTTGACGACCGTCTGTTTGTTTGTTTTTTCATTTTAAATCCTCCGTCATAATGGAGAAACTCAAAAATTCACTTATCAAATTTTATATTCCAAATAGACATCAGTGCGAGGAAGAACTGGATACATTTTGCCACACTAGGGGCAGCGTCATCCACGAAAGTTTTCCGGCCATAATTTCTCAACCGTTTTTTTCCCAACATCGTGCGTTTGAATTGTTTCAAAGTGATCCATCCTGTTTATATGATATTTAATACAAATTGATGCTTTTTTTCCTCACTAGGGGGAGCTCTTTCTAAACTACAAGCACTTTATCTGACATAACTTTGCATTTATTTGGAGGAGTTCAACCAGGAGATCGGGTTTTTACTTTCTCAGGGATGTATCTTTGCTGTTCGGTACGACAGCTTAGATGGTTTTTAAATTTTTCAAGACAAATTCCTCTTATGAATGTAGAGCCTGACTGACTCGTGTCCAATAAATGTTCAATTTTGAGTTTGTAGATTGACGTGTAAATATCCCACATTAGGGAACACTTTTATTTGTATTATTATTATTATTATTATTTTTATTATTATTATTATTATATTTTAAACGGGTCACACCACCTGGTGGACAGTGGTCTAAGTTCAACTTCCATCCGGATCACAAAGCCAAATAAGTTTGGCCTCATCAAAGAGATCGGCAAGATTGAATTTGTTTTTCTTTGTTCTCACCTCCTCTAGTCGCCGCCTCGACTGTCGGAGCTCAGCTTCCGCCAAAAACTGCAGCTTTTTCCCATTTCTGAGAGAAATTTAGTTTCTTAACTGGTTTGTTCGGCTGTATATATATATATATATATATATATTGTTTCTGTGCTGCCATTCCCCCCCGTCAGGCGGCTTTCACAAGCGTATAAAACATTCTGAAGTCAATAAATTGTATGAAGTGAGCGGGTGTAACGGTGACGATGGTGGACTCTCATCCAGACCCGGGAGTCTCAGCGCTCTTAACCCGAGCGCCGGTGTTGTAAACCCAGGGATCCGGGGAGTTCAGATCTTACCGGGCCTCCACAACCTGCCACCGGGGGAGCACCAGTCAGCGAAGTCCTGGTGCCGCTCCAAAGGGGAAGGTTACGTCAAGAGGAACATCCAGTGCAAAACTCCACGCTGGAAAAAATACTATCATAATTATTAGTGGGGTTTAAGACCCCAGACCTCAGTCTCATATATCGACAGGAGAGACTAGAATATAGACTAGTAAAACTTTATGAATCCCCAGAAGGGGAAATGTAGTCGATGCAGCAGCTCCAGCATGCAGATATGCTAAATAAAAAAAAAGCACATGTGAGTTCAGATCCAATAAATTGCATCCAAATAGGAAGGGCCGCTGCGATTTATGAGAAAAGCTCCTGGGTTCAAACTCTGCCTCAACTGAGTCAGAGCAGAGAACGTATATCACCGAATGGAGGTTGATTATATTCCACAGGGTAGAAAACAAACCCACATCTGACAGTTTTGGTCTTCACCAACTCCTCAGCCGGAGCATCACTAGCTGGTGGCCAACTTTAACCGCTTCTGTGGTTCTGCTCAGGTAGCACACATCTATTTTTTCATTTTATTATTATAATGTAAACATTTGTTGGACTTTTGATGCCGTGTGACTGTAGAAACAAGTAAATGAGCTGGAGGCTGAAGGGAGCTGAGGAGACCTGCAGACATGATGATGCTTGAAGGTTTTGTTGGTTAATGCTTCATTTTTCACATTTCAACTGTGGACAATTTATCGTAAACTTTTGTTTCAAGATTCCATCATTTTTACAAAAGCAGGCCTGCGGTGCATCATAGTCTCATTGGTACTAAGAAAATATTATTAAACACTTTTTAGACATTCTCTTCCACAAAATAAAAACGCTATTTATGGTGTTTATCCTGAATCTGTTTTTTTCAAAATCATTTGTACATTTTTTTTGCGCAAACTTTATTTGTTAAAAAAACAAAACAAAAACTATTATAATGTTTGTCCAGAAATTGTTGTTTGCTTTTGCTATCTTTCTCTTTGACCATGATATATATATATATATATATATATATATTTTTTTGAATAGCTTTGCATAATAAAACTTATCAATAACCAATAATAATTGTCTCTTTATTTCAAACGTAATATAATTTAAAGCTTTTGGCACCTTCTCTTAGTGACATAAAAAAGATTTTTATAATATATTTTTAGTAATATATTCTTATAGTGCTAATATATTGATTTTTCTTTCTCTTCATCGATGAATCTTGTTTCAGTGTCTTCCTCTGATTACATTTATGCCCTAAGAAAAGATTTAATGAAACATTTGAATCAACGTTTTCAGCATGGATGAGCGTGACATTTGACCTTTACCTCTGCAACCATGTGATATATTTTTTTCCTCTCTGGGTCATGCGTGTTGCCTGTTTCCCTCCAGGTTGAATCGGATGAAACCGGACTTCCTGTGCAACGCTGATGAAGTTCCACGCCTCAGCCTGCAGACCTCCCCACTCGATGGAGGAGGCGTTTCACCCTGGATGAAGCTAAGCCGTTGCGTTCGGGCTGAGCTGACCCCTGCAAATACCCCGACTGTTGGAATCTCGCCCGCGTAATGTCTGGCGGCGGATGGAGGACTGCGTTCCTGCTCTCCCCTGACCACTCATTCCCACCAAGCTTCAGCTGTCCAAAAGGTTTGCGGTTCAATCCTAGGGTACTTGAGCAATACCCCGAAACCCTTCGTTGCTCCCCAGGGGTCACAGATGGCTGAGAACCACTTCTGCTACGTTTTGCACAACGTATATATAAATGTATGTGACAATAAAGCTTCTGTTCGGATGTGGGTGAAGGAAGCCTCTCACATACAAGAGGCCTCCTCGGTCCTGAGGAACAGAATTCCTTAGTATGGATGTTGACATTGAACCGAGGAAAGGTCCTCGACGTTAAGTCCAAATTCCTTTGGATTCAGCCTTCGAGGATGACCATGAAATGTGGATCCACGCAAACAGGCAGCCTGTCTTTTCGCACGTGCCGCTCCACCCTCTGCCAGCAGCACCGGTTTGGGTTTGTGAGGATGGAGAAGTCACTTTATGGTTGCCCCCCAAAAGAAAATGCTAGTGAATTCTCCTCTGGTGAATTTCAACCGGTTCCATCCGGCAAACAACCCTAAGAGGCAGAAAACAGATTTTTTATTGAGAGACGAAGCTCGCCAAGCTCCACATCGCTGTTATAAATCAACCCCAGCATACATGTCCTGTGTGGATAATATCCCAACTGTCTCTGCAGCGCCGGCTCCCCCAGCCCCTGTTTTCTCTGCTCCGAGTCTTGGTCGGCCTCCAACTAAAGCACAGGCCGCTTTTTTACTGGCTCTCTTCACATTTCCATCACTATTCACCAGTTTGGATCAGCTGTGGGTTTCTCTCTTTCACATCCGAGGGGTCAGCGAGTGGTCACAAGATTAGAGCGAGAGAGCATCTAAATGTGAACACACAAAGGACAAACACTCGCTCTTCGCATGAAAATGGGCAGATATTTATTTGCTGTTGGCCTAAATGTCAAAACAGAGAAAAACATTTTTTGCTTCTTTTTTAATAAAGCAGTCAAACTCTGTCGGTTATTAATTCAGCTTCATTGTACTGGAGCTGGATTACTTCACTCACTTTCAAGCTTTCCCTAAGCCAACATGTTCTCATATAGGAAAAGAAAGGGCCTAATTTTCTTCACCCATAGGCGACCCAGATCTGATTTTCCACGTATAGCCTTCAAAGTAAAGAACACATCCAGCAGGTCAATGGAAATGACTGGCACCGTCATTTCCATTGACTTCATTTGATTCAATTAAACATCAGTGCTGCGCTACTTGTACGTAGAGAACTAGTGGCCCTTTAAACACTTAATCACTGATTTGCCATCTAACTAACTCATTTATGCTGAAATGGTCCATCACTCTTCCTCTTTTTTTCATGCAGACTTGAGTAATTCTTCACAATCCTCTGCTTCTTAAAGGAACAGTAACCCAAAAGATTCTTACTGGCCATGTAAAAGAACGCGATCCACGCAGGAGCCAGGATCTCAGCCAAATATTTTTCCAGGTGTTGCTATTTTTTGGGGATTTGGTACATTTTGTTCCTTCTGTCTTGGAACTGAATAGCCCCACCCTCGGGACGCACCCGGTCCACCAGTCAGGCGAGAAAAGTCTAATGAGATGCCAAGAACAGTTGGCCCACATCTCGTGGTAGAATAACGACAAACCTGTTTGATGCCTTATCATCGTCAGAAGTTATTATATTGATTCTTAGAATGATTCTTAGAATGATTATTATGAAAGATAACAGGAATGTAATTATTCAAATTGAAATAATAATCCACTGATGGGAAATAGATAACTCAAATTTATTTTGTTTAGTTTGGTCAAAAAAACAATCTTTTACATAAAAGATATGAAATGAATTATTTATTAATTATATAAATAAAGATGTAATTATATCTATATTTATGAATGCGTATCATTTAAATAGCCCAGAGCCTATAATGTGATAAGAAAAAAGTTCTGCTTTCATTCGACAACGTTGTGAAAATAAAGCTACAAAAACAACGGGTAATGCTGCAGTATGCATGCCAGGCCAGTAGTAGGCAGTGTGTACGTTTATCACCAACACCACAGAAGAAGAAAACTGTTATGCGTGATCGTGCAGCATGTATAGAACACGTTGTATACAGATGGCTGCAGGGGTGTTAGTAAACACGGCAGAGTCTGCTGCAGAAATAACACGATGGTCCACTCTGTTTATTCTTGCTCTGTCCGTCTGCTCAATGTCTACTGGGCTGCAGAATGTGACTGTTGAGTCAAGACATACATTCTGCTGGATTACACCTAATAGCTGTATTTAAGATCGATTATACTAATGAACCTGTTCCCTAAAAAAAAGATTTGGGGGGGAAATTATTGCAGTACCCATAATGCAGCTGTCCTGTGCACGAAAGGCTTAACTGTAAAAGTTACCGTTTAATGCAAAAATCATCAGAATGTCTCAGAATGTATATGACAGAAGTCATTCGGCGGGAAAATGTCACTCCTGCAGTGACGTACAATGAAAATGTGTAACTCTTAATTATAAGTTAATAATAATAATAATTGGAGATTTGTGGTCAGGGGTCTTTTCTGAGTTGTAGGGTAAGATGGTTTGCTTATTTATGAAGATAAGTTGATTTAGAAGTTTTATTTCTTTCAAAACCTCAAAAATAATTCAAAGGATTTATTGTCACGTGCAATGATAAAAGGTTTATTGGTAAAAATAGAATAGTAGGATATTCTAGTACGAGAAACTAGTAGCATTGAAAACGTCATTATAGGAAAGTTTCCAATGTTGTTGCTCCTCTTTTGATCAACCTAGTGAATACTAAATTCACCGCAGATCCTTTGTGTTAAGGCAATAACTCAAAAGCTCTTTCATGGATCATCTTGAAGTTTCACGCTCACATAGACTTTAATGCGATGAAGGTTTGTCGGGTCGGTTGATTATTTCCGACACTAAAGGGACCTTCATCTCCTAAAGTTGCCGGACTTTTATTTTTTTAACTATTGGCCCGATTTAGACCAAATTCGGTGAACATGAGTCGAACCGAGGGGATCTTTCTTGTATCGCATTTTATTGTGATAGTTCATATTTTACACACTAGGGGGAGCATTCCGACAAAAAGAAACACATTTTCGGACCATTATTTCTCAACCTTCTGTCCGATTTAGTCCAAATTTGGTACATCGATTCAAATAGAGATCTATCTCGTTTGTATCATATTTTACTCACTATGGAGAGTTTTTTTTAATTTGTATATTATGTCACATTTTACTCTAATTGGTTATATTTATTCACTAGGTGGAGTTTTATCTAAATGAAAAATACTGTGATCATAACTTGATATTAAGTTTGAGGAGTTCAATCCGGGGGGATCATTTGTAAACTGCAAGGGATTGGGGTCTTTTCAGGCATAAACCCTTACTGTACCGTACTGCTGACAGAAGCGTAGGCCTAGTAAGATAACCGATGTCTATGACGAGTAACTTTACTCTTTAATTTTCAAGCTGTACTGTCTTTTCATACTTTGTAATAACATGATACTAGCTCTGCTGAAAACATAAATCCTAGCGTTAAAACATGGGCTGATGGGATATTTGCTTTCAGTTTCTGCTTGAATTTTTCCACAACAACGTAGTAAACAAGTCTCCAGACACGTTCGCTACAGAATTCTCTCCTCTGCTATGTGCTTGATTGTGCAACGCCAGGAGACGTATCAACAACACAATCTCATTTGGCGTGCTCTGCGTGTTAATGTCAAACAGGACCGCCGTTGATAGCTTTTTGTTGTGCGGGCGTGACATTCGTTGAAAGAGGGCACAACACACCCATCCCTCAGAAATGAGACATGCAACACTCCCTCTGTCACATTTAATCCCATAACGCCGTCTTCAATGTTTGCTCACTCCACCTTTCTACGTCCCAGAATATTTTTTTTCCACTCCAGGCCTGAGCGTCAGAGAGGCCCTCAGATGGAATTATATTCACCACCTGTTCCTGATCCGGAGGTATTAAAGGGTGAGTGGAAGTCGCGTGTGCTGCCTGCGGTTCAGACATGGTAAAGACATAGACTTAGAGACATGCACTCCTCTCCGCGGGCACATAAAGCAGAGACGGGTCTTAGCACGAGAGGGAGGAGGGGGGAGGTTGGCGAGACGGAGGAGGGAGAGGCAGGCATACGTAAAGGAGAAAATAGATGATGAAAGGTGGCGTGAGTGGCTTTTTCATCAGTTTCCTGGCAATTAAAGTCAGTTTCCATCCAAGACTTAAACGTCTGTCAGCCTGGTAGATGACTTTATTATAATAAAAGACAAGAAGTAACAGACGTAATGAAAAATAATTCCCCTGCAATCCCCACTTCCTCGGTTTAAGTCAAAACTCCATAAGAATTAATAGGTCCCTCAGTAGATAGCATAACTCCGACCAGGCCCTACATTTCCCTTTATTGGGATAAACCTCATCCAAAATCAAAACAACACCTCAGCTCGCAATGTTTGACAAAGTGAGAAAATGTTAAGAGACCAAATTTTAATGGAGCTTAATTTTCGTCGAGATCCATCCTTACACCAGTATCCGGATGTCAAACGAACCCGCCAAACAACTTAAACCATCAATCACAGCCAATCAACACACCAACCGGCTAGTCAGTCAACCAACCCACCAACTTGTCAACCAGACAACCAATCAACTAACCAGACAGCCAATGTAATAAAACACCATAAACCAAAGAATCCACATGCTAGCCAACCAAGCAACCAGCCAGCCAACCATCAGCTAGTAAGTCAACCAACCAACTAACGAGGTAGCAAGTCAACCAACCAACAAGCTAGCATGTTAACCAACCAACCAACCAGCCAGCCAACCATCAGCTAGTAAGTCAACAAACCAACTAACGAGGTAGCAAGTCAAACAACCAACCAACCACTCAGTTAAACAACCAACCATACACCTAACCAACTAACCAGCTAGAAAGTCTTCCCACCAGCCGGTCAACTTAGTAAACAACCAGTCAACAAACCAATCAGTTAAACACTTAGCCGATCAACCAACCAGCTAGTCAGTCAAGCAACCAACGAGCTAGCAAGTTTAAAAAAAACAAAACCCAGCCAGCCAACCAACTAACCGGTCAACCAGCCAGTTAAGGTACTAAACACTGTCAACCACCCGACCAACCTTCAGCTAGCCTGTCAAACAACCAACTAACGAGGTAACAAGTCAATCAACCAACCAACTACTCAGTAAAAGACCAACCATACACCCAACCAACTAACTAGCTAGCCAGTCAAATCACCAGTCAGTCAAGCAACCAATCAGTGTACTTAACAACCAGACAACCAGCCAAACAATCAACCAACCTGCAAAAACATCAACCATCCAACCAACCAACTAACCAGCAAGCCAGTCTTCCCACTAGCCAATCAACTTACTAAACTACCAACCATCCACCCAACCAACTAACCCCTAAGCCGGTCAACCAGTCACCCAGCCAACAAACACAAGGACAGGGATGAAAACATAGCCTCCCTATCAGAGCTAGAATGTCGCCATAATACTGAAAACAACAGAAAACAAGTCCTGACTGGGAGCCAGAGCGGGACTAAGGGGCAGTTACTCAGACGTAGGGACTTACTGTGGCATTAAGTGTAACCACCTCAATATGTTCCTTATACTCCTGATCCTTGTTTTCTCATCCTCTGCCCCCCCCCCCCCTCATGTCTAAAGCCACAGTCCGTCAGCACCAGCTGGCTGGCGGGATCACTTACCCGCCTCGTTTGGAAAGCCTGAGACGACTTCAGGCAAATGTATTCGTTAAAAAAAAGAAAAGAAAAGGAGACGTATGAGGTGCAGAGGGGTTTCTGCGTCTCTCTGTCCCTCTGTGTGTTCTGAGGTACTTTTGCCTCGCCAGTATTCACAGACCAATCCATCGACCGTCACGGATGCGTATATATACACTCTTCAATGCAATAAAAGAATCTCCATGTTTACCGGGAGGTACTGTACATTTAACTGCCGACAGCGGAGCATCATGGGAAAGACGCTCAGCCTTTTGATGGAAGCGTTGGGAGGGCACCCTGCTCCGAATAATTATACAGCAGGTCATCGGATTTATTATACCTCACTGAAGAGGGTAAAGAGTGTTCCTCTTGTGTGTGAGGGCACTGCAGATATATGTTTTTGTTATTTACAGTAGAATACTGTCAGCTGTTGTTTCTAGAATCTCACCGTAAAAAAAATGAAATTGAACATATCAGGGTCTAGTTTTTTTTTTTTATGGCTTCAAAAGTTCCATAGATGTTAACAGTAAATGACTATAAATAGATTTGAATCCTCTTCACGGTAATTTGTTTTTTCTACAAACAGGACTACCTACCACGCCTATGAATGTTTTCCTTAGCCTTAGGTACTCTTGTGCCTTGGCGGAGGTTTTCATCCTCCGAAGGCTTTTTCTAGTTATTCCTGTTATGATTGTAGTTGTTATTACCTCCGCCAAGCAGCTCATGTTTTCACTCCTGTGCGTTTGTTTGTCTGATGGTTTCCTTGTTTGTTTGTGAGCAGGATTATGGAAAAAACTAGAGGATGGATTTGCATAAAAGTTTTTTGGCATGTCCTAAAGGTGATTCAACCTGCTGACGTGTTTCCCAGCATGTAAAAGAAAATAGAAATATGAAGCCCTTGGAGGTGATGAGGTCACAGGGTTTCTATTGCTGCCTTACCCCCCAAAAGGAACATCAAAGGGGGTCAATTTCAGAAGTTCTTTTGAGTCCTTTGATGTTCCTTTGGGGGTACAGCTGGGGGTCATTTTCAAGAGTTATTTTGAGTCCTTTGATGTTCCATTAGGGGTAGAGATGGGGTCAATTTCAAAAGTTCTTCTAAGTCCTTTGATGTTCCTTTGAGGGTAGAGCTGGGGGTTATTTTCAAGAGTTCTTTTGAGTCCTTTGATGTTCCTTTGGGGGTAGAGCTGGGGGTCATTTTCAAGAGTTATTTTGAGTCCTTTGATGTTCCATTAGGGGTAGAGATGGGGTCAATTTCAAAAGTTCTTCTAAGTCCTTTGATGTTCCTTTGAGGGTAGAGCTGGGGGTTATTTTCAAGAGTTCTTTTGAGTCCTTTGATGTTCCTTTGGGGGTAGAGCTGGAGGTCATTTTCAAGAGTTCTTTTGAGTCCTTTGATGTTCCTTTGGGGGTAGAGCTGGGGGTCATTTTCAAGAGTTATTTTGAGTCCTTTGATGTTCCGTTAGGGGTAGAGATGGGGGTCATTTTCAAGAGTTCTTTTGAGTCCTTTGATGTTCCGTTAGGGGTAGAGATGGGGTCAATTTCAAAAGTTCTTCTAAGTCCTTTGATGTTCCTTTGAGGGTAGAGCTGGGGGTTATTTTCAAGAGTTCTTTTGAGTCCTTTGATGTTCCTTTGGGGGTAGAGCTGGGGGTCAATTTCAAGAGTTCTTTTGTTTCCGTAGATATTCCTTTAGGGGGCAGAGCTGGGGGCTCACAGTGCTGAACAGAGACGCTGAAGTGGAAGGTGCAGGAGACGACCGGATATTGACTATGTGAGAGATAGTCAGAAAGTTTATAGGAGTTGTCGATAGATTTGAAGGCAGGCAAAAACTCAGACATTAATGGAATTCACATTAATGAAGTCATTTTTATCATTATTACTATTATCTTGCATGTATTGTTGCAGTTGTCGTCCATTCTAACTCTGCATTAATGTGTTTGAAAGTTCATTCAGCAGAATATATTAACTGTATATTTCACAAAAAGGGTGAGAATCCTTAAAAAAAAAAAAAGCACAGTCCTTTGTAGATGAAGGTGCTGGCAGTGCAGTTCTGCTCTGGTCTTCATCCTCGCTTTCATCCCTGTTTATTTGCTTTATAAGTAACCACATGTTACAAACTCTCTGGCAGCGTACAGTCATGGACCCGCGGCTGGATATAACAACAACAAGCGTTTTCCTCCTCTTTGTCATTATCTGGACTGAAATTAAAACAAAGTTTCTTGTACTATTATTTGTTTAAGCTTTGTGGCTTTGGCTGCTTTGTGCCCACTTCTTCCTCACATTGTGGCAAACAAACCGGTGTTGTGAGTCGTCGGGTTCCAGGAAAGAGCAACCTAGCAGCTCGTCCGTAAAGCTTAATGACACGGGGGGAGGTAGAATTACTTTCAAATTATAACGAAGACGTGAGCTCAGGAGGGAGAACAAAAAGCCGAGTGCTCTCTTTACCCGATGACCTCACCTCCGCGAGCGGCGGCGTAAGGCGATGTCAGAGCCGATCTGTGTGTGTTTTTGAGTGTGTACTTATGACTCGTCACGACAGCACTGTTTGCTCCTGCTCCTTTCTTAAAAGGTGAGTTTCGGTGACATCATTTATCAAACAGGACTCTTGTTGGCTCAGACTGCAGGGCTCAGACACGCCGAGTCTCTGTTTGGTTTGCTTTACACCCGCTGGTCTGGGATTCAACAGAGGATGATTTTACTGGCCGTCTTGATCCGGGTGCCGCGGGCCACAGATGGTACACTTATGACTCGCTCGTGTGTGTCTCAGCGAATTCATCTCAGCTGTGTGTCGGCCATATATCCTGGTGCTCTCACACTTGTCAAGCGGATTTTTTTCCTAAGTTGTACAGTAGCCCCAAAGACTTCCTGAACACTATAATATTTTTCTCATGATTGTCCACAGTAGATGATTTTATTCTTCATTATCTAAACCTCTCTTTGGAGGTTTGTGAGGTTAATGTCGTACATCGTGAGCTACTCTTCATTTCCCCCTGTGTTGTACAAGCAATCCACAAATTAAATGAAGTTGCGTCTGAAAAAAACAGTGTTTTTCATAAAGGAAACTCCCCCTAGTGCGCAATATTTGAACTGCTAGAGTCAAATATGGCATCCTCAGATTATTCACGTCGTCTGAATGGAAAATACCAACGCAACAGGCGTTCCCAACGCAATCCAAACGTTAACGACCCAAGGCATTTATTCATGATATTCATGATCTAATACATGTTTTTCAAAAGGAAATGTTAAAAATCCTCGTCACCTGTAACCCGACAAACAAATCCATTTTCTATAGTTGTGATTTTATGTTTCCTGTCAACAAACGACTTGCTATTTAGGGTTAGGGTTTAGGGCCTAACAAGACAACTGCTTAAACGGAAATTTACTTTGAAAAGGCTTAAATAAAATATACTGTGTCTTTTATTATATTTGACAATAGTTTGCAGTGAATCAACCGTGAAATGAAATAATAATAATAATAATAATACATTTAATTTATAATGCAGATTATTCGTTCTAATATTGTATCTCCAGGAGTTACAGCAGGGCAAGAATATATATAAGTATGCGTGCACATCTTGGCTTTCATCACAGTGTAAACACTGACTTCTCCACGTTTGTGTGTTTTGCAAATTGAACCACCACTTTAAAAGAGCGGCGTGTCAAATCACCTGGACGGGAGTTTGTGCACAACATTACCCAGCTCTTTTTTATTTTTAATTTCAAACAGTGGAAAGGCAAAACAGTGGAGAGGAAAACCTCGTAGTTGGAAAAAGCAAATCCCATATAAGTTTTTATAGAATCCCCACTTTTTGTTGACTGTAATGCAGAGTGTGGCAGGTGTTGGGCAGCAGCGTGGGCCACCGTGGCGGCGGGATACAGAGTGTTAAGTGTGAACTAGCTCTCCTGGGAAATGCTGCTGCATATTCGTGGAGTTTGAGTGAAGCATGTATGGATGTGTGTGTGTGTGTGTGTGTGTAATAACCTGCCGTGGGCCCTGACGACTGATTGAGCACATAAGCCCGCTCACACGCCACATCTCAAAACAAGCCTATATATATGCGTGCGTACACGTGTGAGACGCCATTCATTCTGACTGAGTAAATCTGGTAGGAACCAAACAATGCAGCTTTGCTCGCACCCTATTAAGCTGTCACGGTGCAAGCGTTGAACTGGCTCTGTAATCTTCGCCATAATGGGAGTCTTTTCCACTGTAATTGGTGTGCTGCTAACACTCACAGGAACACACGGAGTTAGCAAAGAGCGTAAAGCTTTGTGATACTGACAAAGTAAATATACACGCACACAAAAACCCAGTATACACGAGCTGCACAACGCCATCCGCCGAATATACACGTGTGCGCCCGTTCCTCCCTGTGACCTCGGCTCTTAAGTTCATTATTCCCCTTCGCACATATGGAGCCCTGGCACCGTCTCAGCGCTCGGCTGCTGCCCTGCTACTATCAGCACATTTTTAATTGCCTTGACTTGAGAATATAACAGCCTCTGTGATGACAGCATGCTTGTTTATTTTTATATGCAACCATAAAGGCCCCAACAGACCGGACCATATAAGGGTATATATTCATATATGATGCTTTTCTCCCAGGGGCCGCTTTTTAAAAAAAATTTTTTTAGAGCCCTGCAAACACGATGCAGTTTTTTTGGTCAACTAAAGGTTTTTTTTTTTCTGGTGGAAAGTCACTGTGAATTCAAATAAATAAAGGTTAATGTCCTCTTTGTGTCTCATGCAGGGATTGGAGTTGCTGTTGTCTGAAAGAACAGAATCCTCCACAATATTGTGGGTATTACCATGGAAGCAGAGCCGAGTGAGACGGGCGGGATGAGAGGAGTCGACGCCTTGATCTCGCAGGATCACAGGCGCTGAATATGATAACGATTGAAATACTGACCCAAGTGAAGACGTCTCGTAGATGCTTAGTGCGGCGAAAGCGGCTCGTAACGGCAGGTCCGTTCGGTACGTGCTCATATGCAGGTACGAACGGCCGGTGGATTCTCCTCCCATCATGAGTCATCAGGAAAAATAGCAAAAAGACAGTTTTATGCAAAGTAGTCTCATTAGACTGGCAATGCCATTATTCAATCATCTTGACTTAATGAAAAGGGCCAAATAATCTCACCGGTCTGTCTGGAACAACTAGATAAACCTGCGTGAACAGTACAAACCCGGCACCAGGGATGATGACATTGTTGCCAAGGTTATAAATAAACAGTGTCTAGAAGGATTTAGCTCGTCACTTGCTACGTGACGATGTCCTCACAGCATTGACGAATATGGTTTCACACATTATCTGCAACAATTTGAAGATTAGAATACCGCAAAACGGGCGTAAATGAAGAGTGTTTTCGTCAACTGTCCATCAGTGAGCAAAGCTGCTAAAAAAAAAAGGGGGGAAAGAAAGAAGCTAAGAAGCTACAGGAAGTGTAGCTTCTTCAGAAGTTGGCAGAATGGAATCTGTTACACATTCGGCGACAAACGTAGTGGGAGTAGTAAAGGTTGTGAAACAGAAACAATAGCAGCTGTTTACCAACCGCCAACAAGCCTCAAAGAAGAAGAAGGCATTGAGCCGGTGGCCTTCTGAGAAAGCAATCGAGAGAGGTTACAAGGAATGTACCTGCTAGGAAGCTGACGGCAGAAACAGTCGGGGAATCATGCCAGTCACTTCTTCAGAAAAGTTCATCAGCCACCTCCAATCAAGTCCGTTCTTTTAGACCAAACCCACTCAAATGTCTGATATGTCAGGTATCATATATAATATACAGAAAACACACACAAATGTGGTGCTAGCTGAAAATGTAGTGTAGCTCGGCTTTATTTCAGTATATTGCTGACTTCAAAGTTCCGAATCAGAAGCGAAAAGACCCAAAAACATTAGTTAGGTTTTACTCCATTATCAGTTATTATTGTTTCTACAAAAGATCACATTATTGTTCAATAAAGAGAATATGAATTTCTTTTCTTTTTAGACGTAGATACGGAAAGATCTACTCTCCCGTGTCTGTAAATGACATCATGAACGTCAAGGTTGTCTCATTTTGTGACAATTCAAAGTGTTAAAGAAGATATATAACAGGAAAGAAGGCACTTGCTGACACACACGCACCAACTCCAGCTGATCCGCACTGCCTCCACTCTAAGTGGGCGGAGTCACAAACGTACTCGCGGTGTTCTCCGCTAGCAGGAGACGTTTGACCTTTATCTTCTGACAACTCACCGACTTTCATGTCGTACGACGTTCGAGTCGTTACTACTTTGTAGCTAAGAGTTGATTTTGAAGTTTGAGCATCCTGTCTTCATCAAACTCAACGTACACAAACCAGCCAGCAAGAAACCGAACAACTTCCTCTTGTTCTTCAAAGAGAACATGGGAGATGAGTCATGCTGTCTTTGATCATGTTAATTAAAGATGTCCATTCAAATTAAAATACCAAATTAACGAATATTTACACGCATATTTGTTTAGGTTGCCCGGTGAAATCGCTAGCTAGCCTCATGCTAACAACAGACCCACTCTTCTTATTTTGTAATATTGCTTTGCATATATGTGTGTATATATATACACACACACACACACACATACATATCTGTCTACACACACATATAAATCTCCAAATACATGCATATATACACACACACACACACACACATATATATTTCTATATATATATAGACAAGCACACTGTCACAACACATACATATATATAGATGCGCCACACACACTTTCACACACACCCTCTCACACACACACACACACACACACTCGCACACAAACACACTCTCACACACAGACTCACACTCTCACACTCTCATACACAACCACACACAGACACACACTCACACTCTCACACACACAGACACACACTCACACTCTCATACACACATACACACACAGACACACACACACACACACACGGCCCTAGTAAAATTGGTGTCCTAAGAGGAAGTTGGTTCTGCGTTGTTGTTTTTTTTAAATAATCAAATGCTAGAGGATCATTCAATAATTCACCCAATAAAAAATAAGAATCATCTTGCTTCCACCCACTTAAGCATTTATGGCTACGTTCTTGCTGCTATTATCTTATATAAGTGTAATAATTGGCCCAATGATAATGTGTAGTTTTAGCTCCTAATTACCCCACGGAGAGTTATCACCTGACTCTTGGTGCCCTTTAAGGCTCCAGCTCATGGTTGAGGTTTCACAGCTGCCATTTTTATTGTTCGGCTCGTTTGTCAGCATCTGTTCTTGGCTGCAGCCTGGGCTGTTGACAGCACAACAAAGCTTTGATGAATCTAAGGAATGCTACCTGCCCAGCAGCAAATGGAAGACAAAGCTGGCATCGAGTCGGTCAACATAGTAGAGTTTCTGTCATCGAAATATGAAGGTGAATATTGGACTTTCATCTCCAGACGTCAGATGAAGGCGACTCTCTTCCTCTACTTGATGCAAATTAGCAACGACACGCTCAGTGTTGTGTTAAGTCGAGTTTAAAGGCACAAAGTAACTGGTCATACAAGTTTATGGTTCATAGTTTGATGGGGCAGGAAGTCTTCAACATCTAAAGAGCCAGAAATGAACTTGGGGAGTTGGTGGAGACCAAAAACGGAGCTCAAGAAGAAACACAAATTCAAGCAGGGATGATGAAGATTAACGAGCCGTTAAGCCAGTTGTGTGACATGTCAATCAAGTTTATGAATCATAGCTTAATTGGACACAAGGTCAAGAGAGTGGCAGACAAAGATGGTGAAAGTCATCATAGTAGAGTTCGTGCTGTCAAAGCAGCCAGATATTTTACCTCAGGAGTTTTGGGAAACAAAAACGTAACTAAAAGACGAGGACTGTCGGACTCATATTCATCAGGAGACAAAAAGAATCTTCATAAAGTAAACTGATCTTCTCGTTTTCTCGATATGCAAATAAACAAATGCAACGACACGTCATTGTTAGTTTCTGTTTATTTTTGTATCTCCCCAGTTGATGAAAAAACACTTGTGTCATAAAAGGTAATGGATCATAGAGCAAGATATTTGCCTCAGGAGTGGGTGGAGACCAAAAGTGAGCTAAAAGGAGACTAATAATTGGACTTTCATTTTTCAGGTGAGAGGACAAACATCAACTTCTTGTTGTCGTCCTCATGTACAAATAAAAGCATGTCATAAACTGTCATGGTTGTGTTTCGCTGCTCCACAGTAGCTGAAGAGCTTGGCTCATAAAAGTTTATTGGTGGTAGTATCAGCTAGTTGTGATGGAAGACAATGTCAAATGAAAGACCTAAACAAACAAAAACAACAAAAAAATTGAATTTTGTTGTCAGACAACACGTGATTCTCTGTGTGAGCTCAATATGCAAAATACTGTGTTGAGATGTCCTTGTTGTGTCCAAAGCTTGTTTTCTCCTAAAAATAAAAATCATACACTCAAACAAGTTTGTGGATCTTAGGTTGGGCGCACAAAAAGGCCTTTAATTAGTTCTGAAGGGACCCAAAGTCGGCTCTCCTGCATGAAAGTCAAACACTCTTTTTGATCTTTTCTTCTTTTTTTTTTTTTCATAAAGGACACACTACTTTTTTTTTTTTTCAAGTTTCTGTGAGCTGCTTTCAACCGTTGTAGGCTGCTTCTGACTTCCTGATGTCATGACCGCGAGCGCGCCAGCCTCAGTCGGCGCTGACTTCAGCACAGAAGTCAACCTCACATACTGCCATCTGGCCATTCTTTAGAAATGAAACACAGCTACTGACATCCAAGAAGGTGTGGACAGGCGTCGGCGTGTTGCATCAGAAGATGAAAACATGCACCAAAGCCGTCACAACTTTTCCAGCTAATGGAAATGCCTCATGGATTAATCCGGTTCTGCACCGTCACTTTGGGCCCGCGGACTTGGCAAACCTCGGCCCCCGATCTTTGAGATATCTCAGACCTTAATCAAAGAGAGTCTCCGAGCCGGACCTCTTCTCTTCCCTTGACCCGTCTCATCCCAGCACCAGTGACTGTGGCGGGGCGAGGCACCTTTACGACCTGGCGGACCCAAACTCTTCTCTCTGAATGTCACAATAATGTTTTATATTGTTTGTATATTTGATCTGATATGCACAAACAGAGGTATGTTCCCTCCAAACAAGCACAAGAAGTACCAATCTTTTTTTTTTTTTATATAAGGGAAAGTCCCCTTGGCAGCAGCCGCATCAGAACAAACAGAGATTCATTGTAAGAACTCATCTCGGGCCTGAACCGGGCCAAGAGCTGTAGTTACAGGCTAATGTGAGCAAAGTTCACGCTGCTCTCGCCTCCAGCTTTTTGTGGCAGTATGCAAATGCCTCAGGCTATGAGGTAATCTTTAAACAGTATCTTGCCGTGCAAGTGTAGTCCAGTGTGGTAGGTGGGCCATTCAAATGAAGCTGCCTTAAAACCGCGCCGTTAAAAATACTCCAAAAACATCAAAGTGTGAAAGTATTATGAAAAAAAATCCACTTTAAGGATCAAAATAAAAGACTGTGTGGTAGAGTAGGAGAGGTTAAATATTACTGCTGCAGTCATATGTAGATGTTTTTTCTTTATCTGCTATCAAGTAGTTTTCCTTTCAGGGTTTTAAAAATAGATTATTTAGCATAAGAAGTAGGAGAATTGTCTCCTCCCATAACCAAATCTCTATTAACTCTAAGTTTTCACTAACAAATATCAATAAAGTTGGAGAAAAGTTGTTTTGAAAGGGACATGAAAAGTATGAAATTATTATTATTATTATCTGCTAAGTGACTTTTATACCTAAATATGTTATTTGAGGTTAATGTATTTAGTGACTGTCACCAACTTTGGTCCGTTAAACGGTCGGTTCGGTTCTGTTCGGGCCGGGTAGGTAGGGCCTTCAGGTCGTTACGACACAGACATGTGCTGGAGAAAACTAGGAAACAGACGTAGCACAAAGGGACATTCAAACATGACCTGATGAGGAGGTCATGCTGTACTGGTACACATTAAACTTGTTCAGGGCAGCTGGTGTAGAAAATATGTCACACTCCCAGTACACTATTACATCAGCACATGGCGCTGGAGAGGGAAGGAGCGGCCGCACCTTCAGGATACAGAAATCATCATTACAGGCAGTAAAGTTAGCTCAACCTCCGTCTACTTTTTTGGCCTGAGTAAAAATAGAATACAGGTTTTAACCGATGGAGCTTATCTAACACCAACTGGGCCGGTGTGAAATAGAATATAGAAAATTGAATCCTAGAAAAAATGACCGAACATGATAAACGGTTACAGCTGGACCAGAAACGCCCAGTCCTGATGAGTAGCAGCCCTGTTCATCACATCATCAATTAAATAGACTGTTTTCAATAGCGGGAAGTTGGCTCCCAGGTCCCAACAGTTGCACACTATGCCAAAATCAACAAAGGTTCTAGAGGCACTAAGAGCCGACTTTCCAAATTCCTCCAAGAGCACGATGAAGGCTCATTTGCCAAGTCACAAAAGATACGTCTCATCCAAGGAGCTGCGGGCGTCTCCCACCTCAGTGAAGGTCAGAGGTAATGGCTCCGTTTTTACAAAGATACTGGGCAAAAAACGGCATTATGGGAGATTAATGATGTGAAAGACAACAACGTTAACCCAGAACAACTTTAAGGCTTGTCTCAATTGTCCCACATTCCAAAAAAACATGCAACATGTGAGCACGAATGGTTCTGTCTCCATATGAAGGCTGTGAAGAACTGACTTTGCCTCTTCAAAACATGAACTTTAATACTTTTCAGCCATTCAGAGGTGGATTGATGACCTGGCATTCTCCGTTCAGAAGTTTTACTCTTTTATGTTTGTTGTGGCAGAATGTATTCATTCATTCATTCATTCATTCATTCATTCATTCATTATCCATGGCCACTTATCCTGGTCAGGGTCCCGGGGGCTGGAGCCTGTCCAAGCCGACATTGAGCGAGAGGCGGGGCAAACCGTCGGTTTGAGTTGACAACTCATCACAGGGCTGACACATTCTCCGCCGACCGCGCAATGTCAGCTGGGATAGGCTCAAGCCCACCGGATAAGCGGCCACGGAAAATTAATGTATGAATGGATATGTGCAAGAACAAACGAGCAAAACCTCTGAAAGGAGAATGTCGGGTCATCAGTCCATGAGTCATCCTCCTGATAACTCAAAAGGAATAAAGTTCAAGTTTTGAAGAGGCAAAGTCGAAAATCGATTCATGCTCATAAACCTCCAATGTGGCGTCACTGAAGCAGTTCTGCAAAGACGAGTCGGACAAAAGTCCAGACAGTGATGTCAGAGACAGATCGGCAGTTAGCCGTAGGGGAAGTCTACCTTTCACGTTCGCTTTGGGTTGCAAACTGATTGGAGCAAACGTTTTTTGTTTTTTTTTTAAAACGATAATCGCAGAACGTTGACTCACTCTTTTAAACAGTCTGGCACACCCAAGTCTAAATGAAAAAAAAGTGGATGATTCACATGACAGAAAGTACTTGCCTGAGATCAAGTTCAACCGCAGCAGGAGACAACTGTGGCTTCTTCAAATGATGTAAACTGTGTCACACTGTTCTGGCTTCAACAGCCGGCGCCACACATGACCGTGTTCTGATTATCGAATTAACAATGAATGGTCTCATCAAAGCATAATAGTCAGTCAGCCGTGAGAGCGGCGCTTTCAGCAACCCTTCTGAAGTGTCCTTGGCCAAGATTCTCACTCCGGTTTCTCACAATAGCCGTTTCCGGGCGTGGGAGCGGTTGTGCCAATGGGTTAACATTCCTGATTAGCGGGTGACGCCTTGCATGCTAGTCTCTGTCACCTGGGCGTGAATGGGTGAAGCTTTGAGTTTGGTCGGACTGGAAAGTCTACACTCAAATGAAAAGGGTGTAAAATATTGGATGTGTTCATCAATTGCATGTGAAGGCTCAGATCGAACGCTACGCTCGTCTGGTCAAACTCAGATCGATTGATCTGATTGAAAGGAAATGATTCTGACTGATTCGAACTTCACAGCACCTCTGAAGGTGTGCTTTGGCACAAAGGCGTTAGCAACTAACCTTTAAATTCCAGCAAACTGCGGTTCTGGAGATGCTCGACCCAGTTGTCTAGCAGTAACAATATGACCCTCTTCAAAGAAGCTAAAATACACACGTTTGTCCATTTTTTTCCTACTAAAAAATAAACACTCCCAGTTTTTGGGTAATGGTTTTGGAGTTGTCCAGTCCAGTAGTAATGGAATTATTATTCATAATGTTGGTCTGACTGATTTGAACACTGTGAGAAGTGAATTTTAACCTCTAATGGCGAAGCTGACTCGTCACCTCTTACTACTTTGCAGTGCGTTGTGACGAGTTCAGGGAACCGTTCTCACTTGTGTACTTTAGCTGACCGCCTGCAGAAAGGGTGTGGGTCGTAATGTCAACCTTTTTCCTCTGTATTTTTGTCAGTGCGGCTTGTTTAAAATAGCTAAATATAGAGGGGAAATTAGGGGCACGGTGAGAAAACTGAGTCATGGTGCGAAGGGGAAACTGTGGCTCAAAGTGCTGACTTTCACTCTGTCGCTCCTTTTGGCCTATACATAGAAATACATAGATCCTATCAAAACCAAAGTTCAGCCACATAGACAACCTGGATATTGAGGATTCCTTTGGAGGGGAGGCTGTTTGAATCCCTCCTATGCATGTTCTGATTTCTGGGTCTGTAATCATCTCAGACCGTAGCGATAATGCAGAAGCCCAAGAGCTAGCGAAGCTAAATGTACACCGCAAAATAGATCAAGTCATGAGTTGGTCTACCGACTAGATGACAGTCAATTTACATCATCACTCCAAATTCTCAAGTTGACAAATTCACCAGGGCTTCATAACCACACACACACACACACACACACGCACACACACACGCACACACACACAGGAAGAGACAAAGAGATGGAGATAGGGGAGCAGCGTGCGACATGAGGAGTGCTCCCTATACTTAGTGAACTTCTGGCGTTTTAATGGGCCTGACGTAGTTTCATGCTGCGGTCTGAGGTCTCTCCACCAGCATCTATTTTCCCTCAGAAGCTAAGAGTTGGAAAAAAACACGGAGAACTAAAGAAGGCTAAAAATGTATCTGATGGCAACCACTCTTGGCTGAAAATAGCCCTAGAAGGGTATTATTATCATTAATGAGGGATAAATTTGTCGGCTGACTTATCCCAGAGTCACGAGCACTTAGAATTATTCTTTTAGGCAAAAGCTGAGCCATCAAGTCTGTCTGAGGAATGAATGATCTCCTGCTGCTCGACACTCAGAGTGAGGTTCCCCCCCGTAGAGTCGAGGACTTTAATGATTCAACGGCCGGACTTAGCTCCTTTTAGATTTCGCTGAGGCAGAATGGGCCTGGGTTTGTTGTTTTCATGACCATGCAAAGTGTTCTGCGTATTAATTTCCAATCTCTTATGCATCACATGAAGCGTCCTCTGACTTTGCTCTTGGTTTCCAGCCTTCGAGTGTTTCCAGTTCATACCGGGACACGGCGACAGACGTTACATTCATGTTAATGTTGCGGGAAATCTTCCGTAAAAGACTTTTTTATTGATTCCTTCAACTGACACGTCATTCCTTTCCGTCATAAATAAGCATCTGTCTTCTGAAAAAAAAAAATCTACAGACATGCTAGCAGCCCTGTGAAGCTGTTCCAGGGATGTCATGCCTACCAAAATTCCGGAAGGACTAAAGGTCTTTCCCCAGAAAAAGATCCAATAATAATAGCGCTTCTATTTCTCTGACATGACACTGTTTATGCAGGTGATAAATTAGAAAAACAATCACCAAGTAGTCCATCTCTACCACCGTAGATTTGGTTAAATACATTTATATCCTGATATTTGCATTTCATTACCTAAGAAGATCATTTTGTTGGTTCGTTGGCTGGTTGGTCCATAAGGCAGTTGGTCGTTCAGTTGGTTGGATGGTATGACAGTTGGTGGGCCAGCCCGTTTATCGGCTGGTTGGTTGGTCGACCGGTTGTTCAGTAGGTTGGTGGTGTGTCAGTTGGTCAGCCTATCTAATTTTTAGTTGGTTGGTTGGCCAGTCAGTAGGTTGGTCGGTGGTCTGGTTAGCCTGTCTGTTGTTCTGTTGGTTTGTTGGTATATTGGTTGGTTGGCTGGTCGATGGTTAGTATTTCAGTTGGTTGGCCAGCCTAATTGATGGTTGGTTGGTTGGTCAGTCGGTCAGGTTACTGGTTGGCGAGTCTTTTGGTGTTTCATTTGGCTGGTTTCTTCCTCAAATGGATGGCTGCTATATTGGTTGGTTGGTCAGTTTTGGTTTGGTTCTTTTGGTGGTCAGCAGAATTATACAAAAACCACTGAAAGGATTTCAATGAAAACTTGAAGAGAAGATCCCTTTAAATTGGGGCAGATCAGAATAAAGGGCCAGATCTAGATTTTTGTTTTCTCCCTATTGTTTACCATTGTTAGGGGCTGTAATTATGGCTACATGGCTTTAGGTTGGATTTTTTTTTTTAGGCTTGATTGAATAAAAGGGGATTGTTGACCTTGGCACTGGTGCTCAGAGTACCGGGTGCCATTCCAGTGTTTCTCTGTCTGTCAGCAGGATTACACAAAAACTACTTGGCAGATTTTCATGCTGGGAGGGTTGGGCATGAGGCAGGGAAGATCCCATTAAACATTAAAGGGAAGAACCCATTAAACTTTGCAGTGGATCCACATGAAGGGGCAGGTTCCGAATTTCTGTTTTTCTTTAACGTTGCATGATAAAGGTTAGAGATAGAAATGGTCTGACCATTTTCTGTCCATCGTATTTCATGTTTTGGCCTGTAGCAGGGAAAAGCTATTACCTTTGGAAGCGTATGTGGATAAAGGGACGGATTCAGGAATTTCGTAATTTTGTTTTTGAATCATTTTTTGTTACGTTTCATTGACTTAATGGTTTACTGTAAAACCGGGTAGAATGGGGTTTTGATGTTTAACAGCAACATTGAATTACCGTCCAAAGTTCCATGAAATTCCGTGGAATACAAGATCCTGTAGTAAAAGAAATCCATTGATTATTAAGAACTGAATAAATGGTTTATATCCATGATTTATTTTTGTAGATAATCACATTCTTTAACAACCCTTAGGACAGCCATTCCATCGGGGCTCAACGAATCTCGCCTTTCCACCAGCTTCTATAATGATGCCTGTTTAATTGAAGAACAATAAATAAAAATCTTCTCCCCCTCCCTGACTTTCCAGAGGCATGAAAACACCACAAACACAACGTAGAAGCATTCAGAAAACATCTCAGTTAGTGCAGTGTGTATGTTTTTCATCCCTAACAAGACTCTTAAAGGGATCTTCAACTCTCTCCAGGTTAAGTTTTTCCGTGAGAAATGATGAATTAGGGGAAAAAGTAATCTGAATGTAGGATTTCCATAAATAGATATTAATGTATTGAAGCAAGACTGAAACCTGAGAGATGATCAGATTGATGTATAGCCGGCTTTAGTTAGTACACTCTCATGCATAGCTTCTTCTTCTTCTTCTTCTTCTTCTTCTTCTTCTTCTTGGCTGTTTCAGCATCCCTCTACCAGTATATCCCCTCACCTCCTTTTCATGAGTCCAAACCATCTGAACCTGGCCTCTCTAACTCTGTCTCCAGTCCATCTAACCTGACTCTCTTTCTTTTTCCACTCACAACTGTTGGGCATAGGCACTTGCCACATTTATCACCACACCTCCAAATTCTACCTTCATACTCTGTCCGACCCCCTCTTCACCTCAAGAAATTTCTTGACATTCTCCTCCTTCAGGATGACCCCTACCCCAATCCTTCTGTTTGTATCCTCCTCCGATTCTTCTAGCCATGCTGCCCTTCCACCCGGTCTCTGTTTCTTACTTTGATAAATGTGTCCATTCATTTTTATGGGACCAGAAATATAAGTACACTGGTTTGTGACCCTTTTGAGGCTGGGTTCAACAACAACCTCCACTTAGCAACGACAAAACTAACTCTGAAAATCAATTATGTCGATTGAATGTATCTCCTTTTCACACACAAAAAAAAAAGGTCTGCGTTCTGACGACCTCAGTGACGAACGTCGTGAGCTTCATGCCTTTGTATCTGCTGCAAATAACTGATTATATCCTGCAAGATACCACTAATGCCACTAATATAGACGTGGCAAATAAAGTACATGATGTTCTCAAGATCCAGAGATGTGATTATTTCCTTATCTCCACTGTGACTGCTTTTAATATTGAGCTTAATAAATACCTTGGCATCTGTCTCAACTCCAGACGCACAGCTAAATATCATATAACATCTTGTGGTAGAACTGTAATTAAAGCACGGCTGTCGTGTAGAGACTCAGAGGAAAGGCTGGAATTCAATGCTGTAAACTGCAAATGAAATGGAACATGATATAATGAAATAGACGCAGTCCAGAGCCGCATTAATAAACCTCCGCTGACGAAAACAAGCACCGATTCATTTTATCGCAGAGGATTGGGAAATGGATATTCGGTTATTCTTAGCCATACTAGTTAATATATACTATTAGTATGGTTCTATTAGTGGTATTATTATTATAAGTAACAGTTAACAGGTTAGTAGCCCAGGGTTTTCACCAAACCATTGCTATTCGTGACTTTGCAAGGTTTCTAAATCATACACGGAAAACGTGTGTTCACTGTATGTTTAATATCCAAAAACTTTTGCATCAGCTGCCTAATATTGTGTCGGTCTCTACACATCACAGCTATATAATCCAATATGTGTTCTGGTTCCTCCCTATCAGGACAACCAGTCATTGTTTTTACTACATCAGCAGTTTTTGGTACAGTAGTTCTTCTGTGGTCTAGCCGTCGCTTCCCACGGTCATCAGTGAGCCTTGGGCACCCACGACTCTATGGTGGGTCCTCGGACCACTAACCACGGCCCACCAGGAACACCCAACAGCACCTGCAGTTTGGGAGATACTCTGACCAAGTCGACCAGCAATTTTGGCTCTCGTGTCTTGTGACTCAGATCCTTGAGTTTTACTCATTTTAACTGCTTCCAGCACATTAACTTGAAAGACAAAATGTTCACATGCTCCCAAATATATATATATCCCACCAACTGTCACGCGCCATTTTAACAAAATGAACAGTGTCATTAATTTCACCCGCAGTGGTCAGTGGTCATAATGTTTTGGCTGACCGTGATATTATACACATGAATATGTGACTGACCATGTATGTACAGTACGCTTTCTAGCCAATATTAACGGCCCATCCCCAGATTGTGGAACCGCAGGAATACTGTCAATATTGATCCAGTGGTTTGTGCAGAACAGGTTAGGGACCGCGGGTTTATGGCACCAGAGCCGTTTTCCAGAAAGCGGGTTTCGTGGAAGCGGGTTTAGCCATGGTGAGTGACAGTATCGGAGCTCCATCGATGCGTGGGATTCGTTCTCGTGCACGCATCACCGCCCCCCCCCCCCCCGGCCCCAAGATCTACTATTAAATTAGATTGTTGTTGTTGTTGTTGCAGAGCCACATGTATGTGCATGCATGTGATTTCAGGGGAAAACAAAATAAAAAGGACAGTGTAACTGTATCGTCTGTGTTCACCAAAAGAAAACCCCTCCGGGCATCTTCGTCTAACCAAACCCAGCATTCGTTGTTTCTATGGCATTCAAAAAACACAGGAAAAAAAAAAAAAGGACCTCTCTTTGTATCCTTATCTTAATTTGGATATTCACTAACCCTGTGATCCGTCCTGCCACCCAAGCGTCTCACACGAAAACACAGACGTGTTGAAAGAAACAGAAAACCAACAAACAAAAGATGAACTTTGATTCCACGACAACATTTACGACAGACTGAATCGTATGTCCTCTCAGACGCCGTACGTGTCAGATACGTCAAACGCACATCTCAGCTTCTGCTTATCAGGCGTCTTTTTTTTCCCGTAGCATTAGGCATAGTGTGAAATTAAAATGCGAGGCTCCTCGTATCCTTACTGCTGCCAAGGCCTCTTTTAGAAGGGGGGGTTCCCGAATCTTTGTCTTTTATTATCTTGGCTTCTGTTGCAAAACAAAAGTCAGAATCATGTTAAGAACACACCATTTTTCTCCGTATGATACCCATGTTCCACCAGTTCCTGAGACGGAGCCACCGGGTTCACGCATTAACCCTGCATGAACCAGGCTGAGGGAGATAAACGAGGTGTGACGAGAGAGCAAGAGCAGAGAGAAAAAGATAACAAGAAGTATGATGAGGCAGAACAGGCGGGGAGTATTATGGAGTTCATGTTCCGGGAGGGAGAGGGTATGTGTGTGCTGGAGGTTATAGTAAATGGAGGCGGTTGGGTGAGGTATAGAGGGAGAATGGGGGAGGAAGGAAGAGTAAAGTGCAGGGGAAAGAGGGAGGACAGACAGAGAGTGTGTGCGAGTAATCTTATCTTGGCCAGTGTATCGTAGCTCACATGCACATGAGGGAGTTCTTTATCTGAAGCCAGGAATAGTCAAGTTGGCTCCGGTACCGTGTGTTTTATATCTGAGAATAAATCACTCTTACCGCTGCACAGTGTTAATGGCACGTACTGGAACAGTGAACACAGACATGTATGAAAAAAAAAAAGGCTTTCTTTTGGAAGCTACAAATGTGGACATTTTAGTTTATTGGAACAATCCATGAGCTCAACTTCAACGATTAGTACCAGTCCAAAGTTTGGACAGGTTCTCTTTCAGGTGAATAAGAACCCCATGAGAAGGCGACGCCTTTGGGTGTACCAACCGAGTTGTTCTCACGTTGATTGGACCGGACCATTAGCTGAATGGTCCCAATTCGAGTTACAGTAGAGACGTTGTAACAGAGGATGTCCGCTGAAGACAGGAAGTAGTTGTTCAGATGGGGGACAGTCTGTTGACGACATCATTGGCGATCAGAATGGGTTGAGAATAGGGGATGTCCCATCACGACCAGAATTTGTGGATAGATGATACAGAATTCAAATGTTCTGCGAGACAAACCTCCTGATGTCTCCTGATGAACAGAGTTAGTTATGAATACACAATGACTTTTTAACAACAACTATTAAACATCCAAAAGTGATGAATGAAAATATCTTCTCATGGCCGAACTGAGGAAATGCAGCTTAATTTTTACATCTGGTTTTGTCTCTGGAGACATCCTCACCGAACTGTCCTTGAACCTAACCTTAACCTCAGGTAGTCCCGGCAGCATGAACATTTAACGTAACCCTTCATATGTCGTTAAATAATGTTTGACATGCCAAAGTTAGGTCACCTTTTTTTCTTCCTTACATCACCTTTAAGGCAATTCCTCTATTTCTTCACTTACAAATACTGCATTAAAATCCGTAGACCAAACGGGCCGTGACCTCAGAAGGTGAGTCTCCTTACTAAAAATGAATTTGGCCTGAATCAAAGCTGATGAGTGCAGCGAGAGGGAACGCCCTCTTTCCCCGCGCTTCAATATTGACATTATGGCCGCCGTCACATCCTGACGCAGTCGCTGCCCCTTCTTCATCCTGATGAGACACGCCGGCCTTTAATGTACCTCCAACCAAAACACATACTACTTCATTCTGAGTCGATCGCATCAACACGACGTAATGTGTTTAACGAAGTGAGAGCCTTTTCTAAGAGGGGTTGAGGTTAGCGCTGAGTGGTAGCTAACACACACAGTTTTGCGTTCCCTGTGAAAGCAAACACATCGCCCGTTTTATTTCTTAAACCTAACCACATTGTTTTTGCACTTGAACTTATTTAGAGAGCAATTTCCTGTTTGTAATAAAAGGGTAAATGATATGCGAGCGGTACTTATATAATGAGGAGTCAGCATTCGCACACATCGGTTCTGCGCTGGCAGACGCTTCCCGCCTCAGCTGTGCATGAGGAGCGGCAAATATTGATGCAATCCCTCACACTCCAGTGGGATTGAGAGTAAATTGTGGTGCAGTATCTTGATTAAGGAATTGTTGAGGGGAACCAACCACCAACCACTCTGGCTCCTGAGCCACAGGCGGCCCAGCTGGTTAGACTTTGCGGCAGGGGATACTTGCTCATCAGCCTCAAGTGCCAAAAGTCATGACAAAAGTGTCAGAAGCTCCTTTAACACGGCCTCCCCAATGCTGGACTTTTTTGCATCTTAGAAAAGCATGATAGGTGGGGGCTATTTTTTGTTCCGCCTCGTCACCCAGCAGTGAAGGAAGTAACAGAGTTGAACTGATGTCTGATTATGAAGATCGAGCCGTCGAGCGCGGTACAACAGGGCAAGGGTTTGACTTTTTTTTCTACATAACAGGCGTTCTTCCGCTTCTCAGACACAGCAGAGGCAGTAAGAGAGGTGAATCGGTAAAAGTATTTAAAAAAAAAACGTTTTTGGGGAGACAATTCAAGGCATTCTGGGACGGCGTTAAGCTGCCATTGGTTTGTTATAATTATTATATTATTGTTATTGTTATTGTTATTGTTGGTAATAGTTTACGACCGGCTGAAACGCGAACATGCATGACCAAAACTTTGAGCTGAAAGATAGTAAAGCTGCAGAGTTTAGCGCTATTTTGATTTTTTTCAAATTTGAAATGGCGATTTAAATTTAAAAAGCAAAACAATCTCAGAGTTTACATGGGAACCACTACTAATTTAAACAAATTATTTGAATGAACATTAATGCTATGGAAGCGTCACCAAACACATATTAATACCAAGGTTCAAAGTTCACAGCCAACCTGTCTACACTGCAAAAAGCGATCACGTAAAAGTTACATCCAACTAGCCTTCATCATTTTTAACTGATTCAATGTCATTCCCATAGATTTCATTCTTACAATATTTGAAATCAAGACATTAATATAAATGATAATCGATTAATCTTCTTGGGTAAAGCGGGTTAAAAGAGAAAAAAATAAACAATATTGGTTAATAAAGTCATGATCTATGTGTGTTTTCAGCCCAAAGATGTAAACACACACGTTTGTTACGCCAGGGGTCGGATGGTGACCTTTAGCAGAAAACGTCACTTGTTATGCTCCAACATTTAAAACATCGTAACGATCGGATTCAGCAACTTCGTGAAAAAAAATGTGTGCCTGAATAAACGGCGATAAAAATGCATTGTCTTTACTACAAGGAAGTTTAATTCAGCACAGGAGGGAAGTCGTATTTAACGGCGATTCTGGGTTAAAGAGCAATCGTTCTTTCAGTTCCAGTTTCAGGGTTCTTCAGGAAAACAGGGCAATAAATAGATAAACTTTATAAACAACTAGATGAGCTATCTCACTGCTGACAGGAGAACATTCTCTCAGTGGGATTAACACATCCCAGAAGTTTATTGACTGTGATGATGATCTAATCACCTCCTGTGTGGCTTGATTTATGGGTGACTTGTAAACTTCACGCCTCACACTCTCACACTGGGGTATAATATATCCACGTTTATCTCACAGCCACAAGCTCTACACATATGCCCCTTTGCACAAATACACATTTACAAGTGGGCAAACATCGTGCGCTCAGGCACACCCGCTCGGCGCTAAACGCACTTACACAACACAAATACAGTGGTGTGCAAAAGTACTGGGCCCCTCCTGATAACCCCTACTTTTGTGTTTGACCCGGACTAAACTGAGTCACGGCCTCAAACAAAATAAAACACAGACAGAAAAAAAACATGGTTGAAAAGGAAAATTACATTTATTGCCCCAAATATCTAAATAAATCTGTGGTTAACTTTTTGCCCCCCTTAGAAACTTTATCCAACCTAGAAAAAGCGCTAAGGGAGAGCAGAACCTCCGCCAAGGCACAACAGAACCCTACGCTAGGGAAAAATACATGCAGATTTCTCCATTAATGTCTGTCTTTCTCCAACAAACTCTCTGTGCATCTCTAAAATATTCTGTAGCCAGTCATCTTCTGCGCCTTCCACTTCAGTGTCTCTGTTCAGCCCATGGAGCCCCAATTAAACATCAAAGGAACAAAGGCAGATTGTGACATTTATACTCCAAACGGCTTCTTATTATATTTTATTTTATTTTAAATGCTGGGAAACATACATATATATATATATATATATATATATATATATATATGCCAAAATCTACTGGTGGGTAAGATTTCATGCAAATCGGTCTCGTAGTTTCTCCGTAAACTTGTTCACAAACAAACAAACAAACAGACAGACATACAAATACACAGGACTGAAAACTTTTAACTCCCTCGCCACTTTGCAGAGAGAAAAATGATCAAACAGTATGAATAGTATGGACTAAACCCTGCCGGACTTGACGACTACCAGCCCTGTTCAATAATAATAATAATAATAATCAAACCAAAAAACAGCAATGGTAATTAAAGTTAGAGGTTCTGCTAAAAAGGAACGTTTGAAGTCCTTTTTTAAAAGTCTCAGTCGTCTGTGGAGCCCTCAGATGGTCAGGGAGGGCATTCCACAGGCCACAGACAACAGAACAGAAGGCCCAATCACCCATGGTGCTGAGCTTAGTCCGGGACAGGTCTCATTCAGGACTATTCAAAGTATTGACCTGAATTCCGTTGATCTCTGGTCATATTTCCAGTGGATGCTGCTAAAAGTAGCACAACTAACTATGAATTCAGGATGTGGACTTCCCTGATTCTTCTATGCATCACCTTATGCAATAATAGAAGTTCGGAGGAACTGTTTTTTTTACTACTGCCTCCCTGCCACAACTGGACGTTTCACATTAGCATACATCTTCCACTGGAATGCAAGGGAAAACCCTGGTACCGATTCCTCCGCTGGCTTAGCCCCCCGGACAGGCTTTAAAGTTAGGACGTCGATCTGTCTGGAAATGTCCCCTGCTTGCAGAGCAGAGAGGGCAAGGTGCCAACGCCCTCAGCACCTGTGCCTCCACCCACCGGTCCAGGAGGGAAACCATTTGAGCGGAGCTGCAGGTTGGACCGGTTTGATTGTTAGCGCTCGTCGGAGAAAAAATCAGTTCCTCTCACGCGTTCGTCTCTCATTTAAATGATTGCTTCCTCGCATGCAATGGTCTGAATAAAAAAGCGTGGCTGCGTGTAAATTCACAATAAGGACTTTTAGCATGAATATAGCCCCATGAAACACATTAAGCGAGAAGATTAGAACTCGTTGGTGCCGCAGGCTAGTTTGCAAGAAATAATGAGAACTGATGACAATCTGTCTTCCTGCCGACTCCACAGAGGTAAATAATAGTGCTGCCGTACTTGTGCGACATTTTTTTTTTTTTTTACAGCCATCAGCTGCTTCACAAAGTCAAGAAGAGGAAAACCCAGATCTGCAGTTCCAGAATTTCATGACCAGACTGGCCAAAGAGCCCCGTGTGTTTGCGCGTGCGGTGAAGCCGAGCGCAGCCACGCCCTCGCCGTAGTAAAAAATCACACACGTCGTCATACCACAAACCCAAACAAAACTCAACTGCTGCTGCAGAAAACTGCGGTGGCAAGATGATAATGTGTGCTACATTATCGGCTCCAACATCTTGTTGCACTTTTAACCACAGAACGAGGTGACCACCGTGACCTCTGAGAGCCGGCGCGGGTCTTTTACGCTCCGTCACGCGGCTATTTATTAGCTGTCACCATGACGCTTGGCTGAAAGTTGAACATGTATTGTATATGTGGGGAGCGTGATATCCAGCAAAAGTACACACTTTTACACTGCTGTGTAAAAATGACTGGCAAAAGTACAAGACTTGATTTAAACGTACTTTTTTCAAGACAGCACAGACAGAAATGTACTGAAATAGTAATAGAAAAAACAAAGTATCAGTGAAAAAAACTGTAAAAGTATACAGTTGGAAGGTATTAGTGTAAAAGTACAAAAGCGTAAAAACTGTAAAAGTGAAATAGTGTTGGTAGAAAAATGAACGGCACCTGTGAAACTATAAGGTACTTGTTTAAAAGAAAATATTTAGTAGTATGAATGTCAAAAAAAAGTACACACTTAGTATAAAGTGTTGGCTTTAGAGTACAAAAGTGTAATGTAATAGTACGCAAGTTAAAAGTAGTACAAAAGTAGAAAGTGACAAAAGTACAAGGAACTAGAGTGAAAAGTATAAAGAGTAAAAAGAGAATAAAAGTCAAATTTAGTATAAAACTAATACAAATTAAGGTACTAATTATAAAGTAAAAGTATAAAAACTGTAAAGGTATAAGGTCCTAATTTAAAACTACTATAAAAGTACAAAGAAACTATAAAATTAAAGAGACCATAAAGTAACAAGTAGAAAGAAAAACGTGTGAAAATATAAACTACTAGAGTAAAAGTAAAGTTTTCATATGAAAGTAAGGAGTATAAAAGTAAAAAGTAGTAATAAAAAAGTAAAAAATAA